>CM040394.1:89559332-90159332 GCA_022702515.1 Ilyophis sp. 1 JC-2022
TGAAACTCCAAAGCCTTTGAAAGAAATTCCCAAACTTTTAAAATTCCATTTCTGGAAACAGGGGCAATGGCAGGTGGGTGGATTTATTTCTATTTTAGTTTTTTACCTGAATATTCCTGAAGCTGTTAATGAGCGCAAAGGAACACAACTGCTGTGTACTGATCAGCATTCATCCTTAACTTTTACCCACACTGTAAAATCGAAATACAATTTTACTAAATTAACCGAGTAGTCTCAAAAATGGAACACGATGTTATAACTCAATTACAAAAAGCAAACAACCATTTACATAAACTGAAAATTACTTGCAAGAGTTATCGTTTTGGTTTTGCCAAAATTAGTAGGGAGTAAGGACAAATGTTGAATGAATGCAGCCACTGACCTTGGCTAAAAAACTGGAGGAGGGTAACTGAAAAATTGATTAAAGTCTTCAGAGTTCAGGCATCACAAAAATAAAATTGTTTATGAAGGGGGAAAAAATGCATGTTTGTATTTCTAAGTCAAAGTGAAGGACAAACATTGATTAAAACCAGGAATAAAATGACAAGACTAGAATGGCGGCGATGGGCGAATAACATACTTATGTTCTCATGTTATTCACTCTCTTGTTAAAATGTTGAGGGAGAAACCTTGGATGACTGACATTACATTCTATAGCACCACAGCCCTCAATGAAGGATTTCATAACAGGTATCAATGGCTGGCTGCAACAATACATTCAGTCCCATATGAAGGTGGGTCTCAATCTTTTGGCAAAGCAGACTGAAAACTTCTACATATCATTTCTACATATCATGCCAATTCTCGCCACCACAGTCTGATGCCTATCGGCCACAGAGGTCAATGCGTGAGATAATGACCTCATAGGGGTAATTCTGGAAGCTTATGGGTTCAATGAGCCACAGCAAAGAAAGGCGATGACCTCACTCCCAGGGAGATTGATTTCAGAACCGTCCAAAATTGTTAAATCTACCAGACAATGTTCTACCACTGAGCTGCCTGTTACACCTACTACCAGTGAGCTATGTATTGTCTAAATGATTGATAGGAAATTAAAATAATTGTTTAAAAAAAGGATTCTGATACAACATTTTGAAGAACAAAATGACACCAAATGGATAAGACTATTATGACACCTCTCTCTCTCCCTCTCTCAATTTTGTATTGCCTCAGATTAGAATGGCAACAATAATTCAGCAAAGCTGCTCAATTGTCTCACAATTCATTATTATGCTGTTATTAAACCATCTAAAGAATCTTTGATTCCATGGCTATGGCAGAGGTGGTGCCATTTGCTGCCTGACCCCCTGACCCTGTCAGTCTCAACCAATCAAACTGGACCTCCGAACAACAAACAGTGCCAAAGTACAGTGCTAAAATGAGAATGAACAGCATGTCACACCCCACCTGCACTTGTGCATTGTACCTAGTGTGTTCTGTCTGCTTTGCCAGTGCTGATAGTGGAGGCGTGGCCAAGCTAGATTGGGGAGATTTCCTACAGCTCGTTAGGCTACGTATACAAGCACTAAAGAGACAATGCATGTCTGTATTACAATGCTAAAGTCAGAATGCATGGCGAAGCTAAAGTTGATGTGAAAATGTGTATGTCTTTGCTAAAGAGCTAATGCGCATAATGCCTGTTTATGCTTGTAATGCTAACGTTGTAGTGCATGGGGAGCAACAGTTGTGCTACAGTTGTAACTACAGTGCTAACATTATGAGAATTAACAGTGACAGAGCATGCCTATCAGTGCTACAATGCTAATGTGAGCATGCACGTCTATGCTACAGTGTTAAAATGGGAGCGCATAGTGAAACAGTTGAGCAACAGTCATAAATACACACTATGAGACTGAATAGTGCTAACAGTAGAATTAATGTCTATGCTACACTTTTCAGAATGCACATCTGTGATGTGTATGACTGCTATTGTGGTAATGTCAGGAGACATGACTGTACTATAATAATAAAATGTGCTACAGCGCTGCTATAGCAAGAAGGCATCCATATCTACATATCTAATGTGAGAATAAACAGCGCTAGTGTTAGCATGGATGTCGGTGATATAGTGTTAATATGAGAATGTGTGACTGCTATAACAGTGCTAACATGAGTAGGCTATGCATGACTGTGCTGATGCTCTTCTTTCCATTTAGATTGGCTGGGTTGTGTTCATGAACATCCCTCCCCCCTATTACTTATAGAGTCAGCATATAGGCTACTGTGTACAGTATTTATCTCCAAAAACATAATATGTATACCCTGCTGAAATTCCAAGCAAAGACCAGTTTGGATTCTAAGCTGGTTTAAGATGTGTTATTACACTTCGAGGGTCTCATAGCTGGCCAAAACTGGTAGAGTAAGCTGGTGACCAAACTGGTCGACCAGCTAAAAGTGTCAAAAACACAGCTTGAACCAGCTAGACCAGTTTAGGCTGGGTTTAAGGTGGAATTTCCAGCAGCCTATAGCTATATAACATATGCCAACATGGGTCAATAATATGAAAGTTACATACAAGTATTACAAAACAACCTATTTTAACATGTTAAATGGCATGCTTCAAAATATATGGGCTAAGTTATGGGCTCTTTCGCATATGCAGTGATACAATACGCTTTAAAATATCCGCAAAGCTACATCTGTGATCGTGGCCTATATTGACATTTTATGTAGGCCTAGCATGCAGTGATTTTAATATGCACACTAAGCACATTATTACAGTTTACTTTCAAGAGTAGTCAAAAGAGGGGAAGTAATGACTAAACTCTGCTAAAGCGCTTTTTTTTCGTAGAGGCTACATTGCTTTTATTTAAACAGTCACATTGTTAAACCAAGTACGAAACTCAATGTGAAACTCAAACCTGATCTGACATTTTTAAAACTCGTTTCCTGAACTTACGGTATGACGTGTTTGGACATTCCACTGTCAAAATCGCTCAGTGCTCGATTAGGCTAAATCCTCCTTCAACGTGTTTCACAGAATGAATTCACGTTTCTGTTTAAGTTAACGTGAATTAAATGGTAGGCTTATGGTGTTATCCATTTAGGTATGACACCAAAATAAATAACATAATTCAAATATTAACAATTTCACCTAGGCCTACTGGTTTGAAAATCAAGTGCGTTTTTCTCACTTTCGCTACCAGTGTAGCCTACAACATAATGGCATTCATTCATCAAAATGTCTCATTTTATTCGCAGCTTTATTCCGCGCTCGTGTATGACCACTCTTTTCATTGGTTCTTAATATTTGCAATGCTTGTAAATTATTGTCATATTCTGAATCAAGCCAGATCACTCTGCATATTACTTTCCACGAATGCAAGTTTAGGCAACTTGGAACACTATATTAGCTATAACTGCCTAGTGAGAATTTGCTATGAATAAACCGTCAGCCAATTGAGATTGCATCACTGGCGCTGAACAAGGCAGAGACGTAGCCTAATGTTAGCATTCTTTAAAACGTCATGTCAATCTGACTGACAAAAAATTTCACAAGACAAAGACGCATGGAACATATGATAGCTATTTGCACCGAAATGTTGTTCATTAGGTTCAGTTTCATTTTTCATTATTATTATTTATTACAATTATTGATATAAATTATGCATTAACGTTGCTAAAAACATTTTACGCCCATTCAGTTCACACACCCTTCAAAACCCGTAATATCATACCCAAAATAAAATTGTCATTTTGCTGCTACCTACCCAAGTCGGCTACCATAAATAAGCGCCTTTAAGTAATCCACTTCATTATATCTACAGTGAAACATTGACTGTTATTATTATTTTATTTATTTTGTTGCTTTATCCTTACCTACCTTATACAGTACACACGTATGTTAATCCATGGTCCGCACGCTTGGCCGAAGAGGGTAGATCACGTTTCCCACAATGTTGCGGACCTCATAAGAAAATATATAAATAAATGATAAATAATAGAAGATCAACCCTTTATTTCCTTGTCAAGTCGAAAATATTGGCACTGGTATTGTGATAGAGGTGTGAATCCTACCGACTATCGGAGAGAGACTGAGATATTTTCTTTAAATGTCGAAATTGGATCGAAAAAAGAGCAGCGCTATAACCCAAAATAACAGTCTTATTTCTATTCATTGAATGCCCCAATCCCCATCACACAAAGCTTGCCTCCAACTCTCTCTCTCTCTCTCTCTCTCTCATGCACACACATGCGTGCACACACACACCAAACAGGCCAAACCCATTTAAAGAGATAGGGGCATTCATATCAGTAATCCACACGTACAGTTAAACACTAGATTAACAGGTAAACACTAAATAAAAATGTAGCGCTTGAGATACAGATGTGATGCACAAAACAGTCTCGGGCCTTACAGGACAGGAAGAACTAAATATTTGCCATAGCCTATATATGTGCCACCGTGTTGTAAAAGTGTTTCTGCATAATTATTGAGTTACTTCAGTATTACTTCAGGTTCCATTTGCAACGCCTCTTCCGCCTCATGCCATCATATAGCCTATATTACAATTAGGCTACTCATCGGGTTATCATAGACTTTATGCATATTATAGTTGATTATTTTTTAGTATATTATTATTATTATTGTGGAAGTAATCATGTTCATATTGTTTGAAATTGTACTATTTTTAAGAGTAAACATAATGTATCAAGCTAATGAAGAATGACATTCGAGCGTATGAACATGGTCCATCTAAACGACTGTAATGCAGTTGTTCTATGTCAAGTGATTTAGTCTAGCAGTATATCATTCTGAATATCCCATTAACCACATGGGCTATGCAGTCAACAGCATTATGCTGGTGAAATTTCGGTTTCACTGTATCCTGCTTAACGAAGCAGGTGGCGTCGACAAAATTAGGCTAACAGAAAATTTCGCCTGAAAATTGATGTTATTATATTGACTTACAAGGAACGCATCATACTCGTTTAACACTTTAGATTAAACTGGTATAGAGGTGGGGTTGCAATTTCTCTGTCAAAAGGCAGAGCACGTTTTTTGCGGATGCCCAGATATCTGCTGTGCAACATAGCAGCCTACCATTATTCCTCGCTACCTTTTACTCGTTATGTATGCAGTGCGCATCCAGTGACAACTGCCGCGGCGAGCGCGAGAGCTCGGCAGCGGTTCTATTTATAACCCGCAGTCTGTTAGCTCTCCATCGCCCCCCTATACACACACCCCCCATCCTCGCCTCCGCCCATCGCAGAGTACCGCAACAGATTGATAAATGTTATACACCCATTAGAACCCTGCACACCCTTCTAAAATTCTCCGACATAAATAAAGTCAAATACATTTGTGAGGGGACATGTGTAAGCGGCTCCCATTTTACTAATTGAAAATGAAAAATGCATTTTACCGAACACGTCTAAAAGTGAATTACGGACCTTTTAGCATAGGCCTACAGACACGCACACACATACTTTCTTAAATGTATAATTTATTTTCTGTGTAGCTTGTGTGTGTTTGTTCGTATTATATGAATGCGCATAGATACACGAGTGTTTACCTTGTATGCGTGCATGAGACGCATTTGCGATTTTGCGACACGTGATAGCCGTTATTGGTCCCTAGAGCTTGTCTATTATGTCCAACATTGGCGCAAGTGCTACACGTACAATACGTTCTACGAATTTGAGACGCATTTTCATAGAATATCAAGGTGGAAAACATTCCCAGAACGTTCCAAAAACGTGCTTTATCCTACATTCAACATGCATTAATTATGTGAGTTAGACTATATAGCACTTAAGCGCACTAATCTGGTATGATTCAGGGGGCCAAATGAGTCGGGTAGGGATGGTCTGTGGCTGGCACGGCTTTGTGAGAGAGCCATTAATTCATTTCTTACAAAGGACTCCCTTACAGCAGTATAATCTGCCCTGGCGGTCCTAGGCCCACTCACAATGCACAGCTACTTATAGCAGGCTGGGTAAATCTCATGAGCGTTGGCAAGGATGGTATTGCATTTAACTTGTTAGCACTTGTGTTCCATGAGAAGAAATATGAAAATGTGTCAACAGAAGTTTGATAACGGTGGGACTTAAAGCACAACTGAACTTTGGTAGAACTTTGGGTTGTGTAGCTACCTGACAAATCCAGTCCAAATGGTGGCGAAATATGTTCGTTAGTTGCTGTGTGCTCCCCTGGGGTGATAATTCAGAATAGAGTAATTGTCGCTCTCCATTCACTTCTACAGGGCAGCTAAAACTGTCTCAAAATGACACTTCTAGCACGTATACGAATGCTAACAAAGTGGATTCTGTCAATACAAACAATAACCAGTCCTCATACGTGGTACAAATGAACTTGCTGATGTTTCACGACAAACAGTGTTTAAGGTCATGTCGGCATTGGAACTTTGAGAGAAAGACATCAACCAACGGCAACTGAGGTCAGAAGCACATATTCATTGGAGGGCTTCCATAAAATATAGTACATTCATAACATCCCAGATGCCCCATGATATCCCAGAATTCCTTTATGCTGCAGTACCTCATGTTACAGTCCCTGAGGTGATTTATTTCCATCCCTGTCACATCTGAGGACAGCTTTGCTGCTGGAGCCCCAATGTGTTCTTGCTGGGTCCTGTGGTGCTGTGCAAATGTGTGCCACACATGTCTCGGTATATGGTGATGCAACAGAAGCGGTTTCAATGCGTTTGTGGCACCAGCACCAGTACTGTGACTGAGGAGCCATGGGCTTCACCCACTACGGGTACACACACTGCACTGCGGATGACTCAGCCACAGCCATTGCCATAGCAACCAGCTCCCTTTTCCCATCACTGTCTCTTAGAAAGTCTGTCTGGTTGCCAAGTAACTGTGTGTGTGTGTGTTTCCATGTCTGAGTGTATGTGTTAGAGTTTATGTGTGTATATGCATATGTGCAGCTGTTTTTGTCTTCAGATGGTACACTAAGTAAGTGTATTTTTAGGTGTACCATGTCTTACATGGATAAATTATGGGCTGTTTATTTTGCCCTCTTTGCAGCTCTCTCTCATTTCGCCCCATATGGTGTTTCAAAACCTATGTGCGTACAGCATTAGCGACTCGCAGAACTGTCACAGAACATCAGAACAAGACATAACATTAACAGTACACCTCCTCCCCCTACACACACACACATACACAAACCCTAATTACACAAACTATTTCTCTCACAAACACACTCACATGTGTACAAAAACACATGTTCCTTCAAACACACACACTTGAAAGATGACTGGGAAACAACTGAGGGTTTTTGTTTGCTTTTCTGTAGGCCCAATTCTGCCTGTACTGATCCATGTATACAGGGAATAGTTCTGCAAAGCAAAAAAAAGAAAGCCAGAGGCTGCAGGTGAAAACTCAATTTCCCAGTGCTCCAACAATTCTCTCATGAAGTGCAGTGGGGGCAGTGAGATTATCAATACTGTATGTGTCATCCCGGCATCAAAGCTATGCCTCCTGCATCCCAAAATGCTCCTAAACAGCCCTCTGTACAAACAGCCAGCCCACTGTCACCCCCCCAAAGTCTACTCTTTAACACAGGGCAGGGGCCCTGTGGAGGGAAGGCTGAACAAGTCAAACACTGACACACACACACACACACACTGAAACACACTCAGCCACATGCACATATGTGCACACACTTGCACAGGCACACAAAAGCAACCAGCCACACACATGCACTCACACACACTCACACAAATAGGCACTCACAAACAGCGCGGCAGCAACTGTCAGCAACAGACAAGAGGAAGAACACAACCCCAAGCGTCGCGGTGCGGCTCAGAGCAGGGATCCCGGCTGTCAGACAATGCTGATGTTACTGCTGGGTGTTTTTTTTCCTTCTTTCATTCATGCCGGCTGCGAGCGGCCCACCCACACATCCCTCCACCTACTGCAGGAGCCCCTCGCTGGCTCCATTGACGTCACTGCTGACGCACAAGGCCCAGAGTAAACTGGAGATGAAAGGCTGCTGCATGCAGGCCCGAAGAGGAAGTATTTTTGGTTGGCAGAAAGAGGAGTGTAAAAAGGGGGTGGGTGGGTGGTAGAGGAACAAGGGAGGCTGGTGTGGCCTGGGGGAAGGCTGCTGAGAGGTTGGAGGGGCGTGGTGGTAGGTTGGTGGGGCATAGGGAGAGGTTGGAGGGGCATGGTGGGAGGTTGGTGGGATGCTGGTGGGGCATAGGGAGAGGTTGGTGGGGCATAGGGAGAGGTTGGTGGGGCGTGGTGGGAGGTTGGTGGGGCATAGGGAGAGGTTGGTGGGGCATGATGGGAGGTTGGTGGGATGCTGGTGGGGCATAGGGAGAGGTTGGAGGGGCATGGTTGGTGGTTGGTGGGATGCTGGTGGGGCATAGGGAGAGGTTGGAGGGGCATGGTGGGAGGTTGGTGGGGCATAGGGAGAGGTTAGTGGGGTATGGTGGAGGTTGGTGGAGCATGGGTGGAGGCTGGAACAGGTGTGTGAGCCATTGTTGGAGATGCTGAATTCATGGAATTCAATGGACAACAACAATGTTTTGCTATGTCAAGAATACTGTGTGTTTAGGTGCAATTATTGCAAAATCTTTTTTGTTACGAGAACTGATCGGAAACATATTCACAGACACCAGAAGTAATAAGAATAGGCTTTATTAATTGTGAACAAACACAGGCTAATGCCCAGCAAACAGTGCAATAGAGGGCAGGCAGAAATGTAGTCAAATGCAGGCAGGGGTCAATGTCCAGTAAACAAGGCAATGCAGGATGAACAAAGGCGAAGTCCAGGAACAGGCGGGGGTCAGAACCAGGGAATCCATCAGAGCAGGGGATCAGGAGGGTGAAGGGTAGGAGCAGGGCTAGGACAGGGAAGGGTAGGTGGGCTGGAGGGCTGGAGCAGGGCTGGACAAGAACAGGCAGGACAGAAGCAGGATGGACAGGCAGGAGAACAGGAACTGGAGGGGTACACAGGACTGGACACGAAGACGAACTACAGAGGGGCTGATTACACAGAAAATGGGGAAGGGGCTAATAAATCGGGGGGTAAGCTTTTTACAGATGGTCTGGAGGGGAATGTCCCGGGACAAAAGCCAAACCTTTTGACCGACCGTGTACTTTGGGGCAGGGCGTCGACGACGGTTGGCAAGGGCTTTCATTCTGGAGATGTGTTTGAGGAAAACGAACCGGGCCCTCCTGACCATGTCCTCCGGGCACAGGATACCAGGGCCTGCGCTGAGGGGGTTTCCACCTCCCTCTCCTCCTCAGGGAATAGGGGTGGAAGGTGTCCCAGGCAGCAGAGGAACGTAGACATTCCCGTGGAGGAGACAGGAAGGGAGTTGTAAGCATACTCGATCCAGCAAAGACAGCTGGACCTAGTGGTGGGGGATCTCTCAGCGAGACAGCGCAAGCCCTTACCCAGCTTTTAGTTAAGGCATTCAGTTTGGCCGTTAGTCTGGAGATGGAACCTGGAAGAGAGGCCAGGGGTAGCTCCAATGAGCGCACAAAAGGAATGCCAAAACCTGCTGGCAAACTGTGGACCTTTGTCAGAAATGACCTCCTGGGGAAGGCCATGAAGGCGGAAAACGTGTTTGGCCATCAGTTCAGCTGTTTGCTTGGCAGAAGGAAGCTTAGGGAGGGCTACGAAGTGTCCGGCCTTAGAAAAGCGGTTGATGATGGTTAGGCGAAGATTGTCAGACTTGGGCGCAGGAACTGCATGCCGCCACGGATTCGGCCGTCTCTTTTTTCATTTCCGGCTACCAGAACCGACGGGACAGGAGGGCCAGGGTACGAGCGGCACTGGGGTGGCATGCCAACTTGGAGGCGTGGGCCCAGGTAAGCGCTTGAGTGTGGGCTGACTCAGGAATTAATAGGCGTTCTTCCGGAGTTTTGCTGGGGCCCGGACTGGTAAGGAGGGCCTCCTCCACCATTCCCACGTTGTCCAATCTCACCACAGCCACCACACAGTCAGACAGGAGCATCGTCTCAAGACCTCCCTCCTTTTCGGGTGCTTCATAGAAACGGGACAATGCGTCAGGCTTGATATTTTTGGATCCCGGCCGATAAGACAGAGTAAATTGGAAGCGGGAGAAGAATAGTGACCACCGATCCTGGCGAGGGTTGAGTCTTCGGGCAGAATGAAGATACTCCAGATTACGATGGTCAGTCCACACAAGAAACGAGATGGAGGCCCTCTCTAGCCACTCCTCGAAGGCCATTTTGATGGCTAATAACTCTGTCTCAGATAGCTGTAGTTTTTCTCGGCGCAAGAGAGACGATGAAATAAGAAGGCACAGGGGTGCATTTTATTATTTTCTGCATGTTGAGACAGCATGGCTCCCTGACCGTTCCGTCCACCTCAACCACGAACTGCTGGGGCCAGGAAGCAACAAGACAGGAGCAGAAGAGAAAAATTGTTCCAGCTGGAAGAAGGCTGAGCTGGCCTCCTTGGTCCAGCTGAAGGGCATTTTGGTGGATGTGAGAGCTGTCAGGGGGGCTGCCACAGAGCTGTAGTTGCGGATGAAGCATCCGTAGAAGTTTGCGAATCCAAGGAAGCGTTGGAGTTGTTCGCGGTTGTTGGGTTCTGGCCACTCCTGGACCACCCTCACTTTTTCAGTATCCATCTCCAGCCTCCCCTTGGCAATGACGAATCCCAGGAACTGAACTGATGACTAATGGAACTCACACTTCTCCGCCTTGATGTATAACTGATTCTCAAGGAGGCATTGAATCACTTAGCACACGTGATGAATATGTTCTTCAGGAGTGCGGAAAAACACAAAAATCTTGTCACGGTAAACATATACAAACCGAGAGATCATGTCCCGGAGCACATCATTGACCATCGCCTGGAAAACAGCGGGGGTGTTAGAGAGCCCGAAAGGCATAGCCAGGTATTCATAGTGCCCGGACTGGGTGTTGAAGGCCGCCTTCCACTCATCCCCCTCTCGGATCCGCACCAAGTGGTAGGCTTTGCGGAGGTCAAGCTCGGAAAATATGCTGCAGCCTTGCAGATTGGAGAAGGCAGACGAAATCAGAGGTAAGGGATAACGGTTCTTGACTATGATGTCGTTAAGTCCATGGACATAGTGAAGACGTGGAGGCACGAGATGTGATACTTTTTACTGAAATTATACAGTTCAGAATAGTACAGAGAATTTACTCAAAGTGACTTGAGAAAGAAAAAAGTCCAATGTCCATCAACAACCACTCAACATACACAAAACTGTGAAAAATCCTATCTGTTGTCAAAAAAATTAACTTTTTTGGGAAAAAAGCATTGCAACACCAAAAACTAGAGTTAAAGTCTGAAATGTCAGTGGCATTGCAAATAACATAACAAAGGAATTTTATAAATGGTAAATGGACTGTACTTATATCCAAAGCGCTTTACAATGGCCTCTCACTCACCCGTTCACACACTAATGGCGGCAGCCACCATGCAAGGCGCTAGCCTGCTCATTGGGAGCAATTTGGGATTCAGTGTCTTGCCCAAGAACACTTCGACACGTGGAAAGGAGGAGCCGGGGATCGAACCGCTAACCCTGCGATCAGCGGACGACCCGCTCTACCTCCTGAGCCACAGGACATACCATGTATATTAAAATGTTTTTTTGTTGTCAGAGGGCTTGCAATAAATTGCCCTACTAAAATGTGGCTTGCACCTGGATTCTGGTTAGAGGTGAAGTACACCGGTCCAGTACTCTTGGAGTTGGAGTACTGTACCGGTGCAAGGGATAAGACCAGACCGTGACATATCCACTCAGAGTAGCTTGGGTCGCGGGACAACGATAAAGTCTGAAATGTCAGTGGCATTGCAAACAACATAACAAAGGAGTTTTATAAATGGTAAATGGACTGTGTGAATGGACTGTGTGAATCTTCCACCAATTATAGGCCTACATCGCCCTGTGACTCGAAACGGCTGTGGAGCGCAGGCCTACAATTCTAATGGAATAGAAGCAAATAATTTTTTAAAATTATTATTTACTTTTTTCAGGTCTGAGCCATAGCGCAACCTTATCTGTAGCTTACATAAGACTTCTTAAGGTGTTATTAAATATATGTTCATTGAATAAACAGCATTTTAAATTAATTGAAGCTTACCTGTTTTAAAAATTTTGGGGGGGATTATTTCCAAAATCGAATCGAAATGAGAAAGAGTACTAGGCCTATAGCCTACTTGCAAACGGAGATGGTTGTTTCCGGTTTGGCACGAACCATACTTTAACAAGTAGCTACATATGCTTCCTTTGTAACCTGTGACACTGTAAAACTGAACCATTGAAATGTGCGGGTCCCTGCATTCGGTTCCATTCATAAAGCGCACAATGAGTATGTGAATATTGAACACCTGCGTATTTCTAGCGCGTTCTGCGAAAAAGGATGAATCAGCCGTTATAGTGTCACAACACGGTCGTGTCAGCGTAGTTAACCTGACGCAGTGTTAACTGTCACTATCAAAACATTGTTTTGGTGCGACGCCTTAAAAATCTGTTCGCGTGATTCATGGGTTTCCAGTGGATTGAAAGAGAACACGAGAACGTTTGTATTTATTCCAAACGGGAAAGCACTGTGATAGGCACAATAAACACGAGCGACCGTGTAAATGTGAGAGCGCTTACCAAATTGTGGAGCGAAAAACTGATCTTGTATGATTTGATATGTAATCTGGGAATGTACCTTTATCACATATTGGACATTGTATTAATGCCCAACTGTCACGACGCTGTAGCCTCTCAAGAGAAAACTACAAACGGGTTGCAGACGCAACGTCACATATTGGTTTACATGTCCTTATGATACATGACAATATTGAACAACCTAGACATTTGGAAACTTTTCCGGATAGTTTCGTTCCTAAAGCATGTTGGAAAATGAGGGGGAAATGCACGGATTTTAAGTTTTTCCATCAATTTTAGCATTCTCATGGATGTTGGACTTCCCATGGATGTTGGCCATAAGTAACTAAATAAATACATAAATAAACCCATTAATGGCAGTTTTGCCCCCTCTTGTGGTGAATGCGCCACTGTCATAGTTTCTAACAAACCACCGGTTTTGTTGAATGTAACAATGAATATAGGCCCTACCACACCATTGCCATTCAAATAATCAATTGTATTGTGACAATAAGCAATGGTTTTTGTTTATTGTTCAATAAAAGAGTGACTCTATATGTTATCATACACTGATGTGAATAAGTAGGCCTACACCCTCTTTCAATTCTATGGTTTTACATAGGACATAACTCATCTTCATCTAGTACTCACCAAGTCCTAACAGTAGATACATCTAACACCGTGACAAATAACTTATTTTGCTTTATCATATTTATTTATAATTTTTCTCTGCATTGCTGTATTGGTAGCTTATACCTACAAACATTTGAGTTAAGTTCAGAGCAGTGTGAACTCTTCCATCTTCACATTTACTTCACATGTTGTGGGCAGGTTTCACTAAATCTGCCAGCGTGGTTTATACTCATGCTAGTAAGCGGTTACATTACAGTTAATCTCTACATTACTTGCCGTTAAATTGTCTCGGTTCAAGAGGGAGAATTTGCCTTTACGATCAACACTAGATGGCAGCAACTTCAAATAAATGTTTTCAGGACAGGATTTCTGTCTGCTGAATGAACCACAGACTTATAAAATAACTCAGAATAGGTTTTACGTAGGCTACTTTAACCGTTAACGTACAGATTTCACATTTAATGGTGTTCTATGGTGTGTGTGTGTCGTTCTAAAAAAAAAAGTTCATTAACTTGGCTTCAAATTTGTGTTTGTATGCGTTGTGTGTGTGTGTGTGTGTGTGCGCGTGCGTACCATTCAGGGTGGGAATAAAAACAGGCTGCCCTTGGAGTGCTGTGAACTTCATACTAGCCATTAACCAGTGGATGAAGTGGCTCTGTCAGTGTGCCCCATCAAATGTGCGGTCCCCCAACCCCATACAGGGGTACGCTGACGATGTTCAGGTTTCATCCAGAGAGGAGCATGTGATCAAAGATGTGCTGGCACGGACAGACACAGACAGCGGGAGCTGGCCAGGGCTTCTCTCTTATTGGACCTGCGGTGGAGGACGGTCCCAATAGTAACCAACGGACAACAGGATAACTTTTGGGCTTTAAGAGGAAGGTATCTGGAAAGCTGGATACACACGCTGCAGGCTTTGGAGAATGGTCTGACTGGCCGGACCTCAATGATCTGTGCAACCGAGCCAAGGTGGAGCTTAAATGGACAAAAACAGACTCCCAAACTGACCCTGTGATTTCTGATGCACTGGTAACGGACCCCTGTGTAGCTGTGGAGGCCTTCACTAGCCACAGGGGAACAATACAAACTTTACAACTCAGTGTGAAGCAGGCCGAGACAAGGCAACACGGCTGAACTCAGGTTACAGGAAAAACTCGCTGCACTTGAGTTTGCTGATCATTCTGTGTCACCCTCTATATATCAAAATGCTGCTGTAGGTGAGGACATTCTCATGTTCACAGTTAAAGCCAGACTACAGGTGCTACCAACAAAGTATAACCTTGCTCTTTGCTACCCTGAAAACCACCACCCACACTGTATCCTACATCCTGATTCAAACCTCCATCTAGAGTCACTAGCACATGTTTTTAATGGATGTAGCACATACAAAAGCTTATATGCCGCTCGACATGACCGTACTGTGGATCTAGTAGCAGCTGCACTCCATAGCATAATGCCATCTGACGTTAAACTGTTCAAGCATGCCCGTGTAATGTCTAGCTGGTTCAGTCACAATGTTGATATATTCTCTGATATCCCAAATACACCTGATGTTGTTTTTGTTGATGAGGGCTCACAAAATGTCCATATTTTAGAGGTGGGCTGCTTGTATGACTTGTACATGGAGCAAGCCTTCACAGACAAATTTACCAAATACCAGCCCCTGGCTGTCTTAGTTAGCAGCTTGGGCTACACATGCCACCTTTCCATTCTGATATTTGGTAGCCTTGGACATGTGCACAGGCTGTGATCGGTCTGCGAATTGCAGGCCTGTCAAAAAGTAGAGCCAGGCAGTTGGCAAGATACTGCTCTGTATCTGCTGCCATAGGTAGCCTGGCACAGGCTGGCAGTGTGGAGGAGAAGGTGCTTTTTGTACCCATAAAGTGTCCAGATTTTTTTAACCTTATATATTTGTGTCCATTGCACTGTCAATGTAATTTGTGGACTCAAATAAAGCATTTAAATGTGTGCGCGCGCGTGCATGTATATAGTATGCGTGTATATAGTATATAGGATGCACATTAGGTATTTATGTTTACCATCCAATTTTTTAAATGTTATTCCATATTTTATTCCATATATTACACCATTCAGTGCTCCTAATAAAAATGAAATAATTAAAATGAAATAATTGCCTACATTTTGACTGATCCATATTTTTTTTACAGTTACAGTATATTTCAGTTTACTTATCGTAGGCTATAATTTGTATTGGGAAACCAAATACCGTCACAGTGTATATGATATGACATTTTTGCCATATCGCACAGTGAAATAACTCTCAATATATATTTATATATAAGGTGTAAGATCGCAAATTATTAGAATGTTCTTAACTGAACATTGTAATGCTGATGTAACAATTACTACTGGTAATTGAAAGCAATGGAATTTTAGAACACTGACTTTGAATTTTTAAAGAATGTTCCATAAAACCTGCTCTTCAAAGGGTTCAATAATTAATTAAAAGTTTTCAGCGCACTTTGCACACCACAGGAGGGTGGACCCATGCTACTTCTTTCATGGGGTCCAGAATTCCTGTCTACACCCCTGTCACAGGTTCTACCTTTAAGCCTAACTGGAATATATATTTTAATTATCTTTTAATTATAATTATACATAATATATAATTATTATATTATTGTATTTTTTTTTCCATATTCATATTGTAAGGATATTGGGGGTGGGGGTGGGGGGGGGGGGGTGTGTTTGGTAAAATCTGCAGCTTTGACGGCTCAATGGAAAATCTCCATTATTTTTACAGCCCAATGTTGATAGATATGAGCTAACCTGAATAGTAACTCAACACGTTGGGCTTCCAAATATCGTCAAATTAGTAAAACAAATTTACATTTCATGTTTGACACTTACAATGTATCCAATAGAATCCAATGAAGATTAAGAAGGACGCAGATCCACCATACTAGCCAAGGCATTTGTGACGCTTCACTAAGACCTTTAGTGTGTGTAAAACATTTTAGAACACGCAAAACTAATAACACAACCAATGATTGGTGCAAAACAATTACCATGACCAATCTTTGGTAATGTTATAAGTTTTGCATGCGCTAAAAGGTTTTGCACGTGCTAAAGGTCTTAGTAAATCAAGCCCCATGTGTGTACCATGAATAATTCCTCATATATTTCATAGGTTTTGATGGTACACTTGTGCCCTTCAAATACTGTCATCATTCACATATCTGCTGTGTGTTGCCACAAAGTTATAAGACTAAAGGAATAAAGGAATAGTTCTCTTTCAGGAGTTTTTTAAATATCATTTCAGGTTTAGTGTCTGACTTCAATTGGCCCGGGTAGTTTTTGTGTGCGGTGAAGGATATTTCAGAAATTTATCGAAGTTTCTGGCGTCCTGCTGGCTCAACAATGGCTAGTATATGAGCATCTTGGGATTTGTAGTCTAAAGCAAAAAAATACACTTAAAAAAATGCCAAGGCATCTTGGAAAGCTGTATTTTACTGCATTATTCTTTAAAGAATGTTGTTAAAGTACCGTAACACCTTATAATAAAGTCAGTATAATACACTTATAAATGCTCAATTAAACATTCATAACTTCATCAACTGCTTTGCACATCATACTAAATACTGTGCTGATGCTAGGACAAACATGAATAAATATTAAAAAATGTGCCCACAGCCATTATAATTAATTTGCCAACATATTAATGCTGGACAAAATTTTTTATACAATATATATTTAATGATGTATAATGGTATTGTTTATGCTCAGGATAAAAAATGTATGACCTAACTGTAGCAAATGTTAACAATTTAATTATTTCAGACTGATCTTTAGCACAGACGAGAAAAGAGAGACTGAGTTACTAGGGGGAACATGACAACAATCCTCAGCAGAAAATGGAATGTAAAAAAAAAAATAACCTCAATAAATAAATAAACAAATACACCCACTGGTGAGCTTTCTACACTCTGGAAAAATAAATATTCATCACACCTACCAGCTGTTGCTATTTCTGCTAAATAATCACACTGACATTAGCTGGCTCTGTGGGAATATTATTGTAATTATGCACAAAACGGTGGCTCATTTTGATGAGAGAAGAGGAGAGTATAAACCGTTGCTTTCTGTGTGTCCTTTCGAACATTGGACAGTTCATTTGGATGGAATTAAATCCGTCCAAGGAACACAAGGTTACGCGATCTCACCTTGACGAGCTTATCTCTCCGATTCAGGCCATGTGGGGCCTCATTTAAATGTGCTTGCAACACGCTAATGGCAGTCATATGTTCATCGGCATGGCAATAATATTCATACATCCTCATAGATGCCAGTGATGAATGAGTCTGTGTACACAGTCCTATCTTGAAATTATTAGCCGTTGTACATTTTAGGCTGCCCCATTAGCAGTTAGCATCTGTTTGTGTACTTGCACTTTTATCTTGCCTCACAGGTACAGCGCATGTGTTTATTGTTGTTTTGAGTTTTTATAGAGTGCACAGCAAAAACATTTAACACTCTATGGTGTTATACGAGACTGTGTTCTCATATAAACACCCTAGGGTGTTAAATGTACACCAGCAGTGTTAGATTTACATAGGGATTTTTGCTGTGTGCTATCCTGTGTGATGCTATAAGACAAATGTTCCCCTGAGGGGTAATAATGGTTTAATTTATTCTCTCATTCATGTCGTGTCACACTTTATGTAACACCATATGGAAACTGAAGTATTGATAGCCCCAAATGGAAACATAAGTCACACGCACGCCCAATCACCCACCTGTTTACGCACTCATGCACACACACTCAAATAAATACTCACCTAGTTACTAACAAACTCGCACACTCATCCAAAAACTCAGCCAATTACTCACTTACCTACTCACACAGGCACACTCACTATTACTCTTTCATTCACTGTCTGAGCTCCCACAACATAAAAACAGTACTTTGCTTTTCCACTAGATGGCGAAAAACACAACATTTTAGCCATTTGGCAGACACTGTTATACAAAGTGACTTACACAGCTTACGTTTTTATACATACAATTAATTTACACAGCTTTATATATTTTTTAACTAAAGCAATTCAGGTTCAGTACCTTGCTCAAGGCTACAAGAGCAGCAGGAATCCAGGAATCAACCCTACAACCTTTGGGATACAGGCCCAGTTCCCTCAAAGTTATACAGGTATTACACTGCTGTCTTTCTAAGAAGGGTATCTGCCAAAGTAATGGGCATGCATCTAACAATGGCAGCTCTGTTTCTCTCTGATTCACTTTGTGCATTAGTGTGCCCTTTTGAGTGTCTCATTTTGCTTTAGCACCTTTCTGGAGCCAATAGGCCACCCCTGCTCTCATCTATTTCTGTTGAAACCCTAGAAAATGAACAATGATGAAGGTGGATGGCTCGTATATTTTATCCTCACCTGGAAAAGCCAGTCATTAGAGAGGACAATATGGCACGGCAGCTGTCTCACCAATATGGTTTCTGAATAATTTTTTACAGGTATTTATTTATTTATTTATGTCTTTCTTTGAGGGCAGGGGGGGGTTGTACCACCACA
The DNA here is from genome assembly GCA_022702515.1 of Ilyophis sp. 1 JC-2022. Taxonomy (NCBI): domain Eukaryota; kingdom Metazoa; phylum Chordata; class Actinopteri; order Anguilliformes; family Synaphobranchidae; genus Ilyophis; species Ilyophis sp. 1 JC-2022. The sequence continues at coordinate 89,578,093 of CM040394.1, forward strand.
ATACCACAACTGACAAAACTGGATTAAGGTTTTTTGTGTGTGGGGGGTTTCCGTTGAATTTTCATCGAATTTCCATCCAGTTCAGTAGAATGTGTTATATATTCAATTGTCCCTCCTACTGTTCTCAGACAGTCATTGAAATGAGAATTACCTGGTCAGCATTGATTTTGTTCTGAAACCCTCCCCCCGTCCCTTTTTTACCATTTGCACACAAACATGAGTGAGCCACATTCTGAGAAGAGCTTTAAAGTACAGTGTAAGCTTTGCCATTTAAAACTGCTTAGAAACGCAGCTCCGTGGTTCCAGAACAAAAGAAGCTTGACTGGTTTCCGCTCAGAGTCACAGGAATTGTGCCTTTTTTGGGGGTTTTTGTTTACGGTGTTTCATCACAGAACACGTACAGGCTTTCTACGTTTGTAATGAAAGGGACTCCGTTCGGCCCCGCTTGAGTAGCTGGGTCTGAGCTGAATTTCTGCTTCAGAAATTACTTTGAGGATTTATGCTACGGCCATAGGGAAATGCCATTAGCATAACTCATTCAGCGAATATACTCTCTGGATATAGCCTGCCTCCCGGGTTCTTGGCATTTCATATGGTTCTTTCAGGCCAAAAACGTTAAAGAGACTTATAGTGGAATATCACTATACATTTTTAATAGGTATTGATTTTGTCACCGGTCCTATATATGTGCAGGAGTGGAAAGCTGTTGATTAAAATGTGATCCAGAAGAGACACTTTTTTTCTGAGACTATTGAACCCCCTGATATTGTATGTCAGACCAAGAAGACAGTTAAGATTCAGAGCCAAATTAAATGAAGTCAAAAAGAGCTTTTCTGCCGGTATTCACTGACTTTATTCCCGTAGGCCTTCCCCAGTCAAGTCCTGCCAAGGTGTAAATGAAAATGTTAAAAGGTGGATTGATAGTACCTGATATACCTCCCCAATATGGCCAGAACTGCCAAACCACTCATTGTCTTCTGATGAAGACACCTCTCTGGACTTTACCTTGTTCTTAGACCTTTGAAATGAATGAAAGTACGCTCACTATCCAGCCTGCCAGCACTGCAAACCCCTGAGTAAAACCTGATGAAATATACTCCAGGTTCATCATGGGTTAACACGTTATTAGGCACTGTGCGTACTGTACCTTGATGCAAGATAATGTTGCCCTTATGGATCACTATTTGGTAGCATGTGAACACTATGACAAAAAGCAATGCTGCTCTGTTTGATCATTATTCGGCTCTACTGGATTCATAAGGCACTATGTGTATGCTAATATAATGTATTTTACCAAGGCTTTATTGCTTAATATGAATATACCATTACTGGCTATTCTGCAACTATGATATTGATGTTTTGTTGCTCCTGTGTTATGATTTTTGAATGTTTTTTGCTAAATTGATCTTGTAAGTCACTGTGGGGGAAAAAAAACTATTATTATTACTGCTATCATTTAACAATGGTACCGCAACTATTACTATTATTATTATTATAAAGTATTATTACGTACTTGACACAATTCATTAGGGGAAGAACAAAATCAGTGAAATGCGTCAGTCAGGTTGCATTTCTGACCCAATGCTAATATAATATAATATAAACAAATTAATGTGTTAGGGTACATTGGGTATTTTACCCCACAACTTAAATGAATCTCAGAAATGGAGCCTGCAGCACTGCCATAAGCCAAAACCCCATTTTATTCCACCATTATCAGAATAAAACATTCACATGTATTCCTCACAGGAAACAAAAAAAAAAAAGAAAGACGTATCTGAAGAGATTGATGCCAAGGTTGAGATACACGGCTATGCGGTGTGCTTATTCTAAAGAAATATAAACATTGAGCAATGAATGAGATAAATAATGGAGGACATTTTCTTGTTGATGGAAACACAAAGTATTTTCTGTACCCCTGAGAACTGCATACACAGCCCTAAGGTAATGAGCAAGGCTTCACTGAAAAGTCTCATAAAAAAATTGCAGCAACAACTAAAATGACTGGGTTTAGGAATTCAGAACAGTACTGTAATCTCTACTTGAAGCCCATCCACCCATTATCTAACCCGTTTATTCCTGGTCAGGGGGGCTGGAGCCTATCCCAGCATGCACTGGGCGAGAAGAAGGAATAGTACACCCTGGACAGGTCGCCAATCCATTACAGGGCACACACACACACCATTCATTCACACACTCATACATATGGGCAATTTAGCCTAACCTGCATGTTTTTGATCTGCGGGAGGAAACCAGAGTACCCGGAGGAAACCCACGCTGACACGGGGAGAACATGCAAACTCCATACAGAAAGGCCCTCAGCCGGGATTCAAACTCTGTATCTTCTTGCTGTGAGGCAACAGTGCTAACCACTGCAGCAATGTGCCGTCTTGAAGCCCAATTTGTCTTTTTTTGTGAACAATATTTTGTCAAAAAACTAAAAACAAAGAACAACAAGACAGGGAATACAATACTACATATACGTACATCAGTACGCATGCGTACACACACATGTAAACATAACCCATATTCATACAAAACCTTACATATATTACTCATAACCCTCTGACAATTACAATAATTATAGCCCATGACTTAATCATGTTCAAAGTAGCTCTGTGCAATCTTGTGGAGATTCTTTCAAAGGCCGCTATGGCTTGAAGATATGTCAACTAGGTGTATATATGAGCAATGTCTGGAGAAAACCATGCTTGAAGAAGTGGTACCAGTTTCATCTGGTACCACTTGAGTGGGGTGGTAGAAGCTCTATGTATGAGTTTGTAGTGGATAATTTGCTGTGCCAGGTTTCTTGATGTCAAAAAAGTATTGTCCACACCCTGTCCCATTCTGGTGACTCATCAATTGTGCCCAACTTCGTGTCACATACTGCAGACACTACCAGGCTTCCGGATCCAAATATAATGAAACGATTATACAGGTTAGATACAAAACCTCTACCTACAGGCAGCTAGTCTGAGACAGAATGGATAGTTACAGCTAAATATATTGGAACCTCACTGGCCCAAAGAATATATCAGAGCTGCAAATATGAATGACAGGGGAGAGAAAAGGTTTCCTCCAGGTCATGGAAAGTGCTCAAGCCTTGCTCATTAAAAATATCACCCAAAGTAAATATCCCTTTTGCCCTCCATGAAGGGTAAAAGCTCTATTAATCTTCACATTTAACCACCCCCTGCTGACCCTCCCACCATTGTAAGTGGCCTATTGCAATGATTAGATTTAATGATTTATTCACTGCTTGGTCTTTAATAGTCCTGTTAGCAAGCGTGACATTTGCATTCAAGGGGCAGAGCAAAAATATATAATAAGCACAGCTCCTGCAATAAAATAAAATAATAACAATTCAGAAATGCGACTAAAAGTCAACGTACACTAGATGAAGAACTCAGCAAACGAGTACATATTGGCCCGCTGTGGATACCAGCTGTTGGTCTGCCAGTGCAAATGGACACTGCAGCTGTCTGCTTGTGGGAGGAACGTTTATGAGCTATCTTTCCTCTTTACAGCCGATTCTCAATTCTCACCTCAATTGTCCTTTAGTGGACCGCTAGCACTGATTTTCAAAACAAAATGGTGGACGGACTGCTTTGCAGATGGCAGGCTGCTAGAGGGACACTGTATCTTTGCAAGTTGAGAGGCTTCTTGGATATGACAGTGAGAAGAACATCCCAGCTTATCGTCAAAACCAGGTCTCCCTGCCGAGACAAAGAGCAGTGAGATGGAAAACTACAGATCCCATCTCGATGTGTCCATTCTGGTTAGACAGCTTCTAAATAAACCCATCAGAGCCATCTGTTTCTTTTCCCAACAGAATCGGCCAGTGACCTTTTTGACGGTAACCTACACTACGTGCAATGGCCACAAATTTGGTGTTAACAGCTTAAAAGGTATATGGTTTTATCAGATAAATTCTGAAATCAGGTTGGCCCTTCGGTATGTCTTCCATGTGAAACTGTGAACCAAGGGGATGATGGGAATAGTTCATGGAACTACAAAAACAAAAGAAGAGGATATGATAGGATAGGGAACAGGATATGATAGGACAAGAAGAAGATATCATAGGATAGGAAGACAATAGTTGTTCTCCATCTGAATTGCTGTATGTGGAGGTATGATTCAAGAAGGTTCTGGAATTTTATTTTCATGTTAAATTGTGTACACCCTTGGCTATTCTCAAAATACTACATCACTATATTACTGCTTTACTTTTTGATGTTTTTTAAAAACAATGCATTCCTTATTTTTTCCTTTTTTCCCCCAATTTGGAATACACTATTATACAATATTATTTATAGAACATCCCATTGCTGTAACCTCATCCTCCAATTTGGGAGGCCGCAGCCCAACAAGCATGTCCTTCTGCAGCCCACCAGCCAAGCGCAGTCACTGCAACCCGACTGGCACAGGCAAACTGCAGGTAATCTACCCGGCAACAAAAGTCACTCAGGCAGGGCCCAGGTAAATGAAACTTTCCCTGGGCACAAATAGAGGCAGCTGTGAACCTTGGGACACCTGGCTACTGTCAGTACTGAAGGGATCAGGATTCTATTCTAGATTGCAGACAACAAGTAGATTGAAGGCCCTTTCCTTCATCTAGGGACCCGAACAGCAGGTTTATTTTATATTTTGAGAAAAAGCAAGCCTGAGATAGAAAATGATGCCCTGCTGTGAATATGAAAACAACCATTTATGTGAATTAAGAGAGGATAGGTGGAAGTGGGCTTTGGCTTGTCTAAAATATGGAGCAGAAGGTGTGGGAGCATGTGGGAGAGGGGAGTAAATTGGGGGTGGGGGTGGCTAGCAGACTAGCAACAGGAAGGGTTGCAGGTTTGGATCCTAGGGTTAGGGGAGGGAGGGGCTTGGGGTGGCACTGCCATGGTAACCTTGAACTCAGCGGTTGGGCGGTACTTAAACTGAGTCCCGTCAGCAAACGTGCTGTTTAGTGAACAGATGATGCACGTCATATTTGTCGTCCTGGACAAGGTTGTCTGAAAAGCGCATGAATAATGGAAACCCAGTTCTACACCCCACCGCTCACACCCACCCACTCGATTCATATTTCCGGGGTGAGCAGAACATGGCTGGCGTGACTCTGGGAATCTAATGGTTCTGCCTGCTTGGGGGGCTTATGGTATAAATCTCCCGGATCCATTAAAAGCAGTCACTGATGCAGCTCAGAACAAAACTCTAAATACCCCCCCCCCCCCCACCATTTACCAACAAGGCTAATGCATCATGGGACTCTGTTCCTGTCTGAAAAGTGTGCACGTCTCATACTTCAAAACCATAAGTGACAATGTAGGCAAATCCATAGGAGCAGATGAATAAAGATACGGAAGACACGCCCCCGCCTCCACAGGTCAAAGATATCAGAGTCTGAGGTATAATTTAAAGCAGGGCAAATCTACTCACGATGGCCAAACTAGGCCACCACAAACATACTCTTGGCTTTTTGACCATTGAGAAAATGTTTTGTTTTTTAAATGCATTGTCCATGTGCATCAATCATTTTGACAATGTGTAGGTCTGCATCTACAAACTGTCTGTGCACCTCCCACAAGTTACATAATAAAAAATATATACGGACCTATTAATATTTTACCTCAATATTGTTCATACACATACTACTTACTCATTTTTATAGCTGGCGGAAAATGTTTGGTTCATCATATGTAGGCTAATTCCTGAAAAAGAATCTAGCCCCTATGAAAAATATGTAAAGCTTGGATTCCCACTCATATTAGAAGGATAGTTTATTTCTGGAGTGTTTCATATCATTTAAGCCTAACTGCATGCTTTCAATCGGCCCACAGTTTCTGTGTGCAGTGACACAAAAAGATATTTGAGATATTTACAGATATCTACAACAATGCCAAATCATTAACCCACCACTGTCTTCTCTATGGATGGTCTGATGTAACCACTAAATGTATGTAAGTCCATTTACTCACATTTCTTCACTTATAAAGACACCAGAGGCAAGTCGCCTTCCAACTTGTCTACTAAATATGAGTAGCTATCAGGTTCCGCAGTTTGTTGCTTTTTAAAATTCCTTGACCACAAATCTTGTTTTGCCACGTGTATATTGCTACAACCTGTCTTATCACCCGTTTATGTGCCTTGAAACAATTCAATCGCGTCTGGAGATGTTACTAATTTAAGACTCCGTTGTGGCAAGCGACTGGCTTGGTCTATAATGAAAGCGCATCTCGTAAAAGTTCGGAAATTTGAAGAAATCACTTGCCGAGACCAGCAAGCGCAGACCACGGCTCTTCACCACGCTGATAGAGTTCCGGTTGGATGCCCAACGAGTCTGCGCTTCACAATTACACGCGATTGTCACCCGCGCAAAAGGAATTTCAGACGTTATTGTGGCCGCCTCTTTGGTCTTCCTGCTCCAGCGAGTTTGATAATGACAGGTACCGATTCCCTAAATGATTGAAGATGCCCTGGGAAAGAGGGGTTTGTGCACAAACCATGAGCACAGGAAACGTTTTTGAAGAAAGAAAAAAACAGGGATGGAAACATTAATCATAATCTGATGGAATATAAGGCAGTCGTTTTGTAAACAAATTTAGCTTTTAATACCCGTGGGGTTATCACTGATGATCTACAATTCAACTCTAAGTACTGAGATATTACTGGGGTGCCACGCATACTGTGATACCTTCTACATACACACAATATTATTATTTCTATATTTCTAATAATAGGAATAATAATAATTATGCTGACATTATTTATATATCAATTAACACATGAAGCACTGTTCAGTTTATTGGCAAACACTGCATGTCTGACCACTCTGTCTCTTGATTCAAACAGAAGGCCTCTTAACATAATGTGTTGCTTTTAAAATAAATAAAGAAACTGGAAATTAAATTGAAAACAACTTCCTTTTTATCGCATTCTCCTCTCAACTCAAACGAAAAGCCTTTATTGAAACTATAGTGAGGCTCATTCTGTTATCATATTTCACCAAAATTATGGACTTTTCCCAGGCCTGTTTTACATGTCAGTCTACTCACAGGGGCTGCAATTGACTGGTATAAAATCTAAAAAATCAAGCTGTAAGGAAACTGATAAACTGAAAAAAAAATCTGCATCTTTATAATTTAATATTGTTCAAAAAATGAGCCTCACTTGCCGATAGCCATAATAAGTGCTACAAAAAGGGTATGTGTATTAGCCTGAAGTATGCTAAATGTATTCAAATGTTGATAATGAAAAAGAGCCTAAGTACCTCAACAGTGCCAACATTTGACCGAAATGGATATATTGCATTCTTTCTGTTCTCTCATTGAAATGCCCAACCATATTGTCGAGCTGGTCTCAAATTTCAGCAGCCTCAGTCACCGCATATTTAAAATCAAGCTGCGATTTCTTCTCAGGGAACCAATCTGTGGAGCCATTTGACAGCCCAAATCATTTGCCTTGATGTACTAATCTCGTTCCAGTTGTCGGTTGTGTTTTTTCCCTCATAGATCAGCGTCAGCATCCAGCACCCACACCTAGATAGGTTTTCTGCCGTTTCGCCATTAAATTCTCTGGGCTCTTTTGTTGATGCAGGGCCCAAATGTTTTTACCCTCATGCCCTTCACTACAGCTGAGAAGCAGGTACACCAATTCACCCTGATGTCTGACTCAAATTTACATCCATCCCACCCTCCCACTGCTAAACACAGACAAAGTAGTTTCTCTAAGGCCTAAATAGTGGCGATAAATTTGTAAAACAGATTTAGGATGCAATTTCAGGATGCTGGTAATCCCATTACAGACCGTTTTAAAAATTCACAAAAATTGCAGATAGACAGGATCTCCAGTTAGCATGAAGGAGGATGGGGGCTATACAGTTTTATGATCAAACATCTATAATTAAATTGACTTCAGGGCCAATTCTGTAGATGTGCTGACATAAGAGGGCAACATTACCTAAATATTTTATAAAGTTACTCTTTAGCCCACAAATTCTGCACTCTGTTCGGTTTCACCAAAAGTTGCTCCCAATAGCACACATTTCCTCCAGCAGTCTCAAAGCACAAGTGTATGTAAATCAAAAACTCTGAAATAGCAGAGAACATCCACATACTTGGATATTCCACATCACATTCCCTCTAAATTGAATGCTGGCTGAAGAATTAAAACATTAGACGGTTTATATTTTCTGCCTCCCATAAAGGTTTATACTGCAGCCACATCCCAGTCCGGTCTACCAATAACCCACTGTTTTTACAGCCCAGCAGGTTCTTCAGAGTTTACTTTAAGGATATATGACCTGGCATCTCCAGACTGCTGGCAGCCTTCATCAGCACGCATGCATTAGGACTTTCATTACACCTGCAATAGAGGTCAAGAAAACATTGGCATGGCTGAAACTCACAACTACACAATTCCCTTATTCTACATCCATCGTCATAGCTGAGAAAAAACTACTTCAGTTTCAACCTTCCTTCATAATACACGTGGGAGTGAGTTGTCACTAGGAGACAAACAGAATGCAGCTTTAAGTATGACTCTTAAATTTAAATTATACACTGTATCCACAAAGCTGACAAAATATTTATTTGTGAAGAAATATGCTTGATATTTGATTGATATTTGGGCCCTAAAAAAAGATTTGGACCCTAAAACATTCCTAGTCTACCATGCGGCAAAAACATATAATCTACAGTCTATCAGGTTTACTGTGGCAAGGCTTCAGCTTCTATTGTAACATTGTACTGCCATCATCACAGAGAAAGAAATGATTTCCATTCAGGTGCCAGCATACAGGATGACATCAAAGGCTGAGTGTATTTTTTATTTTTTGGTCACGGCACAGCTGAAAAAGACCAGGCTGTGTTTTATGGAGCGGGGCCGGAACGCACTGCTCACCGCCTGGTGACTTCGCGATTTTGAAAAATGTTCATTGCTCTCAATCTCTCTCTCTCTCCCTCGCTCTCACCGTAACCCGTAAGCAGATGGTGTCATGGCAGCCGAGAGAGGGAGAAGATGGAGCGACCGAGGGCGGAGGAGAGCAGACAGATGCTGGCTGCTCTAAGGCACGTGCTGCAAGCGAAGCAGGTGTGCTGAAAGCACTTCACCTTTCTTTCCCCAAAAAATGTGCCCTTTATGGCGCCACAGCCCTTATTTGACACACTTGTGTGTAAAAACGTGCTGCCCTCAGGTGATCCACAGGTGTGCCCAGGTCACAGTCACTTGGTTTAGAGCCAGTGCTTGGAACAGGAATTTGGCAGCCTGTTCATTCCAACTGCTGGTTGATCGAAACTATGAAACCTATGAAATGAGACTATGAAACCCCCATAAATAAATAGTAAGTAAGTAAGTAAGTAAGTAAGTAAGTAAATAAATAAATAAATAAATAAAAGACACCACCTGCTAAGATAAAATTCATAAAAACTATTTGCATCCCGTATGTCAATTGATTTTAACATGGACCCTGGTTTTTGTGAGCTAGCAACAGGGCCCAGGGCCGGCTCTAGCCTAATTAGAAGTTTATTGATTCACCTCAGTCTTGATTTTAATCTTTTTTTTTTTTAAATCTCTTTTTATGTCATTTTTTGCAATATAACACAATAAGCACAATGTGAACATGGGACTTTTATTATTCATGGCATGTAGTGCTCTTTCTCACATAATGTGGCTTAAGAGGGTAAATAATCCCTCTAAACATGAAAAGCACCTAATTTAGAAAAATTACCAGCTTGTTAAAATTCTGGGATAGCAATTGTAGTTGCAATGAAAACCAGCATACACAGTAGACCCCCCATGACCAACTTTGTGAACCACTGGCCTATGCCTAGAACCGGCCCTGGCTACCAATCAACCGAAGACCCCTGTGCTGGGGGTTGACAGGAAGTGGCGATCGTGGAATAAGGAATTGTGGTAGTATGAATCAGGGTGATGCTTCGTTTACCCGACATTGCCTCAACCATCCCCTCTGTCATCATAGCAGAGGGTGGCAGCTGATGAGATCCATATACAGTCAAACTTGCGGACAACCAATCGCTATCTAGGCTGCATACATCAGGGCCTTTGTGTCCAGCCAATTCGGCCATAACTGAGTCTGCAATGTGAGTTATTGACTGAGACTGAGCCAGACTTCTGCCACCTGTAAACGAAGCAGGACACAAGCGTGCCAACGTAAGCATACCATTTTCATCCCTTCTCGTAAAAGAAAAAGAAAAAACGGTAAAAACAACAACAAGAGTAATAAAATGAATAGCACATTTCCTGGCAAACGCAGGGGCTGCCACTTCGAGGTTTTCAGGCCTTTTTTATCCAGGAGTTGACAACATGTGCAATTAGACTGATTTAGCTGAAGTGCACACTCCCACTTCCTTTCACCCGCGACCCGCCGCTTCCGTTTCTTATGAACGCACTTACTTCATCAGTGTTTACGGCCACCAGTAAATGTTCTCTGCACTTAAGAGCCCAGGGCAACATAAAGCCCCGCTCTCGTGTAAACACTTTAGATTAAAAGTGCCGTGAGCGCAAGCGGCCGCTCCAGATGTTGTGTCCGTCACAGCAGGACAGGAAATCACCTTCACCGCCGGGGTGAGATGAAGAACCGGCTTTACCGTTACGCCAGCCATCTTCGGGGAAGTAATTTCATACTGCTCTCTTTTATAAGAAACAAAAACAAGAAAAACATTGTGAGGGGAAAGCACTCTCATATGAAAATAGGCACTCAATATAATGGCCGGCATCCAGTCAACACACCTTTTAACTTTCAAATAAATTCAAACTTCACAATTTTGTCACAAATGAAGGAGGAAAAAAAGACAAGTAAAATCACGGAAAACGATTTCCCGATGTCAGTAATTCTGACTCTTGGAAAACAAACTCCCTCAAGGGTCACCTTACAGAAGAGACCAGAATTATGCCTGTAGTCAAAGGGGTTCAAGAACAGTAACCACTGAATCTTCGGGCTTGTGTTCAAAAAAGGTGGTGCTAAAGAAGGGGTTAAACTCAGAAAGGGTTATTTATTTTTGACCCAGCGGGCAACAGAGGGTTAATAGAATTTATGCTAATTTATAATTCCTGCCCACTTTCAATTTCTTTTAAAATGATGTGGAGAGTAGATGAATAAATAATAAACACACACACACAAATATTTATCATCAAAGAACCATTAGCAATTTCATTGATTAAATTGTATGCATACTTGATTAAATGGCAATAACCGATACACTTTGTACACAGTATGGTGTCAATTGACAAACTGACATATCTTGACTAGCATTCCATGTATTCTGGCCTATTTGTTTTTACATAATGCTGTTTTTCTAGACAGATGCAGAAAGCTTTCCTTTGACACACAGCAGCTCAGTCTTCTGGCCTTTTCCCAAGACATGCCATTTTACTTTCTCCATTTTATTGTGGTGAAGTTCAAAAAAGGACACAAAAAATACTCAGAAAAGAGGTGTACAACCATAGGCACTGTGAACAGGCTTTCCAGCAAAATCAATAGAAGGGAAACCAAGAGGAGGTTTCTGGGCCCCCATTTCTACAGCAGAGTATGTAAAACTGGTGTCTTTCTGCTGTTTGATTTTCTCAAAACTCCACCTTCCAAAAGAAGGGAATTGTTGAAACATTGCAGCTCACTAGCCCAGCGTATAGCAATGTATTCATACTTTGTCATAATATATACCCAATATAAACCTGTAAGCCGGGTTTCAACAAAAACTCTTTACTGTGCAAACTAAACATCAGTCCTGCAATGCGTTAACTGACTGTAGCCTATATCCCTGCCATTACATATTCTCTTTCTCTTTCCAAACCCTGCTCTCCACAATGCCTGTTCTTCATCAGGTTGGTGACACCTTTATCTACTCTTCCTCTTTCCAAACCCTGCTCTCCACAATGCCTGTTCTTCATCAGGTTGGTGACACCTTTATCTACTCTTCCTCTTTCCAAACCCTGCTCTCCACAATGCCTGTTCTTCATCAGGTTGGTGACACCTTTATCTACTCTTCCTCTTTCCAAACCCTGCTCTCCACAATGCCTGTTCTTCATCAGGTTGGTGACACCTTTATCTACTCTTCCTCTTTCCAAACCCTGCTCTCCACAATGCCTGTTCTTCATCAGGTTGGTGACACCTTTATCTACTCTTCCTCTTTCCAAACCCTGCTCTCCACAATGCCTGTTCTTCATCAGGTTGGTGAACCTGTATCTACTAATTAAGAAAGTAAAGTGCCAGCATGTTTGCAACACTTTCCCAAAAGGGGAAGAAATGAAGATAATAACTGACCCCATAACTGACTAGGACAATTTCCTACATTAATCTACCGTATTTCCTCTGTTGATTTGTGGAGTGGCCTTGCCCTTACTTTCCCCCATACCCGTTGTACACAAACATCTTTTATGTCTTTCTGAGCATAGAATTGTCAATGTATTAAACAGCTTACCAGGTCATGTGACTCATGTCATATAGTGACTCATGACCCTGGGGGTGTCCAAGTCCATTCTGAATGACAGGCCTAGATGAGCTGAATGGCCTCTTTTTATATTCTTGAGTCCTTATGAATCGAGTGTATTTATGAGTACTTCAGTAATCCTGTAATAATATAAACTTAAAATAGCTTGTCAGGGCACTCAGTGTTGTTGGCTCCTCTTACAATTGAGTATTCTCATACATCTTTGCTAGGCCTTGCCCCTTTCACAACTATGGCTATCAATACACACATCTTGGGGTCAAAGGGAATAGGTTATCAACTCATGTCAATGCCTGAAAAATATTAAGTATCCAAGCTACAAATATATAGAATGTCTGATTTCATATAGTCAGTGATACTGCATATATTCATACTAGGACCATTAACTGCTCCTCACTTTTTAATATCTGACACCAATGGAAGACTTTCTGAAGCCACCTACTTTAATAATATAAATAGGCCACAGGTGTGTCCACGCGTATCAGAGAAGGGCCTGTGCGGGTGCTGGGCCGTGTCCGAATCAGAACTCTTCCACACTGTTGAGTAGCCTGGGTGAGTAGAATATGCGAAAATTGCAGTCTACTTCAAACACCCGGATGGCACACTTACTTCTGGGGTTTTGCTGAGTACATTCGGGACAAATAACTATATAATAAGTATATCGTTCTGTGTTTTGGGAGCACTTTTCAAAAAGTACACAAACATTTTGGTCACATAAATATGACGTTTTCCTTCAAACGCAACAAAAACAACACGTGACATGGCCGCGCAAAAGTGGGCCACAGGGTTGCCAGATCTTGCAAACCTTTCCAGCCAAATGGCAACTCAAAAATAGCCTAAAATATATTTTAACCGAAACTAATGTATTTGAAATAGAAATAATCATATTTTTACTTTTTAAAATAAGCGCATGCTTTGCAACGTTTCATTTTTACCCGTGACTACACTTTGAAAGTATCCCAATTTAGCTGTAAAACTGCGGATATGGCAACACTGCTGGGACGTCTAAGGACCTGCTTACGACACTTCCACAGTGCGGTTGGAAAATAGTATGGCAGATGTTTTTCGCGGACTGCTAAACAGTGCACATTAAACAGCACACTTCGGCCAGTGCACTGTACGCAGGAGACAGGGCGCAGTAGATAGAGACACAGCCCTGGCTTTTGTTCTAGCCCAGCACTACAACACCTGATTCGACTAATGAACTAATCAAAACCTTGATTACATGCATTAGGTGCTTAATTGTGAGGCTACAACAAAAACCTGTTCACACGCTGGCCCTATTCAGATAAAACTAAACACTGATTTAGAGACTTGCATTCTTACACAAACAAACTCTTCAGTTGGTCCTTAATTGTATACTTGGTTGCACGCTCTTGACCAATTACCTGATTACTATAGTGGCACCTTGACACACAGTGCTTTACAGTATGTTTAACATTGTGGGACTAAAACCAATTATGTTTTTCAGGTACATATCAGCAAGTTTTTATTGATTGATAACACAGTAACATCTTCAAGAACCACAGTCATGTTTCCCATGTAGTAAATACACCTAACACAGAGGTTCCTATAAATAAGCTTATGCTGCGTATAGAGCAGCCCTATTTGACTGCTTGATTACAGTTACTCCCACACTCCCATGCCCCCTCAAAATGGAATGCAAAGCATAACCATGGAAGCAATTATTCATCTATGGATATAAATCTATGCCAAGTACAGGAGGAGCTTCAGGCTGCAAAACCAATGACATGTGCCATGTCTCTGAATCATAAGGTAAGCCGAGTCCTTTATTAGTATGTTTCACATGACAGATTCTGGGTCACTTTTTTCTAGTATTAAAAACTTTTGAACTGACGAACAGCTGCAGGCGGTACAAGTTTTGCAATGAGAATGGTTTGACATGAAGAAACCCGGTATGAAAAATAAAAAAACATCTTTACGAAAGTGTCCTTGGGAAATTCGCAGTACTTTGGCATAGATATTCTGTGTACGTACCAGATATTTAGTTCCTGTATTTGTATGTAAAGTTGTGTCCTGTCATTGTTGAAGCCGAAAGTGCTCCTGTAACCAAACTGAGCCTCCTAGGTACAGACACATGGTTGACGAAAGGAATGCCAAGCTGAACATCTTGTGGGTAAATTGAGTGTCTGTGGCTCTCATGTTTGTTCCAAAATAACAATTTCAAGACTAGTGTCACTGATTGGATGGGGAGTTCAAGTCACCTGGTGCTCCAGGTATCAATCTGCTGCTTGCTGGATGGAGTCTCTAAAAACCCCTCAGAGCCGTGAATCTCCAGAACCACGGCCAACTGCTCAGCTGCTTGCCGGGCACCCTGGCTGCCTTCTTTCACTCACTTTGACTGTAATTCAGTCTATTATCTTCTAAACACAATTAAATTCTTGCAAAGAAACACAAATGGCACACATGGTGTTGTGTTTTTAATTGTTGAGGCTCTTAATGGCAAGAACAATACGTTTGAGTGACAAATGACCACAAGATGTTAAAGAACCACAAGGTGTGGTGTCATCACGAAACAGATTTGGTTTCACGCCACAGAAACATTTTCTGTGGCCTGTGATTGGACAGTGACGTGATGCTACATTTTCATATGTCCTCACAAGTATGTTGATCAACGTGACTGATTTTACTCCATTTCAGTGACTGATTTTACTCCATTTCAGTGACTGATTTTACTCCATTTCAGTGACTGATTTTACTCCATTTCAGTGACTGATTTTACTCCATTTCAGTGACTATTCATCAATTCAAAAATTATAAATCTCCAAGTGATTTGAGACTGCTGTCCGATTATTCTACTGAAGTGTATTTTCTGGAATTCAGCAGACAAAATTCAGATTTCATGAGTTGAGGATGTTTTTGCTATTACTGGCCATGCCACTAAAACAGAACTGCAAAGGAGCAATTACATGGAGGGCGTCATTGTATTGCCCCTGGGGGTAGTAACAGCCTTCACAGCAACAAGACCTCAACTTTCATTGCTGCTGTGAGTGTAATACCCTCCATGTTATTGTTTCTCTTGCAGTCTCATATGTAGTATTGTTCTTGTGCAGTTCTTCCAATGCCACCTGTCAGCATGTAAGCCAAAGACATGAGCTGCAACGGAACCCTCCCTCTGACATCATCAATAGACTCCAAAGAATAAGGCGGCATAAAAAAGTTACATTTTTTGCACTTTAACAAATTTTACTTTAAACTTTTTTTCTTATATTTTTTAACAGCTGCGATGTCTTTTTAAAAAATTCTTGTTAAGCAAGAATACTTTGACTGGTATTTAGGTTGTATGCTAAAAGGTTAATACAGTGACACATGTCGGGAGTCAGTAACACGTCTCTCACAGCCTGTGTTGTCATGAAAACAGTAAATGAAGTACATTTTGACAAAGGCGGCCAAAACTAAACCGGATACATTTGATTCTGGGACAAGACAGTCTTGATTTTCATTTTTTTGAATATCGTGTATTATTACAACTTTAGAATTCAATTTGTGTTGAAGGACAAGTGGAATGTTTGCTAAAAGGGGCAGGCTATCTGAGATGCATTACAATTATGGTGAAAAGCGATATCATCATTTTTTTAATTACTAAACATCTTATACTCTAAAAAGCCATGTAAATCTTTTAAAGTTCAACATTTTAGCAAAATGTGTTTTGTGATTTTTAATACAATATTGCACAAAATCCTTCAAAAGAGAACACCTTTGAATATATTCTTATCACAATACTTTGACCAAGTATAAGACCAAACCAGAAATTAGGATTCCCACAAATAGATTACGGTTCAACATCACAAGGATGCATAATTTACAGATATACGTATATGAATGTTATAATTCTGTCTAATCATAACACTACATTGGCAGTGTTATCAATACATGTTTATTTGCTGAATTCTGCATTGAACTTTCTGGTGCTCTATTCACACTGGGCAACAGTGTCTGCCAAATTAAAATATATATATAATGATGATGATAATAATAGCAGTTAAATTTATACAAATATTTTGTAATTATACATATAAAAGAGAAAACAGAGTATAAATAATGGATAAATGGATGCAGTCAGAGAAGAGGAGTTTCCTTTTGTTTGTGTACATTTATATAAGTGAATGCTTGAAGAATGACTAATACATTTGTCACTGACCTTTTGTGGTACAAATCCGGCAAAGTTCATCAACAACCACAGACACAGACAAGCAGGATATAAACTGAGCGGTAATCTTGCATAAAGAGCTTAATTCCTTATGGCCATTCAATCTAACCTCAGTGGTGTTTGGTTTTTATCTCAAATTAAAGTATTACATTGTTGCTGATACCTGTTTGACACTGTTTTTGGAGCAAAAATTCTTGCATAAATTTGTCACGCAAAGTTAAGGCAAGAAAGTAGCAGTTTGATCATAAACTCTGAATCCACATTCGATACATTTATGAATGGCAGTGACACAGTGAAAAAAGTCCATACCTCAAATCTAAAAACCTTTCAATCCCCACATGAACCTTTACCTGTCGTGGGTCATTCCTCGTTTTCACAAACCAAGCATGAAATAAAATGATAAAATATGGATTGTTGGTATGTGCCTGCCTTTCCATAAGCACTCAAATCATCACCACTCATCAACATATCAATATTAATGCATACACTTTATTGTCCTCTTTTACTCCCAACTCCCTCCCCCCTAAAAAATATTTTATGCGCGTATACTTCTGGAAAGACGTCCATCTGTGGTCAGAAAAGGCAAACTTCTTGCCAATTTCTATCCATGGTCCTTTGATAAGGTTCAAAGCATGGGTCTAAGTGGTGGCCTCAGAAAGGCCCCCCTCAGCACTGTTCCTCTCCCAGAGAGTCAGGGTTGTCCCCCAGGTCTGCCGAACTGGCCACTGGGGGTCCCCGTGTTTTGCCCCTGCCCCCGCCCGGTCCCGGACCTTGGCCCTGGAAGACCTCGACAGAGCTGGAGACGGACTGCACAGAGCGGTCCCGGAAGTAGTGGAAGGCCTCCTGGTCCAGGAAGGTCTGCTCCTCCCGCAGGCCCTGCTGGAACAGCTTGCGTTTGTGCCGGAACTCGATCACAGTCTTTGTGTAGGAGTTGAGGGTGGTGACGGAGGCGGCCATGCAGCAGGTGAACGAGCCCCAGGCCATGCTGAGGGGGTCGGGGGGTGGGGAACAAGAAGAGAATGGGTCAATAACTGAAAACACTTCCAGAGCTGGGGAATGCATCGAAACAAATCAATCATCATGTAACCACTATACTTAAATGTCACAATGTCAGAAGTAGTTCTTCAGATAACTAGCTACCTAATTCTCATATTTTCTTTTGGTTTTTCAAGCTAGATAGCTATCACAATTTGCCCAGCATATAGCTTGCTATCAATCCATGTAACATAGTGTTAAGATTACTTGCCACGCTAGCTAGCTTGGTTGATATTTATAACTTCAACAAAGCAAATACTGCTAGCTAGTTATATTTATGCATTTATTATATGTCTATAAAGTCTTCTAAGATCGCAGAAGTGGTCATAACTCCTTAGTGTGTACAAATGAACCTGAAACATTCCAACTTGATTAATCTTATGGGTAATCTGTGAAGTTGCATGGCCAGTAGCAATAGATTTTCTGTCCTTGGACATGCTTCTTGAATATTCATAAATGGTAACTTTGCACAGGAAGCCCCTGTTACCAACCAGTCCCTGTCAGAGTAAGGTCACAGAGAAGGCGTAGGAAATGCAGGAGCTGACCATCTGGTTCCTATAGACACTCTGTGCTTACAGTTAACATGGCTAAGTAAAAATTAATCACTCACAACATTCCAAAAAAGCTTAAAACATACAATTAAAAATAAAAAGATACAATTAATCACTGGAACATTTTGTATGACACTGATCCTGCTCATTCAAACTGTTCTGGTGATTAGCTGTACAAAGATGTTACAATGTTTCCACCATCACTTCACATGCATGTCCAAAAAGAGTCCTGGAAAATTTTAAGATTCCTGGAAAAAGTCAGTGTTTGGAAATGTTCTCTGGAGAACGGGTTCAGCTGAATATATGCTTCCAAGCACGTACAAGCATGTATGATGTGAGTGGAAGGTTCCAAGAGCCTGAAAATTGGTGTCTCAAAACTGAGCTCTCAATAACTAGCTTGTCTGTCTCTGAGCCAATCAAAATAACCTTTTGCACACTTGAACAACTGGGATAATGTGCCCAGAGAGGTCGGCAACCCTTTGCGCAGCTCTCAAACGCTGAGAGCATTTTTAACACTGCACTATTTTATTTGAAGGCTTCCTCAGATCTTTAAAAGCATAGTAGAAAGAAAGGAACAGGCCATATGGTGGGGAGGGAGGTGTGGAGGGGAGGAGAAGGAGGGCACTGAAGCTGGGATTAATGGCGATAGAACAGCTGGGGTACCACAGCCAACGTAAATGGCACTTTCAAAGCTGTCAAAACTAAATGCATTGTCTATGTACTCTTGTCATGCACCGCCGCAACTTCACATAATCACTTTGCTCGAAATTGTTCACTTTAAGGTGTCTTATTTTCATTGCATGTGTTAAAGTGATGTTTTTTTCCTCCCATAACAGAAAAGATAAAAATTTAAATTAAAGCTTAGCTTAGCTGAGCACAAGGTCAGACAATTGAATCGTCCCCGTATTTTGGAACGTGGAATGCATCAGTGTTCTTGTCAAATCTACCAATGAAGTGTGAAATGAATCAAACGCGGCCAGGATGCATGACACAATATGCCAATATCCATGGAAATACATGGGTTAAATGGGACTATATATAACATGGTAATTGTATTGATTGTAAGCAATATACAACTGGATTGAGTATACTGTCTTAAAAAAACAAAACACTCTCTTATATATACATAGAGAGAACGTATACTGTAGGTAGTATACTAAGGTAGTATACTGAAACCAATAATATATTGCTTACAATCAATACAATTTACCTATTGCTAAGTCCCGTCCCTCTTGGTTAATGTTCCAAACTCGGACAAACAATTGATTTCAAGTCAGAACTTTAGTGTAAACAATGGCCACAGTGGCTCTTTCCGAGATACTCGGGTAATGTTAATTTTGGAAAAACGAGAGAGCGATTTCCTCAAAGCAGACAGAAAGGCTTGAAATATGGAATTGAGCGGTATGTGCAAAAAGTGTGTAAAAATGAGAATGTCATTCTACCGCTGTAGAAACTGCACCAGCTGATGTTGCTGATAAACAAGACCATCGAGGAGCAGTGTTGTTCCTGCACTGCAGGTAAGATTAGGCCAATGAACGAACCTAGTTATCATTAACATTCTGAACCCCCCAAAGCCAGAGTGTGATGGGTTTAGTAGTGGTGAATCAAATGCGAAGGTAAAGAGGGATCAGAACAAGTCACCCACACAGGTGAGGACCACTAAGGGAGTAATAACTACTAAGTAAGAAAAAAAAAGAAATAATTCCTAGTAGCTAAACAGCCAAATGATAATCAACCCAGGAAAATAGGGCGAACTCGAATAAATACGAGTGAGAACACAAAACTAAGTCTCCTGAGCTCAATACTAGAGCTAATACGGGAAGAAGGTGAAACTAAAAACGAAACCACCAAAAAAAACAGTCTCAGAGAGAACAGCACAGAGAAAAAAAGCACAGACACTAACAGGAGGAAATAATCCTATACCTGAATAATAAAGCTAGAAGCAAGTCCCTCGTGAACATAAAACAAGTTTAATATCACGAGGTCGCTTGTACTTGGCTATACCTGGCTCAATGTAATAAGAAATGACAAAGAAGCACCGGGGAAGAGGAAGTGAGGTAATTAAATACCCTGCAAGTAGTAGCATAGGTGAAATGAATAATAAGCGAGGTGAAGCAAAACCCCGGAATGGAACGCGGAAAAAATCTGATAGATTCTCAATCGGAGAAAAAGGACGAGAACCACAGTGGGAAAGGAAAAAATAACCCACGAACCATGACACAGTTACCTGAAACTGTCATGTTAAGACGCCAGTACGAGTTAGGCTACTGAATAGCTAGCTCGCTAGGTAATGTCGGAGTGAACATATTTTCCATTTCAAAAAGATGGGTAACGTTAGACAGGCATTATGAACAAAAGAAAGGCTACCTGTTTGTTTATATACGGTTTATAAAACAAGCCAAACTTAACCGGACATTTTTAGGAATTTAGAAATCCCGTCTGGACGGATATTTTCAGTCCCAAAAGAAAAACTGTCCAGGAAAAAGAGGAAGTCTGGTCAGCCGAGCTAACGTAGCTAACGTTAACGGCATCTACAGTGGCCTCTACTATTATTGGCACCCCTGGTAAAGATGAGTAAAAAGGGTTATAAAAAATTCACCGTTTGGTGAATTAGCTTAATCTCACACTGAAAAAATCCAACCTTTAATTGAAGTAAATTTATTATGAGAAAATAAAATCCCTCATCAAGAAATAATATCATTATTTTTAACCAAAACCATGTGTGCCACAATTATTGGTACATGGCAGAGAGCCCTGCATTTATATATACACTGCTCAAAAAAATTAAGGGAACACTTAATCATCACAGTATAACACCAAGTCAATTAAACCAAACCAGTCATGCTGGATGATGTTGCAGGCAGCATAACATTCGCCACGGCGTCTCCAGACTCTTTCATGTCTGTCACATGTGCTCAGTGTGAACCTGCTCTTATCTGTGAAGAGAACGGTGCATCAATGGCGAACCTGCCAATTCTGGTGTTCTCTGGCAAATGCCAATTGAGTTGCACGGATGTCGGGCCCTCATGCCACCCTCATGGAGTCTGTTTCTGACAGTTTGGTCAGAAACATGCACACGAGTAGCCCGCTGGAGGTCATTTTGTAGGTGGTTGCCTTTCTACGGCCCTGTCCAGCTGTCCTCGTGTAATGGCCCGTCTCCCGGTATCTCCTCCACGCTCTTGAGACTGTGCTGGGAGACACAGCAAACCTTCTTGCGACGGCATGCATGGATGTGCCATCCTGGAGGAGCTGGACTACCTGTGCAACCTGAATGGGCTACAGGTACCTCCTCATGCTACCAGTAGTGACAAAAAAATGCAAAACTAGAGAAAAGTCAGGAAGGATAAGAAGAGAGAAATGGTCTGTGGCCACCACCTGCAAAACCATTTACTTTTTAGGGGTTGTCTTGCTGTTGCCTCTCCTGTCCATCTGTTGTCACTTTCATTTGCACCAAAGCAGGTGAAATTGATTCACAATCGTTTACGCTTCCTAACTGGACAGATCCATATCCTAGATGTTTAATTGACTTGGTGTTATACTGTGTTGATTAAGTGTTCCCTTCATTTCTTTGAGCAGTATAGAATAAAGTAATAATCTTTAATATTTAGTCGCATATCCTTTGCATGCCTGACTTCCTGATGTCTGTGACCCAACAACATCAAAAGACTTGATATCTTATTTTTTGGTACTTTTGGCCGCGTTTGATTCTACAGTATATAGTTTTTTAAGGTACTGTAATGCTGGGCTCCTGAGTGACTTGATCTGCATGAGTGTCCCCTAAGCAGCTTGTCATCTGCCAGCAGGTTTATCAGTTGAATAAAATATACTCCATACTGCATTTTCAAATATTGACTTGAATTATGATGTGTGAAATATAATTATCAAATGGATATAGTAAATTTTTGCATTTCAAGTTTAACACCTTTATGGAACAAACTGTATAAAGTGCCAATACCATCGGGGGAGGGGACACTGAAGCTAAAACACACACAAACAACAAACAACCCACGGAAAATGATGTTCTACGCAAATGTGCATTTTAATTTATGCTTAACAATGAATATTCTCCCAAAAGTAAAATTTACCTAGAGAAAAATCAATCAACATCAGAGAAAAATAAATAAATAAAACCTCACACTTAATCTCCATAAGATTATCAAGAAACATGACTACACCATGTCAACTTAATCATGTTCTCACCAGGTCAGTAGGCTATACCATGTGAATATCACGGCTCGCCACATCATGCCACCACCCCTTACCCTCTCACACACTTTCCCCTCCCCCGTTCATGGGGGAAACCAAACAGTGACCATATATTGATCACATATATTGATGCAGTCTAAGTTTTTTAAGCGTAGTCACAAACATTGCGCAAACCACTGTGGATTCGGGAAAGTGTGGACAACTACAGCTCTTCCCCGAAAGACGTGGCGTCGCCAGCTGTTTTTTTTCACACCACAGACTACAGCTAAGCTCGCATAGAGCAGAGTGGGAGGAAGACCTTTCACATGCGGGTTTGACTGCAATCTACAGGCACCCGGTCGACCGGCAGGGGTCGCTAGTTAGCAATGCGCACGGAACCCTATCCGACTGTCACTGCCGCCTCCCATTCCCTGGGTGATGCAATCACCACTGCAGCCTCCCATTCCCTGGGTGATGCAATCACCACTGCAGCCTCCCATTCCCTGGGTGATGCAATCACCACTGCAGCCTCCCATTCCCTGGGTGATGCAATCACCACTGCAGCCTCCCATTCCCTGGGTGATGCAATCACCACTGCAGCCTCCCATTCCCTGGGCGATGCAATCACCACTGCAGCCTCCCATTCCCTGGGCGATGCAATCACCACTGCAGCCTCCCATTCCCTGGGCGATGCAATCACCACTGCAGCCTCCCATTCCCTGGGCGATGCAATCACCACTGCAGCCTCCCATTCCCTGGGCGATGCAATCCCCAATTGCGTGTCGCCCTATGGCGCTCCCGGCTGCAGTCGGCACTGGCAATCTGAGGTTCAATCCGCGGCCATGAGGCTCATCCCTGCACCATAGTGTTGTTCCTTAACCGAATGAGCCAACGAGCAGCCTTTTAAAATAATATTTTTGTCCATAAATAACAGAAAGCCGAACAAATATTTAAAAACGCCTCCTGCACCGTGTGTACAAAATCAATTATTTGACCTTATCATTGCTAAGTTAGAGTTGATCTAATATGCCAGAAAGCATCTGTGTAATGAGGAGGTTTGAGTCTATTCACGGGGGTTTACCTTGGAAATACAGCAGAGCAGGTGAGAAATCACAAACGTGTGGGAGGAATCTTTTCAAAGAATTTGCAGTGTTAATTCTCAGACCTTCATCCACGCAAAAGTATTTGTTTGCGCAGAACAATATGTGCCAATATTCACCTTTGAGCTGGTTTCCATGGGAACCCACCAATCGGTGCTCATTTCTCTGGGTGTGTAAGAAACTAATGATGGACTCTATATACGTATATGCAAAAGGCTTTTTGCTTTTCTCTCTCAAACCCTCTGTGCCAAATATAAACACACATACTGTATGCTATGAGTCATGGGAAACAAATACCTATTCAGCATGTGCAGTAAGAGTTTGTTCAATACCTCCCCTCTCCACCCATTTGATTTCAGCTGTGACAGAAAGTCTGTCCCTCTAAATAAACATCAACTTTAGGTCACACAGTTGCACAGTCATGTTTGGGGAGGGGCTGGCACCCAAGTTCATTTTCAGAAAAGCGTATTTTAGGGAATGTAAATTTTTGTTGAAGTTTCAGAACTCCGTTTCTGTTTTATTCAGTCTTGGCCCCCTGTGCATATTGCTTTTTGTTACAGCCAATTTTTTGACAAATAAAAATAACAGAAAACACATTCTTTCTTAATTTTTTCCCTTATTTTCACTTATTTTAATACAACATGATTGGCTCTCTGCCATTTTGTTTGCCTTTGAACTCTCCATGTTACACATACATACTGGTTTGCACAAATTATGTGTCAGTGATCAGGTGTCCACATTTTCAGCAATGAGCACCCCACTGATTTTACTTGTCAGCCTATAATATCATCAATTAAAAACGTAGCCACTTTCTTAAAGAATTTGCCATAAAGCATATTACAGAACTGCATCAATGTACAGCTGCACTGGCAAATGTGGCCAGCAGTCACGATGGGCAGTGGAAATCTGGCCACAGCCTCGCCCAGAGAAGAACCCTTTTCAGTCTGCAGGGTATTCTACCTCATCGAACAATGGCTCCCCCTCTGGCCATTCAGGCACCTGCAGTCTGCAGTCCGTCAGGGCACTCACTAACAAGGGTTCAAGTCTACGCCCCCTCCCAAATTGACAGAGGACAGGTCATATAACGTGATTTGAAGATCACAAATTCCAAATCTTCCAGAACTCATGACCATCTTAATAATATCTGCGACCCACACCTCATTCAAAACATAGCTACTGCGTCCTGTCTCCTGTGTACAGTGTACTGGCAGATTTGTGCTGTTTAATGTGTACTGTTTAGTACGCGACATGCAGGAAGCAAAACATTTTTCCTCCATACTATTTTCCAATTTTCCAACCGTACTGTCTTGCACAGACATGTCACGTGTTGTTTTTGTTGTCAAAGCTGCACCTCATTTTTTAAAACGAAGCTGCGCGTCATATTTATGTGACCAAAATGTTTGCAAAAGTGTGCTCCTGAATATACTCAGCGAAACCCCGGAAGTAAGTATATCATAAGGGGGTTTTAAGTATACTACATTTAGAGAAGATTTTGCCTACTTAACAACTTTCTTGTCCTGTCTACTCAACAAGCCTACCTAATAGTATGGAAGGGTGCTGATTCGGACACAGCCATAGACTAACTTGCGTAGTCTTGACTACTAATTAGACTAATTAATAATAGACTTCTAAATGAAATTGCATGCGTCCAGTTTAGATTTTTCAATGTGTAAAACACCTGCATGTACAGTACTATGCCTTTAGCTTGCATACTTTATAACTAGATTGGTTTGAATGGCATTTGAAAGTGTATGTTATGGAGCTTTTTATGTTATTTTGTCACATGTCTCGTGATGCACCTAAACCCCTCCCACCAGTGGGTCCTGACCTACAGTCGGGGAACCGTGGGCATGAGGGTTGACAGGATGTGGAAAAGTCAGGAGGGAGAAGCTGATCAGGTGAAGCACTGACCAGAATGACCAGCCGTAGTCCCAGGTGTGAGGCCTCCAGTCCTCTGGTCCCAGGCTCACCGTGATCTGGAACACCTGTGTGTACATCATGTGAGCCACCATCCCCAGGAGTCCTGCAAAATAACACACACACACATATGCAAACACTCTGCATGAAAATCAAATTATTGAACAAAGCTCTGTTTCGTGTTCCATGTTTTCAATTCTACACCACAGCAGTGCGGTATATATCTGCTGGATTTCATTAAAAAACATTCTGTTGCATCATGTTGTGCGGTATTTGAGATTTTCATTAAAAAATACAGATCAGCTGCTTTTGAGGTGAGCTGTTGTACCGTACTGGAAAGCACTGACATAACAAAAAAGGTAATTCTACAGGTGTAACAGTTTTTTGTAGTCGCACAGCAGGTTAAATCCCAATGAAGCTTCTTATCTTTTTTTGTGCAGTGAAGTCATCTTTCAAGGCTTTAGGCTTTTCTCACAGCAAAACTGGTAGCGTATATTAAACACCCTATGGTCTTTATATGAGACCATGGTCTAATATAACTACCCTCATGTTAAATGTACACCAGCAGTGTTCAATTTATGCTGGCATTGGTGCTGTGCATGGTACGTAAAAAACTTTCTTTCTTTCACATATATTTTCAGAAACATATCCAGTCTGTAACCCCACAAAGGCAGAATTGCCAGGGGGGGCTATTTTTATGGCGGGAGAGTGTTTTACAGCCTGGAAATGCTTAGATGGGAAACAGCGTGTGTGGGACCGCTCCTTTTTGTCCTTTTAATTAAATTAGGAATATGATCCTGTCAGGAAGCAAATGCGTCTCATAAATCTATCCAAATAGCTTTTTAATGGCGGATCTAATTGAACTATCTTGCATCCCATCCCAAGTTGTCCCGTTTCATCATGCAGGTGTAGCGCGTCTCTCGTAATGACATTCGGATTTTAAATTACATTCACTTCTTCCATTGATTTGAACAGGCGAGGGAGAGAGAAAGCGAGACGGAGGGAGGGAGTGGGGAGATAAAAAAGGAGAAAAGAGAAGGATAGCGAGGAGGGAGAGAGTGAAAAAGAGGGATAAAGAGAGGGGGAGAGAACAAGCAGAAGAGGTTTCGGTCAATGCTTAGTGACTCAAACTGAGTGAAAGACTGAGGGATCCCCCCCAATCGGCAAATTTTCATTTGTCCGTGCTCTTCACATGTGTATGTGTGTGCGTGTGTATGTGTGCGTGTGTGTGTGTGTGTGTGTGTGCAGATGGGGGGGGTTAATTAATATTTTATTGAAAATTTTTATTATGTGATTACTTCAACTTTCAGTGCTAACCGAAAGTTGCGAGTCCTAATGCCAGCACCTGGGCGCCCTGATTACAGTAGGGGAGTGTCAAGGTGACATTGATTCCCTGCTTCTCAAGGTTCACAGTATGGCTTCTGTTCCTCCAGCCCCACAAGACTGTGTCTCCTCGCTTGCCAGTGCTTCCCCTCTGATCCACTGGGCACTCACGGTGCTGCTCAAGCCGCACTTAACTTGACTGAGCAGTGAAACAATAGCCGCTTGCGCTCGGGGAGAAGGGGCCGGTGGGGGGGGGGTGGGGCGGTTTGGTGAGGTTGAATTAGATCTTCACGCTTTGTTATTTGTCTTCAATTTTAGCTTGCTACTATTAAGTGATTCATAAACACATTGTGACACTCAACCTCCTGCTGTCTTAGAAGTTCAGAAGGCCTTCAGCACCATGGACAGCAGCCATCGCACCTTCGCCATGATCAGCTCAGCTCTGTGAAGGCAACTGTTGTCTCGGCACGGACATGATTTTTAGTTTAATTTTCTCAACAGCTCACAAAACAAATATTTGCTACACTTCTCAAACATTCAACGGAGCAAACTCCAGTCCTGGGGGGCCACAGTGTCTGCTGGTTCGGTGTGTTCCAGCACCTAAGTGATTCAATAAAATCATTGATTGGTTAAAGAGTTGACAATTTGCTTCAGAGGTGTAAACGCCTGCTGACTGAAAGAAAAATACAAAAAACTGCAGACACTGCGGCCCTCCAGGACGTCTGAGTTCCCATGCTCTAAATGTATTCTTGATCAAGGTTCACTCAAACTCAACAGGAATACGGCTGGAAAAAAAGCCTCGCGCTTACTCAAAAATGAAAAAGGTTTTTTGGAGTGCAATCAAATATTGAAATGATATGAAATACCAGCGGAGCGGTGGGTTTTCCTTTATGTGTCACTGATGTGTTAACCAAGCAGCCAGCTGAAAGCAAGCTACTGTTTATAAATTCTTCATAATGTAACATTGCCTACTGCATACAGATAGTAAAAAAAGGCTGTTTTTCAATGGCTGCACTAAATGCAGTGTTAATCAGACATATGCCGTACAGAGGATAAACAGCACTAGAGTTACTGCTTTCTTAAATAAATACAAATTAATTAACCCTGTATTTTTAACTACATGGTCAGTTTCTAAAGCTGCAGTCCCCAAACCTGGTCCTGTAGCGCTGCAGGGTGTGCTGGTTTTTATTATTTACTTAGTCCTTAATTGATCATAATGACTGTTTTCTCAGTTAACTCCCCAAACCTGGTTTCTCTGATCTGATTTTTAGATGAAAAAAAACTCCACGTCCCACGTCCCTCCAGGATTAGGGGATTCTCGTTGTACAGAAAACAAGCTTACCCATGCAGGGAAACGGCTCCTTGCCCAGGAGTAGCCAACTCCGGCCCAAGTTGTGCTTCTTTGTGTTTTTACCTTAAAATCAGCCAACAATTCACAACCATAAAACCTGGTGAGGTGAGTTAACTGAAATATTTTACCAATTAAGTCCTGAGTAACACCAGTATACTCTGCAGCTCTCCAGAACCAGGATTGGCCATCTCTGTCTTTGCCTATTAGAAACAAAAAAAATGTAATAAAAAATTCCCTCATTTAATTTTCTTTGTGATTATGTCAGATTAATGTGCCATAATTCTGTACCTAGTTTACTCTTATGTGTGGCAGAGGGATGTGTAGAATGTCCGGTTTTCAGTTAAAGAACATTCCAGAAGAAAAAAAAACTGTCACTGATATGTGAATTGTGGCAGACAGGAGCAGCATCCATCTCGGCGGAGTATACCGTGTCGGTGGCTTTCTCTTGCCGTTATATAAAAGCACATGCTTTATGCACAAAATACTTTCGCTGAAAGCTTGCAAAGTCCTGTAATCACGGCATGTGAGATAGCATCAGAAAATGTGTCCTGATTCAAAGGCTCACAACCATCTACTACAGAGCCAGAAGTTCTGTTTTTAAGGATGTGAAGCTAATGTTTTGACTTGGTGTTTCAAGTCTCTTTTTTTTCTTTCATAATGGTGAGATCTTGAAAAAAAATGTTTTTTAATAAATGTTATTCTGGCGCAATTTGCTTCAGTCCCTGAAATAACAGCTACACTCCACACATGAATCCTCTCAGATTGAGTATACACATCTGAATGAGGGGCTTGGCATTGGGGTGGGGTGGGTTGGGGGTCATTTCAGTTTAACAATCACGGCTCCTTTTCCTTGACTTTAAGACAAACAAAAGCAAGAATGAAAACCTACCAAGAACGTTTTTTTTATCATCAAGTGCCACAGCTCAATTAAGTACCACAAAAAATAAAAACACTCCCATGAATTTGTTTGTAGTCAAGTGAAGGTGAGAGGGTCAGATCAACTGTAAGTAACTCCTGAAGAAAACTGCAACCTTCACAGCACGTTGTTCAATATCGATTGAACTCCATTATATTCAAGTAGAAAAAAATGTGCTCTGTCAAGAGAAAAATGTCAACAGGCACGATTTAACACTGAACATTTTACTCTGTTGATCCCATGCAGACAGAGTGGATGGAAATCCCCACTACAGGGCAATAGCAGGCAAAAAGAACAGTGGCGTGTGCCGGCAGACGAATCAAATAATCTCAGCCTGAAGCCAACAGCTGTTGTGGCTCAGGGGCAGCTGGGAATTACATGTCCACCGGCCCTATAGTGGGAGAGAAGCGCAGCGGATATGGCGAGTGCTGGATACTGTCTCCCCCTCACTACAAACAGACCTGTTACTGTCTCCCTCTCACTACAAACAGACCTGATACTGTCTCCCCCTCACTACAAACAGACCTGTTACTGTCTCCCTCTCACTACAAACAGACCTGTTACTGTCTCCCTCTCACTACAAACAGACCTGATACTGTCTCCCCCTCACTACAAACAGACCTGTTACTGTCTCCCTCTCACTACAAACAGACCTGTTACTGTCTCCCTCTCACTACAAACAGACCTGATACTGTCTCCCCCTCACTACAAACAGACCTGTTACTGTCTCCCTCTCACTACAAACAGACCTGATACTGTCTCCCTCTCACTACAAACAGACCTGATACTGTCTCCCCCTCACTACAAACAGACCTGATACTGTCTCCCCCTCACTACAAACAGACCTGATACTGTCTCCCCCTCACTACAAACAGACTTGATACTGTCTCCCCCTCACTACAAACAGACCTGATACTGTCTCCCCCTCACTACAAACAGACCTGTTACTGTCTCCCTCTCACTACAAACAGACCTGTTACTGTCTCCCTCTCACTACAAACAGACCTGATACTGTCTCCCTCACTACAAACAGACCTGATACTGTCTCCCCCTCACTACAAACAGACCTGTTACTGTCTCCCTCTCACTACAAACAGACCTGTTACTGTCTCCCTCTCACTACAAACAGACCTGTTACTGTCTCCCCCTCACTACAAACAGACCTGTTACTGTCTCCCTCTCACTACAAACAGACCTGATACTGTCTCCCCCTCACTACAAACAGACCTGTTACTGTCTCCCTCTCACTACAAACAGACCTGTTACTGTCTCCCTCTCACTACAAACAGACCTGATACTGTCTCCCCCTCACTACAAACAGACCTGTTACTGTCTCCCTCTCACTACAAACAGACCTGATACTGTCTCCCTCTCACTACAAACAGACCTGATACTGTCTCCCCCTCACTACAAACAGACCTGATACTGTCTCCCCCTCACTACAAACAGACTTGATACTGTCTCCCCCTCACTACAAACAGACCTGATACTGTCTCCCCCTCACTACAAACAAACCTGTTACTGTCTCCCTCTCACTACAAACAGACCTGTTACTGTCTCCCTCTCACTACAAACAGACCTGTTACTGTCTCCCCCTCACTACAAACAGACCTGTTACTGTCTCCCTCTCACTACAAACAGACCTGTTACTGTCTCCCCCTCACTACAAACAGACCTGATGCTGTCTCCCCCTCACTACAAACAGACCTGATACTGTCTCCCCCTCACTACAAACAGACCTGATACTGTCTCCCTCTCACTACAAACAGACCTGTTACTGTCTCCCTCTCACTACAAACAGACCTGATACTGTCTCCCCCTCACTACAAACAGACCTGATACTGTCTCCCCCTCACTACAAACAGACCTGATACTGTCTCCCCCTCACTACAAACAGACCTGTTACTGTCTCCCTCTCACTACAAACAGACCTGTTACTGTCTCCCTCTCACTACAAACAGACCTGATACTGTCTCCCTCTCACTACAAACAGACCTGATACTGTCTCCCCCTCACTACAAACAGACCTGTTACTGTCTCCCTCTCACTACAAACAGACCTGTTACTGTCTCCCTCTCACTACAAACAGACCTGTTACTGTCTCCCTCTCACTACAAACAGACCTGATACTGTCTCCCCCTCACTACAAACAGACCTGATACTGTCTCCCCCTCACTACAAACAGACCTGATACTGTCTCCCTCTCACTACAAACAGACCTGTTGCTTCCCCAGAACCCGCTGCTGAAAAATAAAAATCGAAAATCACATAATGTTCTTTTAAAAAATCCTTGCACCTCTAAAACACTTAAATTATTCTTAATTATGAGCAATATATATATTTTAAAGCAATGTTTGTACTATTTGTAATTTAATTATCCTTTTGATATTTATCCTTTTATATACAGTAATTATCCTTTAAAAATAAAATGTTTACACGTTTTATATTGCTCAGAACAAAGGTGCTGTAATCAATATAAACAATAACTAGGCTTTTATGAACTAGGCTTTTTGAATTTCCATTATAGAAACTTTTCCAATCTTTCACTGACTGGAGTGTACAAGATATGAGAGAGATGTGTTATTCTGCTGATTTATTTTACCTATTTATTTATATATTTATGTATTTTTGCAGATTTTACATTTACTCCTGTCCAAGATCCACAGAGGTTTTGAAGAGTACCAGAACCATTAGCCAACCTTCCTTCGACCTTGACACAAAAAGAACTGCCAGATGACAAAAAAAATAAAAATAAGAAATGCATTAAGTAAAATGGCCCCTGTCATCCGTCAAAAGGCTCATCGGCAACGTGAGCAGGTACGTTCTGTTTTCCCTCGCACAGACACAAACAGGCTGGATATTTTTAATGGCCCTTCTGTACCTTAAAGGGTGTGAGAGCACTGGTGGGCCAAGTCACATCTCAGAGAGTGTAAAGAAAAGAATTACGTGACTGGAATGGGGGATTGGGTGGGGGATTGGGGCATTGATGGGTGGGGGTAGATGGGTGGGGGATTGGGGCATTGATGGGTGGGGGGATGTGGGTGGGGGGATTGGGGCATTGATGGGTGGGGGGATGTGGGGGTAGATGGGTGGGGGGATTGGGGCATTGATGGGTGGGGGGATGTGGGGGTGGATGGGTGGGGGGATTGGGGAATTGATGGGTGGGGGGATGTGGGGGTAGATGGGTGGGGGGATTGGGGCATTGATGGGCGGGGGGATGTGGGGGTGGATGGGTGGGGGATTGGGGCATTGATGGGCGGGGGGATGTGGGGGTGGATGGGTGGGGGGATTGGAGCATTGATGGGCGGGGGGATGTGGGGGTGGATGGGTGGGGGGATTGGGGCATTGATGGGCGGGGGGATGTGGGGGTGGATGGGTGGGGGGATTGGGGCATTGATGGGTGGGGGGATGTGGGGGTGGATGGGTGGGGGGATTGGGGCATTGATGGGTGGGGGGACGTGGGGGTGGAGAGATTTGGAGTCAGTGACTTTGGACATTGAGGGGGTGGGGCCGTTTAGCTGCATTTGGCATTGGGGCATTGGTTTGGAGCATTGGGGGTCAGGTGTGGGAGGGGGGGCGGGTGAATTTGGGTTGTCTGGTGGAAGGGGGGTGGTCTGGGGGTGCTGCGGAGAGAAGGGGCTTGGGGTGGCATGGGGGGGGGGTTTAGTGGCATTTTGCAGAGGTTTGGGGCATTGAGGAGCAGGGGTACTTACCTGAGAGCACAGTGAACACGGCCGCAAAGGCATTGAGCTTGAGTCCATCGATCACGTTGCTGGAGTGGAAGAGCTCCAGACACATTAGGCTGAAGCCCACCAACAGGAGCATGATGTACAGCACCTCCGACACCACTGACAGCCAGAGGACACCTGCGGAGCGGGGGAGCAGGCACTTCTGTTAACACCACCCTCAGGACCCCTGCTTCTGCCCTTTACACTTTACACCACTATTAGAAAGCCTTTGGGATGTTCTAGAAAATATATCACCCCTCTATTAAAGAACACAATAGGCTATTATGTTTTACACACACACACACACACACACACACACACACACAGTATGTCTGTGTCAGTTCAATTTAGAAAATTAATTACTGAATTGAAAAATAGCCATAATAATCTGAGGAATTTTCAAAGACGGAATTTAAATTCTGTTCATTTTCTAAGCTGACTAAACTGAAATGGAAATGATCCACCCACAAACCCACACAAGGCTGATTTAGAAAAGCTTAGTATGCCAAACCAAACACTTTGCCTGGGTTTATTTTTCTCAAAGGTCCACTTTTCCCAATTTCTCTGCCCAATTTAGAACTGGCAGACAACTACGGGCCTGTGCAATGTCCTCTATCAATGAGGGAGGGCAAAGACCAGCTTGTGCCCTTTACCGTTGACCATACCTCTTCCCCAGCAGCCGAGCCGTGCAGTCGCTGCGCGGGAGGACTGCGCAGCCCATGCAGCTGGCGCATAACGGCTGCAGGTGGCTGAGAGGCCGAGAACGAACCCCTCCCTATTCTGCACTTTAGGCCCATTACGGCACCTAATGCTGTACTGTAGGTCTGCGTAATGACACTCGCGACCAGTTAGGATGTTAATAGCTCATTTATGTTACTGCTCTTTGGCTAACCTGAGCACCTTGTCAGGATGAAAGTAGCCGGCGCTGTTAACGTTAATGTGAATGTGACTGCAGTGCCCTGGTGGTCAGGCTGTAATTAACGTAAACGACTCAAACGCGGGGAACAGAGGCAACTCAAAGTCACTCCCGCTGCGAGGCGGAACCCCTCTTCCTTCTGCTCGGCCCCCAGCACTGGGACGGCTCAATCCATGACGCACGGAAAAAACAGCTGGACCTTCCCAAACCTCCTTTACAGACCTGTATCAGAGGTTTGAAATACTTCAACTCTTTAGATGCCTGTAAAAATGCAAAGGCTGTATTCCCTGAGAATCTTCATCTAAGCATGGTAATAACCAAAATGTTACAGTCATATGAAAGACTAATTGTGAACTGAATATTGTTGAAAACAATAACAGTTTCTATTAAATTTGTCAGCGCTCTGCAGAAATTCCGCTGGTGTCAAAAGGGTTTAAGTGTTTCAAATGATAATCTGACCCAGGCCCGCCCCTCTCCTGCTTTGACCATAAATCTGGCCTCCTCTGCAGTAGGAGCTTTCTGTAGATGTGGGTGAGGTGGGTTCTGTCCTGAAAACAAAATGGACGCAAAGGGAGGAGTACTGGTCACCCAGGGAGTCGATACAACACACAAACTAAGCCATTTATTCAGCGCACAGTGCATTGTGTATCACTGCATATTATAACAAAGCAGTCACACAATCTTGCGCAGCACTGGTGGTCTGGCATGCATATTTCAATGCGTTTCACACTGACAAATAGAAACGTGGCGAATGGCGAATGCAGCCAGTCACAAATGTGAGAATTTCTCCTATATTAAAAAATAAGTTTTATTTTACTGCTGAGATACCAAAGCCTAATTGTCGTCTCGTCGTTTGTTATTTCTGTGAAACACACCACGTGCTCTTAGGGAGGCTAAGGCCACTGCGAAGTTAGCGTTGTATTGCTCACATTTACAGCGCTATCCCTTTAGCGGCAGCTGTGCCCCGCAACCAACAGGGCGCTTGGAACAGAAAATGCACCGTCAGTACAGTTCCGTGTAGCAACCCGGGAGAAATATGTTCCCTGTCTCCTCTGCTTTTTCCTGAAGAGTGAATCCAATAAATCTAAAGGCTGCAGTGCAGAGATAGAAGTCCTTAAACCCGTTCGTCCTTCCTGCGCCGAGCTTGTTCTATAATAATAAATCTGTGAGCTTTTTCCTGCCCCCTGCTCCTTTCAATTTTTCAGCTGGGATTCCTTTCCTCCCGAGGCTGGGCTGGAGGGATGCAAACGAGGAATACGGGATGTTAATCACCCCCCCCCTGCCATACTCCCTTAACGAAATTAAAGACACGTTTGTGTGCAGACGAAATAGTTCCTTTGGGTGCTGGCTGCGTCTCCACAGCATCAAGGGAGCGGACCAAAAATAAATAAATAAATTCATCGGCAAATTAACAAGGACATAAAAAGGTAGGGAGGGTTTGATGACCAGAACGTGCTGTTGAGCTGTCTAGGCTCGCCAGCCCAGACAGGACTCGGCTCGGCCTTGAGCAGTCCGAGGGGCTATGCATCTGTTGGGAGTTCTGCTGCGCTATTCTTTAGTAATCATAAATCAATGGATAAATACCACCTGTATTTCACTTACTTGGACCGTCCGTCCGTTCCGTCCGTTGTCTTCCGCTTATCCGGGTCCGGGTCGCGGGGGCAGCAGCTTCAGCAAGGGAACCCAGGCCGCCCTCTCCCCAGCCACTTCCGCCAGCTCTTCCGGGGGAATCCCGAGGCGTTCCCAGGCCAGCCGAGAGATGTAATCCCTCCAGCACATGCCCGAAAAACCTCCAGAGGGAGGCGTCCAGGAGGCATCCTCACCAGATGCCCGAACCACCTCAGCTGGCTCCTCTCGACATGGAGGAGCAGCGGCTCTACTCTGAGTCCCTCCCGGATGTCCGAGCTCCTCACCCTATCTCTAAGGCTGAGCCCGGCCACCCTGCGGAGGAAACTCATTTCGGCCGCTTGTATTCGCGATCTCGTTCTTTCGGTCACTACCCATAGCTCGTGGCCATAGGTGAGGGTTGGAATGTAGATTGACCGGTAAATCGAGAGCTTCGCCTTTTGGCTTAGCTCTCTCTTCACCACGACGGACCGGTATAGCGCCCGCATCACTGCTGACGCCGCCCCGATCCGCCTGTCCATCTCCCGCTCCATCCTACCCTCACTCGTGAACAAGATCCCGAGATACTTAAACTCCTCCACCTGAGGCAGGACCTCCCCCCCGACCCGGAGAGGGCAGTCCACCCTTTTCCGGCTGAGGACCATGGCCTCAGACTTGGAGATGCTGATTCTCATCCCAGCCGCTTCACACTCGGCTGCGAACTGTCCCAGCAGGAGCTGAAGGTCGCTGTTTGATGGGGCTAAAAAGACCACGTCGTCCGCAAACAGCAGACACGCAATCCTTCCACCACCAAACTCGACACCCTCCGCCACCCGGCTGCGCCTAGAAATTCTGTCCATAAAGGTTATGAACAGAACCGGTGACATAGGGCAGCCTTGGCGGAGTCCAACCCCCACTGGGAACAAGTCCGACTTACTGCCGGCAACGCGGACCAGACTCTCACTCCTTCGGTACAGGGACTGAATGGCCCTTAGTAAGCGGCCATCCACCCCATACTCCCGGAGTACCCCCCACAGGATGCCCCTGGGAACACGGTCATAAGCCTTCTCCAAATCCACAAAACACATGTGGACTGGTTGGGCAAACTCCCATGCCCCTTCCAGCACCCTAGCGAGGGTAAAGAGCTGATCCACGGTTCCACGGCCGGGACGAAAACCACATTGCTCCTCCTCAATCTGAGGTTCAACTATCGACCGGACCCTCCGCTCCAATACCCTGGAGTAGACCTTCCCAGGGAGGCTGAGGAGTGTGATCCCCCGGTAGTTGGAACACACCAAGTCCTCCCTCGACTCTGTCTCCTCCATGGAATGCGTGTTGGTGGGATTGAGGAGCTCCTCAAAGTATTCCTTCCACCGTCCGACTATCTCCCCAGTTGACGTCAGCAGCCCCCCGTCACTACTGTAAACAGTGTGAGCAAGTTGCCGCCTTCCCCCTTGGACCGCATTTTTCTAAATCTCTGTAAGTCACAGATGAATTCACCTCTAAATAAAACATATAAATAATCGGAGAAGCCTCCAGCGCAGCTCTGCAGAGCCTGTGTTTGCGAAAGAGAATTAATCACATGCCGTGTTTGGCAGTTACGGTTTGTTTGTAATGACGGCCATGGACTGAGAATATTGCCTTCGAGGCAGCTGAATTTCAGTAATTACACAGTGATTTTAATAGGTCACATTTAGATAAACGTTCGCAATAAAAACCTGCGGGGTTTTCATTTGATAACCATCTCTGAGCTGGGTTTGGAAAAAAAAAGTGACATGACTCACATTTTGTGTTGCAGTACTTGGACGCGTATTGAACAGGGCCCACTGGAATACAGGCAAATTAAGGGTGCTACTCAGTCACACATTAATGACTAACAAGTCCAGTGGGTGAGTTTGGCAACACTTTTCATTTGAGCGTGATTGTCTTCCCCCTGTTGCCGATAGTCTCTTTGCTCCGAAACAATTATTTGTGAAGAGACGCTGGGTTTCCCTGGGCTGCCAGAAGCCAGCATTAATGATTTTATAGAACGTATAAATTCAGTATGCTGCATTTAACTTTGCAATAACACAGATTGGAAAGAGCACAAGCCACACCTCTTCCCTATCCATCATCAATACCTGTCCCGTTCACTAGAGTCAGGGCAGCAGAGTCACTGTCTACCTTCTCCTGCAGACAGACAATATGCCTGTTTACACTGCGTCTTGGCTCAACAAAGCCTGACATCTGAGCATTTAATATTGATTTATTAGCCCTACCTACGCTACATCGAACACTATGTCCTCAATCCCATTTACTGTTTAAAACATTACATCCTCAAACTCCCTCTTGCACCTGTTATGGCACCTAAGGGTATGCTGCTGTCGGTTTATGTACCGACTGCGACTACCGGTTGTGAAACTGCTGACTTGCCATCGTCTCTGCTCTTTGCTAAACCTTTTTGCACTTTCTAAAGTCTCCCTGGGTAAGAGTGTCTGGTAAATCCGCAAATGTAGTTTAAATGCATCATAAAATGATTACTTGCATGTTCGTGCTTAAAACAAATCCTTGTGGATTTAATGCAGTCACGCTATGAAATTAAGTTTTTCACCCAGTGGCGAGAGTGGCTTGTGGATTCTAAAAATCATTCATTTCACACCCTGTATGCAGTATACAACAGTACTGACACAGAAGAGATACCACACCCTGTATGCAGTATACAACAGTACTGACACAGAAGAGATACCACACCCTGTATGCAGTATACAACAGTACTGACACAGAAGAGATACCACACCCTGTATGCAGTATACAACAGTACTGACACAGAAGAGATACCACACCCTGTATGCAGTATACAACAGTACTGACACAGAAGAGATACCACACCCTGTATGCAGTATACAACAGTACTGACACAGAAGAGATACCACACCCTGTATGCAGTATACAACAGTACTGACACAGAAGAGATACCACACCCTGTATGCAGTATACAACAGTACTGACACAGAAGAGATACCACACCCTGTATGCAGTATACAACAGTACTGACACAGAAGAGATACCACACCCTGTATGCAGTATACAACAGTACTGACACAGAAGAGATACCACACCCTGTATGCAGTATACAACTGTACTGACACAGAAGAGATACCACACCCTGTATGCAGTATACAACTGCACTGACACAGAAGAGATACCACACCCTGTATGCAGTATACAACAGTACTGACACAGAAGAGATACCACACCCTGTATGCAGTATACAACAGTACTGACACAGAAGAGATACCACACCCTGTATGCAGTATACAACAGTACTGACACAGAAGAGATACCACACCCTGTATGCAGTATACAACTGCACTGACACAGAAGAGATACCACACCCTGTATGCAGTATACAACTGCACTGACACAGAAGAGATACGTTCTCCTCCACCAGCATTCACATCGTGTCAGCCTTCTTGGTAATCACTTTTTCCCACTTTTACTCCCTCTCTCTGGAATGCCCAATCATATAGCAGCACTCATAATTGGACCCCTGCTATCAGTTCCGGAGAACACAGAAAAGCACATGCTCTCCAAGCTATTATGTCAATGCCACTTCTAATCACACTGCAGATTGCAAGTCAGGCTTGCACAAGGGTGAGGCAGAGAAAGACACTTCATGAGCGGCTTAATAGGTGGACAGGCGCCTGGTCGACCAGCGGCAGTGGGGGTTGTTGGAGAATGATGAGACGGGGATCCCTGCTGACTGAAGCTTCCCTAAAACCGGGGAGACACTACTGCCAATTTTCATCGCCCAGCAGGGATACTGACCACATTCGGCACTGGCACATCCTTACACTAGGGTGGGAACTGTGCTTTATCCAGACGAGGCATGCAGTAGCCCCTTCTTTGCAATGTTTAGTTGTGTGTGTGTTTTATTTTATTTTATTTTTTATTGAAGTCTCTTTTTTCTGTGTTTACTCCATTTTGGTTGTTCTTGTTCTAGTTGACCTCATGTAATGTTCATATTCACCCTCTGTTGTTTTCTATGAACAATTTTCATATATATATATGCGTGTATACATTATATAGTCATATATACGTCCATGCATATGTGTGTATATACAGTGCAGCCTGTAAGTATTTGGACAGTGACTATTTTTTGCCTTGGCTCTGTACTCCAGCACATTGGATTTGAAATGAAATATGAGGTTAAAGTGCAGACTGTCGACTTTAATTTGTAGACATTTACATCCATATCAGGTGAACCATTTAGGAATTGCAGCCCTTTTTTTCTTAGCCAGCTGTCTGTTGTTGCATCATTAGTTAAAGTACAAGAACGCAAACAAAAGCTCTATAGTTGATTCGAGGTGTGGAATTTATATTTGGAGTATGTTGCTGTTGCCTCTCAACATGAGGACCAAAGAATTGTAGAATTGCCAATGCCATTAAAGCAGTCCATCATGGGTTGAAAAATGAATAAATCGATCAGATTCAACTCAAAATCAACTGTTTGGTACATTGTTAAGAAGCAAGAACGTACTGGTGAGCTCAGCAATAGCAAACAACCTGGTAGACCACGGACAACCACTGTAGTGGATGACCGAAGAATAGAAGACAGAAAGAGAGAAAACCCCTTTTCAACTGTTGAACAGATCAAGAACACTCTCAAAGATGTAGGCATAGATATGTCAAAGACTAATATTTCAGCATATTATTACAATTTATTTTGGAAAAGTTCTGGAAAACAAGTTTCAGGGACAAGAATTCTTCCAATATTCCTTGGTTTAAACTGTTTTGATTGGCCAGCTGATTTGGGTGTTTCAGTGTCCTCCAGTTCGGTGCATTTGCTCCTGTGACATTCCAGGGGCGGAGGAATAAGGGGAGGAATCCAAGCAAAGCACTGTGGCTTTAAGGTGATTAATATAAATTGGTTCAGTAAATACCCATTAAGATAAATGATAAGTATAAAATTGTAGCTATGCAGTGGCTGAGCAATGTGGGTTTTATGGACCAGGAATTCTGTTTAAAGTCATTGTAACTGTAAAATGTAATGTAGATGTAAATGTATTATCCTTCACATTACATTAGTACAACCATTATCAGAATTTTGGTCTGCATGGTGTAATATGATATTAAAAAGTCAAAGCTACCTGATATTATTGGTCCGTATGTTCACTGGTTCACTGTTGAATGTTGGCCAATAAACATATTGCCTCTTTGATGACGATGTCTGTGATGTCAATCATTATTATGAGAAGGATGAGGATGATGATGATGATGATTAACATGCCTAAACTGACTTGCCTGAATAAAACAGACCATAATGGTTGGCACAGTAACCATAGTTACAGAGTGAAAGATATTGCCAGAGCCACCTGCTGCCTGAGAAGAGCATTCAAGCCAAACTGTGACTGTGACATTGACTGTGACTGGGTTTGAGCCACCATGGTCCTGGTGATCAGTAAATGACACATCAGCCCCGTCTTGTTCCATCGATCCAAAGAGAGAGATTTACAGCCTATACTCACCCCTCTCGGATGCTGGGGCCAGGTCAATAAAGCTTCGGCACGTCTCACCTGAGAAGACACAAGGTTACCAAGGCATGAGACCAAGTGTGCAACTTTATTAGTTGTTGAATTACGAAAACCTTTACAGTACACACAGCTGGATGAGAACTTTCAATGTGTGTAGAAGTAAAACTGTCATGGATCGCGCCTTCCTTCCCTTATCTTCCTTCTTCTGTGTTCCGCTACGGGGTTTGCTTTCGCCTCGGTGATTAGTGAGTTCACCTGTCCTGCATTTCCGCTCACTATTTATACCCCGCTTTTTCTCCTAAATATATAGGAGTTGTGCGTGCTATCGACCGCTTTGCTTCTCAACACGGTACTTGTTAGCAGTACAATTTAGAAAAAGTAAAGTGCACTCTTTTGCTCTCTTATTTCAGAGCAGAGGTTTTGGTTTCTTTGTTTCCCACTCAAACCTTCGAGTGCTCTCGCCCTAAGGTTGAGGGTTCTTTTATTTTTCTCCTTCCTTTCTTTTGTTGACTCCACAATGGGAGTTAGATAAGCGTAACTGCTTCTTTCTTTAGTTTTGCTTGGATATCGAGTTCCTCGCTTTTTATCGTGAGGTTATTTGTGTTCTCCTTATTTTCTCCATCCACTACGGATTATTGTCCTTCTTAGTGGTGTTCGTTAAGAGTCCTTATCTGTCGCAAAACAGAGATCCCCTACAAAAACATGACAAATACAACGGACATACAAGCTCGCTCCATGCTAAATATACCGATTATATTTTTTTCTGCAGCAATCATGTAAAATAATATGTGGCAAATATTTTGGTAAACAATATAAAACAATGCACATTGCGCGGCTGCTGGGGAGATCGTTCGATTAAGGGACCACGCTGCGGTGCATGGACGAGCCCCACAGTCGATTAAGGGACCACGCTGCGGTGCATGGACGAGCCCCACAGTCGATTAAGGGACCACGCTGCGGTGCATGGACGAGCCCCACAGTCGATTAAGGGACCACGCTGCGGTGCATGGACGAGCCCCACAGTCGATTAAGGGACCACGCTGCGGTGTATGGACGAGCCCCACAGTCGATTAAGGGACCACGCTGCGGTGCATGGACGAGCCCCACAGTCGATTAAGGGACCACGCTGCGGTGCATGGACGAGCCCCACAGTCGATTAAGGGACCACGCTGCGGTGCATGGACGAGCCCCACAGTCGATTAAGGGACCACGCTGCGGTGCATGGACGAGCCCCACAGTCTCGGATTGAGTCCGGACCTTGTCAGTGCTGAATGTGGCCGGTTGCTCCATAGGTTGATACGCAAGTGTGCATATACACTCTAGTGCTAACAGTCCACTGATGGGATTTTCGGTTGCAAATGCAGCCCTCTTGCATGTAAAACTTAACATAAAATCTAAAAAGTACCGAAGAAATTAGGACCGCAAAAAAAAGCCCTGCGCACGCGCCCTCTCAGCCAGCGGTTCCCAAACATAAATGTTTAAATTGCATTTATGGAATATTTCTAACTCTAATGGGGTGCATTTAGTCCCTATTGGAGTCATATAAACGGAGAATTTTGCGGTGTAGATTATTACCTGTAATGATTATTTGAGAAAGTAGTATAATTAATTTGTTAAACAGGAATGTTTACTGGGATATTTAAAAATATGTGTGAACCCAACCCTGGGCTCCACACTACACAGGTCTTGCCACATCACTCAGCCCAATAGGCAGGGCTCATCCAGCATATTGATCGACTGGCTAATACACCAAGGCAAAACTCGCTGTGAAAGTTATTTTATCTCACTTCAGTCATTGAGTATGCCAGTGAGCTATTGATTAACAATTGATCACAGAGACGGTGGAGCTTCAGCAAACAGGAGAGTGCGAGTTTGATATTAAAACCTTGATTTTTCACATTTTAATTTGCAACAGTGCTGACTGGAGCTGAAGTCTACAAGTAAGACACCACAGAGCACATTTTGACTGGGTCATGCAAACCTTTTAAATCCAATTTGGGCGTTTCTTATTCATCTTTAAGTTTTCATCCACTCATATTTTGTCGTCATGACGATACCCCTGTTTTTCCAGCAACCTTCAGCAAGGGACTGCGGTTTCCTATAATGAAGACGCAATTTCTGGAGCACTTTACTGAAGATAAAACAGCTTTTGTGGAGATCAAGGCACCTTCAAAGGGAAAAGCCCTTGTTGTACTAAAAAAGGACTGGCACAGTAGATTTGCACAGCTTTAGAAATAAAACATCCCACGGATGTTCCTGGCCAGCACCTCCCCCGTAAGGAGTGGACAACCCTCAATCGCCTGAGGACAGGTGTGGGACGCTTCGGTGCAGCAATGCAGAAGTGGGGTCTCACAGACAGTGCCCACTGCGAATGTGGAGATCCATCACAGACAGTTGAGCATGTGATGACCAGCTGTCCTATGTACCGGCCACCGAATGGTGATCGTGGCTTAATTGACCTAGACAATGACACACTGGACTGGCTTGCTGCAACGGAGCTGAAGGTCTAAGGACATACGACAGAAGAAATAAAACACAATCTTTGTAGAGCATGTGAAAGTCAGCCAATCTTTTCTTCCTTAAAGGGTCAATTTGAGACAAAATTTCCAGGAAAACCTGGCCCACGCTGCCTATGTGACTGAATTACTCCTGAAGATAAGCTACAATGAAAGCATGCCAAAGTATCAACAAAAGTATTACAAAATACAGTATACACAGGATAAAACAATGATTCAATTATCTTCACGTTCAATAAATAATTATTCACTTATGCAGAGGGGTAAATTATACAAATATTTAGTTACATAATATGCACGTGAAAGCCATTGCATGTATGGAAGTGTTAATGACCTATATACTTTCTCTTACACTACATGGCCAAAAGTATATGGACACTTTTGCTGCTATAACAACGTCCACTCTCCTGGCTTTGAACTAGATGTTGGAACATTGCTGAGTGGATTTTCTTCCATTCAGCCAGAAGAGCATCAGTGAGGTCGGGCACTGATGTGGGACTGTTAGGCTGGGATCGCAGTCGGCTTTCCAAATGATCCCAAAGGTGTTCGATGGGGTTGAGGTCTGGGCTCTGTGCGGGCCCACTCCGATTCATGGACTGCGTTTGTTTGTCATTCTGAAACAGGAAAGGGCCTTCCCCAAACTGTTGCCACAAAGTTGGAAACACAGAATTGTCTAGAATGTCATTGTATACTGTTACATGGCCTATCCCGAAGCATGAGAAACAGCCCCAGACTAAAGGGTGTCTGGATACTTTTGGTCATATAGTGTATGTACATCACAATATATTTTGAAACATCAAACATGGTTTTAAGTCATATTTATTTTTTAAATCTTTATTTTGTCAAATTTTCAGAAGACATGCAATTTCTAAGCCATTGAAAAATAAAGGCCCTGGGATCTATATTCCTTGGGCTCTCACAGGCAAATGCACTGACCATCAGAGCAGAGATATCCAGAGATGTGTGTGCGTGTGTATATGTGTGTGTGGGTGGGTGTGAGCTTGTGTGTGTGTGTCCCTTCCTTACAGGATAAATCCCATCCACAAGAATACTGTACCACA
Source organism: Ilyophis sp. 1 JC-2022 (assembly GCA_022702515.1). Classification (NCBI taxonomy): domain Eukaryota; kingdom Metazoa; phylum Chordata; class Actinopteri; order Anguilliformes; family Synaphobranchidae; genus Ilyophis; species Ilyophis sp. 1 JC-2022. The sequence goes on from CM040394.1 coordinate 89,622,439, forward strand.
ATTCGCCAAGCACAGCATCTGCCCATAATTCAGAATGTGTCAAACACAGACATCTCCATTTATAACAACATTTTCAGCCTGTCTGCCCTTAGAATACAGTTTGTACAAACCCAATGGATAATACATTTTGAGGGGAATACCATTCAGTTTGAACTTGTCCATCCCCTTTCAGGCTTTCAAATATGAGAACCCTGCGAGATGGTGCCAAAAAACTGCTCAGGGCAATCGGATGACATGCAGCCAAAAAAATTTCTTACATCATCATTTGTCATTAAAAAGGAATTTGATGGCAGTTCTGCCGATTGGCTCATCATGTTAAGGCACTGTCCTTGTGCATGGATGGGCCTCCAATCCCAACTGTGGCCCGCAGGGTAATCTTACAGGGCGATGCATAGTTGGCAAACTTAGCGGTAGCATCGCCCAGGGTTAGTGAGGGTTCATTTGGCTGGGATCCGCGTCTCATCGATCTCTAGCGACCCCCATTGGTCGAACGGGCGCCCATGAAGCGTCTTCTTCCGACTCGTGTCTGCGCAAGCTTGGCATGCGGGCAGCAGTGTGAAAATAAGCAGCTGATGACATCACCTGCTTCAGAGGAGAGCGCCTGCTTATCTACACTCTTGTCAGAGATGAGTGCAGCTATATACAGTACACTGGGCATTCCAAATTCGGGAGAAAATTAGGGGGGGCATAAAAAGTAATTGCATTAGTGCCTGAATATCTTCCAGAAGAGTGTGTTTTAAAAGGCCCTAGTGTGTAAACCGAGGGGTTATTGGTTAGCATGCCCAAATCCAACATCAATTGTCAATGAAGTGATGTACAATCAATACTGTCTTTTAATATCAACCAGGGAGGGAGGGTTCCAGTCAGCTGGGTGTTCCCCTGGCCCTCCTGTTTAATCATGCTCCTGGCACGCACAGTGGCAGCTGTGTAGGAGCAGCTGGCTAAACACAGTTCGCACAAATGACAGTACACACCCCGTTTACAATGAGAGATATGAGAAGGGCAAACATTGTGAATTCCAAAAATTTGGAGAAATACACAGCACAATGTTCAGCTAAAGCGTACCCATGGTCCCTTCAAAACTGAGAATTTTGCTGTGTAAAGGGAAAGATTTGGATTTAAAAAGTTGTTCAAAAACAGAAGACCCGCAATGAATACATTCACATTTAGAGCACAATTTTAACACCACTGTCCAAATTTTTCATCCATTTATTTCAAAGATTGTGCTAGAACTATTTCCACTGTCCACTTCAAGCCGGATTGGACATCTCTTCTCACATTTCCTTTAATCCCCATTTTGTTTCAGATAAGGCTAATCAGCCGTTTTTTTATGCATATGGATATATGAGCAGGGCCCTCCAATTAAACACAATGAGAACAAAACTACCATTGAATCTTCCCTTGCAGGACTAAAGCATGGCAAAAGGTGAATATAAAGCGTAATTAAAAACTTTTAGGTTGACATTTTTGTTCGCTTGTGGACATGCAAATTAGCGTACAGTTTATTAATATTCATAGCCCACTCTCACAAACTTAGGGGAAAACCACATTTCATAACTTTGATTCATGCTGCTGGCCATACATAATTAGACCACCAAACGACCAAACCGGAAAACAACAGTGATTAAGGTCGGTTTTAAAATGTACTACATATTTTGGCATTTATTCAAATATGTTTCAAAACATTTTGTATTTATGTTTTACTGTATATTACTTCATCAACAAGGATCAACATTATTGAAGATTATACAGGATAAGTGGAGTATGCAGTTAATACTGAGTGTTGTATTTATATTATTAAATCCAATTTATCTAAATTATGCAAATAATTCAGAATGGGTATTTGTATGATAGATGAGGTGACTAGAGACACCTCATTTTGTTCCCAATGAGGAAATTCATTGAACACTCTCAGAAATAAAGAAACAGTGCGGGTATTTTTCTTCTATAAGAAACACATTTCCAAAAGTACATTAATGTTCTATTTGGATACTAATAAGTACCTTTTCAAGCAAAAAAAGGTACTAATTAATTATGTATTGCAGGCTAGGGGTACAATTTTATGTGACAAGCGTTTGTACCTTTTTAGGTACTTTTCATGCTTTTTTTCTTAGAGTGAAGGAACGAAATTGCATATAAAATGGTATGTATAATATTAAATTGGCATTCAATTTATGGTCTACCATATAGTTCATCACACTTACTTGCTACATTTGTTTACATTTAAGCAAACAAAAACATACAATTATACTTTTACCATGTTGTGCTGGTACAGTATAAGGCAGTGGCACACACAAATACAAACACACACACACGGCTATCTAGTTAACACAAAATGAAAGGTTTTAATTATTCTGGCGTAATTAACTCCCGTATTCCTCCCGGTCCACTTTAATGAACATTGGCTTCTAATTTAGCCCCCTTTTTGTGTATAATTCGCTAACAGCGGTTGTTTAACAAGGTTATTGCCATTATAATGAATGATCTCTCAGCCCTACCAATTTTATTATCCAGCATCGGCAGACTCAAAGACTCTTAAAAGGAGCCCCTGGTGTTCTCGTCTCTTTGACAGCTTACCCGTTGCGAATTGGACGGGGCTAAAAGGGCGGCACGCACATATATTTCCCTCGACATCTTTCACAACGTGCTCCCATGTGTGACGTGCCCTCCGCAACATCACTGGGTTTAAATGGAATAAAAAGCAGCTTTTCGCTACAGCCGCTGGTGTCCCAGCCCACTTCCACTGGCATTACCCCAGTCACGGTCACTGCTGTCCCAGCCCACTTCCACTGGCTTTACCCCAGTCACAGTCACTGCTGTCCCAGCCCACTTCCACTGGCTTTACCCCAGTCACGGTCACTGCTGTCCCAACCCACTTCCACTGACTTTACTCCAGTCATGGTCACTGCTGTCCCAGCCCACTTCCACTGACTTTACTCCAGTCATGGTCACTGCTGTCCCAGCCCACTTCCACTGGCTTTACCCCAGTCATGGTCACTGCTGTCCCAGCCCACTTCCACTGGCTTCACCCCAGTCACAGTCACTGCTGTCCCAGCCCACTTCCACTGGCATTACTCCAGTCATGGTCACTGCTGTCCCAGCCAACTTCCACTGGCATTACCCCAGTCATGGTCACTGCTGTCCCAGCCCACTTCCACTGGCTTTACCCCAGTCATGGTCACTGCTGTCCCAGCCCACTTCCACTGGCTTTACCCCAGTCACAGTCACTGCTGTCCCAGCCCACTTCCACTGGCATTACTCCAGTCACGGTCACTGCTGTCCCAGCCCACTTCCACTGGCATTACCCCAGTCATGGTCACTGCTGTCCCAGCCCACTTCCACTGGCATTATCCCAGTCACAGTCACTGCTGTCCCAGCCCACTTCCACGGACATTACCCCAGTCACAATCACTGCTGTCCCAGCCCACTTCCACTGGCTTTACCCCAGTCACAGTCACTGCTGTCCCAGCCCACTTCCACTGGCTTTACCCCAGTCACGGTCACTGCTGTCCCAGCCCACTTCCACTGGCTTTACCCCAGTCACGGTCACTGCTGTCCCAGCCCACTTCCACTGGCATTACTCCAGTCACGGTCACTGCTGTCCCAGCCCACTTCCACTGGCATTACCCCAGTCACAGTCACTGCTGTCCCAGCCCAATTCCACTGGCTTTACCCCAGTCACAATCACTGCTGTCCCAGCCCACTTCCACTGGCATTACCCCAGTCACAATCACTGCTGTCCCAGCCCACTTCCACTGGCATTACTCCAGTCACGGTCACTGCTGTCCCAGCCCACTTCCACTGGCATTACTCCAGTCACGGTCACTGCTGTGGCCTGTGGTTGCCCATTCTTGTGATTCCTTGCTCAAAATTCCTCATCTTAGTTCCATTCAACATTCAACATTTCAAAACTTCTACCCCATTTTTCATGTTAAAATACTAACATCCACCAGAAACGTGTCCCCTGAAACATTTGTCCCCTGAAACGTTTGCATTCATTTTTAAATATAATTGCATTTGGGGGGAAATTCAGTAAGCCCTTATTTCAACAATAAGCCTACACAACAACTCATGGCATAGCACAATGCATCACAGGGCCAACGTCATACCTCTGTTTTAAAGTATGCAGCAAACTTTACAAAACAGATTCAAAACAACTGGTATAAAATGGTTGCTGCAGACATTATGACAGGTGTTTTGTCATGCTTATGACTGAGTTATGTAGGGTTTAATTACAGGTTAAGCAAATTGTTACCAAAAATTCCCATGGTACGTCATGTTCAGGATTTGGGGATGTTTTCGATACACTCAAATCCAGTTTATTTTTATTTAGAAAAGGCAGAAACCCCCCCCCCCCCCCCCCCCCCCCCCAAACAGTTCCAGTTGAAGATATTGTAAGTGAACTGAAGTGATAGGCTGAGGAGAAAAGCTGAGCATGTTTATATCATGCCGTCCAAACAGGCATGTAGGCAGAGCCCACTGATTCCTTGCTGTGTGCAAGTTTCACAAATACATCATTTTCATTCCATATTCAAAGACATTCTTTCTAGCTGATATATTTGGTTTTGAACACCCAAACCCTCAACTTCCAAAGATCAAACAAATTCCACTTAAAAACCTTTTTTATACAAAACTAACAGGCACCATAGGAGTTTTACAGTAACACTGTAAACTTTTCATGTAAAATGGAAAGCATACAAAGTACATTTCTGCATTTTAAAAGGAAGACACAAGGCATTTAAAAAACATGCGGTGAAAGGCAAAGCATTTCTGTGGTACAAGATGTGAACAGATGCACATTCTGATTAATTACACTGCATTGCATGAGGTGTACGTTTACAAAATAGTTTCTTGTGACAAGACGCATACTCCTCCCGCTCCACCTCAGTTGATCTGTGATGAGCGTTCTTGTGCACAATGGCGGATGTGAACCACCCAGTTGGGTACTACACATTAGTGGATGAGATGAACCCCCCCCCCCCACTCCCTTCAGTTTGATATTGTGACAAGCGCTACAGACATGCAAGCCATTACTTTTATGATTGCTGATATGCAGGCTTGAAACTCCCATTGGCGGTATTTCAGCATCTCGCAGTATCAGCTCTTAGCCTCACGGGATTTCCTTATCCTGCCAAAACTATTTATCAGTCTCTAGGCACAAGAGACCAACAGAATGGGAAAAATAAATATATAGCACAACATAAACTTCAAATGCATATTGCCACTTTCACCTCTCATTTAAAGTATGCACTTTCCATTCCACTCCAAATTGCGCACTACGTTCCACATCATATGCAAAAAAGCACGTGGTGATTGATATGCTCTGTTACATCCAAAATATATGAAATATTCCCCACGCTCCTTCGGTATTACTGCACATATATTATTCTTCTCTCTGTGTACACTTTGGGATGGATTGACAGCTGGCCATTATTCAAAGCTTCCTTTTTCCCACTAAGTACCTTCATTCCGCCCCCTGTATAGAGATATTGACTCGAGGTTAAAGGTCGAGCTGAGAAACAAGGCTCCAGGCGCACTTCCTACAACACGCGTGACCCTCCAAACGCCTGTGTAATCAACATGATTGGCTGAACTTTCACTGAGAGGCACCGGGGCAAAGGGGGGGGGGGGGTAAAAAGCCGGTGCGGTGCATATGCATACGGCGGACGTGACGGGGGTTGGATGAACAAGACCAGCCCCTCCCCCAACTCTTCTTCACCCGCTTACGTTTAATAAGGAGCGCTTTCAAGATTTGAAATGCCCTAATATTTGGAAGGAGACTGTCTGTTCGTCGAAACAATTAAGACCCACGGAAAAGAGCTTAGCCGGACGGATGCTCCAAGCCAAATGAGGCCATCTGTCGGGTGGTGTGCATGGTACGGGGCGCTGCAGGGTGGCTCGTCCTGTTAAGGCTCTAGTGTGTGGAGGGGCCCCCATGTATCGACCCCAGTACTGCCAGTAGCGGTTGTGCCCGGCAGCCCCACAGTCCAGCCCTGTAGCGTCACCAGCACGGCAGGGATTTCGACAGGCAGGACATCTGCGATTCCTGACACACCAGTAACTCATAATTTGAGTCCAAATAAGCAGCAGCCTGACATCATGTCTTTATGGCAGGGCAGTGTGTGTTTGTCCGCACTCTCTCAGATAGACCAAAGAGGTTGTAGCAATGGGCACGAACATCCAGAATGGAAACAAATAGTAAAGTCAAATTTAAATGAAAAATCTGAGCGTGGTACATCCAACCAAACACATTCCCCTGATTTGTTTCCAATTGTGTGTTCTGAGCCCCTGGCTGTGGGGCCGTGTGCCCAGCTAAAGCACACATTCTCTGCACAGCTCGCACACCACAGGGTCTGGAATGTTCTCTGCACAGCCTGGTCAGGCTGTTTTCCACAGGAATGAAAACTCACCTTTTACAACTAGCCTACTTGGCGACTAATCTTTTTTTTGGAAAACCCTAACTTGTTCTCTCCCGTTGTTTTTCATGTGTTGTGGCAAGTATATCTCTACAATGGCATAGACATGATTAGTGCTTAGAACAAGCTTACTTCTCGCATTATAACTTACTTTCTCCAGTTCTAGTTGTGGTTTTCTCGCCATGGTAAGTAAGTCACGTTGGCGCAAAGCACCTGCTAAATACCTAAATTGTAAATGGTAAACTGGAATCGGACCTGACTGTGCCAGTACTGACTGAGGCTGGAAGGACAGTGGGGAGTCAGTACCCATAGGGTCACCCAGGGACGGGGGGGCTTACGCTGACAGGGTGTAACTCACACGCTTGTCTCCGCTCTCCAGAATCGACACAGGGCATTTCCGCGATGCCACCAACATACAAATATGATTTCACTCCAAACACAGAGGAAAAAAAGATGAGATAGGGGGAGAAACAAATGCTGATAGCTGTACAGTGGTCTAACGCTGGCGATCTATCAGGTAAATAAACTTCAGAACCAACAGGAGTAATATTAACCAGCTATCCTGTCGTTGCCTCAAGTACCATGTATGAATAATCACAAATTAGGCCAGACTTAAAGCACAGACAGAATAGGTACTGACCAAAGGGGATTGTTAGTACACATGAATCATTATCGCTAATTAGCCTCATAATTATAACTTAATATGTACACTTAATTGCCATTTTTATTCTGTTTTTTTTTCTTCAGAAAAGTAGTTCACAGTAAAGAATTTTAAATTGAACCTGCTGACTCACTAAACTTCTCCACTTTTGAAAGTTACGCTGGATAAGAGCATCTGCAAGGTGAACGTAATAGAAGACGTATTTCAAAATTAACCTAAAACCCCATCCACCCAATCCCCACTGCCCAATGGAGAAAGGGTTCAAGCTGGAGAGCAAATCACTGACCCATAGAAAATTGGCTTATAAAATGCTTGGTGCTGGGTGTCTGGATCCAAAAAGAGTACGTTCCCTAGGTTCTTTATTACCACACCCCGACAGGGGCCTTCTAACAATCAGGCCCTTAGCTCACTGAGGTCTTAAATGCACTGGTATTTATTCATTTAGTACCGTAACGCTTTCCCTTCTAGTGTATGACATTAGATGACGTCTCTCTCTCTCTCTCTCATCCTCTGAGCCCCAGATGCTCCTGTCATCGTGCCTCTGGCCGCATTAGTTGCAACGCTATTGATTAATAAGGTGGAAGGCGGGTGGTGACATCTGCTTTGAGAAAAAACTCATCAAGCCGTTATGTAATCTTCATTATCATGCTCCTTCTCTTCCCCCCAATCTCTCTCCCTCTGTCTCTCTGTCGCTCTCTCTCTCTCTCAACCCTCAACCCCCCCCCCCACCTTCCCCAACAGCTAATCATACTCAGATAACTCTACTGGGTTCATTGACTCAATCGTGATGGAACTGCACTTTTTAAAAAACCTTGGTGTTTTCGAAACAGAAAAATCATATTTTGTTCTTTACAGAAGTTCCTATTGAACTATGAAAAAATAAGTCAGGAGAAGAAATGCTTAATGTGATCCAGCCAGATCTACTGCATATCTGGCAGCAGAGTGATGGTTTGAGGCTCGTTTGATACCTCAGACCCTTGATGACTTACAACCATTTAGCCAACCATGTATTCCATACTTGTTCCAGTGTCATTTACAGCTTAGAGTTAAATTAACTTAAAGATGTAAGTTTGTACAACTGGCATTGTTAAAGCCAAGTTCGTGCAATTTATTATTATGATTTCAGCCAACATGTACAGCTTGTTTTGTTAACTCAAAATTGTTATTGTATTCAAAATGTTCCCCAAAAGTTGAGTTTACTCAAAAAGGCTGTGGAAAATATTACCTCATTTTTTTAAGTTAGGGTAGCCAATTTTTTTTTACAGTGTAGAATGAATGCAGGTGCTGATTATCTGGTGAGTCTAAAAAATATGTGGTGATATCAGAAGATGGGCCCATTCCAAGCCGGTGCGATGGCACCTGTTGCTCTGGCTATGCCCATGGCCCCACCCTCAAGCCTCTGGCAATCCTAACTTCACGCTCCCAGCTGTCTGATATTTCCTGCCAGGCAATATTTCCCCAACCTTTTCCTAAAAATCCTGGACTAAGAGGTTCAGGGTCTAACTGGTAACCTGTAATGAGCTGATATGCTTTCCAGTTGAAGATAATCCCAGTCCGCACCCACAAACATTTTGTAAAACGAGGAAACAAACTAAAAAGAACATGCTAAAAGAAGCTACTGAAGAAAAATTAACCGTTGTTCTCAAACGCCAGAATTCGGCTTCCAATCCCCTTTCATCTATGCTTGTAAGAATTAGACTGAGACTGACTGTAAAATCTGTGAAAGGGTTAAGGGCATGAATTCATCGGAGATGGTGGGCTGTTGCTGAGAATAACCAGAGCCTATATTCTCACTGTTCGTATGAACTTTCCATGTTTTTTACAACTGTCTATGGTTCCTCCCACAAAATGCACCACAGAAAAAAAAGCCTCTTTAAGGTATAAAAGATAATCTCCGAAATAAAGAGTGATGTAGTTTCCGTAATATGAGACACAGCCGTAGTAACAGTAGCTCATGATCAAGGAACGTAACTAGCTGGACATACATTAATAACTTTTTTCATGGAAAAGTTAGCGGCTGGTTTAGGGATTACAATTAAACACACATATTCGTTTCTTTTATTTGCACAATTCTAAAATGTATGTTGCGCGTATTATTTTTTATAATCAATCCATAGTGGTCACACGAAATACAGCAAATCGGCAGGATTGTATAGCCTACTGCTTGATATTCACCTGCATGGCGAGAACAACATATTAACACTGGCTAAAACTAGTTTTAAAAGGTAGGCTGTAGTCTGCGTAATCGAGAATGAATGAATTTCAGAAGATTGTACGAAAACTACTTGAATTCATCTGCGACGGAAAACGTCATAACGTAACCTACCTGGTCCATCTATATTTTCTTCACAAGAGTACCAGATTCCAGTGTGAAAACGTCGGAAGAGGAACCTGTCGTCGCCAGTCTCCCAGCTATAGTGAACTTTGCTCTGGTCCGTCTGGTTCACCCCGTAATCGATGCAGTTGTGCCGCCTTTCTTTGCTGCAGTTAGGTTTTGGGACCCTTTGGGTTCCCTCGCACCAGTACGTCGTTATGAACGCCGTGGTGGAGAAGAGGAGGGCTAACAGGTTCAAACCCACGGACATCAGAGCCCGGCATTTTCGAGTGGTCTTCATTGTCCGCGAGAGTGACGCTCGGTGAAGTGAAACGAGTTCATCAATGTCATATGGAACGAATAAATAAAAATATGCAACAACAAAAAAATGTCAGCGAATCATAAACCTAACAAATTAGAAGCTACTGATTGAAACCGACGACGCTGTATTTTAAAGATAAAAGTAGCCAGCTTATTGATGAAGCATTGAATGTATCACTTTGGCGCTCCAGAAATTGGATCCAGCGACTCTCGCGTGGAAAATTCACAACAGTCCAAACTTAAGCGCAACATCTCCCTAATACTTCGTTTTAAGTGTTCCACCGACAGATATAAAACTAACCCACAGGAGCGTAGGAAGCCTGCCTGACTATATGCGCCCCCTCATGCCTGCCACCCAAAGATTAAAGTCACGATTCTCTCTCTCTCTCTCTCTCTCTCTCTCTCTCTCTTGTCCTTGTGGCTTGTGCACGTCCTCCGTCTCCTTCTATCAACGCCCTCACAAAACATAGAGAGGCTCTGTCAAACATAAGTCAAGCATCGCGTCAAATAACGGACACTATTAGCAAATAACAATAGTCTACAATACTGAGGTTACTGACACCTGTAGATTTCATTCAGTTGTTAAATATATCATGGAGGATAATTCAAATATATTTAACACAATATAAGCAAATACTCTGAAGTTTTGGTTTATTCTATATGGTATGGTTTTATCGCTTAAGTAGCAACATAGTCCTTTTTTATTGCAGTGGGCTTTTGAGTTAAATCATGCATGAGCTTTAGTGAGATTTGAGTTTTAAAGCAGTGGTTCCCAAACTCGGTCCTGGAGGAGGCCTACCCCTGTGTATGCTGGTTTTCGTTCCAACCACAATTGTAATCACAGAATTATAACAAGCTGTTATTTTTTCTTAATTAGGTGCCTTTCGTGTTCAGAGAGATCATTCACCCTTTTAAGCTGCATTATGCCAGAAATTGCTATGCGTAGCATGAAGAACAAAAGTCCCATGTTCACATAGTGCTCTATCGACATATTTCGCAAAAAAAAGGCTCGATGAAAGTCAAACAAATGTAGGCTATTCTCTCTTTAAGTGTAATATATACAAAGAAAATAGGCCCTACTGCCTCCTATCGATTCAAGCTCACTTAGCATACTGTCATAGATAATACAAATCTTCACTATAAAGACAATCCCTCAGCAATGCCAACACATTAACGGCCCTGTGTTATCGGCACTGTTGTCAGGCTACTGTACACAGATACTTTATGTAGATTATTATTTTTTTTTTTTAGCCCAGTGTATTTTTATTTACTCTTGTTTTTCTTGTGTGAGAGAAATATATATTTTTAAAAACACTTCTTTTCACAGCACATTTTATGAAAAAAGGGGTGCAGAGGGCAGTTTCCAGAGAATAAATTACCTTGCAAATATGATTTAGTTTTCCTACAGTGTGTCTATGGGTAATTTGATCTAGAATATGACTGCTGTGTTTTCTGGGAGAAGACAATTAGCTTTTGAAAATTCAACAGTCCAAGGATTATTCGCTGACCCTCAGTTAATTCTGCTTCATTCATGTTTGAGATTGAAGGCACACGCTTGCATATTACTACTACTACTACTACTACTACTAATAATAATAATAATAATAATAATAATATGTTATTAGTATGGGGTCCAAGCCTTTATAGGCACAATGAAGCTAAATAGTTTACAATGGGCCTAGTGTTCAAAATAAGAAGCTTGATCAGAGTAGCATGCTTTATATCTCTGAATTTGGGCTCTATAGTGCCAATATGTGGGTTGATTCAGCCACTACTAAATAGTGCTGGCCTCCTGATTTGGTGAAAAAACACTCAGTGGCCACTTTATTAGGTAGACCTATCTAGTATAGAATAAGACCCATTTTGTCTCCAGAACAGCCATGGATTCAACAAGGTGCTGGAAACATTCCTGATTTTTGTCCTAACTCGATAGCATGACACAGTTCCTGCAGATTTTTTGGCCACACATTCATGCGGCGTAAGCCTACCTCCCGTTACAACTGTGCTCTATTCGATTGAGATCTGGGGACTGTGCAGTCCATCGGAGTGAATGGAAGTCACAGTCATACTCGTGGAACCAGTTTGAGGTGATGCTTGCTTTGGGACATGGAGCATTATTCTGCTGGAAGTATCCATTTGAAAAAAGGTCGACTGTGGCCATAAAGGGATGCACATGGTCATCAACAATGTTTAGGTATGCCGTGGCATTCAAATGATGCTCAATTGGTATTAAAGGGCTTAATGTGTGCCAAGAAAACATTCCCGACACCATTACATCACCGCCACCAGGCTGCACTGTTGACACAAAGCAGGATGGATCCATAGATTCATGCTGTTTACAACAAATGCTGACCCTACCATCTGCATGTTGGAGCAGAAGTCAAGATTCATCAGACCAGGCAAGATTTGTTATTCCAATCTTCAACAGTCAGGTTTTGATGATCATGTGCCCACTCTAGCCTCATCTTCCTGTTCTTTGCTGACAGGAGCGGAGCCCGGCGTGGTCGTCTTCTGCTGTAGCCAATTAGCTTGAAGGTTCGACACGTTGTGCGTCCAGAAATGTCCTTCTGCACAACACAGTTGTGGTCTTTTTGTTAGCTTGAACGAGTCTGCCCATTCTCCTCTGACCTCTCTCATTAACAAGGGTTTTTTTTCCCACAGAACTGCCGCTCACTGGATGTTTTTTGTTTATCGCACCATTCTCCGTAAACTCCAGAGACTATACAGTGTGAAAATCCCAAGAGGGCAGCGATTTTAATATCATTAGTCTACTTTGCGTAATTATTAATAATTTACTAATAAGGTTTTTTGCTAGAGTTTTTCGGCAGCACCTCAGAGACTTCTTCTTAGCCCAGAGTGTCATCAAAGGGTGCCTCTGTGTGTTCTGACAGGAAACAAGATCTTTACACAATTCAGTGCAGATGCTTGAAGAGAACTGCAAGACACACAGCCTCCGCCTAAAACATTTTTAAAATCATAATCCAGGCTTTCTTCCTCTGTTTTTTACAGGACTTGAAAATGACTTTGCTCAAGCTAAGGGCTTGCACGTCCTCACTCACATGCTATTTAACACATGGGACATGGTGTGGGACACAATTGAAAACATTGAAAGCAGCATTAAGGAATGACTGTCAAAAACAGTTGACTTGTGTGTAACGTCTAGCAATGCATCATTGATGTCCAGTGTTATAGTGCCGAATGGAAATGGTAAACAGTTCTGAATCGTCTTTCAAAATCATGAGCAAATGTTTCTTCTATATGAGACAGTGTTGCCAAACAAAAAAACTATCCCAAGAGGAACATTATTCTTCACCAATTTTCCAGTCATACATCGCCAATAAGAATTTAGCGATTTTTAGCATGACACTCCTGGGAATAAAATTGCGACTGCAAACATGTAAAAGTCCGAAAATTACTTTTACTGGGACAAGAAAATATTTAAAGAAGCTGTTTGAAGAGATGATTATTTGGACAGTATTGTCTGTTTGTGTACTGAAACATCTATTTGTTTATATGCTGTGTAAAAAAACCTTGTTTGAAAATCTGACCAAATTTCTTAACTTACTACCGACTAACCCTCTCACCTCTTATTTTTTCTTTCAATGTTGATACTACTGAAAGGTTTCTATGAACTGTCAGTAAAATGATCATACTGTAATTCACTGGGGTTCAACCACTTTCCTCAAAACAACAACAGCAAACACAGTAACAAACTATAAAAACTGCGTTTCCTCTGGGTTCTGATGCCTAAATCGGAGAGGTTCACAATAAATCCAGTACAGACTTACGCTATAAAGTCAATCCTTCCTTTTTTTATTATTATTTTTTTAATAACCGCTGCAGTCTTAAACTGGCACATTTCAGTGACTATGTCTTCTTTGGGATGTCAGGGGAATATCCCATTAATGTGGCTTAGTCTCAAAAAGTCTTACTCCTGCTCATATTCTCAGAAAACAAAGTTGGCAGCCACTTGCGGATTCAATTAATAAAACATACTTTGCCAGGTTTTCCCAAATCTCTCGTCATTAGGTGACATTTTAAGGTAAGTTGAAAGCATCTGTCATCTGCGTCTCGGCAGTCTTTGGCTTTGATAAATATTATTTATGCTGGAGAGCTGCTTTCAACAAAGTGGAACCTGTTTCTGACTGACTTTGTGCGTATCACCTTTGTTCCTCCATTTTGTGTTGGGACGGGTTTAATGGGCATTTGGTTCGGTTTAAGTCTTTCATTTTGCTTTCTAGTCTTACAAAGCCACGTTATGCCTCTCTCCTGCTCATGCCTATATTTTAAATAAATAAATAACACTCATTTTCTTAGCAATGCTATTAGTCCTGCTTTGAGATTATAATGGTTTAAGCATGCACTGTGTGTCCTTTATCCACACTTAATGCTTCAGGTTTATAGAGTCTGAAATGTAATTGTGTTACACTGTGAAGATCATTTAAAAGTCAGCTTCATGTTCAGCAATGTTTATTCTCTGATGATATTTCAGTTTTATAGCTATAGATGAGTGAGGTTTTGTGAATCCCACATGAAAACCTTTATTTCTAGTTAAATAAAAATACATGTCATGCTCCATCTATGACATATTTTTATTCATATAATATTTTTGTCACATAATATCACATAAAAGGATTTTACCAATGGAAAAAAGTTTATACTAAGAACGTTTATAAGACATTGACCTTATAAGCGTCATTGATTTTACAAATGACATTTATTTATTGCATTTAGCAAAGTCCTCAAGCTAAGCAGTTGCATCCTGGGCTGCTGTTTGGAGAGAGCCTCCTCTTAGTCCTTGGAGAGGTCAGGCTTCAATAACATGCTCCAATGTTTACTCCTCCCCACAGGCATACAGTGCACTTGGGCTGTTGCCCCACCTGTGAAGGCTGGCCAGGCAGGGGCCATAGCTGGGCTTGAATCTATCGAGTGTCAACCACTATTCTCATTGAGAGATTGATGCCATAGACTTGTTGGGTGGGGGCTGACACCAGGTGTTTATTTGGAACAGCCTTGGACTCCCATTCCTTTTTCAGACAGAGTGGGGGGTAAAGTTGGCTGCTGGGGGGGGTTCCATATTTGACATCTTGATGACAGGCGGGAAGTTGGTAGGTTGAAGATGCCTGTGTGAATTGGTCGGGAGAGGATCCATCCAGTGAGAGTGACTTGCAGGATGTGGGGGGGGGGGGGGGGGGGGGGGGGGGGGGTGTTTGACAAGACAGAGAGCCAATGAATAAGCTGGGTGTCAATATGGTTGCAATAAGCTGGGTGTCAATATGACGTGTATTAGATGACCTGGCTCGAACTGGGCACAGTACTCTGTAGTATATGACACAGCCAGTGGTGAGATACATAGTGTTCTGGCTGCTGCTCCCAATGGGAGCCTGCAAGGTTGCAGAGCATATTGTTTTTGGATTTTGCCTTAACTGCTGTTCCTTTCAGATGTTTTTGGGGAAAAAAAGGTTCTGTCAAGAGTCATTCCCAGGTATATTGGATTCAGGGTGTGCTTTAGTGTGTCTGCTCAGCTAGATGTTTAGCTTTTTGGCAGAATTAGCATTGTGGAGGGGGAATATGCTGGAGACTGTTTTTGCTGGTTTTGGTTTTAGAATCCAGGTCTTGCAGTATTGGTACAATTTTAAGAGGCCTTCAGAAAGGCCTGCTCCAGTGAGTCAGAGTCTGTGTTTGGGTTTCCAGGCAGATGTCAAAGGCATAGATTAATGTGTGGGATCTGCTCTTGGGTAGGTTGTTTGCATACGGGCTGAACAAGGTTTTGGCAAGGACTGATCATTGCGGGGGCCCATTTGTCTGTTTCATCCATGCATTTTTGTCCAAAGTGTACTCTGAACCTCTGGTTAGTTAGCAAAGTATTGATAGTTTCTGGTGTCCAGGGAGGAAGTGCTCTTGACAGTTTAGGAGAAGGCCTTTGTGTCAGTTGGTGTCACAGGCAACTGTGGTGTCAAGGAGCACTGTAATGTCTTCAGCTTGTTCTGAAAGCCATTCTAAATATAGGTTGTGAGAACCAGTTTCCCTGTGCTGTGGGCCTTGTGAAAAACTGACCTGGTCTACACATAGGTTCTTTCTCTACTCATGGAGAAATACTTTGGAGGACCATTCAAAAATTAAAAAAAAAATGCAGAGTAGGGAGATTGGGCAATAGTTTGCCAGTAGTTTAAATCTTTTTCCAGTTTTTGGAAGGTCAGTGAATTTTGCAACCCACAATCTCTTTAGGATTAAAGCACGGTTTTGAGTGAGCCAGGTTAGAGTTTGAGGGCACATAAACATGTTCTTATAGCTTACTGCTTTTCCAAATTTCAGACCCTGCAGGACTTTCTCCAGTTCAGCAAACTCAAAAGGCTCAAGGCAAGGCTACTTTCCTCACTGAGTTGCTGCTGGTGTGTCTTCAGCTCGTTCACAATTACTTTTTGGTGTGCTTGACTTGTGCTGCCTTTGCTCTGCTCTGGTGTGCAGATGGCTGGCAACTTGATTGGGTGTAACAGCAAGCTTTGTGTAGGGCATTTTTGTGCAAGTTGACTAATGAGGCTCCAAAATTTCATGGTGGAATAGGTGAAGTTTAGCTTCTCGAGAGTCACCTCCCATTCTTTGCATCTAGCTAAGGTTAGCGATTCAGTGAGATTGTTTGCTATCTCAGAGTCCCCTGTAGGCCTTCAGGAGGGCAGCACTTTCTCTGTCTAGGTATGGCATACAGAGGGGCTGGTAGCCTTGTGGGATTGTTGTGTGGCCAGTTTTGCAGTTGGCACCACAAAGGTAATTGTATCCTTCATCTACAAGTGGGATGGTGACAATACTCTGATCCAGGCCATCAGTTTATTTTGTCCATTTGGCTTTTCTGAAGTTCAATCGCAACTTTCCTAGACTTGGAGATGTAGGCTAATGTAGATGAGTAAGGGGCCATGTTGGCTATGTGAGAAGTCATTAAGAACGAGGCTCTGTGCTGGATGGGGGTTCCATTAAAAATAAATAAATATTGATTTGATTCAAATAGCTGACCCAACACAGGTCAGGATAGTATTCCCTGCAACACTTAGCTGAGTGGAATGTACCTCTTTGTTTGGAGTCATGTATCAAAACAAGGTTATTTCTGGATGTCCAGTCTGCAAGTGCTTCACTATCAATGTCTGTCACTGGATATCCCCAGTCAGAGTGGTGGCTGTTGAGGTCCTTCACATAGATGGTGGGGTTCGGGTAAAGTGGGTAAGACTTTCTGATCCCAGTTGGTACTTGGGGGCTTGGACACATTAGAAATGTGTTAACCACCAATGGTAAAAGATTGAGAGAAACTAGTTGTTGACAAACAAGTAGTTTGCTTCAACAATGTTGGTTCATGCCAATGTTTGGCTTAGGATGTGTAGCAGATCAAAACCAATGATGAAGTTGCGGCCTGCTTCCTTTGTTCCAATATGAGTTTCTTGAAGGCAGATGACATTGACTGAGTGCTAGGAAACGAGAATTTCAATGAGGCTTCTCTTGGCTGTGGGCAGGCCTTCGACACTGACTTGTAGTATTCGTAGTAATTGTAGTAATCCTGACACTGACTAGGAATCATGTCCTTGAATTGGCTCTCAGCCATCTTCTCCTGGAATTTAGTTTGCTGGTAGATCAGCTTCCCCTGTCAAATCTGGGTACTGGCAGAGGGCGCAAAGTGAACATTGATCCATTGCCCTCCCATACCACATCATTATATGTGACATGTAGGGATGCACTGATACTGGTATCGGGTATCGAGTCTGATACTGTGCTTGTGTACTCTACTCATACTCATAAAAATGTCCGCGGTTTGGAAGTACTTTAAGATAAAGGAAGACAATAAAAGCATGGCTGACTGCAAGCATTTATCACTATTTGCATCACTATTTGCATCACTTTTTGGATATTTCTTTTCATAAACCAGAGACATCCTGGACATAGACTTACACATTGTCGCACTTGATGGACAGAATGAACGTGACACACCATTCTGCCTGTGTCTTAAAATAAATGCATCTTTTCCTGAGCATTTCTGAGGTGACTTATGATCTGTCAATCCCTCAAGTTGACAATAAAAACAACGAGGAGAAGGTAGAAAAGCTGATTATGTTTATGATTATGTTGATTATGTCTTACTGTAATTTACATTTATGATCAAAATTCACAGTGACTTCTGAGGCTTAAGCTATTTTTGTAATTTAGTTAGCTAAATGTCTTAACATTGACATTATTTACTGTATATCACCTAAAATAACTGGCTGAATGCTCCCAAAGTCAATCTAGCTAGTCTAGCTAACATTGCATCGTCTGAAATTATATTGAGGATTTTGGTTGTGAGACAAACTACTTTTGATTGAGTTCACTTCACACGCCATCTGTGAAATCAGGACTGAAATGACCCTAAATATGTATTTTTAAAATAATAAAAAATAAACACCCCAGCATCTTCAAAGCCAGCAGTCTCACTTTTATGGTAACAGAAAAATGCAATATTCTTGTATCAGTAAGTACTGAAACCTGAGTAATCGGTATTCGTACTCGGTCTGGAAAAAATAGTATTGGCGCTAGTGATATATATATAACCTAGTATTATGATAAGTAATCTCACATTAAAGACAATATAGTGAGATTATTAATAAATGGGTACAATAAGGAAGCAGGACAATTATTTATATGTAAAATTTTGAAATATACAGTGAGCACCATAATTAATTGGACAGTGACATATCTTTTGTTATTTTGGTTCTGTACTCTAGCACTTTGAGTTTGAAAGGATACAATAACAATGAGGTTGAAGTGCAGACTGCCAGCTTTAATTTGACAGCTTTAAAAAAAGTGAAACCATAACATTATAATGTGTAGTATATAATATTACCTCAATAAGGCTTACCCTCAGGCTTTCTACCCTAATGACTGAGTTAGTTTGGTTCGTAAATATTCAGACAGGTTCATCGTTTTGGAAATGGAAAGACCTGGAGACCGGAGCGTTATAGATCCTTTTTTCCATGTGGTGTTACATCAGTATCTAACTACACCTGTGCATACCCCCTTTTCCAAAATAGTTGATGTGCTCTGTAAACACAGACACCTGCAGCACACCTTGTTCTTTTGGAACATGCCTGCTGCCGTCTGTGAGGTGCCATATCTCCTATCGTCCAATTATATGCTGCCTGCAGGCTCAAGTGGTATCCCACAGGAGCGCCGTAGCAGGGAACTGAATATATGAAGAGATGTGGATCACAAGGGTCACCTGGGATGCTGGCAAGGGGACAACCCTGATGGAAATGTAATATACTGCAGTATATTTTAAATATATTGTGAAGATAATTTTGATATATTTACAATATACTGCAGTATATTATTTTTCCATAAGGGAAGGGGCAGAGAAGGAGGAGAGAATGGTGGCGAGTGACTAATGCAACCGGGTTCCCAACCGCATTCTGTTTGACCGGTTATCAGTTTGGCTGGTTCTGTACCAATACGCACAGATTCAATTTAGTTTTTTTGAAGAGAAGTCCAAAAAAAACACTTTGATTTAAGCCTCACCCCTCCACTTTCTTCTTGTTATACCTCTGACAGTGCCTCACCCCTCCACTTCCTTCTTGTTATACCTCTGACAGTGCCTCACCCCTCCACTTCCTTCCAGTTATACCTCTGACAGTGCCTCACCCCTCCACTTCCTTTCTGTTTTTCCTCTGACTGTGCCTCACCCCTCCACTTCCTTCTTGTTATACCTCTGACAGTGCCTCACCCCTCCACTTCCTTTCTGTTTTTCCTCTGACAGTGCCTCACCCCTCCACATCCTTCCTGTTATACCTCTGACAGTGCCTCACCCCTCCACTTCCTTCTTGTTATACCTCTGACAGTGCCTCACCCCTCCACTTCCTTCCTGTTATACCTCTGACAGTGCCTCACCCGTCCACTTCCTTCTTGTTATACCTCTGACAGTGCCTCACCCCTCCACTTCCTTCTTGTTATACCTCTGACAGTGCCTCACCCCTCCACTTCTTTTCTGTTTTTCCTCTGACAGTGCCTCACCCCTCCACTTCCTTTCTGTTTTTCCTCTGACAGTGCCTCACCCCTCCACTTCCTTTCTGTTTTTTCTCTGACAGTGCCTCACCCCTCCACTTCCTTCCTGTTATACCTCTGACAGTGCCTCACCCCTCCACTTCCTTCTTGTTATACCTCTGACAGTGCCTCACCCCTCCACTTCCTTCTTGTTATACCTCTGACAGTGCCTCACCCCTCCACTTCCTTCTTGTTATACCTCTGACAGTGCCTCACCCCTCCACTTCTTTTCTGTTTTTCCTCTGACAGTGCCTCACCCCTCCACTTCCTTTCTGTTTTTCCTCTGACAGTGCCTCAACCCTCCACTTCCTTCCTGTTATACCTCTGACAGTGCCTCACCCCTCCACTAAAGCAATGGACTTTACCATTTTATAAACTGAATATTCTATCACGCAATTTGGGGAAGAGTTGTGCTGTTGCGGCATGAATTTTAAAAATGCAGGGTCAAAAAAGCCCACAGTGAGAACACAATCAAGCACAAAAATTCCTGAGTGACCTTTTCAAGAGAAAACCAGGGCAAACATGGCCCCTCTGCCTACATCACTCTTTGGGGAGGTGAGGGTTTCTGAGTGACCTTTTCAAGAGAAAAGCAGGGCAAACATGGCCCCTCTGCCTACATCACTCTTTGGGGAGGTGAGGGTTTCTGAGTGACCTTTTCAAGAGAAAACCAGGGCAAACATGGCCCCTCTGCCTACATCACTCTTTGGGGAGGTGAGGGTTTCTGAGTGACCTTTTCAAGAGAAAAGCAGGGTAAACATGGCCCCTCTGCCTACATCACTCTTTGGGGAGGTGAGGGTTTCTGAGTGACCTTTTCAAGAGAAAAGCAGGGCAAACATGGCCCCTCTGCCTACATCACTCTTTGGGGAGGTGAGGGTTTCTGAGTGACCTTTTCAAGAGAAAACCAGGGCAAACATGACCCCTCTGCCTACATCACTCTTTGGGGAGGTGAGGGTTTCTGAGTGACCTTTTCAAGAGAAAAGCAGGGTGAACATGGCCCCTCTGCCTACATCACTCTTTGGGGAGGTGAAGGTTTCTGAGTGACCTTTTCAAGAGAAAACCAGGGCAAACATGGCCCCTCTGCCTACATCACTCTTTGGGGAGGTGAGGGTTTCTGATTGACCTTTTCAAGAGAAAAGCAGGGCGAACATGGCCCCTCTGCCTACATCACTCTTTGGGGAGGTGAGGGTTTCTGAGTGACCTTTTCAAGAGAAAACCAGGGCAAACATGGCCCCTCTGCCTACATCACTCTTTGGGGAGGTGAGGGTTTCTGATTGACCTTTTCAAGAGAAAAGCAGGGCGAACATGGCCCCTCTGCCTACATCACTCTTTGGGGAGGTGAGGGTTTCTGAGTGACCTTTTCAAGAGAAAACCAGGGCAAACATGGCCCCTCTGCCTACATCACTCTTTGGGGAGGTGAGGGTTTCTGAGTGACCTTTTCAAGAGAAAAGCAGGGTGAACATGGCCCCTCTGCCTACATCACTCTTTGGGGAGGTGAGGGTTTCTGAGTGACCTTTTCAAGAGAAAACCAGGGCAAACATGGCCCCTCTGCCTACATCACTCTTTGGGGAGGTGAGGGTTTCTGATTGACCTTTTCAAGAGAAAAGCAGGGCGAACATGGCCCCTCTGCCTACATCACTCTTTGGGGAGGTGAGGGTTTCTGAGTGACCTTTTCAAGAGAAAACCAGGGCAAACATGGCCCCTCTGCCTACATCACTCTTTGGGGAGGTGAGGGTTTCTGATTCCAGGCAGTTCAGCAGGGGAGACATTTTTAAATAAATTAGGGAGTCCAATGGAGATTATGATGCGGTTTTCTTGTGCAAACCTTAACCCCAAAACTTTACTTTACTGGCATTTAGCAGACACTGTTATCCAGAGCGAACTACAATGTAAACACAAGTACAAAGATCAGGGATGGAAGCACAGTCCCAAAACAGGGCAAGTGCAAGAAGTGTAGCAACCCTAAACTCTATTTGAACAAAAACTCCTGTGTGTGTGTGTGTGTGTGTGTGTGTGTGTTGACTTCAGGTCTTATTTTCACTTTTGAAAACATCATTTGAGACATATTTGAATCTGGCATACTGTATATATGAAAGATAACATGCAACATGAAAAGAATAATTATATTTATAGGCTATTGATAACCTCAGAGAAGAGTCAAAGCAAAACGTTCTTTAAACGCAGTTCACCAAAATATTATTTTGTGTATTCATATTTCAGCTGGGCAAACTTGAACTGCGACAACAACAATAAAGTGAAAAATCTTAGCGATTAATAACGGTGCTTCCCTCAGCACGGCACGCCAGGCCTCTCATAGTACTAATGGGATGAGGGAAAGGTGCATTGAAAAAGCGATTTCCCGTTTGCAATATAATCTTTCTCACTTGAAAATGTGCAGAGTTTCAGCCATGCGCAAACCTCAAGCCTATAATTCCATTCATCGCAAAGTCCATCCTTCTCCTATGCAGCCGCAAAGTGCGCTGATCCGCTCACACTTTAAATTATGCATAATCAATAACTGTTGGATGTTCCGTTTCACGGGATGAATCGCCCGTTTCGCTCCTCCCGTTACATATTACTCTCGCACTTGGACGTGTCGATTCGTGTGAGGGTAGAGGCAATGCACTGTCTGTGATCCTACTGATTTATAAGTGAGAGTGGCGGTACTTCTCTGTGTGAATCATCGCTCCATAGAGGACATTAGATATATACAAGGGGGGCTGGAAACAGAACAGGGACTCAACGGGATCCAGGGGACCCCTATAAAAAAAGGATTTATATTTTTTTATATTTTCCCAAATCTATATATTGTCATTACTACAATATACAGATTTGGGAAAATAAAAACCTTTTTTAAATTGAACCATTTTTATGTCATTGCGTATCAAGTCTTTCCAGGGACCCTCGACAGTACCTTCAGTGCCTTCAAGGACCTTCGGGGGTTCGCAGATCCCCTGTTGAAAATATCCAGGCTCTAAGGTCCTCAGGCTCACATCCCTGACCCACGCGTCCAGCCAATATTAAGCTGGAGGTGGCCCCCGCAAATGCCATACAGTCATGTACAGTGCCCATCAGAATTATTGGCAACGTCCATTAATGAGTACAAAGTGGAGGTGTCTTGGTGGCGTAGCCTGTAGAGCACTCTACACAAGCTCGTTGCAAGCCGTGCAGTCAGCGGTTCGAATCCGACCATGCAATGCCCTGGCAACACTGATGGGCATCTCTTATGGCCTTTATTGACACATACTCAATTAAATTTTAATCACATTTATTCTCAATTTCATTGGAACCCACTTCTAAGCATATATAAATGCTCTCCACATCTAATAATAAAGCACTCTATTTCTCGAAATAAATTTCATCTCATTCCAAACACAAAATATTTACAGAATGCACAAGATATGAATAACATGACATGACTTATTTTTTCTTTTTTTCAGCATAATTGAGCTTAAAAAAAGGCTTTTCATACATTTTCTATGCCTGTAATCTCAATTATATGGCTGCTCTGTCAAACAATCAGACTCTTGAAAGCATATTGGTCTTATTTCGACTAATCCAATCATTCCTATTTAACCCATCACCCTTAACAGCTGCAGACCAATCACAGCCAATATTGCAAATAGAGAACAAGAAGTGGAGCAAGAGATATCTTCGAGGAAGTAGCTCCAGTATTACGAGCAAACTTTCAGCGATGTAGAGGAGACCGCATGTGTTCATGTCATGAAGCAATCTTAGTAAGACACACTAACATGTCGTGAGGGACCATAAGGGTGACAACGGCAGTACACAGAATGTAAATAGGCTACAACCACAAAGAAATTTATTTCCATCATTATTTTCTACAACAGACTAAACATTCAGCTTTCTTTAATTTAAACAATTCCAATGCAGGTCCCTTGCTCTTACCACCATATACAGCTAAATTAGTTAACAGATTCGATAGTGCCGGTTGTTTTACTGCTCAGGAACTGCTACCAGGTTGTGAAAAGGCTAAAACTTAATGCATCCACGCACTGTAGCAACAGGAAAAACCTGTGAATTTTTAAAATATAATTTATTTTAGGAAACAGGAAGCATGTTAGCTAGCAACCTAGACTGCTCAACATAAACTGAACCCGAGTATCTTAGTCATGATTTTCTGTTCATATAGCTAGCCAGCTCCTGCCAGTCTAAAGCAGGGTGTTAAACTCCAGGCCTGGAGGGCCACAGTATCTGCAGGTTTTTGTGGTTTTCTTTCAATCAGCAGCCAATTAAGACCCTGGAACAAGATGTGTGGACTCTTTAGTCAATTAATGATTTAAATAAATCACTGGTACTGGAACACATTGAAAACCAGAAGACGCTGCAACCCTCTGGAACTTTATGCTGACCCATGTGGTCTGAAGGTTGGCTGACCCGTGTGGTCTAAAGGTTGGCTGACCCGTGTGGTCTAAAGGTTGGCTGACCCGTGTGGTCTAAAGGTTGGCTGACCCGTGTGGTCTAAAGGTTGGCTGACCCGTGTGGTCTAAAGGTTGGCTGACTCGTGTGGTCTAAAGGTTGGCTGACCCGTGTGGTCTAAAGATTGGCTGACCCATGTGGTCTGAAGGTTGGCTGACCCGTGTGGTCTAAAGGTTGGCTGACCTGTGTGGTCTAAAGGTTGGCTGACCCATGTGGTCTAAAGGTTGGCTGACCCGTGTGGTCTAAAGGTTGGCTGACCCGTGTGGTCTAAAGGTTGGCTGACCCATGTGGTCTGAAGGTTGGCTGACCCATGTGGTCTAAAGGTTGGCTGACCTGTGTGGTCTAAAGGTTGGCTGACCCATGTGGTCTAAAGGTTGGCTGACCCGTGTGGTCTAAAGGTTGGCTGACCCGTGTGGTCTAAAGGTTGGCTGACCCATGTTGTCTAAAGGTTGGTAAGTCATTGACAGTTTAATGTCGGTCACTCTTTCCAGATTTAGTTTTTTAAAAACCCACCACAAAAGCCAAATATATATTTCACATTGGCCAGCAAAGCTATATTTAATTTCTAATTTAATTCCTGCCACAAATCAGTCAGCGACAGCTGCAAAATCTATAGAGCACATGCACTGTAATCCAATTTTAGCAAAAAATATAGGGATTGATGGGCCTGAATTGGCTGTTAAAAGTGAATGGGGATTGTAATACGGTTGCAGTCGTGTTGCATCTTTCTAAAACTGTACCATAAGACTTAGACCCAAGAAGCAGACAAAATATATACATGCGTTAAAATATTAGGATAGATATTGTATTTTAATGTTAGGAAAATATTTAAATACAATACAAGTGCAATACTGTAGTAAAATAGGACAGACAGCTATATTTAAATACATCACCAGTTGTATTCACATCAAAGTTATTAATATGATGTAACACTTGATTAGATTAATAATTTGATTAGAATTTGATTAGAATTTAACTGGACTGCATTGCATGTCTCAGTAAAGACCAAAAGTGATCCCCAAATACCTGTTTGTGCCAATTACTCTATATATTCAAGAAACAACTTATATATGTCAGGTTTAATTATACATAGTATTTTCAAGAAACTTACACGTTTAAACCTTCCATCTATATATTCAAGAATCATCCTATTTTCAAAATCATTATAAATTTTTTGTTTGCCACCCCATAAATAAAAATCCTGTGTTTTTGAGTCGTATCCTAGTGTAACGTTGCGCAAAACAAGGGTGCTTGCATCTGCTGTTGAGGCATATGTGCGTATACCTCATAAGTCCCTTGCGTAAATATAGATTGCTCCTTATAGTTGCTGGTCGAGTTAGAAATGGGACAATCTCCCTTCCCTGTTACCCCACTCTCCCATCACCGAGCAGTTGGCCCTGTGTGTTTTGTGTGTCTGTGAACAGAACTGAAGTGGCTGCCATGGAGACAGATTTGTCTCAAACTGGGTGAGATTATTGCCCATGGGAGCCAGACAGCAGAGGAAGAAGTGATTTTATTTAGGCTCTGCTGTGGCACCTGTTGCAGCTGGCAGACGAATATGATCTTTTGCATTGTCATTCAGGCTTCAAGTGTATTTGTAAAGTTGCGCATTTACAATTTGAACAGATTTGGGCATCAAATGTCAAATGTCACGAACAGTATACGAGACGATAGCGTTCATCGTTTCATTTTTAAGCTCTGTGACCACCTGGGCAAGCTCAGACAGTGGTTATCTCTGTTTTCTGCTGTGGTTGTTTTGATTGGCTGACTGTAAATTCAGTTTGTTGAGGGCCTACTGGGAGTGATCTGTGTTCTTATGTCACTTTAAATGGGTAAGTGGACTTCATGGGATGGGTGGCTGCAGCTTTCACATTTTGGTGTTGCCTTCACAATGATTCCAGTTGGTATAGAATGTAAAAGTCACTCTGCTTGTAAGACGTGTGAACCTGGCTGTGGAACACAGTTTCATAATTATTCCTTCGTCACATTCAATTCCATACACATTTTTCAAGGTTACTTGCTCCCTCATGTTCCCACCCTTGAAGAATAGATTAAATTCAATCACACTTATTCACACTCAATCACCGTATTCATCACCCACCCACACACCCCAGCAGTTTCAACCTTGTGAATGAGCCTGATGAAGGTCCATTTTTAAAAATTAAGTATATTTTGCAACTAATAAACTCATTTCAGTTTGCTCCACTCTTCAAACCTGAGCCTAGCTCTTACAGTAACTGCACAGTATATAAATGTACTCCACAAAATCAACCTACTGTTTCACTGATTTTATGGTGCTTTATTTTGTATGCTCATCAAATGATATGTACAAGGAGTGTGGGACCATACATCAGAATCCATGTTAAGAAATAGTGGCTACCACTTAAATTTGAATCTGATTCAGAAGTATTCATCAGGATGTGTCTGCAGCCACAAAATGTCACTGTGTTCCCTCAGTGATGGGGACTATCCTAATTTTCTCTGCCCCCATCTTGTCATAGCAATATGCCAAAAAATCACTTCCCAATGAATACTCTACTACTCCTCCTATCTATTTTTATTTCCTCATCCCTTCTTCACCCCTGAAATGAAGGTTTATATTCAGTTGTTTCATAAAAAATTTAATAGAAATAAGCCAGGGCAAAAAGAAGGGGGCCAAAAATTGTGATTTGTATTTTGTCACATTACTGGGGTCAAATTGCTCGAGTAAGTTTTGTTTGTAGAAAGAAAGAATAAGAAGACGACGACTTTTGCAGAATTGAGGGATGTTGCACCCCCCGAATGAAACCTGACATTTGACTTTGTAATGACTGAGACTCAAACTGAAATTCCACTGCTATATAATATATTGAATTTATTTTATTTTATTCTCTGACAGTTCACTGGTTCGAGAAGAGGAAAGAATACATATGCTTTTTCTGGCTTCAGAAAGCCATGTTTTATTCATTCTCTGCCCATCAAAAAATTGTTTCCCTTCTCAGTTTCTCATGCATGGCACTTAAGCAAACGTTCTTCCCAGCGTAATAGAAATTAGAAACATTTATTTATTTATTTAGTTATTGTTTTAAATTAAAGCTGTTCTACTGGCATGCCGAAATCAGGCTTATGCAATCAACTTCTGGATGAAGCCCTTGTCCTGCTTCATCTGAAGTCTGTCAATTTCCTCTTGAAATATAATTAAATCTTGTGGGGAAAAGACAAACCCACATTACAATGCACACATGCAATCAAAAGAGAAGATAACCCTCATAAATAAATCACAGTTTTTGTTCATGGAATTCACTTCTGAGAGACATATTTTCTGTGCTCTCTCATCATGCCATGAAAAACTTCAAGCCAATCAAATATCCAGATATCATGTGACCACTAGCATTGTGATGCCTCTGGTGCTAAGCGATAAAAACATATAAACAACTGTATATAATTTATATATGTCGCTCTGGATAAAAGTGTCTGCTAAATGACTGTAATGTAATGTGATATCCATTTAATTTGGCTTGCCAGCTATATCAGACCTGCCTGATACAAGACTCCATTCACCAGCTTTTCATACATCTGGTGAGAACCACACACTTACCTGAGATAAGTATGCACAGACCGTGGTGCATTGCTGTTAATACACTGTAATCCAGAACACCTATTGCTTGATGATTGAGGTGGTTAGATCGTCCACTGATTTTGATTGGTTGGCATTTGTACATATATTATCTCTATTGAGAGCATGGTTGCCAGCAGACCAGTCGTCAGGCATAGCACATGGTTCAAGAGTGTGGCTAACACACTGCAGGACTTCCACTGGTCCTGGGGGATGTTTTGCATTTGGGTAGCAGCACCACGACAGACTGCTGCCCATCCAGACATTAAAAGCCAATTTCAATGATTCACATTTATGAAAGTGTGAACTTTCCCCTCTCCCTGTAAAGACACAAAGGTGGATCGATATCCAATCTTTAAAGTGTCTCGATATGAATGAAAGCAAGGATTTAGCTGACAAAAGATATTTTACCCCAGACATTCTGTCCCGCTTGGCATGAGCGAGAACCCAAAAAACGTTGATGGGTTTGAAAGCTTCATTGATTTATAACTAAAACGGCCAATAAATGCAAGAGGTAGTTATGGGACTGCAGGGAGCAGAGGCGGCGGAACAGTGTGGGGTTAAGAGAGGTTTCAGAGGAAAAAGACCCTGAGAATCCATTGGCCCCAAAGGATGTCAAGATCTCCATTCAATAAGTAGAAAATGGCTCCCAATGGCTCGATCAGTAAAGCTGCTCGCTGGAATGCTTATGCGGGATGGGGCTGAAGGCTTGAAGCAATTATTTTAGCCTTCCTTTAACAGATTCTTACCTAAAATTAATTTTTCCTTTGTGCACACCTTTGAAAGGTTGAGTGAATATCCCCTTTTGTACTTATTTCAGGGTTGTGATGCTTAAAATACAAACCATATCCGCATCTCTCCTCTGCCAGTGAAACTGGTTTTCAGTAACCTTTCCTCATCTTGTGCCAAGCTTTCCTTTGTAAAGCAATTTCTTTGCTGAAAGACCATTAAAGAAAATCAGCAGCACTGGCATGTATATTTTCTTTCCTATGAAACATTATTACCACTTCAGTTGGGCAATTAAATATCCAAATATGACAAATCATGATTGGGTAATCAAACTGCTACAACCAGGACACTGATTAGCCCCCTTTGTTCTTTGTTGTCCAATCAAATCATTCTACAATATTTCATGTACTACTGAAACTCCTAGCTTGTGTAAATCATTTTTAAAAAGTAGCTCACTAATTTTCAGGCCAAGATTCAATTAATATAAATCATTCACTTGATTTTTATGCGCAATTAAATGTGTTTATTTTCAGTTTGAGTATTTCTTGGCAATTACAAACAATAACCTTCCAAACTGTGTTTATGGGGGAAAAAAAGAACAATTTCATTGAATTGAGTCAAAATTAAAAACAAATCTTGACGGAATTGAAGTCTCAGCATTTCTACATACTGAAAACTTTTTCCAGTTAAGAACTGCTGAGAGATTAATTATTGAGTTTTCTGTATAACAACAGGATTCAATGCAAATCACCTTTGCACGTTTTATCTCATCAAGATTATTATTATTTTAGCAATGTCACCCAGAACTTTAAAATGAATGTTTTATTACTTTGGCTGCGTTCGAGGACCAATCGCAGAGCAGAATCTGTGCCAAACTAATTAGCAATATTTTTTGATATCTGCACAGACTTAGCACTCAGTCCCCCGAGTTTCCCATGTCCGATGAGTGTGCACCTTGTTCCAGATCCCACATGGAAAATGAGCAGCTGGGTCTCCCAGAAGGTAATGTAACTAACCTGACACCATATAATTCAATATAAACAGGGCACTGGTCTCAGATAGCTCCAGCACTGAGGCTTTTATTCATTATCTCTGAGATAGACTGGACTGACACGATAACTCTGGGCCTCCATATTGATTGAAAACCCAGTGCAGATAAAAACAGGCAGTGCTTTTTACGACGTCCCTGAGGTAAGCCAGGGAGAGTGTGGCAAATTCAGAGAGCCTCGCAAATTTTGGGATCTCGATATAACAATGACAACACAGAATAGTTCCCCAAAAAGAACACTGCTTTTTTATTTTTGAAAGGGTAAACTTTTTGAATCCATGATAATTCCCCCACAGCAAGAGAAGGTGAAACAGGAGTGCTATATCTGCGTAAACAAAGGAGATATTAACAAATTTTTATCCATGTGAGGACCCACACAGGACAGACTGG
Source organism: Ilyophis sp. 1 JC-2022 (assembly GCA_022702515.1). Lineage (NCBI taxonomy): Eukaryota > Metazoa > Chordata > Actinopteri > Anguilliformes > Synaphobranchidae > Ilyophis > Ilyophis sp. 1 JC-2022. Next base: position 89,652,403 of record CM040394.1, read on the forward strand.
GATAGACCATTGTACTGTTTAAACTGACCCTTAAAAAAGGGTCACACTCAACATTCATCCATCACAGACTTACAAAACCAGATCAAAGGCTAATTTGAAACTTAAAGGCAAGGCACCATGTAGCGGTGAGAGATATAATGGTAGAAATGTTACACCTGTAGAAATCCGGGCCATGATATGGATTTGACCATACCGTTTCTACCGGTCGAGCATTAGGCTATTTGTATATTTGAAAAATGTTCACATCTATAAATGTAAGCTATAACACATAAAGCGCCAATCAAAAATGACCTTCATGGATTAATTGAAGGTTTCAATGCAATGCAATCCCCCGTATGTATTGTCATTGTATTCCTGTTCAAAACTGTGCATACAAGTGGAAAGTCAATGTTAAAACAAAGCTTAGTTATTACTATTTCTGTTTTCTGTCCGTTACTTCCCCAAACACAGGCAAGGTGAAATGAGCATAAAAAAACATTACCCACTGCAACTTCACCATTGGACATACAATATTAGCAATAATGAATTTTAATCAGCATTTCTAGATGATAGCTACATTTCTAGATTAGCCTACATTTTAATTTGCATAGTGGAATCTCTATTATTTGGATTATTAATTCAAAAAGAATGTGTTGCTGTGAACATATTTCAATAAATGCGTGAGAAATAAGTGTGAGGACGTGTGATCTGGATCGTTTGTGTGTCACGCTCAGGACTGAATTTAAAGTCAATATATCTTTTAATAGCTTTACATCTATGTGGGGGCTGACCATTTAATTAGCTTGAGCTGTGGCGGTATCCTACGCTATTCATGTGCGGTGAGATTGTGTAGAAAACTTCCACAAAACTGCAGTGTAAAAAGCATTTTTAAAAATAATCTATTTATTCCAAAAAAACAGATCCAACAGCAGATAAGTATCTTCTTTACAGAAGTTATAAACTAAAAGTTAAGTGCCCTTCAACAAACGCAATGCACTATGGTGAGAAAACCGCGTGGCTCCAAGCACATGAACCGAAGAACGAGACCTGGGCTGCATTCAAATCCAATTCAACACACTCCCTTCCCTTGCTGTCTTCCCCAGCCCCGGGCTGCGTTTGGATCTGAAATGTATCCTTTCTTCCTGTTGTTCCCTTCCCTTGCTTCAAGAGGGGAAACCCCAAGATGCCAGGATGAAATATGGCAGCCACACCAAGTGTGATTCGAATCCAATTTAAGAAAGGGGAGGGAGTAATTATATTCCCTCGCTCCCTCGTTTATCCTCTCTTCCACCAAGGGTATAAAATGCAAGCTTCCAGCAAAAAGGGAATCCCACAATGCAATGCTCTACATGGAAAAAGTGGGCGGTCACCACAGAACTATATGGCGGTCACTTTTCAACTCTATGGTGTTGCACTTCCAAAATGTTGCGAGGGAGGTTCGGTTCCGTTTTTGTTTGTTTCTCGTCAATCCTTCCTTGCAGAGCACCTTTAAAATTAGCTTGCTGCACGTAGCAAATTGCGTTACAAGATAGCTCCCTCGAGGGAAGTGAGCAAGGAAAGGGAGGGAGCGTGTTAAATTGGATTCGAATGCAGCTCTATTTATCTTAAAGTGACAGTACTTATTTACAAATTTCAATATAATATAGGCCTATCCTACAAATATGAATCACAAACAATCTTGAAATGATTAACAAAAATATTATCCAAAACAATAACTTATTATTATGTAATAACTGTAAAAGGTGAAAATACCATAATGACATTAACTAATAAATAGACTCTATAAAGCCAATACAATGTGTCTTGGCTTCCACAATCTACCTGCAACGTCTCCAAGCTATCTAGGCTACTATAGCCTACGTTAGCTGCGCTGGCATGTGGAATGGAGGAATGGTGGAATGGGTTGAGTAGCCTACGTTAGCGGCGCTGGCATGTGGAATGGACCAATGGTGGAATGGGTTGAGTAGCCTACGTTAGCGGCGCTGGCATGTGGAATGGACCAATGGTGGAATGGGTTGAGTAGCCTACGTTAGCGGCGCTGGCATGTGGAATGGACGAATGGTGGAATGGGTTGAGTAGCCTACGTTAGCTGCGCTGGCATGTGGAATGGACGAATGGTGGAATGGGTTGAGTAGCCTACGTTAGCTGCGCTGGCATGTGGAATGGATGAATGGTGGAATGGGTTGAGTAGCCTACGTTAGCGGCGCTGGCATGTGGAATGGATGAATGGTGGAATGGGTTGAGTAGCCTACGTTAGCGGCGCTGGCATGTGGAATGGATGAATGGTGGAATGGGTTGAGTAGCCTACGTTAGCTGCGCTGGCATGTGGAATGGATGAATAGTGGAATGGGTTGAGTAGCCTACGTTAGCTGCGCTGGCATGTGGAATGGATGAATGGTGGAATGGGTTGAGTAGCCTACGTTAGCTGCGCTGGCATGTGGAATGGATGAATGGTGGAATGGGTTGAGTAGCCTACGTTAGCTGCGCTGGCATGTGGAATGGATGAATGGTGGAATGGGTTGAGTAGCCTACGTTAGCGGCGCTGGCATGTGGAATGGATGAATGGTGGAATGGGTTGATGTAGTTTCGCTCCTCGGCTACTGTTGGACGATTACTTTTCCTTCGTCTTTTCCCTGCTATTAAAAGAGACCGAATGTTGGCGGCTAATGACATTTTTTTATGGTAAACAATTACTGTATAAATATTCATGTCATTCCAACATCTCACGTAGCCTATTTAAAAATGTTCTTAAAATACGTGAGTGTATTTTGTCTTCATATACTGAATATTAAAGAAACAACACAGTAGCAAAAACATTCCATGGTAAAATTGGTCTAATTGCAACCATTCTAGACTTGCATTGCTCCTAAAATATTTTAATAAAATTATATTTAAAAAAACAACTATACCGTGATATATATCATTACCGTCTAAAATAAAATTTATACCGTGATATATATCATTACCGTCTAAAATAAAATTTATACCGTGATATGAATTTAAGGCTATATCGCCCACCCCTACTAGCACCGTGCATTAACTCCCAGTCAGCAGCAGGCACTTAACACTGAAAGATGAACAACAAAAAAAAGTTGTGAGAGAACAAGAACTCTCAAATTAAAGATGCTACCGATGTTGCATTTTGATCACTTTTAAGATGAGATTTAAACAAGGAAGCAGGAGAGATTTAATGAAACTATAAAGCACTGAAATGTGTCAAGTTTAATGAGCAACTCTGGTGTCATACAGCTCTGCCGTGTATCAAGGTGCTGTGAGACGCAAGGAATCACAGATGAGACGACATAGCACAGCACCGCAACAGCCACCACTCGTCTCAGCTGGCCTTCAAAGCAAAGACAAAAGATGATGCTTCAAGTCTTTCTGGAGATGCCAGATGATGACTGGTCCAGCTAGCTCTTTGGGATTTGTGAAGTTCTGTCACACATGCGCTATTAAAACTGTCTGCCACAAGCAGAGTCTCAATAAATGCAGAGGCCTTGTACCCTTGCATTAGAATAGGTGTGCTTCAGTCTTGGCCCATCATTTTGTCCGTCAACAAAATTTATTTCTCCTTGCAGCTCTTTGTGAGAAAGGCAGAAAGAGCTGCTTTTGCCCAACACATAATGATTTGTGTTGCAAATATTAGATTTTTTCCCCTCTTCTTTCAGTTATAAAATACATTTCCACCAATAAATCATGTTAGTTTGTTCAGGGGAAAAAAATCTATTATTTTTATAAGTCTGGCAAACAAAGTGTGCTCCTCTGGCCCTCTGTTCCTGGGATAACTACACAACCAAAACATCACATGCACGCAACTATCAGAAATCAACAGTTTCAGATAAATCTCAAAAACATATTTATCAACAAAGACCAAGCAGTTTTCTCAGCAAGTCAGGAATGTGACGTTTTCAAAAGGAACACATTCAAACATCAAAATGTTTGTGCATCCCAGTGAGCACTGTTGGCTCAACAATAAAGAAGTGGAAACTGAATTGTACCATCCAGACCCTGCCTAGAAAAGACCAACCATCTAAACCCAGTGAACAAACAATGGCTGAGAATGGAGAAACAATAGCACTCCACAAACCTGGCTTGTATGAGAAAGTGGCAAGAAAGAAGACATTACTTAAAAAAGCCATCTCAAAGCCTGCTTAAAGTTGGCAAGAAAGCATGAGTGATAATTGGACATGTGGATTGTGTCATTTCTAAAACCATTTTAACACCACTGCCTGCTCTAACGGTGCAGGCACGCTGCGTAGTCTGCAACCCCAGCTGGATCCCTGATCCTCTTCTCTAGTCCCCACAACCCCCTTTTCAACCCCCACTCACACACCCCTTTTATGTAGAGAAAGGGGTTTTATGGGATAAAAAATAACAAGGGCTAGTGTGAGAAGACAATCTTCAGGCTTGACAAGCCTGTATCAGTCAGGCTGTTGAGAATTAAGCGAACCCAAGGAGTGTAAAAAATAAATAACACAGTCTGTGTGGAGAAACATAAAGTGGAAACTGTTTAATTAAAGTTAAAAAATTCCTGGGGATTATAAGAAAGTCTTTCTGCCAGATGCATTTTAGGGCTGTCTGATGTTTTGGCAAAGACGTAAAAAAATATTGTGTTTTTAAAAAAAATGTTATCGTTCTTTTTTTCTACTTGTTGCCTCGCTAATAGGCTCTTTTCTAATACTTCTCTTAAAGCAACTATGAGTTTCAATTAAGCTTAGTTAAAACCAGACAGCAGAGCCAATTTAATTAAATGACTGGGTTTCAATTGGGTAGGCCCCCGTTTCACCCCTCCCTGGAAGCAAAAGAAATAACAATGACCAGAGTGGGCCCTCTCCTCTCCACCCTCCATAATTATACACTTTGTTCACTTTCACAACTAACAGGGAAGAAAATGACCTGTGACAAGCTCTGTGATTTCTGCTGCAGTCACTGGGATCCTGGGTTTCTGCAGTAAAGGCCCGCCCACACCAAGAACGATAACTATAAATATTTTGTTTTAAAAATCGTTCTAACTCAAGTGGGTGGCGGAGTCCACACCACAACAATAACAACAACGACAGTGACAAACGATATCATTGGGATTACTTTCAGAGCGATTTAATGAACGATAGAAACACTGACAGCCAATCAAAATCCATCAGAATTTACAAACTGCCGACACAACTGGAGCGCGTGCTTGGCGCCACTGTTTACAGAACGTTATCGTTCATCAGTGTGGATGCTCACATCGTTATCATTATAGTTATCGTTCTTGGTGTGGACGGGCCGTAACTCCATTGAATTAATTCAGAGCAATGAATCAGTGAATGAATACGTTCCTGAAAAGAATGGAAAATGAACCCTTGTTGACAGAAACTGCAAAGGCAAAGAAGATAGACTTCACTTTAATTCTATATTGGTATTCAGTCAATGGAAACAACTCAAATTAATTCCTTTTTATGGGAAGTTACCATTGAGGTTTTCACCAATGTCTAAAGCCCACATTGATCTCTGCAGTTGGTTTATAGAATAACATATATAATAATATAGCACACCTGCTAAGCAAATAATTTATGTAAAATGTAACTTCAACTAAATATCCTGATACATAAAAAATATTATGAAGTCACACAACTCTCTGGATCAAAATGTGTTTTTAAAATTTCAGTCAAAAATTTTTTTTCAGGAAAAAAGCAATAGAATGTAGGTCAGGATTCAGATGTAGAGATACTGTCTGAGAGTACTGCAGAACACTGGAGGAAAAGCCACTTATTGGCTGTTAAAACTTGCAAATCTTAGTTTCAGGCTGGCGGAAGTGTTTTTGGTGATCCCAGAAGAGAAGAGTAGTGCATTGAAAACCAAGCTGACATTAATGATTCATGATATAGTTTTGTGATATAGTTTTGTGAACAACAAATGACAGGTTAAAGTTAGCAATGTTTGGGTCATGAGTTCATCCCAACAAGCACGTTTAGTAGTGGATACACTCAGAAACTCTCATGATTTCATCTTCTATTTACTGTATATACTTATTTGGTTTCTTAAATTTTTTATAACTAACTGATTGATTGATTTTGGTGACATAAATTATATAACAGTCTGATATTTGAGTCCACATATTCTCAAAATATAAACTGTTAAATAATGAAATTTTTAAATATAATATTCTAGATCCAAGAAATGCATGCAGTAAAAAATATGAAACCATTGTATTATATATAATCATCCTCAGGTGCTCAGGCTGCAAGTGAGCATGCCGCAGTCCCAGGCCTGGAGAAAGAACAAAAACAAACAGCATCCAAAATGGAGGCCTCTCTCCACCCATCCCATGCGCACCGATATGCTTACATAAACAAGCACGTTCAAGTTCCTCTACTAATCAAAAATAATAGTACTATTAGTACTAAAATTAATGCTGACATTTAGGCCAATATTCTACCTTCATACCGCAGGCATCATCATATGGTGACCATTATGCAAAACAAAATTACCCATCTATGGACATTTAAGCAGGCATGTGCAAAGACAGAGGTCAGGGGGGGGGGCCCTGCCCTTAAGACCTGTTACTCAGGAAGTGCCCCCCTGGATGATGTTTTTTTTTCCCTTGTATGATGTTTTTTTCGACCACCATCATTATCATTATCCTCATCAACAATGAGGACACCCACATTAAAGGCTGACATCTAGGTACCTTCTCCTAAACTAGTAACCAGTAACAAGCTAGCAACTGCTCATGCATGCAATCAGAGGGTAAAACTCACCCAAAAAATGAAGGGATTTCTATTGACTGATCAAATTGATATTCATCGATTTAATCTAGCAAGACAAATAGCCTCTCTCCTTCATATTAAATAATAAATGCTTCTTTATGCATTTAGTCCTGCCCTGGCTGTGAAGCACCTTTCAAGTCGTCCTTTCAGTAGTTGGGTTGAAGCGCATTTGGCGCTATTTTTATAACATTAATATATTTGCAAAATAAGAAACTTACTTGAAATATGCAATTTGTTGTAGCGTGTGTTAAAAATGCACTGAATAATAGGTAGAAATACACTGAAAGTATATGTACGCACCGCAAAAATATACTGTATATGTATAATGTTTTGGTCTCACTGGGATATACTGTATGTGTATAATGTTTTGGTCTCACTGGGATATACTGTATATGTATAATGTTTTGGTCTCACTGAGATATACTGTATATGTATAATGTTTTGGTCTCACTGGGATATACTGTATATGTATAATGTTTTGGTCTCACTGGGATATACTGTATGTGAATAGAACAAACAAAATCTAGTATTAGGCAAAGATGACAATATATTGGTGCTATTGGATAATATAACTGAAGTGCCACCATATATTCAAATGTCAAAATTATTTAATTTATTCCAGTATATGAAATATACAGTTAAATGCAAGTATTGGGAGAGTCACACAATTTTTGTTGTTTTGGCTCTGTACTCCAGCACATTGTATTTTAAATAAAATGATTATGAGGTTAAAGACCAAAATGTCAGCTTTAATTTGAGGGCATTTGCATCCACATCAGGTGATCTGTGAAATTACAGCCCTTTTTATACAAACCCCAATTCCAAAAAGGTTGTGACAGGATGTAAAATGCACATAAAAGCAGAAAGCAGTGATTTGTAAATTTTCTTTTACATATATTTAATTGAAAACAGTACAAAGAAAAGATATTTAATGTTTTATCTTATAAACTTTATTGATTTTTGTAAATATATGCTAATTCCGAATTTGATGCCTGCTACACGTTCCAAAAAAGTTGGGACAGGGGAGAAAAAAAGACTGTTTGGAACATTCCACAGGTAAACAGGTGATGCTATCATGACTGGGTATAAAATGATATCAAAAGACTCTTGATATCTTATTTTCAGGTACTCTTACAAACGATACTATAACCTCTCTGCATTTGAATGGATCTCTATGGGAATTGGGAGGTGGGACTAGATTAAGCTGTAAATTGCATGGGAATAGTATGGAACCCATGGTTGGCTAATTGGCTGTAAGTCATCAAGGGTCTGCGGTATCAAATGAGCCTCAAACCATCACTCTGCTGCCAGATATGCAGTAGATATGGATGGATCACTTGAAGGGTTGTTTCTCCTGTCTTATTTTTCCATAGAGTTCAATAGGAAAATGAGTCAGAAACAACCCTTAAAGTGACCCATCCATATCTACTGCATATCTGGCAGCAGAGTGATGGTTTGAGGCTCGTTTGATACCGCAGACCCTTGATGAATGGGATGCATAGATGCATTAAACACTACCATAAAGAGAAGACTACACCAGCATAACCTCAGAGGGTTCACCGCAAGATGCAAATCACTGGTAAGCCTCAAGAATAGAATGGTTAAACAAGTGAGGGAGAAACAGAAAAATCTGAAACAGCAGTATAGCCAGAGCAGGATCAGAAAACAATAATAAAAGTGGGGCCGGACGGATAATGTTTCCGTGGTTTGACATTTATTGGTTAGAACAATAATGCATGCTAGGAGGAACAGTAATGCTCAGCTTACTGACATCTGCGGTCCCGGGATATACGGTTGAGAGGGCATCCGGACTCAAACGGAAAATGTGTGCTACCAAAACGGATTCCCTCTATGCTATCATGCACATCCACACGACTTTTATACATTTTTATCAATAAAATCCAGCCATTTTTGTTTTAGAATGGGTTCCTTTGGTAAGTAGTGAAACAAAGTTCTAAAACTGCGCAGTCTGCCACGTTTAACACCAACTGTCACAACAATGTCACTAACTAGTAAGCTTTCTGTGCGCTGTTTCAGTTTACCACATCGCTCTCCTGTAATTTGCATATCTTTGCATAGTAACCATGATAGGTTAAACAAATTTGTGACGTCACAGATTTTGCTCATACGTGCACATTACCAACTGAGATTTCAGAGAAGTACGAAGCTCTCCCTCTACAACGGAGGAGTGGAGGGGGGCTTTAACTTTCATTTGAAACCCCATCCATAAACTTCACCTGGATCTCCTGTTGTCCACACAGTGCATTTGAGGGAGATATTACATTACATTACATTATAGGCATTTAGCAGACGCTCTTATCCAGAGCGACTTACACAACTTCTTATTACATGTATCCATTCATACAGCTGGATATATACTGAAGCAATTCAGGTTAAGTACCTTGCTCAAGGGTACAACGGCAGTGTCCTACCTGGGAATCGAACCTACAACCTTTTGGTTACAAGTCCAGCTCCTTAACCATTATACTACACTGCCGCTCCCAGATATCCTGGGGCAACATTTTGCTGGAGGAGGTAGGGCTGGGGGGAGACATCCCGTCAGAGGCAGAGCGAGGTGGGGGGTTCGTAAGGAACCTTTCGGAAGATTTCTAAATAACGAAGGTTTTCCTTTGCAGAGGACTGCATAAACCATAAAGCCTTTCACAAGACTTCAATCAAACAGACGTGTTCTGTGATGGCAAACCATTTCTTGGAGATTTTGTACGGTTTGCAGGAGCGCAGGAGGCGAGGATTAAACGAAGGAGTCTCCTGGAAGCTCTGGGAGACTTGGGCTGTCTGTGTTGCCTCCAGGAATACTAATGTGTAAGCTCTGCAGTTTGCTTCACAGTCCATATAAGGAAGGGTTAGGGTTTCTTTTTGTAAGTGTAGTCTCGACACAGAGGGCAGTGTCACATGGCCCATCCATATGTTACTGTTTTTATCGTGATGAAACCATGAGGCCCAGGTCACAAAGGCCATGTTCGCTTGCCGCAGCCAGTCTGCTTTAATGCTGACACCAACAAGGAAAGTCTAGACACCTGTGCTCTCGCCACAATGTTCCTTCATGGCATATGGCTCTTAGAGAACAGAGGTTTAAGCTGAGACAGAGTAAGAAAATTGCCCGTATGAAAATGAGAAAAATTGGAAAAATATGCGAAAATATAAAAATAATTTCTTCTTTCAGGTAATCAATGTTTTTTTCTCATTGTTTTTAATAGATTTGGTGTCCAACGTGGGGCTGAGCATATCCCCACGCCAGTTTGGAATGGCCAATCGTCTGCAACCGCAGCCGACCTACATTCGCGAACCCCACTGCCAGTTGGGGCGAGTGCAGACATCCACGGTTCTCCCCTGAAACACATGGTGCCACCAGCTACTTATTTTCACACCAAGATAATCAATATTTTAAAGAGGAAATTGCTGTGAAATGTACTCATTATTTATTTCCAAAAAGTCCACATATTCACAATAAAATATATATATGCCTCACTAATTTGTTTAAGGAGCTTGTATAAATTGATTTAACACAGTAAAAAGGTTTACTTATGTCTCTCTACTAAAACAGCTGCACTAACTGTAGCATATGACATGCAAAACACTGTTTTAACGGTATAGGACTGACTCATAGAGGGCTGACCTAAGTGTGAAATGACCTCTTTCCACCCGAGAAACTACAGTGGAGGTAGAAGAGACAAAGAAATGGAGAGATCTGAATAATAACTATTATCAGTTACTTTTTTTTTTTTTTAAATATCAAATCTTTCAGGTAAGCTCAGAAACTTATAAATCAATATAAATCAATTCTGTCCACTTAACTGTGGGAAAAAAACAACAATTAAACAGTTGAGAGAACATTCATCCTTTCCACACATGATATTTGGCAATCCTCTTTGTAATCAAAGGGGGGTTTTTGGCTGCGTTTTGGACTCAGTTCCTTAGTTTTAGTTTTATCCCCCCCCCCCTCTCTCTCTCTCTGAAGTGTCGTCTAGCTTTTAATCCTACAGCTCTGTACATTCTGTGGCGTGTGTCCTCGTCTGTCACGCACCCGAGGGATTGGAATCTTCAGAGGGGGCTTTACCCTTTTTTGTCTCATTCGTTTACCCCCCCCCCCCCTTCCATTTCTAATCTCATGCGGATATCTTACTTCTTTATTTCTTTTACTTTTTTACGCAGCACCCGTCGACCACTAGAGTAAATATTAGCTGATGGCTTTCTGAGATATTTTCCTTCTCATAACAAAGCATAGCATACAAGAGGCTTATAATGATAATAATAACAACAGCATTAGCCTATGTTTTATTTGTACAGCACTTTTCTCCTGCGTGCTCAAGGTCCCTCACATTAGCAGAGTGGATTTAAAAATAGACATTCATACGACACAATAGAACAGTAAAGGTGTAAAGAAAGAGAAATGTACACAAAAACTAATAACAATGGCAGATAAAAATAGATATTTAAAAAAAATAAGACCATTAAATCAAAGTACCATTGTAAGTGGTTCAAGGTGTTTCTTTAATTACACTGAGGCTGGGAGAATTTTTGGCATGGGGAGGGGAGACATTTTTCACTTTTACAACTCCTTTGTTGCAGCAACTAACAAAAAGAGCCTTACAAGGCCACACACTAGAATCCAGATTAAGGCTGGGCTGATATCCGGTAACACCCTATACTGCAGTATAAAAACCAATGCTGTTATTTCACTAAAATCCAAACTGTTAGTGCACAATTGTCTCAATAGGCATTCCTTAAAACATCATATCTTAATAAAGCATTGCAATGTTGTGGGATCAAATTTCTATTACCATGTCACAAATCCTATTGGCCATGATTTGGTTTCACAAAGAAAAATGTGATAGCTCCAGTGTGGCAGTATGTTGGCTTTATAGTGACACTATAGATGGGAAGACCAAAAATTTAAATGAGGCAACCTGTCGACTTTTGGTGAAAACAAAACTTGCACTTGTGAGTTTATCATCCTGCCCAGTCTGCACAGGGGCAAAAAAATGGTTTGATAAAAGTGTGATATTGTGGTGTGAGTGTGATACTGTGTGTTATACTGTGGCATGTGATACTGTGGTGTGAGTGTGATACTGTGTGTTATACTGTGGCATGTGATACTGTGGTGTGAGTGTGATACTGTGTGTTATACTGTGGCATGTGATATTGTGGTGTGAGTGTGATACTGTGTGTGATACTGTGGCATGTGATATTGTGGTGTGAGTGTGATACTGTGTGTTATACTGTGGCATGTGATATTGTGGTGTGAGTGTGATACTGTGTGTTATACTGTGGCATGTGATATTGTGGTGTGAGTGTTATACTGTGTGTTATACTGTGGCATGTGATACTGTGGTGTGAGTGTTATACTGTGTGTTATACTGTGGCATGTGATATTGTGGTGTGAGTGTGATACTGTGTGTTATACTGTGGCATGTGATATTGTGGTGTGAGTGTGATACTGTGTGTTATACTGTGGCATGTGATATTGTGGTGTGAGTGTGATACTGTGTGTTATACTGTGGCATGTGATATTGTGGTGTGAGTGTGATACTGTGTGTTATACTGTGGCATGTGATATTGTGGTGTGAGTGTTATACTGTGTGTTATACTGTGGCATGTGATATTGTGGTGTGAGTGTGATACTGTGTGTTATACTGTGGCATGTGATATTGTGGTGTGAGTGTTATACTGTGTGTTATACTGTGGCATGTGATACTGTGGTGTGAGTGTGATACTGTGTGTTATACTGTGGCATGTGATATTGTGGTGTGAGTGTGATACTGTGTGTTATACTGTGGCATGTGATATTGTGGTGTGAGTGTGATACTGTGTGTTATACTGTGGCATGTGATATTGTGGTGTGAGTGTGATACTGTGTGTTATACTGTGGCATGTGATATTGTGGTGTGAGTGTGATACTGTGTGTTATACTGTGGCATGTGATATTGTGGTGTGAGTGTGATACTGTGTGTTATACTGTGGCATGTGATATTGTGGTGTGAGTGTGATACTGTGTGTTATACTGTGGCATGTGATATTGTGGTGTGAGTGTGATACTGTGGCATGTGATATTGTGGTGTGAGTGTGATACTGTGTGTGATACTGTGGCATGTGATATTGTGGTGTGAATGTGATACTGTGTGTTATACTGTGGCATGTGATATTGTGGTGTGAGTGTGATACTGTGTGTGATACTGTGGCATGTGATATTGTGGTGTGAGTGTGATACTGTGTGTTATACTGTGGCATGTGATATTGTGGTGTGAGTGTGATACTGTGTGTGATACTGTGGCATGTGATATTGTGGTGTGAATGTGATACTGTGTGTTATACTGTGGCATGTGATATTGTGGTGTGAGTGTGATACTGTGTGTTATACTGTGGCATGTGATATTGTGGTGTGAGTGTGATACTGTGTGTTATACTGTGGCATGTGATATTGTGGTGTGAGTGTGATACTGTGTGTTATACTGTGGCATGTGATATTGTGGTGTGAGTGTGATACTGTGTGTTATACTGTGGCATGTGATATTATGGTGTGTGTGATACTGTGTGTTATACTGTGGTGTGAGTGTGATACTGTGTGTTATACTGTGGCATGTGATATTGTGGTGTGAGTGTGATACTGTGTGTTATACTGTGGCATGTGATATTGTGGTGTGAGTGTGATACCATGACACAAGTATATTTCAACATATAAACATTGGGCTATCTGAAAGCCACTTTTTGGTAGTGATGCCACAAACAGACCATTCCTTAAAAAGGTACTCCTCTGATTGATTTGTGAGAAAATGAACTTTGGGAAAGGCCATAATTGGGCCTGCTAAAGCACAACCACCCTCACAACGAGCTGTTTCCTTGAATCTCCTGAACTAATATGTCTAACCAAACATGTTTTCCCTGGGCACTCAATTCTCACATGTTTTAACAGGCTTCTTTTTTCCCTCCCCAGAAAAGCTCATACTTATGTCAAGGTCCAATGAAAACAAAGCGCACTGAAACATTACTGAGTAGGCAGCTTATAATCGTTCGCCAGAGAGCCACGTTGGTTTCACTTCTTTAAACATGAACAGCAGAACAGAGAGTGGGAGACGAGCTGGGATTGGCATGGGCTTAGGTGACCAGTGTGGCAGCTTGGCTCTATTCTTAATGGCTGCTGAAGACATCAGAAGAATTATAATTTGGACCACCTTAACAAAAATATCTGAGCACGCTATCCTGGCTCAAGGCTGGATCCACCGTCCCCCTTTTATGATGGCCCAGCCTGGAAACCCTGTTCAAGGCTTTTCTCCCACAAAAAAGGGATGTGCCTCATCTGTTGGTGGGATGTATTTACATGACAGAATGCCTCAAAAAGACAAGTTGAGCAGGGCTGACACAAACTCGTGATGCCCTTTTTGTACAAGAGCCAACGGCTTTCCACCAACCACATCTACGTACAAATTGGAAGATGGCCAATTTGGAAGAACAGATATGGAGTAACATATCTATAAGGACACTGCCTGTGGCTCTTCCCACTTTGTGTTATTTTGTATCATTCATTTATTTTTGCTCCATCTAGAAAGGAGCAAAAAAACAGATATTTTTCTGCTGCTATTTTTGTCTGAAAGTGTGCTTACTTGGAAGGGTAGACTGACGGAATCAAAGGTTGATGTAATCCCAGGTTTTTCTGCGTGTCATTGTTAATGGTGGTAAATACAGAAAGGGACATTGATAATTAATTCTAAATTTGACGTTGAGAGGGTTAAATAATGCACATCTGACCGGCGAACACACACATTTAAACATAAAACGAAACAGAGCGCGCTCAGAAACAATGGAAGAAGCATTGCTTTTTTCCAAATGTAATACCACTTTAATGAGATGCTTATCTTCCTGTTCTGATTTTATTTTCTGCCAATAATGGGCTAATTGGCTGAAACTCAAAAATAAACCAAGAACAGTTATGGTTCACATTAAGGCAAAAGCATAATGGAATCTGTGCTGCGTTCCAAATTTCAGAACAGATAACTGCCGGTTTTATTGTGGGTGTCACTGCAGATGAAAAAAATAATTTTGTTTTGAGAAAATGTGAGATATTTTCATCAACATTGTTTTCACTTATTCTCTGCTTCTAAGACACATCAGCAAAGCTGAAGTGGAAGCAATCTGGCCTGTAAATGAGTGACTCCATTATGAGCTGAGTGTGGCTGGGGAAGGGGGAAGGGAACCCATGATTTGTAGAAAAGAGCTGGTGCTGTAATAATAATTATTTTAAAAATATAGAATAATAATAATAATAATTACAACATACATGATTGATTACTTGATTACATGACTGATTACTTGAATACTTGATTACATGCTGTGTATGTGAATTTAGACAGATCTATGTTTCAAATGATCAAATTGAGCATATTTACATGGCAAGACTGGGCTTGTTTATTTAGGTGGATTAATTATCAATTATTCAAAAGAATGAATGATCATTAGTCACAGCCCTACTTGTATTTAATTGCCTGATCTCTTTTGGACTGATTTTGAGTTTGGTTTTTTAGCTATGTTGCAGTTAGGGCAGGGTGGTGTTGCAGACAAACTTTCCTGGTATTCCTTCCTTAGACTCATTTTTGGTTTAAGTAGGGCTGCCAAGTGAAGCCTATTGGCTTAGCCTCACTATAAGTACTATACTGTAATATAAACACTACACTGTACTATCAGTAAGATTATAGAAAGTATAGTAACTAACTATAGTAACTAGTAAGACGATAATAATTAGCAGCTAAATTAGTTGTAATGTTTTTTTTGTTTGTTTTCAGCAGTAATAGCCAAACAGAATAATGCAGTGCAACACTGATTTTTGATAAGCTCATGATGGACAAATCAGGAAATTGGTTACATGTAGAGCACATGTACATGTTCCTAATGAAAAATACATATGTCACTGTTGGAATTATTATTTTTTTTATCAGAGGTTATGCCCACATTAAAGTTTATTCATCTGGATATGATGTGTGCCAGTTTTCATGCATATCAGTTAAACTTTCATGTAGAGATAGATTTTTAAGGTTTTTCAAAATATTCTGAATGTCAGAAAGTCCAATATGAAATTATTTTGGTCCCTGGGGTGCAGGGGTTACCCTCAAAGCTAAATTTAGAAAACTGCACAGTTACAACATTCACTGTCACTATATATACACAGTAGAACTTGAGAGTTACAAACCCTTCAGGAATGTCCGTAACTTTGAAAGTAAAATTAGAAGCAGTAAAATCACACAGATTTTTAATTAAAAACATTTATCGGAATGGTTACTTACATTACTCACGCCAAATTTAAAAGGGAAAAACAGGCTCATTTTGTATTTTTTTATGACTGATTTAGGGCCATGTGACCCTTCTCCACCCACCACCACCCACCTTGTTTATTTATGTGATACTGATACTTGGCAGCTAAAAGGGGTGCAGGGTGGCCTGATGGCCAGACCCTGGCTGCCTCAAGGGCAGGATATGTGCCGTGGTGCCTCAAGGGCAGGATATGTGCCGTGGTGCCCCAAGGGCAGGATATGTGCCGTGGTGCCCCAAGAGCAGGATATGTGCCGTGGTGCCTCAAATGCCTTTCCTGTGGTGAGTGGGCATCGGTGACTATCTTGTAAGCGCTGTTGTTCCTCTGAAAAAAATTGAAAAACCTGCCATGCCCATCTGTCAGAATTTTCAGGGCTGGCGCTTGTCTCACGAGACAAATGCTACACTGAGCTTCACTCCATGTCTCTCAATTTTTTTGTCCTTCTCAAGTTTTACTGATCTTTTAGTGAGTTGTGGATGTGGAGTGAGCCAATCAGATGATTTTTCTCAAAGCCTATAAAAATTCAGTACGAATCCATGATATAAACCAGTGAATTCCCAGCACAGCATTAAGCTGTAAAACAGCGGCAGCCCACATGTGGCTCAAAACCCATGGCCGGGTTGCGAGAGGGGCTGAGGCTGGTCCCCAAAGTACACGTGAAAAATACATGTGGTACCTTCCATAGATGTTCACACTAGTCAAGCAACCACCTACACTTGTGTGCATGATGTTATTTTGGCCTGTATTCAAAAAACTAATTTGAAGGCTAAGCATGCTTATGTGTACTATTACATACTGAAGGAAAAACAGTATAAGACACAACTGAGGCCCTCTGGTTACCGGCCATTTTGGTAATTACTATGCAACACCATACTCTTTGACTCTTTGTCTTGCTTGACTCACATTCAAATCCCTCTCCTGTGAGCTGAGGGGTGTCCATGGCAGTGATGGAAAGGTGTCATGTCTCCAGATTAAATGGAACAGGTGGTTAATACTGAGTGTCCACATGGCAAGTGCTATTACAGGAAATAAGGAGGAATGGCCCGGTGACAGGTATCGCCTAGTCATGCCACCTGGGGCAGGAAAAGAGACCAGATGCTACGGACCAAGAGGAGCAGCAATAAAATAACTGCCAATAATTTCAAAAGAGGGGATGGAGATGGTGTGGTTGCGGGGAATGGGGTAGGGGAAGAGAGAAACATGATGATGATGATTATAATGATGATGATTATTATTACAATTATTATAATTTGTTATTGTTATTATTATTATTCATAACATCGAGACTGCAAGTGCAGCTTGGTTCCTGAAGTGTTTTTATTCCTGATGACTGCTTGTCCCAATCTAGTACATACATTTTAATTGATTAGCTTGCTAAGGTACAGTGATAAATACAGGCCTTTAACACCTGTGTTTTAGTAATGTTGAGAAGAAAAGATTGAGAAACGTAACAGGGGGCATTTCTTAACATTATAATAAGTTCAAACAAAGGCTAGCCATATTATGCAGCTATGTTGAGATGTTGAATGGTTTCGCAATTGCAGCCTATTTTAAAGACATTGGAAACTGGCTTGTCTATGACCATGCTACCAGTGCTGGAGAGCCATTGGATGTGGAGCCGAGCTACTGTGCTGACCAAGTATCAAATATTGCTTCAATGGGGCAAACTAGCAAGAGGTTTACCAAGCTCATATTTTCGTCAGCAAAGTTACAATATAGCTTGCAATTTGATGTGCATAAAGCTAATAGCTATAGTTTTGATTTACTTTGTTCTTGATAGTTACGTGAAATTGTGTTAGCATTGTTGTAGTACAGCAGAGAGTAACAAGAACTCTATCAAACTAAACTGTGTGTGGCATTCGTTTAATGACTGCTAAAGGCTTATACCCCACACACCCAGTGGCCACGCCGCGGCTTCACGTGGCATCCATCAGTGAAGCGGACCCAGGTAATGACAGTGGAAGAGTCCGCTACAGCAGAAGTGAACACAGCATGAACCTGGGCCTGCTGAGGACCTGCCCCATCGCATCTGTCAGATATTTTCGGCTTTCTCCGCAGCAAATGTTTATACACATACTGTATATCTGGTCTAAAAAGCTGGATACATCCAACAATTTCTCCCAATAATTCATTAATTCAGTTATTTATATAATTGCCGATATTGAATAAATGCAAGTGAACTGTTTCATGGTTGTTACAGACAAAAAGCCCACACAACTGAAGCCGTCATTTCTGGTGGGAACAGTTTGGGCTGCGCATCCTCAAAGAGAGGTCAGTGGGAGCGGGACCAAAGATCAGCTCCGTGCCGGACTGTGACTGGGACAGTGATTATGATTGAAAATGACATTAAATTTAACAAGGCGAGTAATCACCCCTCGTCCCGAGAACCTCATCAAATTCCGCACCTCCTCCCTTTGCTGAAGACAGCAACACCAGCTCGGTTTCCAAGACCATGGATTTTGAATATTAAATCTGACCAGGGTGCTCCCCATCCATGCGGTTCGGCACGTCTGTTTCGCCGTGAGAATGTTGATATAATTAATGACCACTTTGTTGGATCCGTGTCCTTTGTTTTGGTCGAATCGCAGAGCCCCACAGGGAACACGCTTTATCCAGAGTGGATATTTCCACTGCACATTCACCAGCCCCTAGGATATTATTGAAAAACTGTTTATGCAGTGACATTGAAAAAAATTGGGAGGGGGAATTATTAACTGGATGATATTGAATGTCTTCTCCTTTCAGAAAGTGCCAAGACCATATGGTGACACTTTAAATCAATCTGGTAGTTTAGTTATGTAATTATGTGGTTAAATGTGGAGTAACTGTAAGTTAACACTGAAAGACTCATACTTGGTCATGCATTGCCACTCACTTCATTAAACAGAGAGGCTGGATGGCTAAAAGAGAAATTGTAAATGGAGTACTGTAGACCTCATGTGTCTCATTCAGAACCCACTTGCCATTTCAACCTGCATCCCACTTCACCCACTATTGCTTTTGTTTCTTTGTTTGAGTGCCTCTTAATTAGTGTTACCTGTAATGGTAACACTAATTAGGACTAATTAAACATCCATTGTCAAACATCAGTACACAAATTAAGTAAAACACAGTATACAATTGAGAGAACAGTCAAACATGAATTACTTAATTTTGATTATGTAGAACGAATGCCTTTTTCCAAGGCAACTTACAACACTATGCTATTTGCTGCACTGCATTGAAGCAGTATTCGTAATCCTGTATTAGCAACTGAAGTTCAATTAGCAATATGCATCTAGGTATGTATGGGTGATGTTGACTAGTTATTTCACCAGACAAGAGTTGTAATTCTTTGAGTTATCACCTTCAACTGATCCAGAACGCAGCTGCCCGGCTTGTGTTCAACCTCCCGAAATTCACGTCACCCCCCTGTTGAGGTCACTCCACTGGCTGCCAGTAGCAGCCAGGATCAGGTTCAAAGTTCTGACCCTGGCCTACACTGCAGCCAATAGGACAGGCCCCGTCTACCTGCAGGACTTGATCCAGAACTATGTTCCTGCTCGACCACTTCGCTCGTCTACAACAGGGCGACTCGCACTTCCCCCCCTCCGTGTCAATGGCGCTCGCTCGTCCCGACTGCGGAGCTTTTCCACCCTAGCTCCCCAGTGGTGGAACGAACTCCCCATTCCCCTATGTTCTATGCCAACCCTGCCTGCATTCCGTCGTTGCCTGAAAACACACCTTTTCAGACTCCACCTGGACTGATACACTTATCTAGGACCTGTGAACGAGGTAGAACAAGTGCTATCCTTTGTGTGACCCTTTTCTCACCTCACTGAAAGGGCCCCAATCTTTCCTCTAATACAATCCAGAAATAGCCCAAACAACTGGCTTCATTATAGAACAGTTTCCCAGCATGCCGTCTGATCCGCCATCTCTTAAATGGCAGTGGGATGGCTGATTAACAGGGTCTCCACCTTCAATCTGACAGGGCACTTTTTTAGCAAGGCTCATGTTCATTCTTTTTGGTGTTGTTGCTGTTTTTAGTGCCTTCTACTGCAACATTTTTATTTCATTACAGCAAGTGATAAAGTCAAAGTTCAGCAAGGAACAACAAAAGTTATATTTTTGAAATCTGTTGTTCAAGCAGTTAGGGACAAAGCATATTACTTATTGGGTTGAACCTAAGCCAAAAGTGCCCTCCTATCTTGTAATATTTGGAAAGTGTGAGTTTCCCACAGTGAATTTCAGAGTATGACTCAGTCTGAACATGTGGAGAAGGTGTAGGCAGGTGGACATTAATATTTGGTAAAAATATATTTTTTAAAGTAAGAATACAAAAGGGCAGATTTTAATTAGTGGGAAGCATTAATAACCAGCCACCTGGATGAGTGTAGGCAAAGTGAAATTACTGGCAACAGGATAAAAGTTGATTTAAAAAATGCAACTATGAACACGATACACCAACAAACTTGTAAAAAAATAAAATAATAATTGGACATCTCAAAGTTAGCTCTTTCCACCAAAAAACAAACTGCCTTTTAAAAACATATCCAGCTATGTCAGTGGTGACTGTCTCTGACTGCGGGCTAATTAAGAACCAGTTTTTTAGGTGATCAAAACTAAGTTAAATGCTCTCTGGAGGATGTCAGCCCACACCCACACTATAGCTACCACAGGATCCAGGCAAACAGAGAATTTTAAGTGACTCATAACAGACGCTTAAGTCGGTTATGTGTCTGTTATGGACACTCAGAAGGTGCACGTCTACATCTATTCTACAAAGCCAATCCATTACCACATTTACAAAACAAACAATATTGTATAGTTTCAGAAAACACACAGTAAAATGTTCAGTATTAAATCAACATACATTTTACTCTGTTGAAGTCATATTGAATGAACTCTGAAAGGTTTGCATTGTTAATGTCAATGATGTAAATGTAATTTGAACATTTGTGTTACTGCCACAACCACTCATACAGTCAGGTCCATACGTGTTTGTGTTACTGCCACAACCACTCACATACAGTCAGGTCCATAAGTGTTTGTGTTACTGCCACAACCACTCACATACAGTCAGGTTCATAAGTGTTTGTGTTATTGCCACAACCACTCACATACAGTCAGGTTCATAAGTGTTTGTGTTACTGCCACAACCACTCACATACAGTCAGGTTCATAAGTATTTGTGTTACTGCCACAACCACTCACATACAGTCAGGTTCATAAGTGTTTGTGTTATTGCCACAACCACTCACATACAGTCAGGTTCATAAGTGTTTGTGTTACTGCCACAACCACTCACATACAGTCAGGTTCATAAGTATTTGTGTTACTGCCACAACCACTCACATACAGTCAGGTTCATAAGTGTTTGTGTTACTGCCACAACCACTCACATACAGTCAGGTTCATAAGTATTTGTGTTACTGCCACAACCACTCACATACAGTCAGGTCCATAAGTGTTTGGACAGTGACACAATTGTTGTTGTTTTGGCTGTGTACTCCAACACATTGGATTTTAAATGGAAGAGTAACTATGAGGTTAAAGTACAGACTTTCAGCTTTAATTTGAGGGTTTTTAATCCATATCGGGTGAACAGTATAGCAATTGTATTTTTATACATAGTCCCCTCCCCCCATTTTAGGGGACCAAAAGTAATTGGACAAATGAACATAAACTTTAATAAAGTTATAGTATTTTATATTTGGTCGCCTATCCTTTGCATGTCATGACTTGACCTGATGTTTGTGACCCAACAACATCAAAAGACTCTAAATATCTTATTTTTAGGTACTCTTATAAGCAGGGGCATTATGCAAGGCAAAATTCTGGGGGGGGGGGCACAATTAGAGCGGGGGGCATGGGGGTCCTTCCCCAAAAGAATAATAATAATAATGACGCAATTTTTTGCAATTTCACATATATTCAAAGACCTTGGGGAGATTATTTTAAAACTTCACTAAATCAGTTTTTGTAGCTCAGTAATCTCCCACTTATATTAGGGTAAATACTGTATATTTATTTAGAGATTTTTATGTCAATTATTTGAGCTGTTATGGTTATTGAAAATGACACTCACGTATTCTCACTTCTACACTAGCTTCTACACTGCTGCCACTTTTCTTGAAAAAGAGCTAAATCTAGTCTGCTTCACCCAAAAACTTTAAAGGGCATAAATTATGATTATCATATTTTTTGAAATTTAGAAGACATAGATAATAAAGCCACAGATTAAAAAAACCTGCCAAAATGGTAACAGCTGTATTTTCAAACACAATGCATAGGAAGCAGCATGAGTACAAATGAGATCACATAGCGGTGTCTGCCAATGTATTGCCAATAAAAGCTCAGACTGAGCAGTAGTAACCTATTTTCCAAACTGCTCAGAATCCTTGAAAGATCCATCATCACCACTAGCCTAAGTACATATAACCTGTAACCACACCCACACACACTGATATAACTAGAGCTAATTGCTCATTGAATTGCTAAAATTTGCTTTCATTTATCAAACCACTTCATTTTGTTCCATTACCACCAAATAGGCTAATTGGCTGCCTCTTACAAAGTACTTTGACAACATTATTATTATTAGCTATTATTATTATTATTATTATCATCATCATCATGTTGTTGTTGTGAGAATCTTCATTAGGCTATTCACTTATCTTTACCTGCTTCACACAGATCAGCAACTTTAACTGCCTGATCATCATCATCATCATCCCTAGATTGGTCTGAAATGGTCATATAAAAGAGGGAACAAGTCTTTCAATTAAATCTGCATACATTTCCGTGAAGGAAAAATAGCCTATCACTATAAATCTCAAATAAGATAACCTACCTTTTGCACTACCAACCTCCTGACTGGGGACAGGGCTGGGGCTTTTTGTCGTTTTTTGAAAGAATGATGAGATTTTCCTCTGCATCTTGACCTGGAGATATAAAATGGAATTCAGTGTTTTGCGAACTATAACCTGTGATAGTGGTCGTAAAAACAGCTCACTGCCATAAGATTCACACAGCTCTCTTTTACTCAATATTAAATAGGATGCTATGCTATCACAAGTCATGACTAGCTAGCGAGCCAGAAGGCTAAACAACCGGATTGAAGGATGGCTACTAACTTTAGCTGGTACTAGCCATAGCCAACTATCTTGCAAAGCAAACTATGCCTATATTTCTCAAATGCAATTAAGTGTGTATAACTAATTGCATTTAATTTTCACACGTTTGAAAAATGGATTGATGCTCTACCAACCAATTCAGCAACACACCGCTAAGCTGTAGCCTACATCTCTTCCAGCATTGATGCGCAACAGAGTGCTGTGTGCGTGCGTAGACTGTGTACCTGCTGTTGCGAACCGTTTTCATCCTGCAACTTTTGGAAGAAACCAATACCATAGGGCAGGGGTCACCAACCCTATGCCCGCGGGCACCCGGTCGCCCGTTGGCTCCTTCTCAGTCGCCCGCGAGGCATGTCCTAAAAATAGCAATATAACGCGTGTATCTACGTGGCTCGTTATCGGCGATTTACTGTTAACTTAGGCACGCAAACGAACACTCGCGGTAAATACGCTAAATGAACAATTTAATAAACAGTATTTTATCCCCCCCCCCCCCGTCAACAATTTCAATCGAGGTCAGCGAAATCCTTTGATCGCACCCTCCCCTCGTCAACAATTACAATCCAACAAGTAGCCCTCCGTACTACTCAGTACCCTTGAAGTAGCTCTCAGTTGCAAAAAGGTTGGTGACCCCTGCCATAGGGAATGGGAAAGTGTGACTTTTTGAGGTATGATCCATGAAATAATTAGAAAAATACGTTTGACTCATAATAAAAAATGATCATAAATACATTTTATAAAAAATAATAGTAATAAAATAGAATAAAATAAAAATATAGAAAATCCAGATCTCAAAAATTTGGATAGATCACTTTAAGCATTGTTTCCAATTGAACTCTATGAAACTTCAAGTTAAAGCCCCCCCGCCCCCGTTGACATTGAGTGACACAGGATGACCCATCTGAAGGCCTAAAATTCTACTCCTATGCTTATAGTTGCAGGAACAGCAATGGAGCATGCTGTCTCAGTGTCACAAAACCAAAGACCCACATTTTTTTAGAAAGCTCAATTCCAAAAACTACCCATTTTTGCTTTTCTGCAGGGCATTTGCTTCATTATAATCCCCCATCCCATAATAGTGTCCAATATCTCAAAATTTGGAAGAACATAATAATAGTTTCCACAATGATATGAAAGTGAAATAACAATAATGCTGGAAGTGTATTTGTTTTTCTGATAAAAATATCTGGAGCGCTTACTGCCAGTCCTAGGGTGTTAAGACAAATTACGGGACAAAGGAAATATGCGGCCTTTTATGTAACAGAGCTCGGAGGCTGGCCTCACCCTGGCAACTGCTTATTTCTGCCTGGCATCACCTTGGCCCCTACTGTTTCTGCTGGCATTGTGCTAGTGTATCAGCCTGTGTAGAAGCAGAACTGTTTCAGCTTTGTCTGCATAAGAATGGGGGGAAAAAACATTCAGTTCAGAAGCCAGACCACAAATAGAGACAAATTAGTTTTATTCCTCAAAAAAAAACATACTCCTTTATGCCATAATCTTCTTATCATTGTGCTAACATATTTTTTTGTTCCATTTCTTCACTCATACAGCTGGATAGTTAACAAAGCACTCAAGGTTTAACCTTGTTCAAAGGTACAACCATAGACCTACAACAGTGGGGACTTTATAATAATTCAAACCTTCAACATTTTGACCAATTAATGTGTGACAATGCACAAATATGCGAACGTGGTGCGTCCACAGTTTTTCTTTTGTCATGACATTTTTGAAAGACAAACCAGAGCGTTGCAGCGAGCGACACTATAGCAGGCAACAGTAAACAACTTTCTTGTTCGATCTGTGCTTTCCTTTGGTTTGTCTTTCACAAATGTCATGACAAAAGAAAAACTGTTTGCGTAGCTCGAAGCGTCCACGTTCGCATATTTGCGTGAGGTATGTTTCTGGCTTAACGTTACCTGCGGTTTACTTGTGGTAGCCTATTGCGTTTCCCGTTGAAACAAATATCTTTAAAATAATGAATTAACATAGAATTACCTGATCCGGACCCTGGTTAGTCGGCCGCTGCGTTGATGTAAAGTGGTTAGTATATTAAATATTCAATTCAAATAAACTTTTCCGTCTTACCTATGCGTAAACCAGGTGTAGACATAACCGTTACACATTTAACATGTGTGGCTATACGTTTAGCTACTTGTATCGCGCTCATTCGTGTATTGTTTTATTGTTAACACTCTAAAACGAGTAGTGTGGTTACTTTTTTATTATATGTGTTATTATATACTGAAATGTTTGTGAAAATGTTTTATTGGTCAATTAAACTGAAGCTTACCTGAGGTAACTTTAAGGAACAGCTGGAGCGTCGTTCGTAGGAATAGGCGCGTGCCAGAGCTTGTATGCCTCTCTTTTTTTTTCTTTTCTTTTTTTGCCGCGACTGTCGACTCGTGGCAAAAAAGGTACGCGTAGTGTTGCGCAGTATGTCAACGAACAATTTTTTTTTTAACAAATCTTTAAAGTGAACTGAGTGTTTAGGATCATCACACTCAATGGCTGTGTCCGAATCAGCACCCTTCCATACTATTGAGTATGCTTTTGAGTAAACAGGACAAGAAAGCTAGTTAATAAACAAATATTTCTCTAAATGCAGTGTACTTAAAACCTCCGTATGATATACTTACTTTTGGGGTTTTGCTGAGTATTCGGGAGCATACTTCTTTAAGATGTAGAGGATCTCTATGCCAGAGACACAGAGGAAATATTGGAGGTCCAGGTGCGACAGATAAGGACTCTTAAAGTGTTCAACGAACACCATTAAAACGGAATATAATCCGTAGTGGATGGGGAAAATAAGGAGAACACCAAATAACCTCGCGATAAAAAGTGAGGAGCTCGATATCCGAGCAAAACAAAATAAATAAGCAGTAACACTTATCTAACTCCCGTTGTGGAGTGAACAAAAAAAAGAAAGGATAAAAATAAAATAACCCTAAACCTTAGGGTGAGAACACTTGTAGGTTTGAGAGGAAAACAAAGAAACCAAAACCTCTGCCCTGAAATAAAAGAGTGAAAGAGTGCACTTTGCTTTTTCTAAATTGTACTGCTAACCAGAACTGCGTAGAGAAGCAAAGCGGTCGATAGCAGCACAACTTCCTATACCTTTTACCGGCTAGAATGTTACGTGAAATAACATAGAAGCGACGAGAAAGGGAGAAAGCGGGGTATAAGTAATGAGAGAAATATGTTTTTCGTTTTAAATATGAGGCGCAGCTTTGCTGACGTTTTTCTTTTTATAATTTTTTTATAAATAATTTGCTGACGTTTTTCTTCAGTAACAACAAAAACAACACGAGACATGGCTGCCCGCGCAAGGGCTGGAGTGCATGCTGGGATAGGCTCCCGCGACCCTGACCAGATAATGGATGGATGGACAATTGGACATGGCTGTGCCAGGTCAATAGCCTGACCATGCTTTGTTTGTTCACTTATTTAGCATTTTTCTGTAACAGGAGGGTTACAAAACCATTCTCTTCATTGGCCTTTTGTTTTTCGGCTTAATACTTTTATTCATACTTTAAAAAAAAATTGTTTCTGATTTTTTCCCCGTTTTCTCCCAATTTAGTAGCCAATTGAACCCCTATTCTAATTCAATTCCCCCCATGTAGCAACCGCTAGAGAACCACCGCTATACGACCCCGTCAGCCGGTTGTAGGAACGAGGCCGCCACGTCCTCTACAGGGCGCGACACCCCAAGTTCCTGGCTGTGGTCCCCGGGGCCTTATTTTTACGCAGCGATTCTCTTCCGAGCCCTCCCCCCACCCGGAAGCAGCCACCAATTGCTGCTCCCATAGGGCGCCGGCCATGCTCGGAAAATGGCAGGTCCGGGGCGCGAACCCCGATCCTCGGAGTACAACTGTTACCGTTGTACTACCGCAGCGGCCCCCTTTTATTCATACTTAATACTCCATTGCTCAACTTCGCTAAATATGGCAAATAGTTTGATCAATTTTTGTATGCATGTTTAAAGTGTTTCCATCTTAAAGTGCATTTGATGAACCTCTTGGGGTAAAGAGTGGCATTCTCTTCTTAACAGTTTGGGGTAGACAGAAAGTACTGTGGTTGCAGTGCCACAGATATTATTGAAAATTGTGTTTTTATACTCAGCTACCTGCTAAAAACAAGTATTTTTGTGAATATATAATTGTCTTGTTGTTTGTATTGATTCACATGCCGTCTTTGGCCTTTATTTAAATTTTTCCTACTGAAAATTGAATGTAAACATTTGATTTTGTCCTCAACAACAGTTTGCAGGCTTCAGCGATCCCCAAATTGATCACCAAAATAAACTCTGTTTGTGAAGAAAAAAATGTCACAAATTTAATTGCATTTAAAGTTTATGTGATGTTATACAGTATATGTTGACAATTGTTGACTGAACTAGGATTTATGTCAACTCTAGTATTAGCTGCACATTAGCTCATCTCTCATTGTGTCTCTATTGGATATTTTTTCTTCCTATTTTCACAAAGATACCCGGTAAAATGTTCTGTGTTAAATCAAGTCTGATAGGATACACCTTTCTCTAATATAGTACATGTGAACCCTATTGGACCCACATAAATCCTGTTAAGCGATAATTTAACACTTTTACTGCGTATCTCTTCTGCACCACCCATTTTGCCCTGATGTAAAGTAACATCTGCCTTGAACCGTATATTTAAAATTCTATGCTTCCCCTCCATCTACCTACGCCATTTCATCCTTACAGAGACAAAACCTTTTTTTTTCATTAAATTATATAGACAGCAGAGACATCATTGAAAAACCAATAGCCTAGCATCAATACCAGACTTGAAACGCCCGTGTTTACATTGTTGCTCCGTGGAGATGCATGTTAAATGCATGACTTGCTTCAATACTGAGTCCATGATGTACTGCCAGTCCCCCTGGACTGTTACAGAAGCTCCCTGGCTTCTCAGTACAGGAACCATGGAATATAAATTCAACAAATGTGTCCTTAAATTTGACTGTTGAATGGATGCAATTGCAACTTTTTTCTTCACAATCTGAGTTCAGCCAGTTGTTCTGATTGTCAATGTGTGAAACAGATCACCAAACCCTGTAGTAGAGGCAGAGGTCCTTGGGGTATTTAAGCCCAGGCTTGATGCAGTGCGGGATACTCTCTACTTTGTTGGTAAATGGCAAGCCCAGATGGGAATGTCCTGTTCTCATCAATATGTATTCTGATGTTATTCAGTGATTGCTGAACACTCCAAACTTTGCTTGCGAATAAATTTAACCTTGAAGAAGTTGGTGAATCCAGGCCAACATGCATTCCTTCCAACAAGCCGTTAATTCAAATAGTGATTGGGCATAGGGGAGAGTGGGGTAAGTTGAGCCATTTTTTACTTAATGTGTACCGTTGCCTAGATACAGGGGGTGGGTCAACTTACCCACTGGCTCATCTTACCCCACTCTCCCCTAGACATTAATGTGACCGTATAGCTGTAGCTAGGCAGCGAGGGGAGCGCGTCTGTAGCCTGTCGCGACGGCGCTCACGTCCCCACTTTGAGTCCTTTTTGAAAAATAAGGTGCGTCATTCTTGGGTCTCGGTGGGACAATGTATATTAGGCAGGGCTTTTGTGAGGTGGATTGTGAGTTGTGAGTTGACCTTGATTAGTCAGACTCGAGAGGAGAGGGGAGGAAGCTGCAGCATAGACATTACGGGTCCAGACAGCTCGCAGGTCCTGCCGCCTCCACAGTGAAACCAACAAGTTTAATTCCCTGGGAATTCCCCTAATTAGTACTCTCGGACTCTGAATAGTTTTTTTTGTCAGATTGCCCTGTGGTGTTTAGAGTTATCAGGCTGTATGTTTAGTGGTTGTCTTATTCTACCGCACGCAGTTAAGCGACATTTCTTTTGCAATCCTGATAATCCACCATATATGGCACTTCTGCTGAAATTCATTTGTGAACCTTTTTAAATGAATGTTAGGGCTGGGAATAGCTTCAAGGCTAAACATGTAACAAACTGTGGTTCTCTGGTTCTGTACCTAAGTGGTTTTTGCGTCATCGCACCTAAGCACTCCACTTCAGACAGCTGTGAGGACATGCCCCTGAGTTTTGGGCAACATGGCAAAAGCATGCCAGGAGGAGCCAGTTGATCCTGTGAGACCAAGTGTCCGAATCTCTGTTAATAAACAGCCTAAATCTCACAGCCGTATGTCCATGCATGCATATCAATCTAATGCTATTATTACGACCCCCTCCATCTATGACTGTATGTCCCCCGGACTCCATGTTCATGCATGTGAAATTATGAGATCATCGTCCGCATATTTGTCATGTGATCACAGAGCAATTGTTCACTTTGAGTTACTGTCCTTACTTTTGCTCTTTTTTGACGCATCCCCTCATTGCTTGGTTGTGATTAAGCTGCTGAACAAACTGTGGCTTTATAATTTAGTATTGTCAAAACATGTTGTAATATATATTCTCCAGCAGAAAAATGGATCAGCCCTGCGGGGAACCAACGGGAAACCAAATGCAATACATTTCTTGCTCGTGATTAATAATTAATGGTTTCCATGGTCAATATGAATGCTTATCAATTGCAATTCATGTCCTCCCACCACTCCCAACTGAGAAATAGTGCCGCAATCAGCACTCACCAATGGCTTAGTCTGTCAGATTCAAATGCAATCCAATTGGTTATGCCACTGCTCGCACTGCAACAGCGAAACTGAATTTTTAAAGACCCTTTGCAAGCAAAATCATATTTTTTTCAAATAGTTATATAAAGAACCAAAGATATTAGTATTATTTAATTCAGTCAAGATTTTTAATTATTTTTGTTAATACACTGACAGCAATGATGAAAAGCCCCTTGGTGGCAGTGCAAAGGGGTCCGAATGCTCTGATCTCTGAACGCCACACCTGTGTCTTTCTCTGTTTCTTTGAAGTGTTGGAACCGGTCCACATTTTCAGGTTTTTATTAAGCACCATCCAGCCTGCATCACCTTCAAAAACCCCCCCTGGGCAGCTCTGTGGGACACTGAAACACAGGGGAGGTGCTTGGGCAACGGGCAATGCACCATAGAATTTGCTTGGCGCTTGGGTATTGCACCATAGAATCTGCCTAAGAACCACAGACCATGTTGTTTAGAAATCTGCCACATATAGTACCATGTACAGTGTATTTCTGAACTTTTAAGTAAATCATGAAACTAGCTTCTCCAAATATTTATTGATCATTTTCATTTGGAAAACACCTGGGTTCAAGTTTTAAAAAATGTAGGGCCCTACTCTTTTCACAGTTTTAAAGATTGAGTTTTGGCTGTTGTGGATAAATTTAGTTGTTGGTCTCCTTTCAAATTCACCTCAATGCTTTTGACAATGTTCACTTTCTGCAGTGCTGGGCTTTAGAAAAAGCCACAATGTAGTCAAAAGGGATTTACTATAACAGTCATACCTTGCTGTTAGGTCTCATTCGCATTGTTTATGAAAGAGATTAGCACCTGTAAATTAAACGTGACTCTCCGTTTGTAAACACTCAAAAGGAGTTATAGACCAGTTAAAATTTTTGTTGAATTTGCTTTATACAGCAAGGTCAGGGAATTAAATTAACAAAGAATTACATTACATTAGTGACCATACATATCTTTAAAATATATTTTTTTAAATATATTTTCTCAGGCTGATAGGCGGCTCAATCGGTTAAGGGATGAATGGTCTCGGATTGAGTCTTACTGAAACGATCGCACATGTGCACACACACACTACACAAGCACACACACATATTAAATGTGTGCTACAGTCATGCTTATCAAAGGTATTTGCATTAAGACCCTTAAGTCATTGTTTAACAATAACTGCAATGGAGGAAAAAAAAGGTCACGCCCCCCCCCCATTTTTGGCTGTTGTCAGAGCTCCAAAGCCAAGGACGACTTTAGCACCATAGACAGAGCAGCCTTGGCAACAAGCACACACAGCTGTGGCTGACAGGTAATCAGTCCAGGTGTTTCTTGTTGCTTTAATCAGACCTGTTACAGAGGACCAAGCTGCCACGTGTTTCGAGAGACCCAACACCATCTGTTTATTCGACTTGCCACAAACAGTCCATTCAACAACCAGAACTATGTTTCTGAAAGCCTATTTTGTGCTTGTTATTTTTTTGCTGGATTACTTCTCCATTGATGAGCATAAAATGGCGGTTGGGCTATTTAAAGCCGGGCTGGATAGCCCCAGTCCTGCAGGAGTGCGTCTGGATTTTATGCCGGCTTCTGCTCTTAACTATTCTTATAGTTCTATTTTCTGATATAAATCATCATTTGTTTCTGAACTGCAGATCCAATTATTGTGGAAAACAGCCATACGTTCAAGCAATGGTTCATTATTGGAAACTTATCACCGGGTTATATATGTGTAATTAATGACGTTGTTAGAATTTAATGATCCTATATAACTTTCATTGGCATTCATACAAACATTGAAACATATCACATTTTCAACCAAGTGTCAAAATTGAACAAAAAGCATAGTAAAATATTTATGTTTGGCCCTTGGAACAGGCATGTAACAATTTATCATCGAGCTCTTGTGTCATTTCATCTCAACATCTTCGCTATGTGATGAGAAATGTGCTTTTACTTTTCTTGTCCTTTTAACCAGTGCCAGGTCATTATCGATGTCCTTGGATTGAATTCAAAAGGTTGAAAAGGTTTTTAAGTTCGTCTGCCAAGATGCACATTTGGAGTCAGACACAGTCTGGTTGGCAGAGTCTGAAGGAAGTCAAAAATATTACAGCGGCACATAACTTTTAAGCTTGGTTCGTTCCGTCTGTATTACGGCTGGTTGTTTTTTTTTCAGTATGAAGTCAGTATGAAATTTCACCCATTCAAATAGAAACTGTCTCACTCTCTTTGAGTTTTATATAGTCACACAGGTAAAAAAAAAAAGAGTTTTATTCAATTTTGTGAAATTCTAGTTGTTTTGCAACATTACAGAAAATGTTGTTGAAATAATTTCCCAATGATACACTTTAACTTTTTTTTGATGTTATATTGTGTCATGGTTTTATGGGTAAAGTGACCTACACTCAGCAGTCAGAAAGTCTCACAGTGGTGGTTTTATGAAGTCTACTAATATTTAAAAACTTGTATTACATTGTGAAATATATATCGTGGCACTAGGAAAGGTGATAGAGGAACAGTCTACTGCGGTTTCTTTTAGTGAGCCATCCCTTTGAAGCCCTGCAGTGTTTCCGTGACTTGGAAGAGCTGCAGGACCATGGACAGCATCCGTCCCACTCACAGGCATAGCCTCCTTTCTAATAAGCGCTGCTGTTACCCATTGCAACTGTTGGGCTTAATAAAAGGCCTTGCTCCCAGCTCCTTTTGTCTTCCCGGCCAATTTTCTGACAAGGTCCGTGAGGAAAGTTGATATTAACTTCAGTCTTCCCAAATATCCTATTGGATTTAACTCTTGATAGTCACTGTTTTTTGCCCTATGATTTCACCTTTATTACCATTTAGCCTATTATCATTTAGTCACACTTCAACTACTGAACCTGGGCCAATCAGTGGAGGATGGGTTCCTCCTGAGATTTATTATTTTGAGAGGCAGGAATACAGCCTTGGCAGGTCGCCAATTAATCGCAGGGCAGACACCATTCACTCACACACCATTCACTCATACACCATTCACTCACACACCATTCACTCATACACCATTCACTCATACACCATTCACTCATACACCATTCACTCACACACCATTCACTCACACACCATTCACTCATACACCATTCACTCATACACCATTCACTCACACACAATTCACTCATACACCATTCACTCATACACCATTCACTCATACACAATTCACTCATACACCATTCACTCATACACCATTCACTCATACACCATTCACTCACACACCATTCACTCACACACCATTCACTCACACACCATTCACTCACACACAATTCACTCATACACCATTCACTCATACACCATTCACTCATACACCATTCACTCATACACCATTCACTCACACACCATTCACTCATACACCATTCACTCACACACCATTCACTCATACACCATTCACTCATACACCATTCACTCATACACCATTCACTCACACACCATTCACTCATACACCATTCACTCATACACCATTCACTCACACACCATTCACTCACACACCATTCACTCACACACCATTCACTCACACACCATTCACTCACACACCATTCACTCACACACCATTCACTCACACACCATTCACTCACACACCATTCACTCACACACCATTCACTCACACACCATTCACTCATACACCATTCACTCACACACCATTCACTCACACACCATTCACTCACACACCATTCACTCACACACAATTCACTCACACACCATTCACTCATACACCATTCACTCACACACAATTCACTCATACACCATTCACTCATACACCATTCACTCATACACAATTCACTCATACACCATTCACTCATACACCATTCACTCACACACCATTCACTCACACACCATTCACTCACACACCATTCACTCACACACAATTCACTCATACACCATTCACTCATACACCATTCACTCATACACCATTCACTCATACACCATTCACTCACACACCATTCACTCATACACCATTCACTCACACACCATTCACTCATACACCATTCACTCATACACCATTCACTCATACACCATTCACTCACACACCATTCACTCATACACCATTCACTCACCTGTACCTCTTGCTTTCCATTATGCTCTCAGTGCTGCTGAGGTTCTCAGCTTCTCAACCTATTATCAGCACACCTTATCACTGGGGAGCAGTCTCCTGGGTGATGTGATGTGCTGGTCTTGTGCCAGACTTTTTAATTAATAGATTAAAATGTCCTATCTTTGCCTTGCCTGACAACAAAACTTTCTGCCACCTGTCTGTAGAATCAATTACATGCTTTTTCACCAAGAAACATATATATGTGTGATTATTAATTTCCACATATATATATATATATATATATATACATGTACATACATACACACACATGCATACATCCATACATACATTTAGTTCATTGTTAAATGTATGTATGCATATTGTGGCCATACATTGCTGAACAGACAAAAATGTTTGGCTTACCACCTTGAATTAGCTTAATCTCACAATAAAAAAATGAAGAAATCCAACCTTTAATTGAAGTAAATTTATTATGAGAAAAAACTATTTACAGCTAAACCTAGTCCCACCCCTCAATTCCCATAGAGATTCATTCAAATGCAGAAAGATTATAGTATCACTTTTAAGAGTACCAGAAAATAAGATATCAAGAGTCTTTTGATGTTGTTGGGTCACAGACATCAGGAAGTCATGGCATGCAACGGATATGCGACCAAATATTAAAAATGACTTTATTCTATATATAAATGCAGGGGTGCCAATAATTGTGGCACACATGGTTTTGTTAAAAATAATTATATTATTTCTTGATTTTTTTTTTCTCATAATAAATTTACTTCAATTAAAGGTTGGATTCTTTTCATTTTTTCAGCGTGACATTAAACTAATTCACCAAACGGTGAATGTTTTATAATCCTTTTTACTCATCTTTACCAGGGGGGCCAATAATAGTGGAGGGCACTGTATATTCAATTGTATTGTGGCCCCTCCAGGACTTGGTATTAAATGCAAGTTCCAGAGGGGTCACAATGAGCAGCACGTTTATCCGCACACATAATCCAATAAAAAAATAAATAATAATAATGGCAATAATAAATTAAATAAATTTTACATGCAAATGCGATTACAATAAAAAAAAAAAATCCAGGTTTACATGATTTCATTCATATTTTTAATTCAATTTTTAACTCAAAATAAAAAAAGAAAATTATATTTATAACATATATTACATATATTATTATTATATTAATATAATATATTTTTATTTTTTATACAAACGTTTGAAAATACTGGGGTTTGGGTGCGGGTAAACAGCAAAACCGTACGGCGTAAAAACGTAACGTAAGTACCTAAATTTAGTAACTAGTTAGCCTATAATAAATTATATAAGATAATAAATAAATAAATAAATAAAAAACGTTTAACTTGGCAAACGTTGAAACGTAATGGTTTCGTCGGTTTATGGGTTTGGCAACTAACACTGTTCTTGTCTCGTTGTTTCAAGCAGCTTTGTTTGAAAAGACGTAGAGTTGAAGAGAAAGAAACAAGCATTTTACAAATTATAAAAGCCATGATTATAGACTGTTAGCTAGCAAGTTAGTTTGGATGCTGGAGAGAGTGGAGAGAGAGAGGTTGTGGAGAGAGAGTGGAAGATTCAATGAATTCACCCATCACTTGCCACACTGAGACTGTCACCTGCTTCGCCCCTCGCTGTCAGCTACTACCCCAGCGCTCGTACAGCGCTATTGCAATATTGTACTGAATACTGAAGTTGCCATCCTGAAGTTGCTGCCCAAGTCTGAATCCATTCTGAAATCGGTGAATTATTTTAATTATAAATACGAAAAAACAACCCATAGCATTGAGTGCATTGCATTATTGCATTTTTTTTATTTTTTTTTTTTTTTTTTTTTTTTTTCCTATCTATGATGATATATATATTTTTTTATTATTTATTTATAACATCAGGAGGGTTTCTCCTCTCTCTCTTCTGAATTCTCTCTCTCTCTCTCTCTCTCTCTCTCTGACCTTTTTAGCGTTACGTTCGTTCGTAACGTATCCTAACAATATCCGGAGTAGCTGTTGCCTTGCTGTCACGCACAAACGCAACAACAAAAAAAAAAAAAAAAAATAACTAGATCGGAATAAGCGTTTACAACCAAAAAAAAAAAAAAAAAAAAACAAAAAATAGGGTGTATTGTATTTTTTTTTTATTTATATTAACTGCTTTTTTTTTTCGAAAAAAGCTTTTCGAATATTGCGTTTACACAACAATTTTTGAAATCCCCGATAACAGCCATATTCCGAATATGATCGGAATATTGAGTGCATGTAAACGCACCCAATCTGCATGTTTCCTTGCAATCAGCAGCCAATCAGCAATCACCAGCCCATGTATTTACTTAAACCAGGTGCAGCCAATCAGCAATCACCAGCCCATGTATTTACTTAAACCAGGTGCACCCAATCAGCAATCACCAGCCCATGTATTTACGTAAACCAGGTGTGTGGACTTATGTTAATCACTTTAATGGTGAAAAACGGCAAAGACCAGCCAACACTGTGGCCTTCCAGGACTGGAATCTTAGACCCCTCATCACCATAAATACATACAGTACGTACCAATATACAATATGAATGTTTGACCATTTCAAGCTCAGATAGCAACAACATGTTAAAATAGTGTGGCAAGGCTATATCTATGCGTGTGCATGCATAGAGCCATTTTACAATGATTTATTCAGACAAAATATAGAGTCAATAAATAGACTAATAGACAGACAGTCAGGTACTTTTTTAAAGTTGACTTTATTGCGTTATCTGTCTTACAGGAATTGCCTTCACCATCATTGCACAGATTTTTACATTTGAATCCGAGTTCATCTTCCCAACATTTCATAAGCCCCGTTCTGAGTTCCTTTTCGCAACGCACATGAATTATTCATATTGATGGATATGTCAGAATTCATTGGGTTGCTCTCTTCTCCAGTCTCCGCATTCATAATCTTTATAGTGTTTTACATTTTATTCCAGATATTCATCACTTTTTAAAAACCAGACAGCGCACAGTTCTTTTCACATTAAGCTTTTCCTGTGTTCATTATTAATGCCAGCTCATATGTAAATCCACCTTCCCCAACAGTCACCTCACCTCTTCCACAGTGTCCCCACAAACACGGATGGGCTACCCAGCTCATATGTAAATCCCCCTCCCCCAACAGTCACCTCACCTCTTCCAGAGTGTCCCCACAAACACGGATGGGTTACCCAGCTCATATGTAAATCCCCCTCTCCCAACAGTCACCTCACCTCTTCCAGAGTGTCCCCACAAACACGGATGGGTTACCCAGCTCATATGTAAATCCCCCTCTCCCAACAGTCACCTCACCTCTTCCACAGTGTCCCCACAAACACGGATGGGTTACCCAGCTCATATGTAAATCCCCCTCCCCCAACAGTCACCTCACCTCTTCCACAGTGTCCCCACAAACACAAATGGGCTACCCAGCTCATATGTAAATCCCCCTTCCCCAACAGTCACCTCACCTCTTCCACAGTGTCCCCACAAACACGGATGGGTTACCCAGCTCATATGTAAATCCGCCTCCCCCAACAGTCACCTCACCTCTTCCACAGTGTCCCCACAAACACGGATGGGCTACCCAGCTCATATGTGAATCCCCCTCCCCCAACAGTCACCTCACCTCTTCCACAGTGTCCCCACAAACACGGATGGGCTACCCAGGAATCCTACTACAGTTCTAGAACGCCGCAGTGTGTGCAGGTCTTTGTGATTACCTTTCAATTGGCAGCAGCTCGTTTCGGCCTCTGGAACAATGTGTGTGGACTCTTTAGCCATAAATGAATCACTTAAGTGGTGAGGCACACCAAAGCCAGTAGACTGGGGCAGTGGGCACTCCAGAACTGGAGATTAAGATTCATTTTAAATGGCTTCATTATTATTATGATTATTAATGATGCTTTGAACACCCATATTACTAAAGCTTTCCTGTTTTATTGTGTTTTTGTTTTGTCTTTTGTTTGTTTTGACCAGTGAGTGAGTCAGTGGGGGAGTGAGTGATCATGAACCCAAAAATGGGTGGAGTTGCAATGAGCTGCACTAGAGTGAACTTGTTTGGAGCAATCAAAACATTTCTCTCTCCATAGAACGAACAAAATGATTGGTTCAAGTCAGTGTGTCATTAATTCCTTTATGATGGCTCCGCATATTTTTGGGTTTTATGGCAGCCTCATTCTGCCATCACTAAATAAGAGCCATCATTATATCCCTCTTATATCCCATTATATGCTGACATGGCATCCACCTCTCTGTGACTCGGTTAAATCACCTTCAGTCTGTCTCTGAGATGAGGACCAACAGGTAATAGTTTGGTAACAATTTAGGGCCCATTAAAATGAAGTATCTCAGAGCAGTAGTGCTGATATAGGGTCAGTTTTGTGTTTTCTCTCATAAAGAATAAAAGTTAGAATGTGCAGATCCTAGATCAGTGCTCTCTGAGGAAGTTCATGCTTATGTACCCAGATCTATGGCAGCATATAACAGAGGGTAGTGTTTTAGCTGGTATAACCCAGTTGCTCTTCAGTGTGGCGAGGTCTGCCTGTCTAATTCACTCAAATTATGAGAATGTAACAGTAATGATACATCAGTGATTTCAGTTTACCACCCTCTGGTCTGAAGGCCAGTGGTTTCATTTCTATATAAGCTGCTTTGGAGTTACTGGAAGTGTAGTTTAATTTTTTAGACCACAACCCCAAGAATGTTTTATACCTGCCATGGTAAAGCCAGCATGTAATCAGAAACTTGACAAAATATCTAAAATATCCCTCATAAAACACCAGTACTCTGGGCCAATCAAAAACATGCACTAAAGCTGAAATATTATCAAAGAAACCTGCAGACAATGAATTATCCCTTTAATTTTAACAAATGCCCAACACTGCTAACTCATTGAGAAGTCAGTGACATTTTTCATACACATAAAATTCACAAAGTTGGACTTGAAACTAATCTGAGTGAATCACTCAGTCCGTATATTACCGCCATCATGAAATTGAACCGTGGTATTATTTTCCCAAATGTTAATCAAACAAGGCTAGAAAAAAAGCCAGGCCATAAGAAAGGCTAGTTTGCATTTCAAGCAGGGAGAACAGTCCTGTTCAAACGCAGGGCCTGGCAACTATGCTTCCTATTTCGATATGATCAAACCTAGGGGGATGAACACTTATCTGAACTGCCCGGTCTCTGCCAGGCTTCGTATGAATGACGTGTGCACCTGTTACCAGACATCTGTTGCCCCACATAAATTATAAGATTCAATATGTCAATCACATGCACACCTTGCTTTGAAAATCAGTTCAAGCAGGTTAACTTTTATTCTTTGCCTACGACTGAAATACATGTAGAAATAATTGTAAGACCCATAAAATATTTTCTAAATTGTGTAAATGGCTTATGATGCTGAATAAGTGTGAGACAGTAGCTTCTTTCAATTCAATAAAAAGAGATGGGTATATGGCAGTTCTGCCTCTTAAAATATTGATCCACGTACAGTAATATTTACTGCGGCCCCTGAGGGGGTCAAAGGATTCCATACCTTACAGTTCTCCCTTTCATTGGTTCACAAGACCACTCCATTTCGAGCACCATGTTCTATTTTAGAATAAACCGTTTGCTACTGGGCATTGTATGCATGTGCTATGGAGCAGAACCCAGTTATAACGCAGAACCCAGTTATAACTGTGTTACATTCACTTTTCAGAGATGTGATTGGCAGATAAAGCAATAAATGAAATGACAAAAGCTAGCCGTGTTATCAGTGGCCAGCTCAGAAGTGCAAATTACGGTTCATTATTGTGAACTCAAATAGAACAAGTATTATGACACGCTCTTGTTGTGGCCAAAAAATAAGAAGGAGAGTTAAATAGAGTTTGAATGATGCATTTCTAAAACTTGCGGTGATGCAATGTGATGCAAGTCTGACAGTTCCACACAATTTTTCTTTTTGCATGTCCTGTCTTGGCTTGCAATCCTCATTGGTGGATTAGAAGATTTAGCTCTTAAGATTTTCTTTTTTTGATTGGTCAGGAAACGTCTGTATATCCGCCCGGGTCGTGAGCAGAGTAATAGATGACCCTGTCCCAGGTCCTTCCATACGCCACGTGAAGACCCCTGTGTGTGCTGGGATTTGTTCCAGTAGAACCCTTAATTCTTTAAGGTTATTGGGGTCATGCGCTTCCATGATTTTTCTCTTTGATTTACCCAAAATGCAGGTTTGGCTCATTGCTATTTCAAGGATGTAACTTTTCTTACTTCTACAAGAAAAAATCTATTTATTTGAAGTATGCAAGTTCTAAGCCTATCTAGCCGATTTCAGTATTTCAGTAAATCCATTTGTATGTCTGGTGAAATAACTAATCTCAGGAATTTCTGTGTGTGGGTGTGTAATGCCATACACTGAATATATATTTTAGTATGCAAGTGAAAAATATAAGCAACATAGTCAATTATAGATATGTAAATATTATGCAGTATAAATTGATCATTTTAAGCCTCCCTGGAGAGAAGACAAATAAGCAAATAAATTGTGATTATAGAGAAATAGAGAAATGCCTGTCTTTAAAAATATGCAACTGCCATACAGTTAAAATTGGTGACCTCTGAACCTGCCGAAGTACAAAAAACTGGCAATTTAATTTAAGTCCAAAGTTAAGGGTAGATGTTCAAGAAATGCAAGGCATTAAGTTCCGGCCAGTTTTTATAAAGCAACAGTTTACACACAATCCACTTTCAGAAGGTATATTCAAAATAACCAAGATTTGTGGTGTTACGTGAACATTTAAAACAGAAACGGGACTCAACTGAACATCGAGTTACAGAACACTACAGAATGACGACTGAGAGACCGATCGCGTGTGTAGTGGTTCGTGGCTGTTTGTTTTCTTTTCTTTTGTGTCTCTCGTTCTGCCTTCACGATTGGGAATCAATCAGATTTTTTCCACGTTCCGTTTCGTGGTTTGCAGCCCTCATTATTGTTTTCACCTGCGATTCTGCCTGCGGGGTATTTAAGTTCCTCGCTTCTCCGGTGCTTGTTTGTCTCACGACATTGCATTCGAGCCAGGTATAGCCAAGTTCTAGTGACCTCCTGATATTAAGCATTGTTTTATGTTCAGGGGGGACTTGCTATTGCACTTAATCGGGTATAGAATTGTTTTTCCGCCTGGTAGCGTTTGGTGCTATCTAGTTTGTTTCTTTGCTGTTCTCTCTGAGACAGTTTTTCTTTGTTCTTTCGTTTTAGTTTTACACTCTACCGGCTTTGAG
This sequence comes from Ilyophis sp. 1 JC-2022, assembly GCA_022702515.1. NCBI lineage: Eukaryota > Metazoa > Chordata > Actinopteri > Anguilliformes > Synaphobranchidae > Ilyophis > Ilyophis sp. 1 JC-2022. The sequence goes on from CM040394.1 coordinate 89,693,575, forward strand.
CTACGGTAGCCGAGAGTGTTTTTTTGTTTTACTAAGTGTCCCGTTTTTAGGTCATTACGTGAGCTCAGGAGATTTAGTTTGTATTCTACTCATTTTAGTAGTGCGCCCGGTTTTGTGGGCCTTAATGAATTAGGTTCCTGTCTTTTCTTTCTTTCTTTCTTTATTATTTTCTCCCCCTCATTATTGGTCCTCACTGTTGTGAGCTGACTTGTTCTGATCTCCCCACCTTTGCGTTTGAATCTCCGAACCATCAATAAACCCCTTTACAGTGTGAGATTTTTATATGGTGGCTACTGGCTAATTAGATACTTTAACTCGTTGAAAAACATTACACCCCCAACCTAGCAATGCCAACATTCCTACCCCCCTGACACACTCATAAAACATCTCCGGAGGGGTGTTGCAAAGAGGAACAAACCGTTCATTGTGAACTTCTGGAACAACAGATGGAAGTTCTGCTGTCTAAATAAGCACCTGAAAATTCAGAGGTCACTTCAGGGGTCATTTGGTAGAATGAGAGAGAATGAGAATATAATGGGTGTTGTGATAACAATGCTTTATTATTGGGCCTGATGGTAGGTCTACACTCTACAGGATTGAATTGTTGACCACTGGACTACATACAGGTATTTATAGACTAACTATAACAAACAATGCAGAGTTCTCATATCCAAAACATTACAGTTTTTAGCAGAAGAAGTTAAAAGTGGGTTTGATACCATTGGCCATTTGTGATGGCCACCACTCCAAATACATTTAACCAGCCTATGCTTTTGGCGCTCCTGCACGGCTTGTTTGGCATGACTATTCCTGCTGTATGTTCATTGTTTTGAATCTATTCATTAGGTTTTAAGGCTTTTCCCTGCGATTTCGCCTCAGTTTGGAATGCCCGATCATAATTGCACTTCAACACTGATCACAACGTCTGTTGTTCATTCAGCAGCGCCGCAGACCGGCATGTGTTCTCCCCGAAGCATGTGATGTTAGCCACCACTTATCAACAACAGTTTGCAAGATGGGCACATAAAAGCCTGAGCCAGAGGAAGACACTTCATGACACATTCAACCATGACCAGTTCAACCAGTTCAGGTGGATTTGCAGGCATTGTCTGGGTTCTATTGCAGACCTCTTGGGGCTCGTGCATGCACTGAAACAGTGCCTAAACTGAATGAGTCACCGAGCAGCCACTGTTCTTTCCTTTTTTAAATTGAACCCCTGGGATATAATAATGCCAGTCAGCATTATTCCCAAGTTATTTCCAGCTCTTCAGCGCCCCCACTGCAACAAAAAAAACTGTCAAATCCGTAGTGCCCAAACCGCCCTGTGGTCCGGAAAATGTGATGTAAACTAATGTCCCCCTCTGCTGGTCACAGTCAGGAAGTGCAAACGGGTTAAGAAAAGACTTCCAGGATGAAAGGAGAGGCAATTTCAATATTCAATGTTACATATTGGAGGCATTGCCCAAATATAATGCCTACAAGATGTATCTAATATTTGTTTTTACTTTTTTATCTTATGCAAGTTGTCGTTATATAAATGTTGTTCCTATATGTTACACAAATTCAGTTTTGACAGTCACACAGAAGACCGTAAGTGCGTGCAAAAGAATGGTATTTATTTATAGCTTAGTCATTACAGGATAGCAATATTTTAGCTCAGAATTTTTTTTTTACACCATGTGATGTAAGAACAAAGAGTGCAAAGCCATCTCTCTTCTCCCGGGCATAATGTAACAAAATAGAAGATTGATAATATATCACAGTGTTGTTACACGACCGCCAACAAGGGTCCCATGAGACAAAACTGATCAGTAAAATGCTTTTTAATGCAAATAGGTGTAGCACGGTAACCTAAAGGTTACAGCATTTGTCCATATGTTATCGAATTTTACGAGTTTTTGTTTTGATATTGTATTTTACCAAATGTTGCATTGGGACACTGGATTCGGTTGAATATTGACTGTAATGAAAAACTGCAAAAATGACACATTTGGGTCAGCAAAGAAAAACACTAATATAGTTAATACATTATATACTTTTGTAGGTCTGTCATCTTTAAATAATCATTTCACTCTCCTGTCTGCATATTTCCAGTTGCCTTTGAACAATTTCTGCTACAAAGGACATTGGTCTATTTAAACATTTCTTTTAAGGCTTTCAGTGTTCGAGAAATTGACGCAACTCTCAGAAAAATGTGTCAATTTATGTGGAAAAATTTAACCAACAGCATGAGGAATATGCAATATATATTAATTTACTATTCACCTCGAAAATACTGTATATTTATGTGTACTCACAAGATTTTTGATTGTATTCTAGTGCCGCGATACATCACTTCAGGTTTAAGGGTTAATTTAAAATAAATTTGCCATTCGTCGGAAACTGAAAAAGTTTTCAACGCGTTCAGATGGTTCAGACTGCTACAGAGATACGCAAACGAAGCTTATAGCACACGAGATGCATGAATCAATCACCACAATGTTTCTCATAGAATGTAAGGGAGTGCCAGCACTGTCAGGTTACAGGGTCGTTGGCCTGCTTAAGACTGAGAGGGTGTGGCCTTCTTCTTGATTACCCTCCTCCTGGCAGGAGTCGCGCTTGTGGCTTTCTGCGTCTTCAGCACGTCGATAAAGGTCTCAATGATAACAACCTTCTCGCTCAGGTCGCCAAGATGTGCCTTCAGAGCGTTGAACTCCTTATAGAGATCGTCCAATGCCTCAGACAGGGGTTGGATCCTAGAAAAATGAATAAATGGAGAAAAATAAATAAAACAGATTTTAATTGGAAATTTTAGCAAGAGAGAGAAACGGACGAGATAATTACCAGTGACAATTATGTCTTAGCTCTCCTGGTATTTTGTGGGCAATGAAATCACTAGCCTCCACACCAAAAATATGGGAAGTGTTTCCTGTTTTCCTTAGTAAAAACACCAGCTGTTTTTCTTCTGTGGTTTTAAAATGGGGCATTCCATTTGAAGGCACGTTAGCGGGTTTTAGTGTCCCTCAAAGGGCGTGACCCGGACAACATTGCCTCAAACCCACACCCGCCACGGTTTCTGAGTGGGAGGAATACCACAGCTGACATGAGAGCTTTGTTTAGCAACAGGGAAGACCGCAGAAGTGGGGCGTGAAAGTGGGGTAGTGTCACTGTGTTACTGTACCTGGGGTAGTGTCACTGTGTTACTGTACTTGGCGTAGTGTCACTGTGTTACTGTACCTGCCATAGTGTCACTGTGTTACTGTACCTGGCGTAGTGTCACTGTGTTACTGTACCTGCCATAGTGTCACTGTGTTACTGTACCTGCCGTAGTGTCACTGTGTTACTGTACCTGCCATAGTGTCACTGTGTTACTGTACCTGGCGTAGTGTCACTGTGTTACTGTACCTGCCATAGTGTCACTGTGTTACTGTACCTGCCGTAGTGTCACTGTGTTACTGTACCTGGCGTAGTGTCACTGTGTTACTGTACCTGCCGTAGTGTCACTGTGTTACTGTACCTGGCTTGGGGTCACTGTGTTACTGTACCTGGCGTAGTGTCACTGCGTTACTATACCTGGCGTAGTGTCACTGTGTTAATGTACCTGGGGTAGTGTCACTGTGTTACTGTACCTGGCGTAGTGTCACTGTGTTACTGTACCTGCCATAGTGTCACTGTGTTACTGTACCTGCCATAGTGTCACTGTGTTACTGTACCTGGCGTAGTGTCACTGTGTTACTGTACCTGGGGTAGTGTCACTGTGTTACTGTACCTGGGGTAGTGTCACTGTGTTAATGTACCTGGCGTAGTGTCACTGTGTTACTGTACCTGCCATAGTGTCACTGTGTTACTGTACCTGGCGTAGTGTCACTGTGTTACTGTACCTGGCGTAGTGTCACTGTGTTACTGTACCTGGCGTAGTGTCACTGTGTTACTGTACTTGGCGTAGTGTCACTGTGTTACTGTACCTGCCATAGTGTCACTGTGTTACTGTACCTGGCGTAGTGTCACTGTGTTACTGTACCTGCCATAGTGTCACTGTGTTACTGTACCTGCCATAGTGTCACTGTGTTACTGTACCTGCCATAGTGTCACTGTGTTACTGTACCTGCCATAGTGTCACTGTGTTACTGTACCTGCCGTAGTGTCACTGTGTTACTGTACCTGCCGTAGTGTCACTGTGTTACTGTACCTGCCATAGTGTCACTGTGTTACTGTACCTGCCATAGTGTCACTGCGTTACTGTACCTGCCATAGTGTCACTGTGTTACTGTACCTGCCATAGTGTCACTGTGTTACTGTACCTGCCATAGTGTCACTGTGTTACTGTACCTGGCGTAGTGTCACTGCGTTACTGTACCTGCCATAGTGTCACTGTGTTACTGTACCTGCCATAGTGTCACTGTGTTACTGTACCTGGCGTAGTGTCACTGTGTTACTGTACCTGCCATAGTGTCACTGCGTTACTGTACCTGCCATAGTGTCACTGCGTTACTGTACCTGCCATAGTGTCACTGTGTTACTGTACCTGGCGTAGTGTCACTGTGTTACTGTACCTGGCGTAGTGTCACTGTGTTACTGTACCTGGGGTAGTGTCACTGTGTTACTGTACCTGGCGTAGTGTCACTGTGTTACTGTACCTGCCATAGTGTCACTGTGTTACTGTACCTGGCGTAGTGTCACTGTGTTACTGTACCTGCCATAGTGTCACTGTGTTACTGTACCTGCCATAGTGTCACTGTGTTACTGTACCTGGCATAGTGTCACTGTGTTACTGTACCTGGCGTAGTGTCACTGTATTACTGTACCTGGCTTAGTGTCACTGTGTTACTGTACCTGGCGTAGTGTCACTGTGTTACTGTACCTGCCATAGTGTCACTGTGTTACTGTACCTGGCGTAGTGTCACTGTGTTACTGTACCTGGCGTAGTGTCACTGTGTTACTGTACCTGCCATAGTGTCACTGTGTTACTGTACCTGGCATAGTGTCACTGTGTTACTGTACCTGCCGTAGTGTCACTGTGTTACTGTACCTGCCGTAGTGTCACTGTGTTACTGTACCTGGCGTAGTGTCACTGTGTTACTGTACCTGGCGTAGTGTCACTGTGTTACTGTACCTGGCGTAGTGTCACTGTGTTACTGTACCTGGCGTAGTGTCACTGTGTTAATGTACCTGGCGTAGTGTCACTGTGTTACTGTACCTGCCATAGTGTCACTGTGTTACTGTATCTGGCTTAGTGTCACTGTGTTACTGTACCTGGCGTAGTGTCACTGTGTTACTGTACCTGGCGTAGTGTCACTGTGTTACTGTACCTGGGGTAGTGTCACTGTGTTACTGTACCTGGCGTAGTGTCACTGTGTTAATGTACCTGGCGTAGTGTCACTGTGTTACTGTACCTGGCGTAGTGTCACTGTGTTACTGTACCTGGCGTAGTGTCACTGTGTTACTGTACCTGGCGTAGTGTCACTGTGTTACTGTACCTGGGGTAGTGTCACTGTGTTAATGTACCTGGGGTAGTGTCACTGTGTTACTGTACCTGGCGTAGTGTCACTGTGTTACTGTACCTGGCGTAGTGTCACTGCGTTACTGTACCTGCCATAGTGTCACTGTGTTACTGTACCTGGCGTAGTGTCACTGTGTTACTGTACCTGGGGTAGTGTCACTGTGTTACTGTACCTGGCGTAGTGTCACTGCGTTACTGTACCTGCCATAGTGTCACTGTGTTACTGTACCTGGCGTAGTGTCACTGCGTTACTGTACCTGCCATAGTGTCACTGTTACTGTACCTGGCGTAGTGTCACTGTGTTACTGTACCTGGCGTAGTGTCACTGTGTTACTGTACCTGGCGTAGTGTCACTGCGTTACTGTACCTGCCATAGTGTCACTGTGTTACTGTACCTGCCATAGTGTCACTGTGTTACTGTACCTGGCGTAGTGTCACTGTGTTACTGTACCTGCCATAGTGTCACTGTGTTACTGTACCTGGCGTAGTGTCACTGCGTTACTGTACCTGCCATAGTGTCACTGTGTTACTGTACCTGGCGTAGTGTCACTGTGTTACTGTACCTGGCGTAGTGTCACTGTGTTACTGTACCTGGGGTAGTGTCACTGTGTTAATGTACCTGGCGTAGTGTCACTGTGTTACTGTACCTGGCATAGTGTCACTGTGTTACTGTACCTGGCGTAGTGTCACTGCGTTACTGTACCTGCCATAGTGTCACTGTGTTACTGTACCTGGCGTAGTGTCACTGCGTTACTGTACCTGCCGTAGTGTCACTGTGTTACTGTACCTGGCGTAGTGTCACTGTGTTACTGTACCTGGCGTAGTGTCACTGTGTTACTGTACCTGGCGTAGTGTCACTGTGTTACTGTACCTGGCGTAGTGTCACTGTGTTACTGTACCTGGGGTAGTGTCACTGTGTTAATGTACCTGGCGTAGTGTCACTGTGTTACTGTACCTGGCGTAGTGTCACTGTGTTACTGTACCTGGGGTAGTGTCACTGTGTTACTGTACCTGGGGTAGTGTCACTGTGTTAATGTACCTGGCGTAGTGTCACTGTGTTACTGTACCTGGCATAGTGTCACTGTGTTACTGTACCTGGCGTAGTGTCACTGCGTTACTGTACCTGCCATAGTGTCACTGTGTTACTGTACCTGGCGTAGTGTCACTGTGTTACTGTACCTGGCGTAGTGTCACTGTGTTACTGTACCTGGCGTAGTGTCACTGTGTTACTGTACCTGGCGTAGTGTCACTGTGTTACTGTACCTGGCGTAGTGTCACTGTGTTACTGTACCTGGCGTAGTGTCACTGTGTTACTGTACCTGGCGTAGTGTCACTGTGTTACTGTACCTGGCGTAGTGTCACTGTGTTACTGTATCTGGGGTAGTGTCACTGTGTTACTGTACCTGGCGTAGTGTCACTGTGTTACTGTACCTGGCGTAGTGTCACTGTGTTACTGTACCTGGCGTAGTGTCACTGTGTTACTGTACCTGGCGTAGTGTCACTGTGTTACTGTACCTGGCGTAGTGTCACTGCGTTACTGTACCTGGCGTAGTGTCACTGCGTTACTGTACCTGGCGTAGTGTCACTGCGTTACTGTACCTGGCGTAGTGTCACTGTGTTACTGTACCTGGCGTAGTGTCACTGTGTTACTGTACCTGGCGTAGTGTCACTGCGTTACTGTACCTGGCGTAGTGTCACTGTGTTACTGTACCTGGCGTAGTGTCACTGTGTTACTGTACCTGGCGTAGTGTCACTGCGTTACTGTACCTGGCGTAGTGTCACTGTGTTACTGTACCTGGCGTAGTGTCACTGTGTTACTGTACCTGGCGTAGTGTCACTGTGTTACTGTACCTGGCGTAGTGTCACTGCGTTACTGTACCTGGCGTAGTGTCACTGTGTTACTGTACCTGCCGTAGTGTCACTGTGTTACTGTACCTGGCGTAGTGTCACTGTGTTACTGTACCTGGGGTAGTGTCACTGTGTTAATGTACCTGGCGTAGTGTCACTGTGTTACTGTACCTGGCGTAGTGTCACTGTGTTACTGTACCTGGCGTAGTGTCACTGTGTTAATGTACCTGGCGTAGTGTCACTGTGTTACTGTACCTGGCGTAGTGTCACTGCGTTACTGTACCTGGCGTAGTGTCACTGCGTTACTGTACCTGGCGTAGTGTCACTGTGTTACTGTACCTGGCGTAGTGTCACTGCGTTACTGTATCTGGGGTAGTGTCACTGTACCTGGCGTAGTGTCACTGTGTTACTGTACCTGGCGTAGTGTCACTGTGTTACTGTACCTGGCGTAGTGTCACTGTGTTACTGTACCTGGCGTAGTGTCACTGTGTTACTGTACCTGGCGTAGTGTCACTGTGTTACTGTACCTGGCGTAGTCTGGGAGGACAGACTGGTGGTCATTCTGCAGCAGGTTCTTCATTTGATTCAGGATGTCGAATCTCCAGTCGTCCAGGACCTGGGTGAGGTTGGCCACTCCCCGCATGTTGATCTTCTCAGCTGGCAAAGAGGGAGAAAATGAGGCTGTTAAAATTTTAAAAAATCAACAAAAGATGTCCATGAGTGCAGAATCTACCCATCATGGTGGTTAGGCAGGAGTGTGAGGTAATGCCTGGGGTAACAACACCAGAAGGTTGTGCTTTTAAGCCCCGTATGAAAAGCAGAAAAACGTGCCCTCAGCCTCAGATGGCACCAGCCTGTGTGATGTCATGCATAAGGGGTCTGGTAAATAAATGAGAGTATCGTCAAAAGCCAAACTGGAAGTCATTGTTTTCCAATGGAATGAGGGCACATTGATTTGCTCAAAGCAAGTCAATATAAATATGATATGAAACCAAAGTTAAACTTAATTTTAATTTTATTTCTTTATTTCTGTAGCCGTTGTGTCATGCGGGCAGCAGTTCTATTGCTCTGTGTCATCTTCTGCCATTATAATTCCTATAGGTCCTCTTAAGGTGACCTGAGCAGCTATTTGTGTAGCTGATGTGAGAGTCCTGCTAAGGTGGGCTGAGCAGCTATTTGTGTAGCTGATGTGTGAGTCCTGCTAAGGTGGGCTGAGCAGCTATTTGTGTAGCTGATGTGAGAGTCCTGCTAAGGTGGGCTGAGCAGCTATTTGTGTAGCTGATGTGTGAGTCCTGTTAAGGTGGGCTGAGCAGCTATTTGTGTAGCTGATGTGAGAGTCCTGCTAAGGTGGGCTGAGCAGTTATTTGTGTAGCTGATGTGAGAGTCCTGCTAAGGTGGGCTGAGCAGCTATTTCTGTAGCTGATGTGTGAGTCCTGCTAAGGTGGGCTGAGCAGCTATTTGTGTAGCTGATATGAGAGTCCTCCTAAGGTGGCGTGAATAGATTTCTTTGTCTGATGTGAGTAGGAGGTGGAGCTGCTCACAGCCATCCCGGTAGTTCCACTCGTCCTTGGCCGGGCGTTTCCTCTGAGCCAAGACGGCCACCACAGCCATCACCAGGACCAGCACACTGAGTCGAAAGCTCATACTGGGACTCTGAACAGCACTTCTCCTGCAAAACAAATAATATACCCTCTCTCTTTGTGTTTGTATATGGATTATTAGTGTGTGTGTGTGTGTGCGTGCGAGTGTGTGTGATGTGTGTGTGATGTGTGTGCGTGCGTGCGTGTGCGATGTGTATGTGATGTGTGTGTATGCGTGCGTGTGTGTGCGTGCGTGCATGCGTGTGTGTGTGTGTGCGTGCGTGTGTGATGTGTGTGTGTGTGCGTGTGTGTGTGTGTGTGTGTGTGAGAGAGAGAGAAAGAGAGAGAGAGAGAGAGAGAGAGAGAGAGAGAGTGTGTGTGTGTGTGGTCAGGTTCAAAAATATTGATAAAGAATAAACATGACCAAAAATATAAACAAACCCAGATAATGAGGTAAATTGTATGCTCAGAATTGGGTAAATTATACTTTTTAAATAAATACAATTGTTCAGAAGAAAAGGGTATTTTTTTAATATCATTTTCTTTCCCAAACAGATCTATATATGGATCGTTCCACAAGACTCTGATCTCAACCACACATCAAAGTCAACCAATAAATGGTCAACTGGCCACAAAAGTACTGTTTTGCAATGGCCAATAGCCATCTCAGTCTCCAGGTTGAACCCAATCAAAAATGAGCGGTTTTAAATGGCATTGAAGATGGCAGTGGTTTCAATCGAAAGGAATATAACCATGTAATATCCCCATTTTTTAGCAAATGACACAGCTCACAAGCAACATAAACACGTGCTGTTTATTTTTCTTTTATTCTGTAACTTTGTTTTCTGGTCATCTATTCAAGGTGCCAATACTTCTGTACTGTGAACATACATATATATATACTGTATATGATAGATTCCAGACAATATTTTACCATTTGTGTACTTTTTCAATAAATTAATTAATTAATAAATAAATCTTAAACATTGACGCCAATAAATCAGCCTGTCCATTATTTATTAATAATAAATCTTTTTACATAAACACACATATTCGAATGGGTCAGCTTTTCTTGGGGGCGCCTGCTGTACCTCATCTCACCAGCAGGGATCAGGGTTTTTTATTCTTAACACAGAGCACAACTGTGTTTGTTTTTGTCGAATGGGAATTCTGTATTCATTTATACTAAATTTATATTCATGTTAGACTCTATTTAATCTAGCTGGAATGTGCTTGGCCCTCAAGGTTAGGCCATTGATTTTATTTTTGCATTACTTGCACATTTTATCCTCTCTGAATTCTTTTTTTTTGTGATTGATGGAAAAATAATTCTAATGTGTTTTCATTTGTGACACAAATCTAATGGAAGTGCATTATTCATTTTTTTATTTACTATTGTTACCTTGCAGTCACAATTATATGGTATGTATCATATAACAGTGGGCTATTTATTATTGAACCAGCCTCAGTTTTCATTTTAGTCAATTTTCTTTTGAAGAGCTGAGCGTCTGCTCGGAGTGGAAATTGTTCGAACATACAGGTGACGGTCTAACGTCCCTCTGTGTGTGTGTATGTGTTTCTGCATGCGTGTGTATGTTTTCAAATACGATATTTAATACTTCACATTCAGACTCGTGTCTAAATGTGTTTGTGAAAACTTAAAGAGCAGTCGTGATTGTTCTACAAAAGAATCCTCATAATTGCCTTTCAAAGTTTGCCTCTGACTCATTTGCAATCCATTTTTAGTTTTTTAGGGGGGAAAAGTGTCAAAAAACATTCCAAACCGCATTACCGGGAAAGTCATTAGTTGGAAAATATTTACCCTTTCACAAGCCAGTTTTCCGAAAAATGGAAATTCATTAAAATGTCGGTAGCCTAGATCCAACCAAGCTCCTCCCTATTTTCAAAAAAACTACTTATATGTCTGTAAGTTTTTTAACTTTAATACACTGTGGACCCTGTAATATAATGGGACCCTGTAGAGCTATGGACTGGTTTATTACAACAAGTACTTTTTTTTCTCATCATTATCCGACCTAATAAACAAATAAAAATGTCAGAATACATGTACAGGGTTATTTGCTCTTCCATTCATATTGCATTCAGTTGAACCAAACAATGAAAATGCCAGACATAATCATTGAAAGCATGCACTGTTCACCCCAGGCTAACATATGCAAGTCAATGAACAGTGGCAAAATAAAACAAAGAGCAAGTTAATGTTTTGTAAATCATAACTGCGGTAGAATACCATAGTACAAGAAAACTCTGACCAATATCTGCCAACACAAAAGTAAAATTCAACAAAGTCCTCCCGAAAACAACTGCATATATAGAGTTCAAAACTGCAAATATTTCTTCTGCAAGCACTTAGCTGCCTCTAAAAAACATATCCTAGCTGTATTGTTTTCAGATGCATAATAAAATCATTTACTTTAAACATTTTTAAAATCATAATTAGTATGCATGAGCAAACATTATAATTAAAGACATTGCATTTTAGCAGGTTCCGGGGTGTGCGTGTACTCACGTCGGTGTGATGAGCAAGGCTTGAGCTTATTACTTGACTGTGCCTCTGAATTCTAAAGGAAGGCTCCTTTCACCTCCAATCCACCAATCAGAAAGACCAACAGTTTTTCAGTGGAGCATATTTCAACACACCCACACACACACACACAGACGCAAACACAAATAGGCTACTGCCACACTCACACACACATGTACACGTGCATACACATGCAAGCATGTACTTTCTCACGTGCACAAAATGATATCCTCCATATACACAGACCCACACCCACACATGTACAAACATGCACACACACGCATGCAAATACCCTATGATGTAAGTGAAATTATATACTCCACATATGCTCTCCCACACACACACACACACACCACGCACACACACACACATCCTTTTTCGCATGAAATAAAATTATAGACACCCACCTGCAGATGCAGAGCATCATATAAACACACAGGACACATTCCTGTGCATTTGTGCGCTCAATAGTGGGCTGAATCAAATGTGGTTTGAATTATAGTCAAGCTTCCAAAGTCCTGCAAATCCTTCAGAGTTCTGGGAAAAGTGGGATTTTATGTCCGTTTGCTGTGTGTATATATATATAGCATGTCTTATAGAGCATGTCTGGGGTATTAGGCCATACCATGTCCCAACCTCAGATCTGTTCCTTATGGGTCAAGAAAAACTCAATGCACTTGTTTTGTTTTCATTAAAAATTACTTTAAATTAAAATCACAATGTAAAGCCATGCAGGAATACATCTACATAGCTATAATATATTTTACTGCATGTGGTTTAAGTCTCTGGTAACTGTCAGCAATGTTTGTTGCATCCTTAACTAAAACCAGCAACAGGCTTTCCAAATTAGCTTTCGTATTTTATCCATGCTCTTTTTCCTATTAATACAATTGTCAAACATATTACATTTTCTTTTAATGTGTGTCTTGGTGCATTCCTTTTTGTTGAAAAAATATGACAGACTATATTCCATCTGAATGTGATCATCTTTATGAATTTGAAAATAAAGCTTTGATGTTTTTTTATCGGATGTTTAATGTAATTGTTTAAAAATGTTTGACCATTTCAAGATTCTATTCATACATTTTTCTCTCTCTGTGCTATTCTTTCATTCTCTCCCAATGCACCCTCCCCTCTCTCTCCATTTTTATGACATAACAAGACAAGACAAGGCCCAAAGGTGGAGTGCATTGATGATTAGTTACTTTTTACTGTATCTGGCTGTCAGAAATCCCTGGAATCAGTTCACAGAGTTTCAAATTTCCATTTAGAAGAAAGAAATAATCCAAAAGATGAGTTATGCTATTTTCTTTATTTTTTATATCAGTTTTGCAAGTGTGCCTATGTGTGTGTGTCTATGTATGTGTGTATTTGTGTCTACAGAAGTTGTCCATTTCCACAAAAATGAAATGAAAGTTCATGCCAAATCATTGAATGAAAATAGTATCACATTTCCAAAGCACAAGTTAGTATTGTATCTGAAGTTGACGTGGGGTCTCAAACTGTATGGTGATTGGTGCATATGGGTGTGGGATGGATGTAATTCAGTGTGTCGTCTATCCTCCAACAAGCTTGAACAGGTGTTGCAGATCAAGTAGGGCAAATGCTTCTCCAAATACACATTGATGGTGTTGTTCAACACGCTGTGCATTGAGGAAAAAAGACAATACACTTACGAGCTGCCTGCACACTGCAGGCTTAATAGACAGACCTGGCTGCATACATTTTGCTGCTAATTTGAAAGATTACACCTTACAGGAATGACGGATAGCCTCCACTTTAATATGTGCACCTCACGCCAACCCAGTCTTTGTTTCAATGAGTTTCTCTGATTTCATCTGTGAAGAACAGTAAAGGGGAGTCCAATCCTCTCACATTCTGCTGAGATTTAAATGGCTTAGCCTATGCTTTTCTATTGAATAGTTTCTCACAATATTAAGAAGAGCTTTCCTCCAGTGCCACGTTGAAACAGCCATTAATGGCTAACATATGTGCTCTGTGGTCGTCATCCAGGTCTCACCACTGAAAAAGCTTTCCCTCCTTGGCCTTTCACATAAAAACATAATTTAATACATTTTAGTTTTTAGGGCTTGCAGAGTTACATTTATTTTAAGGTAGCCTAGCTTATAGTCAATTTTCTTAAATAGCCTGTACATGTCTAAACAAACAATCCATAGTGTATAAGCATCTACACATCATTTTAACAAAGCTGTGAGGTGGGTGTTTTATTTTGAAATAGTAGGCTATAAATGACCTGCAACAATGAATATTTTCATCTGAATTTTTATCTGAAATGATCAGTAACAATGTTATCCAAAGGGTTATGTCTTGAAATGGCTTTTATCCAAAGATATGTCTTGAAATGGCTCTTATCCAAAGGTATATGTCTTGAAATGGCTCTTATCCAAAGGTTTATGTCTTGAAATGGCTCTTATCCAAAGGTATATGTCTTGAAATGGCTCTTATCCAAAGGTATATGTCTTGAAATGGCTCTTATCCAAAGGTATATGTCTTGAAATGGCTTTTATCCAAAGGTATATGTCTTGAAATTGCTCTTATCCAAAGGTATATGTCTTGAAATGGCTCTTATCCAAAGGTATATGTCTTGAAATGGCTCTTATCCAAAGGTATATGTCTTGAAATGGCTCTTTCTCTAATTGTGAACCCATTGGATAGGGTGTCCCTTATGCCAAAATTAGTAGCCCATTAAATACCAGTTATAGTTTAGTAGGCTAATATGGCCTAACATTTTTTAGATAGGCTGCACATTCTTAGTTGCGGTAACAACAGACTCACTTATTATTATCAAAGACCTTTTTAAAAACATAACATAGGTATTATTTTAAAAGTTTATATAGCCAGGCCTACATTAAATAAAAAAGCATTGCGTAACCTTCGATAGCCTACTGTAGCCTAGTCACTTTTGCCGTTCTTTCTAGTTGTTGCTGTGCGAAACTGATCCCGAATTAAGAGTAAAGAGTAAAGTTTGCGCTAAATAGCAGCGGTATACACTGGGACGGTAACAGTACGTCCTCGGGTCTCTGCCTCTCTGGTTACCTTTTGGACACTAAATATGGCGACATCCGGTGTCAATGTTACACGCCTGTATCCAATGAGAAAAATGGCTTAGAGCGTTCTTCTACAGTTTTGAGGTTATCGCCCAGTAAAACCACTAGTTCTGTGTTAGAAACGCTCTGGCTTTACCATGGGTTTATCAATAGACTGTAGGAAAAAAGGCCTTTACCACATATGAACTGCTACTTAGCAAAAATAAAGCTGTCCAAACTGTGGGGGCAGTGAGCTAGCTTAGCTTCCTTTTCCGGTTTGGTTGCCTGGTAACGCACCGTAAACTTTAGAGATGAAAACGACAGTAACACAAGCTGAAAACAAAGCTGCATTTAAAGTACAGTTTTGATCAACATATTTTACCCACAAAATATTTAGGGAAAATACTAGTTTTATTTTACAAGGGAATTATGACTTTAGTAACGGTTAAGGATGGCGAATACACGGCTACAATCTATAAAATGGTGGGTAATGTTTGCTAGCTAACGTTAGCTTGCTAACAGTGAGTTATTTGATTGCGTTAGCTACACATGATAATTAACTAGCGTATATAACGTTAACTTACCCGCGCTGCAACCTATTTATTTGGTTGAGGCTATTTAACAAGCGCTTGTTTATTTGGTTGAGGCTAACGTTACTGTATAAGCGCGTGTTGTTAACGTTAGGCAACTTAAACGACATCAGGCACGCTTTGAGGGTTTTGTTGAAAACTCATTCTCGCATGTCACTTGCTAACGTTTATGTTACTTAACATTAGCCAAGTTATCGTTACTACGTTAAGCTAAACGTAAGGTTTGTGTCTAGCTTGCTAATCGAATGTTCGACAAAGAAGCACATTGCGTAACGCTATTGACATTTTAACGAGGTTATTATTAGCTCATCTTTCTCTTTCAGATCAAAGATGGGCGTTACGGAGAGGCTATCCACATTCTCAGTAATGAACTTCAAAAACAGCTGAAAGTAAGTTGACGTTAATATTTTCTTACAGTTTTGGTTGTTCTCTTATTTTGTTTTGACCAGCTTATTGTTCGCTAACTTACCTAGCCACAGTAAGTTATGTGTTAGATGGACGCTACTGTGTGTGCATGAGTGCAGTTTATTTGATTGTCTGTTTCAGCTAATAAACCGTAGGCTAACGTTATATTAGCTAAATAGCTATAACGTTACAGCTAGCTACCCCCAACCACCATCAAGTGCTTCTTATGCAGTACCGATCCAAGTGAGGAATAAGATTGTCAGAGTGTTTTGAAGTAGCCTGCTTCAGCTATGCAGTGTCTACCTTTTATACTTAGCAACAATCTTGGTCATGGATTTTGACAAGTTTTTTTGCAACGATTCTTCAACTGGAAAGGCAATACGCCCACCCTGGCTTAATTGCGCCCACCCTGGCTTAATTGCGCCCACCCTGGCTTAATTGCAACATAAACGGTACAATCCTCAGTCCCACCACTTCCAGATGACCCAACCTGATAACAGTATTAAGATTCAACCTTAATTCCATTTGGCCCAAACAAGCCAGTTATTCCGACAGATCTCTTGTTCACTTCTCTCACCTTTCTTCCTGTGAAATCCGCTTTAAATTTCTCTCTGAATCACAGTTCAGGTAGAATATCAGATTACAGCAGCCTTGTCTCACGTGGTTTCTAGGAGTCTGAAGTTAGCCCACAGAACTGTATAAGAACTGAAAAAAAAACTTTTTCAATGGCCCACCGTCTCTTCTCTGATCGGCTAACATGACATGTCATGTGAAGATGGTCATTTTACCCAGAGGACAGACCTACGGCTCCATGTAAACAACCTGTTCCAGATCTCTGCTGACCAATAGTTGCCCATCACTGTGTTTGCTCACCAATTGCTGCCTACTGTGTGCAGTCTAGGGCAGCGCTGTCCCTCCTGGGCTACTGCTACTACCATATGCAGGACTACATCAATGCAGCCGAGTGCTACGAGCAACTGACCCAGTTGCACCCAGAGGTGGAGGAGTACAAACTGTACTATGCCCAGTCACTGTACGGGGCCTGTGAATTCCCCGAGGCCATGAAGGCCACCTTTCTCCTGGACAACCCCAACAGCCACACCAAGGTATGCACTCAGACAAGCATGAGCTCTTCTCCAAAGCACTTCATGTCAGCTGCCTTTTTTTTTTTTTTCATATTGTAGTTGACAAGTTCGCAACAGACATGAGTAAGAAACGCATCATGAGCAGCTCAACAGGGGCACCTGATCAACCAATTGGGTTCACTAGTGAGCGAAGCGATAATGTAATACTGGCTGAATAAAACCATTCCATACGTGAGCAACAGTAGACCCATTTCGGAATCACCCTGAGTCTGCAATGGCACAGTCCATATTCGAAACCTGAAACATGATGGTTTTCTTTCCTACCATAATTACTACCTCTGAATGAGTTTTTAAGTGTTATTAATTAGACACTTACTGTCTACTGAAGGATGGATTTTGCCCTTGTAACAATTTATGAAAAATGGAAGTTCAACGACAGAGCAAATGGAAATGAGCCAAACGTGCATTACGTGGGAATAAGTGAAAGTACAAAATGATGTTGGAACAAATCTTTTCAACAACCTTAACTGATCACAACATATTGGCTGTGAGAAAAATCTGAATACACAGTGTGGGTCCCCAAGGCAGAGTATGAAAACCACTGCTTTAACAGGATGAGCCTCGTGGCATCACCAGATCTCACATTTTACAAAGTAGTTTTTTTTTTGGAGGCCCAGTGTTGAAATGTGAAGTTATACACTTTTTCTCAATGTCTCCCAGAGTTTGTCTCACAGAGCCTCACGCGGGCAAAAATATAGGAAATTTAGCAAAAAGATTTCTGCAAACGTATGTAAATATTTACAGGATGAGCTCCCAGAAGAAAGGTTTTTGGCTGATGTGTTTTGGTTGTTGGATGTGCCAAGTGTCTAGCAAGTCAATGACTTGTGTATAAAAACTATTTTAAAAGGTCTGGTACATCCAAAAACAATAAATGGTCAGCCCGGGTCATGTTTCCTCAGAGACACGCAATGTGCTTTAGAGAAAAGACAGTCTTGTACTTTCAACTTTTAAAGAGGTTCCAAACGGCTCTCTGCACATTTAATGTTTGCTTCTAAATTAAATTAGCATGATTAAACGAGTCTGCTTGGCCACCTCACCGTAAAAACACTGCTTCTCATCCTTAAATAAACTTTAGCCCTGCCCTTTGGATAAGACAAGAAAAAATGAATACAATATTGAATAAAGTCAAACTGTGAAACACAGATTTCTCACTCTCCCTCTTGTCATTAGGATGTTATGAGACGGGACCGGCCTGCTCACCGACAGTCTGGCTTGCTCACATGGATTCCAATGATCTACGTTTGGATGATTGATTTTCATGATCCTGACTGTCTCAGGTTCAATCTGATTGGACTAATTAACACCCGACTGCTCATATTGACTGTACTGATTGGATTCGTTTGAATATGAATTGCTTTGTTGGAAGAGTGGAAATTCTAGTTAGAAATGATCTGATTGGTTGCTCACATACACGGTTTATAATGTAGCTGAGTTTCATTTACACATGTTCAGCATCCGTGGTGACTGACTGCAAAAGCACTGTGACAAGTTTAAAAAGTGTGAGAAGATGGGAACACTTTAATTTCCCAATTATGGAAAGCCATGTTGTATTATCTGTTATATTTATCCCAACTGAATTTCATAACAGACCTTCTGAGTCAGAGTGGTGTTTGGTTTTTCCCAAACAGATGATTAAACTGCAGGCTGCCATTAAATATGGAGAGGAAGATTTGTCTGGGGCCAAGGTAAAAAAAACTAAGGAGAATGTCTTTGTTTTTGTTATGAACTGCAGATGATATTTAGCATGTCTGAGCTAATTTGCAGAAAGTATGTAACCTTAACTGAGGAAAAGCGCTGAAGTTTAAAGAAATACACTGAGGGCCTGATTTAGCACACGCAAAACCAATAACGTGACCAATGATTTGTCATGGTATTTGTTTTGCACCAATCATAGGTTGTGTTATTGTTTTTGCACATGCAAAATTTCTTCGTAAATCAGGCCCTGAGAGCGAAGGTTACAGAGGGAAGGTTAGAGAGTGATAGAAGAAATGAGAGAATTGAAGAGACAGAGAGTGAAAGGGATGAGTGAAGGGGAGAAAGGGTGTGGCAGAGGGAGAGAAAGGGGAGAAGAAAGGCATTCATAGAAAAGTGTGTGAGAGGAAAGCACTGCGTGATAAAGATAGTTGTTTGTATGTTTGAATGTGAGAGAGAGAGAGAGAATTTGTGACAGAATGAGAAGGATTGTGCGTGTATGTGCATGCGCGAGAGGCAATAAAACGTTGTTTTTGTGTGCCAGAGCCTGGTGGAGCAGCTGCCGCCGGATGATCCAGACTATGAGGTGGATCTGGGCTGTTTACTGTACAAAGAGGGAGAGTTTGAGGAGGCCTGCAAGAAGTTCCTCACCTCCCTGCAGGTGCTGGGCTACCGCCCAGGTAATCCATCCTGTCAGGCATTTCCCAGACAGGATTTCCAGCTCTAAGGCACAAAAACTCTCAGATATGGGGTGGGATTCAATGTTTGGATTCGAGCAGAAGGAGGGTTTTAGTCAGTAGGGTATCCCCTGCCTCATCGTGAAAAGGTGGCTAGCTTATTTGAGCTGCCTCTGCCAAGTTGTGTTGTCCCCTGGACCGGTACAGTGCAGCTGGTGCATAATGCAGGGGAATAATTTGCAGTTGGATGTAGGCACTTTGGGAGACCCACTGCCAAATTCATGGAGGACGCTGCAGTAATGGGTCTGCTCTATAGGTGACTCCTTTTTCCATATTAAGCCAGAAAAAGAACAACATAGAAGTCAGAGGTGTTTTAAAAAAACTGTAAAAGGAAGTTCATTTGATCATCAGTAATGGTGCCAGGTGCCTAGCGGGCACTGTGGTCCTCCAGGACTAGCCTTGGCTGAGTCTGCCCGTGGAGTGTCCAAGTGGTTATCTGGAAAAATCCATCAAGCGAAATGTTTGTAACTGTGGCAACAACAGGGGTAGCAATTTGGCTCTGTGTGGGTTTGGAGAGAGGGCAGGGAACTTTGGACTCGCAGGCCTGCGGCGATGTGCGTTCTAAAAACAGCGCCCGTGACCATTCAGGCCTGGGAAACAGCAATCCCGTCTCCTTTCTCATTGCAGATCTGTCGTACAACGTGGCCCTCTGCTACTACAGCATGAAGCAGTACGCCCCGGCCCTGAAGTACATTGGGGACATAATCGAGCGCGGGATCAGGGAGCACCCAGGTGAGAGAGCGCTGTTCAGGAGGTCTTCACACTGGTAAACAAAGCGGTCTGATCTATTCTAAGTGCCAGTGTGCATGATGAATCCTCATTGAACTGGTTTAATGTTGGGCCGCTTTCCTGATATGTGTGATGCCATCTTTGGCGATAAATCAGTGTGAAATGTAAAATAAACTGTAGTTTACCTGTGGTAGGTACAGTATCAAACATGTCTGGGAAAAAAACACAAACACCTGTTAATTTGTCTGTATCCCCTAACTTAAAAAATGTATGTAATTGTCAAAAAAACTTTGAACCAGTCAAATTATCACATTGTCTGTGTGTGAATGCACTGTGAACCATGCTACATTTTAAGTATCTAAAGTAATCCTACTTTTTAGTTTTGATAAGTCTCCAAATTCTGTCTCCAAAAACAGCTGGAAAGCAGTGTGAACAAAAACCATGTCAGTTTTTTTTTTTCTTCTTTTTTTCCCCTCAGAGCTCAGTGTTGGCATGACGACTGAAGGCATAGACGTCCGAAGCGTGGGGAACACACTGGTCCTGCATGAAACTGCGCTTATAGAGGCCTTTAACCTGAAGGCGGCCATCGAGTACCAGCTGAAAAACTGTAAGAGTGCCATGTGCGGCCTGTGCAATTTTCTACACCACTAAATTAAAATGCTGCTTAGATTTATGGCCATTTTCAAGTCATGTTGTCTCATTGAGTAGCCCCTGTTTTTTTTTGTGTGTGTCTTCAGTTATATTTTCCAGAAATGGAAAGTTCCGTTATTATAGTAGCATTTCAGAGATATGCACTTTGGTTGACCAGTCAGAGTTACGGACTGACTGGTGAACCAATCAGGGTATTAACCCGAAAGTAGCATAAGCATTTCATACAATGCCTAGATTTTTTAAATTATAACTATTTATTATCAATTTAATGCTCAAAATAAAGAGCTTTAAATGGAAATGAGTCACACTTTCCATTGATAAACACCTTGTGTGCAACAAAATGGGTGATTTAATGTGTTTCTCAACACATTGCCAGATGCATTTTAGTCGACAGTGCTCAAAGCAGTTTAAGCTGAGCTGACAATTCCACATTGCCGTGGATAATGAGTATGCCTCTTTGAACTGTTCACTCGATGTGCGCTCAGTTCATCTAGCTCAGTGGTCCCCAACCCTGTTCCCTGTGATCTACAGTCCTGAGGGTTTCCTCTTCAACCCTAATAAAGCACACCTCATTCAACAGCTAGAGATCTTGTTCAACTGCTAATTAGAAGCTTCAAAGTAGAATCAGGTGTGCCAAATTATGGTTGAAATGAAAACCGAAGGACGGTAGATCTCCAGGAACAGGGGGTGGGGACCACTGATCTAGCTGAACACATTCTCAAACGATTTTCCAAGGAAACCTGAAGTCGCTTTCAAGCTTCACTTGAACGTGTGCATGTTAAAAGGATATCCGTAAGGAAATTGCTGTTTATTTCTGGTATGCGTTTGAACAGCCAGTGAAAAAAATGTGAACTCATCTTGTACAGACAAGATTGTGGAGGTACCGTAACCAAAGTTGCCATTAAATGAAACTTTTCAGAAAGTTTCCCTAACCTCTGCACCAGGGGAAGATTTCCTGTGGGACAGAACAGGAAATTGAAAATGATGTCAGATTTTCGGCCCGCTCGCCGAACGGCCATTGGAAAGGCGAGGGGGAGCTCTGAGCCTCCCCTCGGGCTGTGATCACAGGGGCCACACCTGCCTTTCATTCAATTCACACACAAGGGCAAGACTTGTACCAGTGTAGCGCAAATTGAAAACCGGGATTAATGCTCTCCAGTGGATGGCAGGATTTTACTGGGATACTCCTTCTCCAAAGTTAATTCAGAAAAAGTTATTAAAGTTAATTTAGGGTAAATATGAAATTCAATATCTAGTGCAAAATATGGCAGGATGTACAGCATATGTTACAAAATGCACAGGCTACTGCCATTCCACACTTATATTCATAAATAGTGTAGATGTTACAATAAATAAAGCAGTTACATGTGTGAAGGCAGCAATACCCGATTTGATTTCTATTATAGCTGATTTTGTTAAATATTAAATTCTTGAATTGTTGATTAATAACTTTAGTTACTACGGTTTATATTTTTAGCAAGCGTTAAGTTCTTTATATTGATGGTCTGTTGATTAGAGAGCACCACAGCTGCAGGTTGTACCGTGGATAACTGTAACCCATAGTGTGTTTGGTACGGTACTGAGAGGTGCGCACTGTGTAACCTGTTCTTCTTTTCCCATGTTCCTCTCTCTCTCTCTTTTTCTCTCTTCTCTCTTCTCTCTCTCTCTCTCTCTCTCAAGTCGACGCAGCGCAGGAAGCATTGACGGACATGCCGCCCCGGTCCGAGGAGGTAGGTTGAGCATTTGCAGGCTTTACGAAACTTTCGCTCAAAAATTAGACCCAAACCATGGTTTGTTATTGCAGAGATGCTCATGGCATTTGGACGAACCTGCATTCGCCTTTGGGACATTGAGCCACAATAATCAGGCCTCCACATTTTTTTTTGCTTGTCAGCGTCTTTTCAGAAATGTGCACGATATAAGTCAAAGATGAAAACCGGTTCCTTAGGAAATTAATATTTACTTTACTGTAAATCAGACCTGGGAGAAATATGATTTGAATTCCTTTTCAATACTTTAGCTGTTCTTGACTGAGCTTGCCTGATCCAATGGAATCAGTCTGAATGCAGAAAAAACCCTGCCCATCTGGCACTCCAGGCAGTCTCAATGAAGCCCTCAGAAGTATATGAAAGGTGTTCAGTCGTGTTTGATTCAGGTCTGCTGTAAATGCAACTGATTAATTAATCTATAAATTCGGAGAAATACATTTTTTGAAGACAAATCATATCAATTTCTATAATTAAAATGTGAGAGTGTGTCTCTGTTTACCCTTATCCGTCTGTATCTGATGTATTTTTAAAATGATTGGTGAGATCATCATTATCCATTACAACTGTAGTGAGCACTGCATTCCATAGGTTAGACCTCCCTCTTATACATGCACACGTAATTTGGGCCACGTTCATGTTCCAAATGTTGCGCATAGACATAAAGTGCATAGAACAGTTATTGCTATATTTCATTGATGAAACTCCTTTTGTACACTCCGTAAGAGAATATTGTGATCACTGAGAGCTGCAGCAGCATATGAGAACATAGTGATGACTGAGTGCTGCAGCAGCAGCATATGAGAACATAGTGATCACACAGAGCTGCAGCAGCATATGAGAACATGGTGATCACTGAGAGCTGCTGCAGCAGCATATGAGAACATAGTGATCACACAGAGCTGCAGCAGCATATGAGAACATAAGTGATCACTGAGAGCTGCTGCAGCAGCATATGAGAACATAGTGATCACACAGAGCTGCAGCAGCATATGAGAACATGGTGATCACACAGAGCTGCAGCAGCATATGAGAACATGGTGATCACTGAGAGCTGCTGCAGCAGCATATGAGAACATAGTGATCACACAGAGCTGCAGCAGCATATGAGAACATGGTGATCACTGAGAGCTGCTGCAGCAGCATATGAGAACATGGTGATCACTGAGAGCTGCTGCAGCAGCATATGAGAACATAAATGATGGGATGAGAATCATACATTTCTACCTCCCTGTTGGGACAACAGGAGAATATATTTCACTCATCCGATCATGAATGAATCATGTTCCGTACAAGCAGAAAAATCCTAACATCGAGGTCTGGTCAATCAAAACAGTTTTATTACATCACATTTTTTCCCCACACATTGAAGTTATGAGAGGATGCGGTCAGTGATTTTCTGCTTGTGGCTGGTTGACCTCACGTGAAAGGGCATCAGTGTGATGTTGTCCCAGGCCATGTTGGAATGGCTCTCATTGGAACAGCTCACTATATCTGCATCCTGTCGTCCTCCCCAATGAGCTAATCCGCTGCTGTCTGCACACGCTCAGTCAGACCAGTCCACCAGAGCCCCAGTCAGATTTATAGAGACTTGGTACGACCAGTGCAGTCGTCAAAGGGTTGTGACTCCATATCGCGGTCTTCAGCACCTTTTCTACTGTGGGAACTGGAACCAGGTTGAAATGTGCAGTGCTGGATTCCACGCCATTTTCGGTTGGGCCAAATAAGAACCACGCTAAATGGAACGTGGAACGTAATGGTGCTTGAGCCCAATAATGAAGCTGATGCCGTAACAAACTAGAACTAAGACTGTGGGTAGAGTTTTAGGACCATATTCTGATTATTTTGCTAGTACTAAGTATGATCAGAAATAACCGACACAACAAAGTCAGCTAAATCAAAATGTGAAAGTGCCGCACCTTAAAATGTCTCACCATAGGTTCTGTTTAAATATGGCCAGGAAAGACAAAATGAAAATTAATCTTTATGCTTCTCCGTTAAGTGTTGGCCAACATTTGAATGGGCAAACATTTTCAGGGTTGTCAAGCACATATATTGGCTAGCTAATCTCAGGACAGGTCAAAGAGAGACACGCGGTGATGTTAAGCACCGAAGCACCAACATTTCCCACTACTCATTTAGGCCACCTTCAACGTATTCTGAATTGCTAGATTGTCTGTCGTCTTGTTAAAGACAATTGAAGCTGCCTGATTGGCTCACTGATTGATCTGCCCTGATTGGCTGGATTTGCCAGTGAGCAGGAGCAGCTCTGTAAAAGGAAATGGAGTGGAACAGGGATTAACAGTTATTACTATAGACTAAACAGATGGTAGACTCCATATTCATAACATTTCAAGTACTGTCTGCCATCTGTTAAATCCAAATATTCAAACTTCTACACCGCATCATGAGCTAATACTGCACTGGAAACTCCTGTTTCTAACCAAAGCTTCCTGTAGTTAAGGAAAACGGAACAAGAGTCAACCATCTGGTTAGTCTATAGTAATGTCTGTGCTGAATCCTGACAGACTTTTTCGTTTGTGGTTGTAGTTCTGCCAAAGCTTACAATAGAGAACAAAGGGGCGCTTTATAGAACTCACATTTATTAAATATATATAAAGGCCACTGGTGGAAAAATTATATAATGGGATACAGCAGTTCCCCTTTTATAATGATCGTTAACCATATTTATTGAATTAATTGGGTAATATTCGTAAAGAAAACTGTACGTGGACATGCCAAGCGTACACACTGATTACGTGGTGGTTGGTTGATTTAGAAATGCTCAGCATAGTCATCCAAGCACTTTCTCTGGGTTTCATTCTTGTGTAGAACCACGTTCGGTCTCTTTTTAAAACCTATTTTGAGATGGAGGAAGATAAAAGGTAACCGCCTGAGGAGTCGCGTGTATCTGGAGAACTCTGCGCTGAAGATGTCATCTCCTGGCTCCTGTCCCAAGGCAGCCTGGAAAATTCCTTCAGTACTTCAGTCAATGCTGTTTTTACCCTGTGATCCTTCTGTCATCTATCAATCTGCCTGTGTGTGTGTGTTCACGCACGCGCACACACAAGTACTTCTCACTGATATTTCTCCAGGGACATGGTGTGTAAGGGGTGCTCACTGATATCTCTTCCTGGAGAGGTGTGTGTCTTCATTGAGTGTGTGTGTGTGTGTGTGTGCGTGTGCGTGCGTGCGTGTGTGTGTGTGTGTTTCTACTGGCGCAGTGAAGCGCACCTGCTCTGTGGAATGAAAGCGGGCTGCAGGAACATGTTCTTATGCACAACTGATCACTTGGCAAGAAGGACATTCAGCCTCTTCAATCTGTTCAACTCCACATAACCCGTTACACACCATGTCCCTGGAGAGATATCAGTGAGCACCCCTTACACACCATGTCCCTGGAGAGATATCAGTGAGCACCCCTTACACACCATGTCCCTGGAGAGATATCAGTGAGCACCCCTTACACACCATGTCCCTGGAGAGATATCAGTGAGCACCCCTTACACACCATGTCCCTGGAGAGATATCAGTGAGCACCCCTTACACACCATGTCCCTGGAGAGATATCAGTGAGCACCCCTTACACACCATGTCCCTGGAGAGATATCAGTGAGCACCCCTTACACACCATGTCCCTGGAGAGATATCAGTGAGCACCCCTTACACACCATGTCCCTGGAGAGATATCAGTGAGCACCCCTTACACACCATGTCCCTGGAGAGATATCAGTGAGCACCCCTTACACACCATGTCCCTGGAGAGATATCAGTGAGCACCCCTTACACACCATGTCCCTGGAGAGATATCAGTGAGCACCTGTTACACACCATGTCCCTGGAGAGATATCAGTGAGCACTCCTTTGGATTCGGTGCAGTAACAATAGTGGGGTCATTTGAATAACGGTAACTCACACTGGTGCTATTAAATAGTACGCATACACATATACAGCTATATAACCAATACATACTCACACTTGAGCTTGTTTGCAGTCATCATAGAGAAAGTTTTCATTTTAAATAACTTTCTGGGGAATCAATAAAATCCACTCTTAACTCAATTTGCCAGCAGTGAAGCCCATATGCTGGCAACACAGCAGTACAATTCAATCATATTTAATTAAAAACAAAAATTACTTTCATTTTTTCTAATTTTGAGAACTCTTCACGTCTTCACTTCCATCACATTCGGCGGGTATACCTCGTCTCTCGGCTGAAAAAAGCTCTTTAAACGTGTTTTCAGGCAGTTATCTCCAAATAAATTGAGTTCCTTTACCGTGGTCTCTCAGTGGATCACCCGTCATCCAGTTTGGAAATGTGTGCTGCGAGATACCATCTCCAAAGGGCAGAAGTTAACGGGAAACAGCCACTGAGACTAGATAGCTACCTACTGCCCCCTGGTGGTGAATAGGTTTACTGAAAGATTGTCCAACACATGACTGTTACGTGTTTTTTTATTTTTTACCTGCGTTAATGAGAGGGTTTTGCACTAACAAAAGTTATTCCTCACATATTTGTAAGTTAGCAATTATTGTGTTCTCTACTATATTGGCAAGTTGTTGATATATTGCTATGCATGAATATCCATGAAAAACAAAATCCATATAGGAGGCATTCAGTATTTGCTGAGAGGCAGTCCCCACTGCTGGCCCAGTACTGCATAAAACATAAAAAGGTTTCTGGCACTACTGATGAGATATCTAGGTTATTTCAATGCCAGTAACATTAGCATTTGGTACAATACCGTACATCGGGCCTGATTTACTAAGACGTTCAGCACACGCAAAACTAATCACACAACCAATGACCAATCATTGCACACGCTAAAGGTCTTAGTAGATCAAGCCCATAGTCTCAAGTACACACTTTAGTTCAAATAGTGGTGAAAGAGGATAAGATGCTTTCCGAGGTTAGACTTGATTGGATTGTTCTGGAGTAGGTTGTATTCCACTGTATTGGATTGTTCTGGAGTAGGTTGTATTCCACTGTATTGGATTGTTCTGGAGTAGGTTGTATTCCACTGTATTGGATTGTTCTGGAGTAGGTTGCATTCCACTGTATTGGATTGTTATGGAGTAGGTTGCATTCCACTGTATTGAATTGTTCTGGAGTAGGTTGCATTCCACTGTATTGGATTGTTCTGGAGTAGGTTGCATTCCACTGTATTGGATTGTTCTGGAGTAGGTTGTATTCCACTGTATTGGATTGTTCTGGAGTAGGTTGCATTCCACTGTATTGGATTGTTCTAGAGTAGGTTGCATTCCACTGTATTGAATTGTTCTGGAGTAGGTTGCATTCCACTGTATTGGATTGTTCTGGAGTAGGTTGCATTCCACTGTATTGGATTGTTCTGGAGTAGGTTGCATTCCACTGTATTGAATTGTTCTGGAGTATGTTGCATTCCACTGTATTGGATTGTTCTGGAGTAGGTTGCATTCCATAGTATTGGATTATATTGTATTACAGGAGCTGGACCCAGTAACCCTTCACAATCAGGCCCTGATGAACATGGACACCAAGCCCACTGAGGGCTTTGAGAAACTGGCCTTCCTCCTGCAGCAGAACCCCTTTCCCCCGGTTACCTTCGGCAACCTGCTCTTGCTCTACTGTAAATACGAGGTGAGCCTTCGCAGTGGATCCTGGGAAATACCCCAGACGTTGGGTCAGTGTTTAAGGACTCCAGGGGGTTTATTCGGAAATGACCTCACAGGTATTGTCTTAACAGAGGTTTTGGATTGCAGCAGGATGTGCTCATTTTCATTGTTACTTGGCACTTAAAATGAAAATATTTAATTAAAGATAAAACGGCTTATTACACTGTTCACTCACAGCTTGTGACTCTCCAGGTCCAGGATTGGGAAACCAGGGTCTAACATGTACATGTTATTACAAGTTTTCTGGAATAAGTATTTGAACCCTGGGGAAACTATTTAGTTATATGGGCCAAGCACACAGGAGGTGAATGTCATGTATTTATATGTCGTGTATAAGCCTTATATATTTTGAGACTTGGGGTACAATTATTTGGGGTACAGATGGTGCAGGGATGCCAGCTGATAGTGGGGCTCACATTTTATTGTGTTGCTCCAAAATTGTGACCCCTTCCACCACCTTGCAGTGGAATCTGTAGTTGCACCCCTGGTCCAACCAAACATTCCTGGGTATTATACATTTTTTGCTTTAACCGAAAAACTTGATGAATGATGTTTACAAACGTTGCCCTGCAAAAGACCATAGAAAGTTTGTTTTTGTGGATTTTTTTTTTATTTTTTTTAATTTTTTTTAATATAAATTTGCCACCCAACTTGGGGCTGTATATGTCCAGGTCCCTCCCTAATCTGGAACTATCTGCAACCGCAGTCACGTTCCATGCACAAACCACCATTCTCCTCCGAACATTGTGCGTCCTACAGCTGCTTCACGTCACAGACCACAGCTAAGCTCGCACAGAGCGGTGTCGGAGGAGGCACCTTTCATATGCGGCTTTGACATGCAGTCTTACGAGCGCCCTTATCGGCCAGCGGGGGTCACCTAAGAGCAATGAAAGACCCGGTTTTTGTGGATTTTTAGCATGGCGTTTGGCTGTTGGGGATATTAACCGCAAAGCAGCTCAGATGTAAGTTATGGAAATATAATTTTACTGTCAGCCAGTCTCCCATATGTTGCAGCATGGCGCCAGGAGCTTCAGCCAGCCTGGCCTCACGGAAAATCGTGGAGGTCATGTTTTTCCAAAAGTGGATTAAACTTCCTTTAATGCATCTGCATGAGAACGTTTTATTTAATTTTCAGAGAGGCGATCCTGCTGTGTTCGGCGCAGCAACGCTAATGGGGTCATTTAAAGCTTTTTTTAAAATGTCACCTGTTGTTTGAAGTGTTTTATATAAGAAACAGCCACTCTGAGTAGGAATTGGAAAATAATGTGATTTGAATTAAGAGGCTGTAACGATTCTTGCGTGACTTGCTTTGCAGTACTTTGACCTGGCTGCAGATGTCTTGGCAGAAAATGCTCATCTAACGTACAAGTTCCTCTCTCCGGTAAGACGCCTATATTCGTGTGTATAATGTAAACGGCATATTTTGTTTGGAACTTAATCTGTTGGTATTTTCAAGGCAGTAGTTTGTATTTTGTTTTTGTTGGGCTTTCCGAAACAGAAGCTGTTGAAATGTTATACTGTAGATTTTATACACGTGTGAAACTCTTTCTTTTCAGTATCTCTATGAGTTTTTGGACGCTATGATCACCTGCCAGACTGCACCAGAAGAGGTAAACATGGCGATGCTGCAACTTCGAAATGTTGAGAAATTTCTTAATATTTTTTAATATGTAAATATTCTTTTGTTTTTTCCCAGTGCCACATTACATATGTTGATTATTTGGTTAATTAACTGAACAGCCCTTGGAAATGCTGCAGTGATAATGAGCAATTAGCGTACATTACAATGAAACATTTATCATTTACAAATAAATTATAAATAAAAGAGGTTCTGATGACTCATTAGGCTACTTTTTGAGCATTACATTTTCACAGAATTTACAGAATCAGTCTGGTGGATCCAACACGTCACATCCGGTGCATATACGTGTGTCGAATCATTGTATTGGCCATAATCATAGCTTTGGGCCGATACCGATACAACCGCTGTATTATCGTGCATCCCTAACTCAAAGTGTAGTAGTGATTCTGCCTTTTTGCTCGATAAACGCAGGCCTTTCGCAAGTTTGACGAGATTGCGGGTAAACTGACCGAGCAGCTACGCAAACTGACCAAGCAGGTGAGCTGCCGTCACACCTACCCGCTCCTCCCCAACCCCTGGCTTAAGAGGACGCTTCACACCTGGTTTATTTACAACCAAACCAGAAATGCAGGCACTGAGACTTTTCCTATTAGTCGGACATCGGTATCTAAATTGTTTGGACACTCTAGGGGGAAAAAAGTAGGAAAAACTTTGCTTACCATACTGCCCTCGTTGCAAAAAGATCACACCCCATTAGGCAGCCCATAATTAGTCACACCTGGGAACAATCCAATCAATCAGTTACCTGCAAGACACACGATACACACTAATCTGACATTCAGTGGATGAAAATAAATTGTGATTAAAGCTGATTATGCAGACATTTGTAAATTAAATGAAAATATCTGTTGGAAACCCTCCCCCCCCCCCCACACACACACACACACGTCCTTGCTCAACCTGTGAAGGAGTAGCCTTCACTGTAATCTGACCTCATTAGACCTCATTATTTGTCTCCACCATCAAGGTTCAGGAGGCCAGGCATAACCGTGACGACGAGATTGTGAAGAAGGCTGTTCACGAGTACGATGAGGCGCTGGAGAAGTGAGTGGCATTCCGTTCGCATAGAGAGCACAGACCTTTCCCACCAAGTGTCTGCTGCCCTGCTGATGTTCGGAAAATACAATCAGGCTTCAGTTCTGTACCCATCTAGCATCCTTTGTGCTGTGCCATACCCTTTTACCCACAGAGCCCTGCTAGGGGACCCATACCCATTCTCCTCCATTTTACTGTTATGGGTTCAGAACCTTAGTAATAAATAATCAGTATTTGAGTTCTGCAGCAATCCAGCATCCATTCGTGCTGTTTTTGGGTGCCATACCCCATTACCCACAGTGCCCTGCTAGGGGACCCATACCCACTCTCCTCCATTTTACTGTTATGGGTTCAGAACTTCAGTAATAAATAATCAGTATTTGAGTTCTGCAGCAATCCAACATCCATTCGTGCTGTTTTTGGGTGCCATACCCCATTACCCACAGTGCCCTGCTAGGGGACCCATACCCACTCTCCTCCATTTTACTGTTATGGGTTCAGAACTTTAGTAATAAATAATCAGTATTTGAGTTCTGCAGCAATCCAACATCCATTTGTGCTGTTTTTGGGTGCCATACCCCATTACCCACAGTGCCCTGCTAGGGGACCCATACCCATTTTCCTCCAGGGCACTGTTATGGGTTCAAAACCAACTGAACCACAGTAATATATAATCAGATTTGAGTTCTGCACCCAGTGCTGGTATGGGTTCAATACCCATTGGCCCACAGTGTGTTCTTATGGGTTCCAGACACACTCACCCAGTGTCCTGCTATTGGTTGCAGGTACATCCCAGTGCTCATGGCTCAGGCCAAGATCTACTGGAACCGGGAGAACTACCACGTGGTTGAGAAGATCTTCCGCAAGTCTGTGGAGTTCTGCAATGAGCACGACGTGTGGAAGCTGAACGTGGCGCACGTGCTCTTCATGCAGGAGAACAAGTACAAGGAGGCCATAGGCTTCTACGAGCCCATCGTCAAGAAGCACTACGATAATGTGAGTGCGTCTGTCTCTGTCTTTCCTACACATGGCTTTCAGGCTGAATTTCCTTAGACTTATTAGTATCCAAGTCGCTCAGTGTCATTATAACCAATCAGTGAGTTGAATAAATGTCCCGTAGGAACGTACTGTCCAGGAAATGGCCTCCCTCGTGCCTTTAAGAGACTTGAGGATTGTTACTTTCTCAGCAGGTGCCTCTATCCATATGTGACTTACAGGTTTCACATGAGGGATCTCGGTCTAGGCCTGGGGGCTGTGGGGCCGGCAGGTTTTTGTGGTTTTCTGCCAATCTGCAGCCAAGTTAGACATTGGAAATAAGGCGGTGTGGACTCTTTACACCAATCAATGACTCAATTAAGCACTTATGTGCTGAAACCAGCAGCCCTGGAAATGAAGTCCAGTAACACTGCAACCCTCCAGCATTGGAGTTTAAAAGATTTGGTTTACATTGTTATCCATTTAAACAGTTGGGTTCCCCAGCAGGTCTTGAGAATGTGTAATGGTATTTGCCTTATGTACGCTGCAGAAACGCTACACAGTGTAACCCAGAGATGGCAATGACCCTGAACCCCAAATGTCTTGTGCTCTTATGCCTGCTAGCTGGAGCAGTGTAACATTCAGGAATGTCCGTGCAGGAGAAAGCCCTCGGTAAAACGTGCCGTTGACCTGTGGTGCCTTCCTGGTTTCAGATATTTTTTTAATCGCCTGTTTGCAGTCCTCATGCATGGGTTTCTGTGTGGTGGATTGAAGTGTTTTTTTTTTTTTCTCGCCTTTTCCA
Organism: Ilyophis sp. 1 JC-2022; assembly: GCA_022702515.1. NCBI lineage: Eukaryota > Metazoa > Chordata > Actinopteri > Anguilliformes > Synaphobranchidae > Ilyophis > Ilyophis sp. 1 JC-2022. Next base: position 89,725,898 of record CM040394.1, read on the forward strand.
TTTGTTTTTGTTCAAGCCGAGTTTCCAAATACTTTTCTGAGGTGAAGAAATGTCTCTGTTTCCCAAATGCCCAGATTCTGAATGTGAGTGCAATCGTCCTCGCCAACCTGTGCGTGTCCTACATCATGACGAGCCAGAACGAAGAGGTCAGTGCGATCACATGATCATTTTCAAACGAGCAACTGGCAAAAACAGACACAAGGGAAATCTCCACCTTAAAAAGCACAAAGGGCGGTTCAATGAGAGCGGGAACAACACAGGGAAATTATTTTATTTTATGAATTAAGGACAATTTCTGGTAAAAGATAAATAACAAAAAAAACTATTTAATTCTCTGTGAGTAAAACTGGTTAATTTATTTTTATTTTTATCTTGGCTAATCAAGAACTCCTGGGCTGAGTTTGGCTAGTCTAGTTTAGTCTAGTTTGGGCTTTGCTGGGATTGTAAAAAAATGCTAATTAAGTAATTTATTTAAATTCTCTCCTGGGTGTCATCTCTTTAACTAACACTTTAAAAAAAAGAAGGAGAACGATATGTATGTAAAATCCTGTACGGCATGCATGTACAATTGGATGCATATTTAAATATGGTGGTCCAGCATGTTGCTCAGGAGGTGTCTGTCTCTTCCTTGAACCCCAAAGAAAACGTTGCCTTCTGAAGGTAATTGAGTGTGTTGTATTTCTGTCCTGCCATGCTTCTATACAGGCGGAGGAGCTGATGAGGAAGATCGAGAAAGAGGAGGAGCAGATATCGTATGATGACCCCGAAAAGAAGGTCTTTCACCTGTGCATTGTCAACCTGGTGATAGGGTGAGTCTGGTCTCACAGAGCAGCTGGTACTTGTATTCACCAATCACAGTGCCACTATGGCTCACAGAGCTGAAGCAATTGGCTATTATATTCACCAATTACAGTACCATTATGACTCACTGAGCCAATGTTATTGGTACTTATATTCATCAATCACATAGTGTAACTACCCAGTTCCATAGTCAGTAGCCACTGCAATATATTGACAAATTGCATACAATATGTCTAATTTATAAATTGAAACATTTACATTTATTACACCATAGTGTTCTGGTTAGTGGGCAGTTTATTTATGTCACAATAAGAAATTGTCTTGTATGTGTAACACACACACACCTAATCATCTATTTTATCATTTATGTCTTTAGAACCCTGTACTGCGCTAAAGGGAACTACGACTTTGGCATTTCTCGTGTGATTAAGAGCTTGGAGCCTTACAATAAGAAGGTATGGGCCACTTGTTACAGTGTAACCATGGTCAGCTGGACCACTTTGAAGTGTTGTTCGAGTGCTGTGCAATTCATCACTGATCTTACTTGCATAGTGTAGCAATCTTTATTTTAGCCATTTGTTTACGCTGTTGTTTTTATCTTATTGATTGTAATTTCTACAAGCAAACTCATGAATAATTGTTCTCCCAAAAAAAGGAGTGTCTGTTTCGGCGATTGGATGTTGGGAGGCTGGTGGTCACTGAGGCACTGTTTCTGATTGGTTCCGCAGCTGGGGACAGACACGTGGTTCTATGCAAAGCGCTGCTTCCTGTCCCTGCTGGAGAACATGGCCAAACACATGATCATGCTGAGGGACACCGTGGTGCAGGAGTGCGTCCAGTTTCTGGAGCACTGTGAGAGTATGTCTCAGGCCTCTGCTACAGGCGCACAACTATGTGTGCTTTTACACATGTGCAATGATCAATATTATATCTGTCACTACTTACACACATCTAGCATCCCACACATTCAACCTGTTCAGTTAAAAATGTTGCTATTAATAATAATAATAATGTTTTGTGGTTACTATTATTAATGTTATTATTAGTGGTAGTATTAATTAGTATATATTACGTAGGTTGTACATATGATAAGGGCCAAGGTCATTTGGTGGCCCATCCACGGCTGGTGTGCTGCTTCCTAGTAAACTTAAAAATCAAATCTACTACCGAGCTATGAGTGCTGCATCTGCAGTTGGTATGTTTTCACCTGTGGCACTACTTTACGCAGGTCAGCTTTTTAAAATGAGTTTCATACGCCTGTTGTGGCGTGCCCCAAAGATCATTCAGTGGTGTTGCATTACAACCAACTGCGGTTCAGTCAGGGAAAATGTTCTGTTTTCGATGTTAATCATTATAATAACTATTTTCTTCCCTTTTTTGTGTTTTCTTTCTTGAGTTTACGGAAAAAATGTTACAGCCATCATCGAGCAGCCCCTGGAGGAGGACCGGCTGCATATTGGCAGGAACACGGTCACCTACGAGTCGCGCTTGCTCAAAGCGCTCATCTACGAAATAACCAGCTGGAATCAATGAGCCACTGCGCACTTTAAAAAAAAATTAATTCAAGGAAAGCTTTTGGTTGGACGTGCCTGGGATTCTGAAAACGCTTTTTAAGGACCACTGGTTGCTGATAAGGACCATTCACATGATCGGTGTTCGTGCACGTGCATCAAGAAAACATTGGGCCTCAAAACATTAGGATGTTTTTCTGGGGTTGAACAGAAGCTCAGAGCGCAAACATCAGTTAATCCCGAAATGTTTGTAAAAACGTTTTAAAGAAAGTCTTAAGAACAAATTTGTTCATGGAATGATTGGTGAATGAGGCCCATTCTTATTTTCTAGAACATTCTGATAAATTGGAATATCATATTGGGTATGCATGTTAAATGACAGTTCTAAGGAAAACCAAATAATTTTTCACAGAACAGCCTTTTGTTTCTTTTATCCTAAAATGGCTTTGTGAAACTAATAGTTCAATAATTTGCCACCAGTGAGCTCAAATTAATACAAGTATATATAACACAGCTGTATAATACAGGAGATATATCATCTTTCCTTGGTTCTTACTTCTATTGCAATGCTGTTTTGTCAGCTGAAAAACACAGGTTATTTGTCCAATAGCTCAACTTTACCCCAGAAACATCATGTACATAAAGTGTGAGAATCACACACCTTTAATTCCAAAACACATTTAGCAGTTGCCTGTTATTGTTGAACTGTGTTTGGTCATTTAAAAGCAAGTGCATATTTAACTTTTATGATGCTTCAAATTATGTCCTCTTTTGTGATTTTTTTGTTTTGCAGATTTTCAAATGTAGAGTCAAATGTGTTGTATTTATTTTTATATTTAATAAAAATTTAAATGACAGACATGTACTCTGTATTCCTCTGTTCTCACGTCTGTTTACGTGTTTAATAAGGCTATAAGTACAGGTCAGAGGGCTCAGCCGTGCCTCCACAAACGGAGATAAAAAAATAAAAAAAGGGTTGCAATGTCCCTTTAAATCGCAGCTTGTGTCACGGTGGGTGACGTCATACCGGAAAACAATCATGGCGGACGCGAACTACTCTGTGATGGTAGTGTTGTTACTTATAGCTGGTTTTGCAAGCAGTTTGTATTTCAGCCAGTATGGATTAATTTACTTGGCTCTCCCGGCCTTCGCAGTTGCATGCGTGTACCTGCAAACGAGGAGGTTGCGGGCAAGTAACGGACTCGCAAACCGCAGCGTGTGTGTCTTGGTTCTGGGAGATATTGGAAGAAGTCCTCGCATGCAGTATCACGCCATGTCCCTCAGTAAACACGGATACGACGTTTCATTTGTTGGCTTCCTTGGTAAATTATTAATGTACTATTTAGCTATCCGTGCTGAATTGTACACGTGGCATTTAAACACTTATTTAGATGCAGATCCATTCCTCTTACGCTCGCTAACTAACTAGAGGACGTGTGTACTGGGACTTCGAATACAGTGAACACCTGTAGTCCCGATCAACCCAACGTTGGCTATATACCTTTGAACCCCTCTGTGTCTTTTTTATAAATGTATTATATGACATCATATTAACATTTACCAGAGATAACATGTTCTTGCTTGTTAACATGAAAGGTGAATGGAATGTGATGACCACAATTTGGCAAGATAAACATGTACGCAGTTTACATTTGAAACTGCATCTTTACTTTCAGGCACAAAGCCCCACCAAGATGTTCTTGGAAATGAGAGAATAAGGATTATCCCAATTTCAGAATTAAAAGGGATTACAGGTAACTACAAAGTAATTTCTGAATTATACCCGTGTAGAACTAGAAACACAGATTTACTCTGAAACTGGATACATATTCCTCCACTTGCAGATGATGGGAAATGTTATTTCTATGTTGTTGTTTGTTGTTTGCAGCTGGCCCAAAAGCCCTCAGATATGCCACCAAAGTGATTTTTCAATCACTGCAACTTTTCTATGTGCTGGTGAAGATTGATGCTCCCTCTTATGTTCTCATGCAGGTAATAATGCTGTCTGATACCCTAATTTCAACCCTGTTATCGAGTAACTATCTCCCTAGTTCTGGGGTGTCAACCTCCAGCCATGGAGGGTAACACTATCTGTGGGTTTTTGTGGTTTCCTTTGAAACGGGAACCATTTAAGCATTGGAACAAGGTTTGTGGACTGTCCAATCAATGGTTTAAATGAATCCCTGATGCTGAAATAAATTGAAAACCTGCAGCAACGGCATTTGGTGTTCCCCTTGGCTCTCTCTTTAGGCAGGCTCACTCATTTTCTAATTCCAAACCCAACTTAATGATTTGACACATTTTCTGTCACCAACCGCTTATTCATATAGCCGGATGCATCTTCCAATATGGAAGTTTTCTGGCCTCTGAAATTTGCCGGTTCGCTGCATAGAAGTTCCTGCATACACTTTATGGGCACTACTGCAGCAGGTATGATTGAAGGGAAAAAGAGGAAAATGGTGGCAATAATTGTTATTGTAACAAACAAAATTGCATAATTGTAGTTACAGTTTAGCATCCTTCGGCCGTACTTCATGAAAGTGATTATAAACGGTATAACTAACTAAATATTACAAGATGAATATGTACTTCTAGATTCCATTTCACGCCAAATTTGATTGGTGTGATTTTCTCATTTCCAAACAACTGCGGGTAAAATAACGAATGTAGAGCTTAGTTCATTAGTTTCTATGAAAGGGGGTATAACGCATAAACACGTTGACCCCTCTCTGAAGACACCCCAGTGCGTTCCTGACCTGCAGTTTGGAAACCCCCTGCCGTAACTGTGTTGGAGATGATTGATAGGACTGAACAGATGCATAATTGTCCTCATTACATTCTACTCCAGAACCCCCCTGGCTTGCCTGGTATCGCAGTGACGCGGTTGGTGTGTTTGTTACGAGGCAGCAAGTTCATCATAGACTGGCACAACTATGGCTACACCATCATGGCACTGACTCACGGGGAGAAGCATCTCATCGTCCGGGTTGCCAAATGGTAAGTACATCAACGTTACCTCAGTGTTACTTCAACGTTGTCAATGCAGTTTTACATACGGGAGAATTAGGGCTTTAAAACAGGGTTAAGGTAGACTGTGAAGCATCCACGCATTTGGGCCAAACTAGAAACAAGCTAGTCATGTACGCAAATGCTTAATTCCGGTTTGGCACCAATGCATTGTTACGTCCCAACCCGTCTTAACCACTGGACTGTACAGACAGCTGATAGGGTCCTATGATCTTACCCCTTTTTTTGAAAAATCCTGTCAGGAATGTGCAAGAACCCCTATTTATTATGATTTGTCTGTTGGCCAGGTATGAGAAGTTCTTTGGCGTTTTTTCTCATCACAACCTCTGTGTCACTAACGCCATGAAGGAAGACCTGCAGAGAAACTGGAGCATAAAGTGAGCTTCCAAAGACCCTGCAACCCCCAATCTTCCAAATCAGTATTAGTGCATTATAAAGCTCAATTATAAACACATTAACTTTGATCTTATAACAAAAAAGATAAAACATTTATAAATCTCAAAATAAACCACAAAAAGGATTAACACTGAGGAATCTTCCAGTTAACTGGAATTTGTATACGACATCCGACACATCCCAGGTCCTCTTTTTTTCAGGGCAACGACGCTATACGACAAGCCCCCCCTGATGTTTAAGGAGGCCTCTTTGGAGAGCCGGCACAGCCTGTTTATGAAAATGAGGGACCTCTATTCTCCGTTTAAGTCACCGTAGGTCAATGTTCTACTCATCTGGGGTTGATGTCTGAGCGGCACGTGGGATACGATATCCCCCTGTCAGAGGAGACACTGTGGTGACAGCTGTGTGTGTCCCTGTTCAGGGATGAGACTCACGAGGACGGGATGGAGAGGACGGCGTTCACGGAGCGGGACGGCGGCGAGGGTACCGTGACCCTCGCTCATGGACGGCCCGCCCTGCTGTTGAGCAGCACCAGCTGGACGGGTCAGTACCGCTCCCCTCTTATGAGACCAGGGGGTGTCCCAGAATAAAACGGCACTAGTGGTGGGCTCTCAGGTGGCTGAAAGTGCATTATATATGAATTCTAGCTTGTGAGAAGTTAACACGTTCAAAGTGTCCCGCCATCAACTTGTGATTTGTTGAAAATGATGATCGCTATGCCCAAGTACACCAGGCCAATTTGTTAATAGTAGAAAATAGTTCGAGATTAAAATTGGACAAACACATGCAGAATAATGTATGTAATGGCCCTGTCACACTATTGCGTATCGTACTAGCGTATGCCAGCGTATGAAAAATATCACTCATATGCTGACATACGCTAGGGGTACGTTAGGCATAGGTTGTATACGTTTCAAGCACGGTGGCATACGCTGGCATACGCTGGCATACGGCGAGGCACAAAAAGTTTTTTAAGCATGCTTAAAAATTTTGTGCGTATTCGGACGTATGGTTTATACGCTAAGCATATGCTAGGCATACTCTAGCCATACGCTGGCCATACGCTATTTTCAAGGGCTTTTTGTGTGTATGAAAATTATTTTATGAATTTACATACGCAACTCATACGTTTCTCTCATACGCAATAGTGTGACAGGGCCATAATATGTAATGTAGTATATTGAAACTGTTGTGTATAAAACATTTCACATGAGTTTTAGTAAGGATTGTGGGGTTTTTTTGGGCTGTTCTAACTCTTTCTATTTCTGGCTTTACAGAAGATGAGGATTTCTCCATTCTGCTGAAAGCATTAGAGGGTAATGACCGTTCAGGTTTCTGTTGCGACTTAGGCAGTGTGTAAGAATGCCTGTTATAAAATGGATTCACATAAGTGAACAAGTTGGTTGCTTATGTAAAATCACAGCCTGGATTCAATCAACATTTGTCCTTAGCTTTGACTAGCAAGTGTTTAATTCCTTACAAACACAGTTGAGGCGTCACTGAAACTAATTTTGTGAAGGGAAAAACAACACTTGTATGTATTTATTTAGAAGTCAAAATTGAGGAAATATGTTGATTGTCTGCTCTCCTGGTTTCTAGGAGTTCACAAATACCAGGTGAAAAATGAAGCCGCTGTTTAGTTTAAGTCTTCATGGTTAACCGCCTGTGTTCATTGCCCCTTTTGACCAGCGTTCTATTCACAGAATATGAGGGGTTTGTCGAGGGCGGGGCCGCATTGCCTTCACTGGTCTGCGTCATCACAGGTAGGCTGTCATAGTCCAGGGATGTGTTCGGCTTAAAGACCCAGTGTTCAACAGGAAATGACTTAAAGTTGACCACAATACAGAAACGAAGTGTACTGATTCAGAAATATATTTATTTAGCATGTTACTATCTCAATTTTATATATTTGAATTCCTGGCTTTTGATTTTTGATTTTTACATGAAAAAAATATTGCCGTTAAAACACAGTGATCTTTGTTTTACAAGCGACACACGTCCCATTTGCAAGAATAGTTTCAGTTACACTGTTATCCACCCGTGATTCCTGTGAGGAAGTTAGATTACATTTTTGTTGTTTCACTCTGCTGTAGGTAAAGGCCCACAGAAAGAGTACTACAGAGCACTGATTGACAGACTGCAGCTCAAACATGTACAGATCTGTACACCTTGGCTGGAAGCTGAGGATTATCCCATCCTGCTCGGTAGGTGTATACGAATCATTCATTCAGTTACACGTCTCGAAAGAAAGAGAGAGAAACCCTATAATCCTAACAACTGAGGGCCTGATTTACTAAGACCTTTAGCGTGTGCAAAACCTTTTAGCACACGCAGTACCAATAACATGACCAATGATTGGTCATGGTATTTGTTTTGCACCAATCATTGGTTGTGTTTTTAGTTTTGTGTGTGCTAAAAGGTTTTGCACACACTAAAGGTCTTAGTAAATCAGGCCCATTGTGTTTATTGCTGCTTGAAGAAGACTGAGGGAAAATGTGTGCTTCTGAGTGCAGGTATAAGATGAGTCACTATGCACATTTAGTTTTAGATTTCAGGGTACTTTTTTAAGCTGTTGCACCTCTTCAAAACCAATAAAATTAAACTAAAAAAGTACATTTACTTTTGAGAATAAATAGGAGAGGGCATATGCTTGGAGGAAGTTTTTATTTATTTTTTTACTTTTTTTACTTTCCCTGTCACATTTCTCCGTCTGATTCCCGCCCCCAGGATCGGCTGATCTTGGAGTCTGCCTGCACAAGTCCTCCAGTGGCCTGGATCTGCCGATGAAGGTGGTGGACATGTTCGGATGTTGCCTGCCAGTCTGTGCCATACAGTTCCAATGGTGAGCTTGGGTGCATAGAGAAGTATGGCCACCAGGGGGCTGTATTGTGCTGTTCATAAAATTCTGCTGTTGTGTGGGGGTTTTTTTGCACGTTGAACTCAAACTGAACATTTAAATGGTTGGATCTCAGAGATTTTGTCTCCAGATTGGATCTTGTCAACTTGGCCATATTCTGTGGTCAGTCTACAAAACTGAAGTCTTTGATGCGTCTCACCCCTAGAATGCATTAATGGCAATCACATGGTGTTATCCTCAGTTTGCATGAGCTGGTGAAACACGAAGAGAATGGGCTGATATTCAAGGATTCTCAGGAGCTAGCCCAACAGCTGAAGGTAGGAGAAAGTTTTCTCTGTCATTAAAAAAAGTTACAAAACTCCTCCTTAACAGGTGAGGCCAGGGTTCATAAATTATGGGTCCAAAGTGAATAGTACTTGACTATAGAATATCAAACTCCACAAGTGTTTATTATCAGTGCATGTATCTCTAGTGGCTGTTTGTTGTCATAACAGCCAACTGGTGTTTGAATCTGACAGGTAGTATTTCCTCTGCAGTCAGTCTGTTGAAGAAGAACCCATTCCAGTTTACATAACTGGTCTTGTGTATATACTTTCCATAAAGGCTTTCTGGTGGCTTTGACTGTGATGTTACATGCGCTTAAGTGCTGCTAACTTGCTAATGTAACATTATTGTGATTCATGCATTTGTAATGTATTGCTACAAATGCTTATATGCACAGGATAAATTCCAGAGCAACTTACAAAAGTCCATAAAGGCAAAGAGCAGAAATCAGCAGTCATCGATGCCATAACATAGTCGCTAACTGTGAGCAGTTTTAAGGGTAAGAAACTTTTCTGTTCTGTTGTTCCTCAACCAGACACTTCTGTCGGAGCTCCCGGCAACAGAGGGGAGGTTGGCTCGCTTCCGGACGAACCTGAGGACCAATGAGCAACTGCGATGGGACGAGAGCTGGGACAGAACTGTGCTTCCTCTGCTGGCCGCTGACCGCTGCTGACCGCCCAAGCCATGAGAAACTGGGTCAATCAAAAATATACACCAAAACTAAAATAACATCAAAAACCCTCAAATGTGAACTATGCATTTAAAAGGCAAGAAGGGGTATGATTCAGAGGACATTAAAATACAGGAAGTGCATTTAGTTGACCGTACCAAACATCTGTAAAACGCCCTTGCAAGAGCCATCGACTTGGCACACGTTTTGTACGTCCAACTACCATGTTGGTAGTTGTTTTTGTGTAGATAGTTTTTTCCAGAAAATGATTCCCAAAAAGATGCCCTTTCTAGTGGATAGTTGTGCAGCGAAGCAGCAGTCAGTTTACACAGAAAGCGGCCCTTTTTTATGTGTCCTTTGAGGAGCGGAATGTTCACACTTCAGTCGAGCTTTTCGTCCGACTCGGCGTGCCCGCAGTGCGTTTTCTGTACATTCCAGCAATACCGGAACACGGGACATCGAAACTTGAATGTATGCATACGTCAATACAACAGTTAATGTACATAACACTTTATTATAAAGCATTGTGTTGCATAAACATTATGCTTTTATAAATACAGTTTCATTATCTCAATACAAATGGTCCTGTTATAAGGGAAGACTGGCTTGATGGGACCGCTGATGAGGTGGTGTTTGATTCCAGCGCTTTCTGTAGATGAAGCAATGAGAAGGAAACGGGTTCCAATTAGTCTATCGTTTCTATTAACTTTACTCTGAGAGAAAGGGACCGTTTGGTACGAACCGAGTTGGGTCTTGAAGCAGCTGTAGGTGTCTGGATTTCGTAAGGTGGAGGAAATGTAGACGTTTGTACAGCTGCCCTGGACACTGCAATTCAAAATCTTGGACAGGAGCCTCACCAGACAGCCAATGATGTCAGGATCATACACCACATCTGTGCCAAAGGGAAAAAACAGACCTGGTGAATATTCTGCAAATCTGCCAACAGCAGGTGAAAGTCCACATGGGATGGCTGGTGAAACGCATCTAATCCAGCTGTGGACTACTATTCCCATCAGCACTTCTGTGTAATATTGCAGTTTTTCTGACTAAACTCAGACCCAATCTGCGGCCTAAAAAACGACTGTAAACGGAGCAGGTGCAGACCGCTGTCCCCTTTGCCGACGTACCTGAAGCGATGACCGTGTCGGCACCGAGTTCCCGCAGCCGATCCTCCGTGACGACGGCCCAGTCCAGCTCCTCCACGGTAACGGTCGCAGGGGGGCCGTTGCCTAGCGACAGGCCGTTGAGCCGCGCATTGTCACGCAGCCGCTGCAGCACGCTGGGGTGGTAGTCGCTGAACACGTACCGACACGGGGCACAGGACCGGCACACGGCCACGCCCGTCAGCCCCATCCCACTTCCCAGTTCCAGCACATTCCTGGGGGGTGGAGAGACTCGTGGCAATACATTACAAATATATACATCATCATAAGTGTATCTTTAATTTAAACGTGCCCACATGTTCCATTAATGCATGTATGTGTTATTCAAATATTACAGTATGTTCATAAGAGTGTCATTGAATCAATAAATACAGCAGAAACAGACGAGTCAAAGGACTACTGTTTCCAAATCAAGGCACTGGAATCAAAATGGCTCGTTCTGCTCTTGTGAGGTATCAGTCATTCCAGTGAAACCGATACCTGTCTGCAAAGACTTGCGGGTTCTCCAGAGCCCATTCGGCCAGGTAGAGCGCGGCGTCCCACGTCACCAGGCCTGTGGTTCCCTGTGAGATGACGGCCATGCTTTCAGAAACGCTGACGGCGTCTCCCGAGGGCTGGAGAGAGGGAAAGAAGCAGTGGTGTGCAGCGTAGTTTTGTAAGACGTCAACATTAATGTAGACTGAAGTTGACACTGAAGATAAAGCTGCAGTGTTGATTGGTGCAAGTATTACAGATGTGAGCTTTGTACCAGCAAGTAGCTTTTGTAGCACATTGGTTCTTCTGCCGCACCAAAAACTTCCCCTAAAGCATCGTAGAGTTCATCCAGCGGTTCTGTTGTTGTGGCTTCATGCTAAAGAGAGTAATAATGTTAAATCCATTTTAACAATCTTAACGGTTTAATACTGAGTAGCCACCGATATGGGATACAAGTAATTATATTCGCACAAAAATAAAAATGCATTTGTGTACAACGGGTAGGCAACCCTGGTTTCGGAGTGCCAGAGATGGTCCTGGTTTTTGCTCCTTCCTATAACTACATACCACTATTAATTTTAATTAATCAGGTGTAATGCTTGCAGATGTGCTGAAGGCACTCTGCGTTTCACTATTCAGAATATTCAGGCTCAGACTTTAAATTATATATCAAACGCTTGTGATCAAGCTAAGATGGAACAAAAACCAGAAACGTCCCCAGCACTCCGGGACAAGGGCTGGCGACCCATGTACAAGTTACTCACCCTTTTAATCATTTCAGAGAGGAAGAGTCGTCTGTACTTCACAGATGGGGGAGTCTTTTGACATAGTGAATGACGGCATGTCTGTGAAAGACAGGACACGATCTGAGGCCATTTCAATGCAACACACAATGCATACATTGTATGCATACAGTTCTGACAGTTTAACTCGACGCAGTGAAATAAGATATCGCTACCTTCTTCAGAATTTCCAGGATAATATCCGAGGATTCGTCGCATTGTAATTTCATTTCAAGGGTCTAGGAAGCAAAGTACAACATTTAACTTAAGACCTCGTTCACAAAAAATGTCAGCTCATAGTTGACTGTTTTTTTAAAACTACAATTAGCATATATAATCAATTTTCACGAGTAAAAATCCAGAGCTTTAATATGTTTGTGCGCGTTAGTGTACTAGTTACTTACGCTCCAGGGAAACGAAGACAATCGACACATTGCGAAGAAGGAGACTTGAAAAGCAAGTATAACATCTTGGCTGTCTGTAACGCTCCTGTTGTCATCCTCGCCTGTTTTATCATTTAAATTATTCATGATTTAAGTAAACGTTAATTTAATTTATCTGTAATGAAAAACTTTACGCTATAATTAAAGCTAGATGCTGCACCCCAAAACATTGCGTTTACAACTAACGATACAGCAAAGTTTTTACACATCTTCCTCTCTGACTACGGCCATGTGTTCCATTGCTTCCATTCATTGACCGTAAAAAAAATTCCATTTGGTCCTCCCATAATCCACTTCTGCTTTTTGGTGTTTCTTGGTTAATGTAGTTTATAATGTCGATGCAACCCATTTGTGTCCCTGAAGGCCTCCAGTGCAGTAAATTTCGTTTGCACAGTTCCACTGTACAAATTAAGCTGTTGTTGGAAGAGCTTAATTCGTACAGTGAAATTAAGATGGTGGAAGCACGTACGTTTTAAACTACCATGGGTTTAATAAACCCGGTAACACAGTGTGTTTAGTGGCTGAGCACTGTGCACTCCAATATCAATGGACTGGCTTTTTGGATTATGTTTAACAGAAACCTCATCAATTCGCATGTCATTAAGGTGTATGGCAAGACTTAATATATTTAACTCTGCAAGCAAGACTATCATTTGAAGGTAAGTGAATTGCAAGAAATCTATTAACTCTTGTATTTCCAGCAGGAAAATGTGTACTCTCTGGCATGGAAATGCTATCAACAAAAGTAACTATTGCATTTGGATGCCAACAGACTGTTTTTATTGACTCTGCTTACTTTGAGTTGTGCCTTTGCACTATTCAGTTAGTGGCTAGCCAAGTCCACTTTTCAAAGGGCCACACCCATGTCTTATCAGTTGCTGTAACCGACTGCTCAATTAATTACATTAGCCAGAAATGGTTTAGGCTTTTGTTATGACTGAGATATGTTAGCTGGAAATTGTTGCTCAAAGACTTCATATCAAACTGCATATATAACCTGTGTGACAGTGATTGCAATTGTGTTCTTTTTGCTTAGAGAAATCATCTTGGGTTACAGAGTTCTAAATTAACTGACTAAACTTTATCACAATGACAGTGGTGCACCGTTATCTGTTTTCTTATGTTGGTTCTTGGAACAGCCCGCCCTTTTATCACAATGTCATAGGTCTTCAATACTTTGCATCTTCACACTGTATCACCACTAACGATACAGCAGAGAACACTGTGGGTGAGTATTTGTCTATCACAACAATTTTTTTTTTTTTAGTTTAAGTATGTATTCCATACTGTATACATTCTGTTCAATGAGCCATAAATGTGTGGGGGATAGCTGCTTCTCAGAAGAACAGAATGTTGTTTTTTTTAAGCCAAAATGACTGGTATGATACATAACCTATGCCTTGTAGCTAGTTATGGGTATTGGTAGGTAGAGAACACCCCATGCCTATACAGCACCAAGAGGTTGACACATATTTGGTGAACTCTTAAAAAGATTACGAGTAATCATACAGAATGCATGGCAGTGCAGTACAATAGTTATGGAACTGGGAATACAACTCTTATTGGTTCCTATCCTAGGTGGGAATGACGTTGTACCCTTGAGCAAGGTACTAACCTGAATTGCTTCAGTAAATATCCAGTTTTTGTATTTTGTATGTAAAATAATGTATCATTAACATGTGTTTTGCTAAATGCCTTAGTGTGATATGAGTGTAATGCCTAACATAACCATATAATTTGGCTGCATCTGACTCTAAGTTACGAGAAAAACTAAAACCAGCGTCTTTCAACGTCAATTAGGAAGTTATTCATTCTAAGAACTTTCGGAACATGCACCACGTCGGAATAGTTTCAGTGACGAACCGTGACTTAAAAATGGCCTACAATGATGGCGGTTACAGCAGTAGCTCGCTAGTTAGCTGATTGGTGGCTAGCTACCTGGGTCATTATTTTACGGTATTCATTTTTTTATGAGTGCTGGATTGTTTTGGTCATCGCAAGTCAAGACTTTGGAACTAGCTGGCAATGAAATGATCAGTGGTAAGGTTAACACGTTTGTTCCATGCTAAAATGCTAATCAGAACGTTTAGTTGGTTGTGAATGGCACTGGATAGTCAACTTAGCTGGCAAATACAGTAGGAAACTTAAGACTTCCTTGCTTTTGCAATTTCGTAAGTTGGAGAATTACAACCGACAAACATTTCTAGTTATGAACAGCTAACGTTAGCTAATTTAACTAAAGTTAGTTGTTGGGAACTGACACATGACTAGGAAGAATAATGGAAATTAGTTTGGCTAAGATTACTTACAAGACGATGTTGCTAGCTGTGTTATCTAGAAGCTAGCAGAAAAGCCTGGTTGTTAGCTGTCATTAGCTAACTTAGGTTGCGAACTTAGACTAAAAAGCTTGTCGTCTAAGCAATGAAATATCTTTTTGGTAGAGTATACTGAAACTTAAAGCATAACGTTATTACTTCACGTCAAATATTCCCTTTATCAGCTTCGCTAGCTAATGTATTTTACACAGCTAGCGCGAGACAGCAAAATCCATTTGTTTCCCCCTGGGGCCTGTGGTTTCCATAGAAACGCATGCAGGGTTCAATATTTGAAGGACAAGTTAGAGGACAGTTAAGGCCTAGTTTAATAACTTCGCTATTGAGCTCGCAGTTGGTCATTCCTATGTTCCCAGGGTTCTATGTTCACCAGATTTATATGGCACATAATGGGAACGTGACAAAGGGTTCTATGTTCCCCAGCTCTATATAGCACATAATGGGAACTTGAAAAAGATGTTCCCCAGCTCTGTATTCTCTTAATATGGCATGGGCTATTGTGGGTTAGGGTTAGGGTTATAAACTGGATAATATTTATGAAATATTTTAACTTGAAATAGGTCAAATTTGACCCGAACACAATAGGAGGGTTAATGTGTGTTAACAGAATATTGAACTGGGGAACATAGATACACTCCCGCTCACAGCGCCCGTGATATCCGAGACAAACTAAGAAGATGTAGGCCTTTTCTTCATTTTTTGGGAAATATATGACGTACTATTCTACTTTTGTGAATGCAGTCCTTACAGGAATAATGGCATTTGTTAGATGTATTTTTTTTCCCCACGTTGACTTTACTGTAGTTAACTTTGAGCAATGGCATTTCTGAATGTTGCAGAGCTAGCCTTCTAATGTCACGTACATGGCAATCTATGAAGCTGACCGAGCGTTAAAACAACAAAGCAAAAAATAGTGAACATATGGACATCTTTTTATTTAAATGTAATGCTAGCTGCACACCACATGTGGTGCTAAGTTGATGTTGTAATGAATCATGCATTTTATTGTGTAGTTTTAAAAAGCATGTCCTCTCCTTGCAGGTTTTTGTTACAGTATCATCCAGTGTGATCTGTGACCTGGCGCCATGGTGCTGAAGATTTTCTTTCCCCAGTGCTGCAACATGGCAGCCAGCGGCCTCCTCATTGGCCACTGGCTCCCGGGTCAGGACTCGGCCGTGGTCCTGGCTGTTGTCCACTACCCTTTCATCCCGGGACAGGTGAAGAGGTACCTCAGCCAGCTGCAGAATGAGAGTCAGGTGGAGCTAGCTGTGCTGGGTTCCTGGAGTATGCCAAAGGATGGCCAGGAGGGGATGGAGAGCTTTCTGAGGGACCTGAGCACCATCTTCCCCCAGGTCCGCTGGCTACAGCTCAGCCGCGAGTTGGGCAAGAGAGGCTTCACCTGTCGGGTGGTGCAGAGGGATGGTGAGCCCCTTGGAGAGGAGGGTGGAGATGGAGATGGCGATGGAGATGGAGATGCAGGTGGAGATGGAGATGGAGATGGAGATGGAGATGGAGATGGAGATGGTGATGGGGGTCGAGTCATCTTCATCCACTATGACCAGCGCAAGGTCATGCTGTCCCAGCTCCACCCGCTCGAGGGTGGGGCTAGGGGTGTGGGCACTGTGACCGGGGAGGAGTCATCGGAGCTTCGCCTGGTTTTCTCCACGGTGGCGCAGAGCCAGCCGCTCTTCTTCATTGACAAGTACGATGACGGGCCCCTGAAGCTTACGCACTGGCAGTCGGAGGGCCGGGAGGGCAGCATCATCGTAGAGCTGGCCAAGCAGGCCTCTGTCCCTCTTTGCTTCCTTTTCACCTGGCTGCTCTCTCTATGGACCTGGCTCTGCGCCGCCAGGTGAGACACATCTGCACCACAACACTGCCCACATAACCGTATGGATTATTACCCTGCCTGCCTCAATACTGTATTATTACACTGCCATAGCAACACTGGGTTATTACACCAACTTCAACGTAGTATATTATTACACATTCAATCAACTCTGATATAGTACATTTGATCCTTCTTGGACTTATTTACTCTGTTTGAGTTGAATGGAAACTGATTATTTCACTCAGTACACTGTCCCCACTATGCAGTTCATTATAATTCTGGCAGTCTCAGCAATGTATTTTTAAAAGACTATCATTACACAGCATTCACAACGCAGTTTATTGATATGCTACTTGCTTCAACACTGTGTGTTATAAGGCAAGTTTAGACAATTTTACACTGGAACGTGTAATAGGAACATTAACTGTTTTGTTGTTTTTTTAAAAACGCGCCTCAGGTAGTAGTACAGATGTGTATGTGTATGATAAGTGTATTTAACTTAAGGATGGCAGGTCTGTTTAGTAAGGGAACTACTTTTGTCAGAAACACACTGTCTGATTTATTGCTTTCCTTAGTCTAATTTAGTACATTCCTGAATCGGATTTGGTGCATTCCGTAGTCTGATTTAGTGCATCATTCTCTAGTCTAATTTAATACATTTCTTTATCTGATTTGGCACATTCCTTAGTCTGATTTAGTGCTCTGCTTATTTTTGAAAACATACCCCCCCCCCCCCCCCCGCAGGATTCTGAACCTACAGCCGGTGCGTTTTGTGTCCAGTAAGTTGTCCACCTGTGTGCAGCTGAGCTACAGGACGGAGCACCTTCAGACCGTGAGCTCTCCCAAAAAAGCTTTGGGCCACTCTGAATCCATGAGGTGAGGACCTTTGGGTCAGGCCTCCTCCATGCTCTGAATTCACAGATAAAACACTGAGGATTCAGTCAGTCCTGAGTCCTGAGTCCTTACACTTGTAAGCACTGGTCAGCTCTATTGCAAGAGATGATACAATGTTTATATCTTTGGACCATCGTGGCGAATGGCACAAAGTGCAAATGACCAGGATAGTTACGAGCACCAGACCAAAGTAGATGGTAACACTGGAGATATTTCGTGAAATCTGATGAGAGGACTAATCAATATTGCACTAAAAGCCGAAGCAGTTTGAATCTAATGGATGAAGAAGGGGAAAAGTGTTATAATTGTTTCTGTATTTGTAGCCGGTAGCAGAGCTGTGAAGTGTGGAATGTCTGTCTCCCTACAGGAAGGCCAACATTTTTGTGTCCTTTTTTGTTGACGTGGCTCTGGGGCTGCTCCTCATCTTCTGGCTGTATCAGGAGAACCGAATTAGCCGCCTCGCCAACACACTTGTGCCAGTGGCTGATGTGAGTGTTAGCCTGTATACTGTAATCCCAGTGACAACATATATGTACGGTTGCCACAGAAAATGCATCTCCCACAGAACATCTAGATTAGATTTAGATTAGATTCTTTATTGTCCTCCAAGAGGAAATTTATCTTCACAGTCTGTGCATAATTACACATACATAATCCCAAAGTGCCATCTCCACATATAATGCTCATCATAAATTAATTTCAACAAGCATCCTTATACAATGGGCGATATAAAGGTGAGACATACAGGTTATACCGTTACTATGATAGCTTGTTCAGTGCTGATATCTGAGATCTGACACCTGTGTTGAGTGGTTAGCAGTTTGACGATACTTACTGAAGGGTTTTCTATTAAAATGAGATCTGCCACATGGTTTCTGTCTGATTTCTGGAAAAAGTTTGGATGATAATACTGGTGGGGTTCTGTACTATTTATTTTCGGCCTTGTACTATTATTGTTTTACTTTCAATATATTTTTATGTATTATCCATTTACACAGTAAGATACTTGCTGGATCATTTTAAGTTTGGGAGCATTGCTTAAACATACAACACCAGCAGCTCTTACTTACCCTTTAGTCACATGGTTCATGTACTAAATCACACAGTTGCTCTGATAATTGTAAACGTGTAGTTGTTACGTGGCCGTTTGGTTTTTGGTGACTTGTTCTCTTGTCTTGCAGCACGTTGCCAAGGAGCTACAGGAGTTACTGCAGTGGCTGATGGGAGCGCCAGCTGGGCTTAAGATGAACCGGGCTCTGGACCAAGTCCTTGGGCGGTTCTTCCTCTACCACATACATCTGTGGATCAGTGAGTGTGCCCTATAGTACCACAGATTCTATAGACGATCCACACAGTCAGCTTCTGCCTTCCTTCCGTGTTCTCTGCTTCAAATTACAGTAGCTTCAGGTTGATAACAGGGGTTTAAGGTGCTGCAGTAGAGCTTACGTATGTTTATGACCGAACGTCCATTGTCACAGTATTCTCCTTAGTGACGCCTCTTCATAAATATTAGCAGCATGCTTAAGCAAGGCATCACCATTCCAGAAAAGAGAGGGGTAGCGAAGGCATTTAGTTGGACATACCATACCAAGCATTTAAATTTAGCTTCATAAAGCCCATCTCCTTGGTTACACAGGTTTAAGTTTCTTGATCTTCTGGTACAGACAACCCGGTGTTCAAATTCTCACCGATTCAAAAACATTATTGTTACAGTATTGAGAAAAATAATTGGATGAGTGATTTATTTCTTTATTTTTTAAAGAAATTCACAAGTTGCACTGCAGTCACTGAATAGCTAATTGTTGTTGTTTCAGCCGCAACGAGATGCAGCAGAAACAAGTTGAAACTGTCTGTCAGTTTAGACACACACGCACACACGCACGCACGCACGCATTCATGCATCCACCACTATACTCCCAGAATGGATAAAGGGGTTGCTTTAACACTGGGCTGTATCGTGCTTGTACCACACGTAGGTTACATCCACCTGATGTCTCCCTTCATCGAGAGGATCCTTTGGTACGTGGGTCTCTGTGCATGCCTGGGGTTGACCTTTGCCCTCTCTGTGCTGTCGGACATCGTGGCCCTACTCACCTTCCACATCTACTGCTTCTACGTGTACGGAGCCAGGTGAGCGATTATTCTCACCTGGGATTATCCCGTAATCCTGTGCACAGTTTTGCCTCTCAAGTCTCTTGCATGTTCGTTCAATGTGACCTGTCCTGCTAATCTTAGCCTTGGCCACCAGGGGGCCCCATTCAGCTCGAGCCATTATTTCACTGCCGCTCTCACCTTGTCCTTTACAGTACTGTACAATGGAACATGACTGAGTGGGATATCAGGTGTATTGCTTACCTTGGCGGTGTCTAATGATCATGGGAAGTAGTTGTGGTGCCATCATGCCCGATTTCACAGACCTCTGTTCTTAGTTCTCCTTGTGGCTTTGTTTATGAGAAGTGACCGTATATCAGTGGGGTCAAACTCATTTTTTCTCGAGGAATTACTTCCTTTTTTTCTCCACTATCTGCTTCAATCTATTTGAAAGCCTAATTTATTTTTTTTAAATATAAATTACACGTCATATTTTAATAATGTGACAGGGCCATTTATATTCAAGAAACATTTCTCTGCAGTGTATTTTGGGATTTTTCCATTCATTAATTTTGTAATGGGTGTAAATCTGAACAGCTAATTAAGTAATAGGGCAAATTGGGTGGAATCCAACCCTCTGGGGATGGAAAATATGCAGAGCCCTTCTGGAGGATGGATAAATATTCTCTAAACTCGAGAGTCATTTATCCTCCCGCTGGACTGAAGCCTGATTTCCGTGCTCTGGACTTAAACCCGCACAAAAAGTTCAACTGAGACATTTAAGTGACTCTAAGGCCCAGTGTAGTATAATGGTTCGATTCCTACTATGTCACTGCTGTTGTACCCTTGAGCAAGATACTTGAATACTGCTTTATTTCCTCAGTATATATCCAGGTATATAAACGGATGTTAAAACATTTTATTTATTTATTTTATTTTTTTAGTTGTGTAAGGCGTGCTGGATAAGAGCTTAATGTAATGTCCAACATCTGCCAGGGCTGAGTAGCAGTGCAGCCATTGTGGCTCTCCAGGTCTATGGTTGAATAGCATACTCGGTCCTGTGAGCTCTTGCCATCAGTCTCATTTTTAAAAAAGCATAATGTCTCTATCGCGGGTGTGCCCTGTATTGTGTCAGAGGCCTTCTGAGGTGAAAATAGGCCATTTGATATGGGGAACCTTTCAGTTTGCTATCAGGAAACTTCTAGACAATAGGCGGCAGTGAAGTTAATTGGTCCCAAGCTAGGAACAGATACTAGTAGTGTCTGTAGTGAGCTTCATGTACGGAATCACAGGTGTGCCCTTTCCTACTTTTGGCTTGCAAGCATTCATAAACCCGGACCAATAACAGTCAGGCGATTATACACTTCCACTATGTCGGTTCATACACCATATGGGTTTGTGCGACATGGCGGTTTCTCAGTACAGCCGTTCACACTGTGAACACCAATAGTCCTCTTTGACAGGTCACCCATGCCATTTATTTTACTGATCATAGCATTGAATGAGTAACTGATACTCATTAAACAAATTTATTAACACTAATGAATCACTGTGTGGTGCTCCGCCATACACATTCACTCATTATTTTTGCATTAAAAATAGAGTCGTATGTCAAATACCTCATGTATGCAGGGCTCTCAGAATTTCCCGTGTGGAAAATGAACGGAACGAGAAATGAATGAAACTGAAAATGTTTTGGGAATTGACATGACATTGGGGAAGAGGTAAACCCAGAGCGACTGACGTGACCGTACGCTTTCTCACAGGCTGTACTGTCTGAAGATCTACGGGCTGTCGTCTCTCTGGCGGCTCTTCAGGGGGAAGAAGTGGAACGTACTGCGGCAGCGCGTGGACTCCTGCTCCTACGACCTGGACCAGGTGAGCCTCACAGACGCGCGCGTCCGGGGGGAAAGGCTACGGCAGGGCTACCCAGCCCTGCTTCTGATAGAGCTGTGCCTTTCGGCTGCTTTTTGTTCTCAACCAGTTTAGAGCCAAGAAACCAGGTCAGATGAGTTGACAGGATCCATGATCCAGGGCATGAAATTAACTTTTTCACCCACTGGATTCTAAAAATCACCAGCCATTTTTAACATTTTACCCGCCACATTACCTTCTACAAATACAACACAACCAGGTTGGTTACCTGTCAAAGTGGCTGCTAGAGTAGCTAATCTTACCAGACACAATAAAACCTTTACCAGAATTGGGTGGTAGCTGGTGTCAATTTCACCCCCTGGTTGACCATGATAGCAACTTATCAACTGTGTTATCGGCTGATCCAGTAAGAGCTGATTAACAGTCAAATCCTGCTGGCCCTGCTGTGGCTCTCCAGGACCAGAGTTGGCCGCCCCTGGACCGGTGAGCCCATTAGCCTATGATTGGAAAAGTACAATCTAACTGCAGCATATGAACTCACTGATGCATCAGGCTGGGTGCAGGTGGGAAGAAAGATGTGAGAGATTGTTTTTCGGTCACATTAATTTCTATCTTGCAGCTGTTCATTGGAACTTTGCTCTTCACCGTTCTGCTGTTCCTGCTGCCGACGACCGCTCTGTATTACCTCGTCTTTACTCTGGTGAGTCTGCCTGGATGCTTTAAGGTGTTTAAAGGGAAACTGCAGAGGGGTACCTTCAGATCACAGAAATGAAGGGAGCAAGTACATAATGTCAGTATGATATTGTATGTTTATCATAAGCACATGGGCACTTTTCTTCCATTCTGGACTCATTCAGCGAACTGTACTGGAACTTACCCTCTCCCAGTGATGACTTTTAGATTTAAGTGATTGGAGTTGATTGTCAGTGTTGATGAGTCAGTCTTTGTGGACTATGTAATTTGTGGAGCTCTGGTGTGCTGTGATGTGATGTGTTGTCAATCGGTAAGTTTTATAAGCCAATCAAAACGCTTTTCCACCCACTGGGGAAAAAAACAGCACAATTCTTAAAATTGGTGAGTCACAGAAAAGTAATTTTCAGGGTTCTTGAAGCTTCACTTTCCCATCTGGCTTTATGACCAAAAGCGCCTTTGTCTCTTCGGCTGTAGCTCCGCCTGGTGGTGGTCCTGTTCCAGGGGTTGATTCACCTGAGCGTGGACTTCATCAACTCCTTTCCCCTATTCGCCATGGGCCTGCGGCTCTGCCGGCCCTACAGACTGGCAGGTGAGTGACGTTTGCGTAACGCTGCTACAACGCTGCCACAACGATAACCGATCCCGTTCAACACCTTATATGCCAAGTATAGTCATTCTTGTCAGCTTTGGTAAATTCGACCCATATACCACAATCTCCCTGCTGCTCAGCTAAGAACCTTGGTGTGACATTGGCTGTGTCCCAAATCGCATACTTCCACGCTCTGAGCACACATAGCGAGCACACACATCCATGTGAGTCCATAGCGAAGTATGGTAGTGCGGAGCACGGGAGTATGCGATTTGGGACACAGCCATTGGCTGCCCATATTCATATCAGACACACTGGCATACCAATTTGTGAACGGTACTGCCCCACCCTATTTTTGGACAACGATTACACAATACACTCCAAGCAGACCTGTCCGTTCTGCTTGTCCCATATCTTCAAAACACCCAACTCTTCACTGCCCCCAAGTGAATCAACCTTCCCCAATCAGTCAGGAAAGCAGGTTCACGGGCTGTTTTCTGCAAACGTCTAAAAACCTGCCATTTTCACTACACCTCAT
This sequence comes from Ilyophis sp. 1 JC-2022, assembly GCA_022702515.1. Lineage (NCBI taxonomy): Eukaryota > Metazoa > Chordata > Actinopteri > Anguilliformes > Synaphobranchidae > Ilyophis > Ilyophis sp. 1 JC-2022. The sequence goes on from CM040394.1 coordinate 89,749,190, forward strand.
TATTTCTATTTAGAGATAAAAAAGGCAAGATGTGCGGCACAATGCGTAGGGCGGATGACTCGAGCCCTATGCAAGTCCTCCCAGGCGGATTGGGGTTTGATCCCCTGCCTGATCACCTGAGCTGTGAGCCCTCCTCTGTTACCCCCTGCGCTTTCTCCCTGTTCTAATAAAGCAAAAACATACGTAGGGCAGACTGTCTATTCTCCTTTAAAAATAAGTAAAATCCCTTATTTTGCTCGTCTTGAGACATGCACCTTAATGGTGGCACTTGATTGTAGCTTTTTCTCCATCTCCAGTGGTTTACTTATTGTGTTCAATTAACTTTTGTAAGTTTCTTTGCTAAAGGCCTCTGTCAAATGACTAAACAGTAAGTTGTAGGTATTTCACCTGCTGTTACACATGTACTCAATGTGTGGTAGGATTAGGAAGTTAGATATAGAGCTCAGAACATTTCCACTAAACGTAACCAAGTATGGAGAAACTGTTTTCACGGCTCTGGCTGCATTTTCCTGATTGGCAGAGCAGTTTACAGGGCCAAAAGGCAGGGCCTGATTGGTCCGCACTAACATCCCATCTCTCCCTGCAGAGGGCGTTAAATTCCGTGTGCTCTCCGAGGAACCTGGCAAACCCCTGCACCTAATGATGGAGGTAAGCCACCTGCCTCACCACAGACTAGAGTCAGTACACCACCTGCCTCACCACAGACGAGAGTCAGTACACCACCTGCCTCACCACAGACTAGAGTCAGTACACCACCTGCCTCACCACACACTAGAGTCAGTACTACACACCACTGCCAAACCAGAGAGTACTACACCTGCCTCACCACACACTAGAGTCAATGGAGGGGGTCAGTCGAGCTTTTGCATTTTCATACTTTGTTAGAAGTCATTTGCTACATTCTGGGGCATTAAAAAACACAAAAAAGCTTTCAGGCAGTGAGGGTTAAGAACCAGAAATCATGACGTTTTGTCCAATGATAAAAATAATCTTAAATAATCAGAACAGCTGATCGAAAAGGACTACAAAAAGTATATTTTTATAATGTATTTAGAAAATAAGTTTGATAAGTGATAGATTAATCTCTCACTTCAAGGTTCATGATTTAATTTATGCATTTTTAAAAAGTAGTTGAATAAATATTATGAAATAACAAATAAGAGTCCAGACTGGGCTTAATGGGTAGCCAGTAGGAGTGTAACGGTACACGACTGTCTTGGTTTGTTACGTTCATTTTGACTTCACAGTTACAGTACATTTTCAGTAGAACAGAAAGAAAAAAAAATGCAAAATATAAAATTGCTTTTCATTTATTATGGAAATGTAAACAGTTGCTAATAAAGCCATCGGTGCATAACAGAACGGCCACCAGATACGGGTGACGCTGGCAACACACAGGCGCCAGTGAGGGAGCAGAGTGGCGCGCCGTCTCTGTTGCATCCTTTGGGGAGAACCCTGCCATTTATGATATACTGGGTTTCATGTGATGCTCTATCGTGTCCATTTCTATATATTGTCCATTTGAGAGTTCACATTGAGCACCTTCCTTAGTCCGTATGGGAAATGAACCTGCAAGCCTCTGCTTATGGGTGCAGTTCCTCTGCCGCTACACTATGTTCCTGCCCATTATAAAAAGCGCATGTTGTACGGGTAAGTGTACTGATGGAGTTTCACCTTTTTCCACTCCCCCTTTCATTTCCTGTCTCGCTCTTGTATTGCTTTCATATGTTGTATCTCGCTGTTTCTGTGTCATACTCTCTGCATACCTCCCTCTCTCACTCCCTCTGCACACCTTTTTCCTCTCCTCCTTTCTCATCCCTTTTCTCTCGCCTCTGCAGATTAACCCTCTGGCGTACGGCTCCGTGCTGCAGTGGTACAGAACTCCCACCTACAGGTGCTACCCCAAAGACTCCTGGGTGGCCCTGTGCAAGAAGCTGTTTGTGGGGGAGCTGGTCTACCCCTGGAGGAAGAAGGGCACCAAAATAGACTGAGCCCAGCAGGGGGTGCCACTGAGCCGAGCGTCGAAAACAGTGAAGATGAGGTCACCATTCAGGGAGCAGAGTATTGAGGGTGGGAGCGGCGTGGGTTTGGGGTATAAGCGTGCGCCATTTGTTTTTGGTGTTAGCCCGCACGCGGACGGAGCTGACGCCCACACTGAAAACTCAGCACTTGCAATAGTATAGCGGGAAAGCTGCCCGACTGCCATCGGGGAGACGCTCTGTACGGCCGGAGATCTTTTTTTTAAAGTGAAGTGAGAATCTTTCTTTTCTCACACGGGGTTCTGTTGCTCAAGACTGCACTGATTCAAGCTGGCACACTTAATTTGTCTTAATTTGTCTTTATAAATTGTTTATTTATATGAGTGTATAGTAAGTATATAGCCCAAAATATACACAGTACATGCTTTGATGTCTCAGAATATACAGCATATTATAACAAGTGGTGCATATTATATTGGAAGAAATTGATTAATTCAGATATATGTTGTATATTTTGGCACTTTAAAAGTATATTTCTTAGATTTTGGGTATTGAATTTTAACCTGTGTGGATTATTCATTTGAAGTAGATTGAACTGATTTTAATCTTTAAAGTACCTTTTACAAGAATTATTAAACTGTTTGACAAGTCTTACTTTCCCAATGTCTTATATGTCCAGGGGAGATTTTTAATGTAATTAGTCAAAGGTTATTTTAAGTAATAGTTGACACGTCCAATATTTATTTGTATTGTAACTGTGTTTCTGTTTTTTTGTTCTATGCCAATAAGCAGTTTGTACTTTAAAATTTTCATATTTTTTTGTGTGTGCCAAACTTGAATGTGAGTACAAAAAAATATGAGTATTGTGATCCAGGACAAATCGCCCTTCATTCCAGTCAAGTGGTCTAAATGTGAAAACAGCCACGGTCCAGTCACAGACAAGCTCTCCAGAATTGCTCATTGTATCTTCAGACACTGTGACAGACTCACTTCTGTGCGAGCGAGAGAATTCTGTGGAAAGCCCTGATGCTGTGTAATACTCCCATGAGTCATTGCTGCAGCCTTTAGGAGAACTATAGAACTGTACATGCATAGGTCAGTTCAACTGCCAATTGAGTCCCTTGTTATATAGTATTCAGTCATTGTAAAAGGATTTGTTAGGGGGTGGGGGGGGTTAAATTGTGACTTTATTTTATTTTTTATTTTATTGCTTTGATGCTTTTTTGTTGTTGCTTGCTCTGGTGTGTGAGTGTGTGAGTGAGTGTGTGAGTGAGTGTGTGAGTGAGTGTGTGAGTGAGTGAGTGAGTGAGTGAGTGAGTGAGACAGAGACTTTCTGCCCCAGAACTTAACAGCAGCTTGATTGGGTGATTGCCATAAAGCCTTGTGTTCTCTTAAACAGACCAAATCCTACAAAATTAATGTATGAGTGTATTTAAACTATGATGTCATGACATATCATGGTCCATTTCTGCCTTGTTATTAATGACACCGCTTCAAATTAATTACAGTGTTAAATTAGTTTTTATTTTGAATCATTTTCTGTACATCTCTGCTACTTTTCTTCTTTTTTTGTGATGGGTTAATAAAGTTTCTTGTGATGAACAAAAACCATTCCAGTTCACTCCATTAAAATCTCTGATGTCTGAACCTCTTGTTCAGTATAACAGCCACGTGCTGTACAGTTTTACATGTATATGTGCATGTGTGTGCGCGTGCACGCGTGTGTGGCAGAGTGAGGTTACTGTGCAGTTTTAAAAAGAGATGTAGGTAAAACTGAGGCTGTCGGCAGAGAATGTGACCCGACAGGCTAAGTGGTAATGGATCCTGGGAAGGACACGCCAAAGAAGCACCCTGCGTACCAGAATGCATCAGTGTGAACAACAAAAAACATGCCTGTTATTTATTTATGTTTGCAGATAAGACTTCCAGCTGTTTTCTATGACACAGGAAAGCCATATGGTGCTGGACTGGGGAGATTCAGTTGATCGTTATATCAATTCAGTCCTTTAATCTGGTCGTGAAATTAATTATGCAGTCAATGATTCAAAAAACATGTACGCTATATATTCACACTCAATGCCACGCACAAGTTTATTTATTGCAAATAAAACATTTTAAAAACAAGCTGGACTGTGTTCATACCAGGGCAGCTGACTCACCCCGTTTACGATTACGACCTCAATGCAGCTGTGGGTTTGATTCCTGGCTGTAGTGCTTTCTGTATTATGATACCATCTCTATCTGGAATCCGCTCTGTTTTTTCTGTCTGAGTAAAGTTGAGAAAAATGCTTAAGTAGGGCATGCTGTCTGCTCTTATTTTTATTCTTTTTTTAAGCCTCTGTACATAAGAGAATTTCCACACTTCAGATCTATTTTACAAGGACTGAAAAGAGTTACTTGTTTTGTTCCATATGCTGTAGGTAAAGGTTTACGTTTAGCTGCGTTGGTTAGAAAGGCCGGTAATGACGCAGACTGAAGACTCGCCTCGTAAGGTTCCACCGTGGCTCCCCTGACCCCCTTTCATATCCTTTCTTTTTTCATATTTGTTTTGGATAATGTTATAGGTATATACAGTAGCTGGGTAAAGATAGATTATCTGTCTCGTGGTATCTTCCTTTGTGACAATACAAATGGTTTGTCAGGTTAACATTACACTGATTATAAAATGGGCCTCTGTGCCTTTCGGTGATACCGTATTTTGTTTTTAGTAATGTTTAGTAACGTTCTCCACTATTGTACTTCGCTCTGTACAAGAGCATCTGCAAGTGATTGTAATGGAAAGTATTGCATTAGTGTCCTCAGGTGATAAAATAGTATGCTGAAATATTTTTAAGTAGAAAATGTTATAATTTAGCATACTTGAGGTATAATTAAAGTTTATATAATTATACTTCAGGTATGCTAAAGTACTCTATTTTTTCACATGGCTCAATCTGGAAGGTGTGCTTCAGTTATTCCTACATCATCAAATGGAGAAAACAAATTGAAAATGTGAACATGGCGTTTGTTTTTTTCCACATCTCCTTATAGATTAACCCTCATATTATCTTCGGGTTCAATTTGATCTGATTTAGCGCTTGACGCTCATCTTGACACTATATGACTTTTTCTAATTTGTTGGGATTAAACAACAAACATGCAATGCTATGCTTTCAAAACCAACTTTGTATACAAAAGTGCTGTGTTGGGTCACTTGTGGTAGCTGTATAAAATGTAAGAAACTATCCAACATTTTTTATCTTTCATTTTTTGTGGGTGATTCTGGTGGAACTTTTCCATACAGGTTTTAAAATTAACAAACTTTTAATTTACCTCAGGCTCTAAAATCATCTCATTTGTAATATTTAGGGATACAAGGCTAGTCAATTCGGAGATGCACAAAGGGTGAAACAGAAACTGTCAAAATTTTGATAAAAATGGACATTGAATTATTGACTTATTGACTATTGACTATTAAACAAGAAAATAGCCTCGATAAGTTAAACATTTTCCAATTAAGTTTGTTTAAATTCGATTGTGGAGAAACTGTGCTATTTTGATTGCCTTTTACATTCCCTCTAAAACAGTCACGGAGCTGCGGTGCTGTAAATATTGCCAGCTGGTTGAATGCGTCACTGGAAGGGAACACAGAGCCCCTCGTTTACACATGAACGTGTTTTCACTCTACACACTCATCCTACGTGTGCGGAAAGCTAGAGCTGCATGGGGTCGTGTGGCCCCTGGCTGGCCTCGAGGTCCGGCTCAACTGCCATGTTCCCTCAAGTTACTATGTCAGCATCTCCCGGACTGCTTCCAATGCAATCACTGAACATAATCTCTGCACATCCACAACAACAAACCTTGCAGGGGAGGTTTCTCTAAGACAACCGGTGAAGCAGTGCTTCACCAAAAAAAAAGGGGGTGAAAAAGAATATGTATATCACACACACAATTTGTGGGTTTGCTTCACTAAAAATTTTGGTCAGTAGCCGCCACTGATATATATATATATGAACACACACACACACATTCATACAGACGGGCGACAAATTAAAGGACAAGACCAACATAAAGTGTCTTAGTAAGGTGTTGGGCCACCACAAGCCACCAGAACAGCTTCAATGCACCTTTGCATAGATTCTACCTCTAGTCCAGCATAGGTCCTAGTCTACTGGACTCTGAACTCTACTGGAGGGATGGAACACCATTCTTCCAAAAGATATTCCCTCTAAGGGAACAAGTGGACCCAAACCATGCCAGGAACATGCCCCCCACAGCATAACAGAGCCACTGGACCCCCTCACCGTAGGGGTTTTTCCTTTAATTTGTCACCCATCTATAGATACAATGTTGGGGTTGAGTGGCTCTGATGGACAAGTAGCCACACGTAGGAGGTACATGTTCATGGCCTTGCTGGGGTGAGTCTGAACAGCATGTTGGCTAGTGCCCCATGTGTTAGGAATCTTCAGTCTTTTCAGCTCAAATAGAATCGGCTCCTTTCTCTGTCTCTCAGTTCATTCTTGATCCATGGCACATTTTAATTATTGATAATATTATAATAAATAATTTATATTCCTTTCTTCTCTTGCTTTTTCAGTACAGTGAACATTGTGTGATACAGAAATGGTTATGGACACACATATTTGTTCATGGCTCATTCCAGCTGCATGTCCTGGGAAATTCAGTCCACGTTGCACAGATAAGGGTGGGAGGAATGTTTGTCTTTCTTCTATACTCAAAACTTTTAAAAACCATTTTGCCTCATCAAACACAATATGTGCATTTGTGAGTTGTATTCAGCTTGTGGTATTTTCACGATGTAATGTAATGCCCCAACCTTGAAATGCTGAGGAAAATTATATCACTATACATGGCTATAAAACAAGAATATGGGCCAAAGTAATACCAGCCTCCTCTTCATGCATATTCATGAGTAATGCTTTTACTATATAATAATAATCATATGCAAAACTGCAGACATGTATGTGAGTGAAATGCAATAGGCTTGTGTAATTCAAAATAAATGGAACATTTATATTATGTTCAGAACAAGGAATCATTATTCTGGTTCTCAAAAAGAATGCACTTCCTATTTTGAGCTCAGGTGCACCAAGAATGGGTTTCTGTGCGCGGTGCGACGCGCGCCACGCGCCCTGTGAGCTGGGAGCGTTGTTTATGCCCTTTGAGCTCGAGATCAACAGGTGTAAAGGTATGTTCTCATGCCACAGTTTCTGCTGACTCTTCACACTCACGCCATGTAACATTTACAGTGAACCCATGAAAGATGAGGGAAATGGTGCCTCATGTTTATAAAACATCACCTTTCTAGAGATTTGAGACAGATGCTGTCCAACTGTAAATATTCCTCTTTTTCACCATCATAATGACACAGTTTAAACAGGATAAACAGGAGATGGAGTGATCTATATAGAATTATACGTTGATATATTTGCCTAGAAAAGTGGTCATGCGTGTTGGATCGATCGAGGACCAGGGGGATTGTGATCGCAGACTGTTGGCTGGGGGTGGCATGCGATCGCGGACCAGGGAGGGGGAGAGGGGGGGGATATGCTTCAGCATATTGGTGCGAGTCTGTGCACGTGCTGAGTGTTGATGTGTTCCAATGTTTAACGGGTCATTCTGGGAACAACCATATAGTTTAAATACCATGTATTCTTGCGCCCGTTGCAAGTGAATTGGGCGTGTTGGTCTTAAAATGAGGAGTGGCCAGGATTATTTTTGGCGTATTGCTATCTTGAGCTAGCAAAAAGAACTTGCGCTAAAACCACCACAAACCTGGTCAAAAGTCATGTCGCAGTTGTTTACATGTTATTTTAACGGCACATATAAGTACGTCTACATAGGCGTGTGCACAACGCGCGTACACCCCCCTGACTGTTACACACAGGGGCGCACACAAGCATGACTAAAATATCAAGATTACAATGTGAAATGTTATTATTGTGTAGGCTATAATAAAAATAGTATTCTCCCCAGGATTCCGCGAATTTCCGTTGAATTCTGGGCAATCCGCGGAATAGTAAACAAGCCGCAGAATCGTCGACAAGCTGCAGAATCATGCAGCAAATGTAGTACCAATCACCACCGCTAGATGCCACTGTCTGCTGTATGGGTTTGCAGTAGCTAGCTCAGTTGACTGACAAGACTGTCATAGGCGGCTTTTACTATGTTTCATTCGTTTCACCTGAAACGAACCTCTCAACTGAAAGGGGCCTCGCCTCAATCATAAACTGAAAAAAGTATTTATATAATTCAAAAATGTAAAATCACAGTGAATAAAAGAACCGCCAATCCAGTATTTTTTCCATTCAGCCACTGTAGGCACTGTTCCAAACTTAAGCTATTTCAGTGATGCCTTGCTTCTCCTTATTTTCTATAGGCTAGTCTATGGATCTGACCATTTCTGACCCACATCAAAACCAGAGGAGGTTTCTCTAAGACAACAGGTGAAGCAGTGCTTCACCAAAAAAAAGGGGGTGAAAAAGAACATGCATATCACACAATCACACACACAACATAGGCTTTCTTTAATATTGAATCATCACCGACTTTCGTCTTTCCCTTGTGAAGCTAAAAAAAGTGCTTAGATTCAAAAATATGCCTTGTATCTTCTTATATAGTTCTGTGCTTGTATCGTGAAAAACAGCACCACCCTTTGATTTTTAAAAGGAACTTCAGTGAGGCACAGTGTATGACTGCTTCACTTGACCATTGGAAATCAATGGGGGACTTTATAAGACATGATTGGATAATTGTGGATTATGACGCGTTTTTGAGCCCACCCGTGAAGCACTGCCTCGCTAAAGTATTCAATAGAGTTCCAATAATGCATGTTTTTGTGCGTGTTCTCGTCCTGATGATTGACATAATGTCTATCCATTCAGAACACGAGTTCAGCTATTCAGCAATATAATCATCTTCACCGCCAATTTCGAATAGACCATTACTGTGTTACTGAGAGAGAGAGAGAGAGAGAAAGTGAGAAATTTTTATGATTGTGGCGTTGTCAGTGGTGATTTGTATTGTAAATAGTTACATTTTGTATTGTGTTGTAGTGTTAATAGCTAGCTAATTGCTAACGTTAGTGATTTAACTAACGTTAGCCTAAACTATCTCACTTTTTGTAACGTTAGATTTTACCATTTAATTTGGCTGCATTTGAAAGAAAATTGAATCTGTGAATGTAAACACCCTGGATCTGATTCTGCAGGATTAACGTAACGTTATTTTCAATCCTTAAACTGTGAAGAAAGATTGCAAGTGAAGGCGGATGGGAGACCGAAGCCTCCTATCTATCTTATCCAGTGAGTGTGCTCGGTAAATCAGCTTAAACGTTAAATGCTCGTAGTAGCCTACGTCGAGGTGGATTAGTTAACGTTACAGGTATCTTGCTAACGGAATCGCATGTATTGCTGGCCATGTGTATTGTTTAAAGGAAAGCCAATTATTTTTTATCCAAGTGTGTTGCTACAGGAGATGTTCAATGTTTGCGAGAGATCGCTTTCATTATTTAGGCTACGTAATTCAGGTCTGTTAAAATTAATGCAAAATCGAAAGAGCATGACAGTAGTGTAATCGTGCGAATTGAGTCTGAGAATTATCATTTTATTGATGAAGGTGTACGCATAACAAAATAATGTTAGTGCGGAAAACCGTTTGCTTCACCAAAAATGTTGGTCAGCAGCCGCCACTGAAACCTTGGTCCCAAGCACAGCATGGGGAGCCTGAACAAACAATGCTTATTTCCACGGAAAACGTTTCAGACTGATTTTGCTGCAGCCTACAGGTAGAGAGCAAACGTATGCGGCTACAGTATGTCTATGATGATATGAATGTGCCACATTTGGGCTTTGTTTTCCAGCAAAAATACAGTAGCAGTAACCTAAACCTACAACCCATGCCTTAAATAACCTGGCTTCAGTAGTGTGTGTGTGTGTGTGTGTGTGTGCTGAATCCAGCCAAAGATTGTATTATTCCTTCTCAATTACTCCAGCAATCAGTCGATGTGAGCTCTTTTGAAAATACACACAGGCTTTGGTCAATTACTGTATGAGTATGAGACAAATATGACATGTATGAGATGTTTTGGAGAGTATGAGGCAAGTTCATATACAGTGCCCTCCATAATGTTTGGGACACATATATATTTTTTCTTGATTTGGCTCTGTACTCCATAATTTCAGATTTGTAATCAAGCAATTCACATGTGGTTAAAGTGCAGATTCTCACTTTTATTAAAGGGTATTTTTATAAATTTTGGTTTCCCCATGTAGAAATTACAGCACTTTTTATACATATTGGGCCTGATTTACTAAGACCTTTAGTATGTGCAAAACCTTTTAGCACACGCAAAACCAATAACATGACAAATGGTTGGTCATGGTATTTGTTTTGCACCAATCATTGGTTGTGTTATTAATTTTGTGTGTGCTAAAAGTTTTTGCACCTGCTAAAGGTCTTAGTAAATCAGGCCTGTAGTGTTTCTGATCTGTCGAAAAATACGTTTTGGGGTTTTTCTTCTTTACGTGGAGAATTCTTTGGTCATCAACTATAGAGGTCTTCTTTGGCCTACCAGGCCCTGTGTGATTACTGAGCTCACCAGTGCCCTCTTTCTTCTAAATGATGTTCCAAACAGTTGATATTGGTAAGCCTAAGGTTTGGCCTATGTCGACTGTTTTTTCTTATTTCTCAGCCTCATAATGGGTTCCTTGACTGTCATTGGCACAACTCTGTTCCTCATGTTGACAAACGCCAATAACACTCAACATCAATCAAAAGCCTAGATTCAAGATTGTGCTGAAGCCATTTGTCACAAACATTATGGTGCCCTGAAATGGGGGGTGCTATGTATAAAAAGTGCTTGAATGTCTAGGCCTACGTCGTGAAACCAAAATGTATAAAAATTCCCTTTAATAAAATCTGAGAATCTGCCATTTAACCACATGCCATTTGTAATGGTTTGATTGCTAATTTAAATCGTCGAGTACAAACAAATCTTTAAAAAAAAAAGTATTTGTCCCAACCATTATGGAGGGCACTGTATTAAGAACGGGTTGCCAGATGTGATTTCATGTTATTCTCGATGTGGAGGTTTTCTGAAACTCGTGTGTATTGTGGTAGGCTATGAGTCTTTCTTACAAAACAAAAATACAAAGGCGGTTTGCGAGATAATATGAACTGTGTTGTAAATGTAGCGCACTGATGGTAGCCTAGAATAATCACGTCTGTGCCTATCTCTTAAGCACTGGGTTGCAATCAATTCATCAGCGTTTTATAGTACTGTGCAGTTTTATATCCCCTGCCTTGCACACGATCAAAAGTGGTTCTTGTATGTGATGACGGCTATAGGGTGTGCGTCACACTCTGACTGGTAAAACAGGTTTTGCACGAGCTGCACCCCAGCCCACTGCATATTGTGCATAAACACATCAACGTCCATAGTCATCAACTTGCTTCTCATCAAGAAAATTGGAGAAGGAAACAAAATTATGACAAGTGAATAGCGAAGACTTAGTTCGGTGCCGTCTCGGCTTTCACGTCACTTTTGACATATATACATAATGACAGCAGCTCATGATGGTGCTTCACTTTGGGAAAAAAGGTTTCAAAATTAGGCCAGTTAAAAACCATGTAGTGCCTCAGTATTTTCGAAGAACATGCGTCGTCTCTTCAAGTTTATCAAAATACTGTAGCGACCCGGAAGCTGGGTCGCATGTAAATGCATACTTGTGGGCGCAATGCGCCATGGGAAATCGCGAATGTTAGCGATTTCTCGTAATAACTCATGTTTAACTATACCGTTTGGATCCAATGTTGTTTCCATATTGTTAATCGTTTACGTTATAATTGTTATCTGTATTAATCTAACTGTAGTTTGTGTGAATGAATGCGAATACCGTGAATGAATGTGTGTGCGTTAAATGTGTACCTCCGCTATTAGCGGATAGCTAATTGAGTTCCTTCATGCTTTGTTTGGAAATAAACACGTGACCTGGAGTCGTGCGGTGTATGGGGCACAGGTCACTTAAGCAGCTGAGAACTTGTGTGGACCTTCCATTCTTGCTTGCACGCTCGCCACATTGGTGTCAGAAGTGGGATGGCACAACGGCTGGAGCAGCGAGGAGGCTGCCACACACCTAGCACTGGCTCTGGAAGGAAAAGCCATACAGGTGCTGCTCGACCTCGGGCCTACGGAACAGCGTAACTACCACACCCTGACCACCGCCTTGGAGAGACGGTTCGGACAGCACCGATTCGCCGACCAGAGCCGAGAGGAACTGGCCAACCGCCGCCGACAAGAGGGAGAGAGCCTGGGCACCTTCGCCGCCGACGTACAGCTGCACGCCCAACGGGGCTACCCGCAGTTCCACGCAACGGCTCAAGAAGAGCTAGCCCTCCACGCCTTCCTACAGGCACTCACGCCAGAGCGACTGCGCCAGCACGTCCGCCTCACCACACCCCGCACGCTCAGCGAAGCCATTCAGGAAGCCGAACGAGCCGAGGCAATACTCGCCACCCGGGCCGACCCACAGAGAACCTCCTCCCCAGGGCCACGCATCAGGCTGGCCGACTACAACGAGGAGGACGACACAGCAGAGGTCCGCCGAGCCCGATCACCACCCCCACGGTCTGCAAACTGGCCCTCAGCGACTCGACGATGGCAACCAGGGCTGACCAACCGCTGTTACCGCTGCGACGAGCCGGGGCACATCGCTCGTGACTGCCCGGCCCCAGCACCAAAAGTGAGAACCAGACAGCCGGCGGGAAACGACAGCGGAGTGGCCCAGTGAGGGGACCGCCACTCCAGCCTTCAGCCCCTCTCTACGGCCGATGCACGCCCGTAGGCCGCCTAGGCTACACCCAAGGGCTATACCTGAACTGCCAGCTCGACGGCCACACTTGCCGGGCCCTAGTGGACACGGGGTCCACCATCTCCCTGGTACGGCCGGGGCTCCTTCCGGGTACCACCGGACCACTACCTACGGCATGGTCACCAACCAACACCCGGCTGACAACGGTGACGGGAGAGACGTCGGCCATGAAAGGGAAGAAGGCGCTGCAGATCCGCGTTGGCGAACAAGGGCTCGTCCATGAGTTTTGGCTCGCCAACATCCAGGAGCCCTGCATCATTGGCCTGGACCTGTTGAAACGTTGGGGCGCGCGTGTTGACGTGTCGGGGGCAGCCATCACCCTCGGCACCGAAACCATAGCACTCCAGCACCATCGTGAGGGGAAGAAGACCCGACAGGGCCCTCACCAAGCCGCAGCTGCTCAGCACGTCCCAGCCTCACTGCCACCGCTGCCCCGACCTCAGCCTGAACGAGCCGCCATCGCAACCAACCCACCGGTCACCAGTCAGCCTGCCCCCGGTCCCGCCGCCAAGACGTCTGAGGCCACTAGTGAGCTGTGGCACCGCAGCAGCGAGGGGCTCGACCTCCAGCAACGCCGCCAGTTGAAGCGCCTGCTCGAAGACTACGCCGACATCTTCGCCGCCCGTGACGAGGACTGCCGTCAGACCGGTCTGGTCCAGCACGACATAGAGACTGGGTCTGCCCAGCCCATCCGGCTGCGGCCACACCGCCTGGCACTCGCAAAACGACAGGCAGCAGAGGAAAAGATTAAAGAAATGGCAGCTGCAGGAGTAATCGAGCCCTCTGACAGCCCCTGGGCGGCCCCAGCCGTCTTGGTGGGGAAGAAGAACGGCGACTGGAGGTTCTGCGTTGACTACCGCCGCCTCAACGCTGTCACTAAGAAAGACTCCTACCCGCTTCCCCGCATCGACGACGCTCTCGACCACATCGCGGGGTCCAGCTGGTTCAGCTCTCTCGACCTACGCAGCGGCTACTGGCAGGTGAAACTGGCCCCCGACGCAAAACCAAAGACTGCCTTCACGATTGGGCAGGGGCTGTGGCAGTTCCGGGTAATGCCTTTCGGGCTCTGCAACGCACCGGCCACCTTCGAGCGCCTGATGGAGCGGGTACTGGCAGCCATTCCCCAAAGTCGCTGTATAGTCTACCTGGACGACCTGCTGGTGCATGGCAACGCCTTCGACCTAGCACTGGCTAACCTGCAGGAAGTCTTCGCGACTATCCGACGAGCCGAGCTGCGACTAAACCCCAAGAAGTGCCACCTGCTGCGGAGAGAGACGGCCTTCCTGGGTCACGTGGTCAGTGCCCAGGGCGTTGCTACCGACCCTGCTAAAGTGGCTGCCGTCAGGGACTGGCCAACCCCTGCTACTATCAACGAACTGCGGAGTTTCCTGGGCCTGGCCTCCTACTACCGTCGCTTCGTCCAAGGCTTTGCCACTACCGCCAGCCCGCTCCATCGCCTCACCGACAAAGGGCGGCCGTTCCAGTGGGACGACGCCTGTGCCACAGCCTTCGCCCAGCTCAGGGCAGCCCTGGTAGAAGCTCCGGTGCTGGCCTACCCCGACGTAAAAAGAACCTTCATTGTGGACACCGATGCCAGCAATGTGGGGGTCGGGGCAGTCCTCTCTCAGCCAGGAGAGGAGGGAGAACGGGCCGTGGCGTACTTCAGCCGCGCCTTGAGTCGAGCAGAGAGGAACTACTGTGTGACTCGGCGCGAGCTATTGGCAGTAGTCCTAGCCCTTCGCCACTTCCGGCCCTACCTGCACGGGAGCCGGTTCCTCGTCCGCACGGACCATGCCTCGCTCACCTGGCTGTTGAATTTCAAGAACCCCGAAGGCCAGGTGGCCCGCTGGCTGGAGGCCCTCCAAGGGTACGACTTCGACATCCAGCACCGAGCGGGGCGACACCATGGCAATGCCGACGCTCTCTCGCGGCGTCCCTGTGCGGCTATGGAATGTCGCTACTGCCGGCGACAGGAGGAACACGACCAGCCGGCGTTCACAGTGACAGCCGTGCAAGCGACCCGTCCGGAAGACGGGTGGCTCCAGCTAAACCCATCACAGCTGCAACAACAGCAGGAAGCTGATAACACAGTGGGCAAGGTGAGAGGCTGGCTGGAGGCGGGGCGACGTCCAGAGTGGGCGGAAGTGTCCGCCCTGGGACCGGAGGTGAAGGCCTTCCATTCCCAGTGGGGGAATTTCGAGCTGCACCACGGGGTGGCATACCGGAGGTGGCAGGCCCCTGGAGGAAGAAGTAACCTCCTCCAACTGCTGGTGCCCCATGTGCTCCGTTCCCAAGTGCTCCAACTCGTCCATGGGTCGGTGGGGACGGGGCACTACGGGAATTCCAAGACCCTGCACCGCCTCCGGGAGCGGTTCTACTGGCCTGGCTGTCGGCGGGACGTCGAACTACATGTCCACTGCTGTGACTCCTGCACCGCCCGGAAAGGGCCGACCCAACGCTCCCACGCCCCACTACAGCAGTATCTGGTGGGGGCCCCAATGGAACGAGTGGGGGTGGACATCCTCGGGCCCTTCCCCGTGACTGACTCCGGCAACCGCTACGTCCTCGTGGCCATGGACTATTTTACCAAATGGCCTGAGGCGTACGCGGTGCCAGACCAGAGTGCAGCTACCACTGCGGAGAGGCTGGTCGAGGAAATGTTTGCCCGCTTTGGGGTCCCCACCGAACTACACAGCGACCAAGGGCGGAACTTTGAGGCGCAGGTGTTCGGCGAGGTCTGCCGGCGGCTGGGGGTGAGTAAAACCAGGACGACACCGCTCCATCCACAGAGCGACGGGCTGGTGGAGCGGTTCAACCGTACCCTGACCACCCAACTCGCCATCCTCACCAGCCAGCACCAGCGAGACTGGGACCGACACCTGCCCCTGGTCCTGTGGTCCTACCGCACTGCCGTGCAGGAGTCCAGCCAGTGTACCCCTGCTGCTCTCATGTTCGGGCGGGAGCTCCGGACACCGGTGGACTTGGTGTTCGGGGCCCCGCCCGAGCCTGAGATCGCTGGGGGAAAGGAAATGGAATACTTCCGCCAACTACGGGACCGTCTCCGGGTGGTCCACGACTACACCCGCCAGGCGCAGGCTAATTCTGGGGTGCGGCAGAAACGGGCGTACGACACCCGGTGTCGGGGACAGGCATTTTCGCCAAAGGATCAAGTTTGGATCTACTGCCCCGTCCGCAAGAAGGGGGTCTCCCCCAAACTGCGGAGTCACTGGCAAGGGCCGGGAGAAGTCCTGGAGAGACTGTCGGAGGTGGTGTACCGGGTGCGTATGCCCGGTCGGGGCCGCCTGGTGGTACTCCACCGGGACAGGCTGGCACCCTACCGACCTCTCTCACCGCCTGTTGTGCTCACCCCGCCTGTTGTGCTCACCCCGCCTGTTGTGCTCGTACCGCCTGTTGAGGAGGGGGGGGCCAGCCCGGACACTGCCCGTACGGAGCCGGTTGGCTCCCCAACATTAGCAATTCCTGCACCCTCCAGGCGGCCGGGCCGCCTACGGCGACCACCGGCACGTTACCGGGACTTTGTATTGGGTGATGGGGTCGTTGGGGACAACTGACCCCTTAGAAGGGGGCTATGTAGCGACCCGGAAGCTGGGTCGCATGTAAATGCATACTTGTGGGCGCAATGCGCCATGGGAAATCGCGAATGTTAGCGATTTCTCGTAATAACTCATGTTTAACTATACCGTTTGGATCCAATGTTGTTTCCATATTGTTAATCGTTTACGTTATAATTGTTATCTGTATTAATCTAACTGTAGTTTGTGTGAATGAATGTGTGTGCGTTAAATGTGTACCTCCGCTATTAGCGGATAGCTAATTGAGTTCCTTCATGCTTTGTTTGGAAATAAACACGTGACCTGGAGTCGTGCGGTGTATGGGGCACAGGTCACTTAAGCAGCTGAGAACTTGTGTGGACCTTCCATTCTTGCTTGCACGCTCGCCACAATACGTTCAACTCGACTCACATGTGACGGCAGTCCATGTAGCAGAATAGTTTTAAACCAATCGCAATAAATAAATTATATATTATCCAATTGAAAACAGAGGAGGGCGGGATTCGCGTTTGGGGGTGGGGAGGACACGGTGAGCGCGTCGTGTCTGACAGATCAGCCTGAATATGGATAACGAACAGGACGCAGACACAAGCTGCTCAAGCTGATATGTATGTATATTTTGACTGTGTGATCAGGGTTAAGGTTTGATTTCAAAACGCAAGTTAGCCATACTGTGCTTCTGGGGAAAGACGTGTCTGGCCTTTCAGTTCGCAATCGAAGTTAGTTTAGGTACATGCCGAGGAGTTCGTAAGCTTTGTTGTTTAGGGCCCGGATCCGTACCTTGGGACTAAGTAACGTTAGTGATAGCCAGCTAGCTGCACCCGTGTTTTGTGCGCTCTTCGAAACGGATATAATCGGGTCATAACAAGTACGCAGTCGGCTAGTCATTTGTAAAACCAGTGGTTGAATCAGGAAAACGAGGTGGCGAATTGCATCCGTATTCAAAGTTAGGTAGTCCGCTAACGTTAACCGGTTGGTAGGCTTGCTACGTTTGTTAACGTTATTTTCCATCTGTTCTTATGTACCCAAAGCAATCGTTATCTTGTTGATTATTAGCTAGCTAGCTAGATTGGATTCCCTAGTTGTTCAGTGATTGTTGCTTTTTTCAAGACGTGCGGTCTCATTGCGATGCAGAGACTAGCAAACCTTAAATAAACGTTTTCACGATTTTGTATGACCGCGGTCCATGGGACATTTGAAACGTCCCTGAAAGACTTCCTTTGTGTTGACAGTGAGAACAATGAAACATCAGACCTCGCCGGAGTAGCCGATGCGAGGAGGAGAAGAGAAGGAGCACATCATCGTCTCACGAAAAAAAATAAAACAAAGATGTGTTTTTCCTCCCGTGGGACTGAGCTCCTTTCGGATTGCGCCACGGTTTTCAGATCCAAGCTGTCAGTTAGGCAGTAATTATGCTTTTTAAATGTATGGTCTGCTCAAATCTTTAACAGATGTTGGGCTCTGAAAAGGCAGCAGTTGTTCAATAATTAAAACTTGCTTGTTGGCAATCTTTGATAAAAGTCGAAAATTAATAAGGTGATTGGCGAGTGACGGAGTGTGTATATGTTAATTATATGAAGTGTGTTTAGTTAGCTCTTTGGTATAGCTAGCAGCTATCAGACTAATTTTGCTCAGTTTGCTTTTGTGTTTTTTATTTTTTCATATTATTTGGGTGCTGTATTTTTACTTGCTTGCAGCACCTAGTTGTTAATGATGCTCATTTTTTATTGTCAATATCATATAAAGACTTTAGGAAAATCAAAGCTAATTTAATAACACGTTTAGTCACGTTAGGTTTTTGGAGCATTACAGATCCTTCATATAAATACTTCCCGGGGATTTTGTTTTTGAGGACGTACAGAAGAGGACGTCTTGACCTTGCATGCCTGCTCACTTGGCCGAAAAAGTGTCCGCAGTAAGCTGTCATTTCTCTGGGAGGTGACACCTAGGAGGGGTGCACCCCTGGGACCAGCTGAGGGGCACGCCCGGCGCTCTCGTGTCACTTCGAGTTCCAATGCGAGGAACGATGGGGACTCAGGGTAGCCCCGTCAAGAGCTATGACTACCTCCTCAAATTCCTGCTCGTGGGGGACAGCGACGTGGGGAAAGGAGAGATCTTGGACAGCTTGCAAGATGGATCGGCAGAGTCTCCATACGCCTACAGCAGTGGTAAGTGTCACGCGCATCCATCCACTAGCTCTCGTCGACTGTGTGCGTGCAGCGATGAACTCCTTATGTTTCAGGCGATTTGGAGCACCCGTTGGCAACATGTGCTCAAAGCAAACCAGCACATCTATAAAAGCAAAAACAGCAAATATGACAACAGTGTCCACGATAGCCTACACGCTTTCAGTTGCTGATAAAGTATTGATTATGTATCATAATTCAGTAAGGTAAACCCATATGGTTACAGTCAACTATGTTTTGGTCTTACGTTATTCAGAGATCTTGTAGACTTAATGCAGCAATATTGGTGTTGACTGCACAGTCACCCACATTAACACTTTTCTGAGAGTTGAGAGAGGCTGAGCCCCTTTTCATTCAGACTTAGTCCGTCTTCGTTGAATTGCCACAACTTTCTGATGAGAGATCATAATCTATTACCTTCATGGGCAGTCAGATATTTCCCCCCCCAGTCTTCATGTTTTTCATAATGATTCCATCAGAGTGTTTTTAAGGAACCAGTACAGTGAGCCAGAAGCCTGATAAATATGAGTCTGTCAAAGCAGCAACGATTGACACACTGTTGCCATGCCGACATTGACAATTGGGCAGGCTTAGGGGATAGGCAATGAGTGTATTCATATGACTTTATTTGTACATACATACACACACACTCAGTATTATACGGCTCCTACATATGATTTCTGGTAGATTGTATTGCCTAATTGTATTTATATTTATTTTTTTATTATTTTGAAATAATCGAATGAAGTGCAAACATATTACAGCAGAGATCCCCCCCATCGTTTCATGTTTGAAGGGAACATTTTTTAAGGAAAATATTTTTCTTTGATGGTAGGGGGTCAGGGGCTCTGATTGGATATTATTATCTTGAATTCCTTTCGGCCTGTTGTCCTCCTCTTCCGTGACCTGAACGGACCTGAACCCCCCTGAACCCCTGAACCCCTGAACCCCTGAACCCCCCCCCGCGGGCTGTCACCAACTGTACTGCCATTCTCCATCACTTAAAGGAGGAAAGGCTACCCCTTATTTCAATTTGTTTGATCAAACCGCCACATTGCACATCTGCTAATACGTTCCGCTGTGTCCCACCCCACAATGCATTCCTTCAAGTCCAGGAACCTTTTTTTTTTTCTTCCATAACTCAGGGAAATAATTTGCTTTTCCACCGGAGTTAATGGTGTCTTCTACCTTGTCACCACAGACATTTTTCAAACACGGCTTGGTTTGATTTCTCCCATGCCTGGTTTGGACTCTCCGAGGCCATAGCAAAGTGGACTTGTTTTATTTAGTCTTTCAGCAGGCAAGGTTCGCTGTGCCGCTGGTTTCTTGTAAATACTTCAGATATATAATTCATCACTGCCTCTCCTGTGACCTCTCTGAAACAGCCAAACGATGAATCGTTAAAATATTTACAGAAATCTCTGCCCTAGTGGCATACAAACCAGAGAAGCCCAACTGCCCTACCTACAATAATGTTTTGATTTCTATTGGCTAATTAATAAAATTTTATTGTGTAATGCCCTTATTCAGAGCGATATCTAGACCTTTAGACATTATGGTGCATTTAGCAATAGCCTAGTAAAATAACTGTAGGCCTAGACCTGCCTAAAATGTAACATGGTGCCTTTTTGAATCTTATCCAGTGAAAACGCAGCCCCCTGACGGTAGGCAGCAGCGCCTTGTAACTGCATTTGAAGTCAGAAACACATCTAGCTGTCATGAGTAGTGATGGGGGAAAAAAGGCAGTTGGATATTCCCTAAGTATTTGTTTTCTCTTAATGATAAGATACCATCTAACGGTTGTCAGGGATATAAGAACTCTCTGAAGAGCCAATTCTATTTCAAAGAAGCACTGGAAAGTTGCTTGGGTGTTGCATCATTTCATCATGTTCTTTTTAAATGTCGTCTTTTCTAGTTGAGAGAGCATAGTAATACATATTTGAAGAGTGCAGCGCTGAAGAGTTATGGAGGAGAATTTATCATCAAGAGTTCTCCAAGGCCATAGTCAGCTCAGGTGTGGAATTCTGGGTTTTTGGTTCCTGCATCTGCAGGCCCAGATCTTAAAGGCATATCGACTGAACTCGGCTCCAATGTTATTATATCAGTCAGTCAATCAGATTGCGTCTGATAACTTTCAGAATCAGATGTATAGAACAGACTCTTCAGCTCATCTCAGCTCTGCGATTTTGCACATATCTGCAGTAATGATAAACATTATTTATTTGCATGGCAGTCCTTGTGGATAAAAACAAAAAAAAAAGCAGATGATGTAATCTGATGTATAAGACACCTGAAAAACAATAAAAATATTAAGATGTCTGTTTTATAGCTTGCTCAAGTCTTCTAGTTTTGGCAGCAACTTGCACTGTTTTAAAACATTGAAATTTCTATGCACCAGCCACAGAACGAGCTACAAAAACAACATTCAATTTTTTAAGTAACCCAGCATTACTATGTTTATCGTTGTGTACTGTTTTACTGGCAGTTGGTTTTGTCATTCAAGGGTTTTCAGTCTGCCTGTATAACATTTCCACAGTTAGTTCCTCTGGGTCAGATTCAGTCTTGTCTAAATGCCAAGCTTTGCCGTTCCCTTTGCATAACAAAAATAACATTGGGAGTGCCTTGATCCAAAACGCATATATTTTATTCCCTTTGAACATAAGCGTCTATCAGTCATGTTGCTCTATAACTAATGAACAAAACAAATGTACATTATTTATTCAGAATTTAAGGACAAAGAACAAATTAGATTGAATCCTCAGTTTCAAGAGCAGGAGTTTATTTTTAAACACGGAAAAAATGTTATCTGGGGCATAGGGAAAGGTTACATTAGGTCAGTCCTTGTATAATGACATGTCAATGGTTTTAATATTTGGTTGCCGTGCGGCTTTGTCATATTAGCAGGGTGCAGTCGACTTACTTGGATGTCAGTAGGATCGCAGAACGAATGCCTTTTGCCATCAGTCACAGACTCTGAAATGAGCCAACAAAAAGAACCTTCTCTTCATGAACGTTTAGTTCTAATCGTCGTGTTGCTGATTGAACTTGTTCGCACCACCGAATTTAGGGTTTGTGAAGCCTCGCTCTCCCACCACTTAGCTTGATTGCCTCAGCTTCTGCCAGAGACCGTGTCAAGACTCCGCCAGTGAACCCAACCCCCAGCCCCCAGCTTGCCCACCTCTCATCTCTTGTCCACCTGCTCCTCTGTGTGTGGTGCCTCTCAGAGGGGGGGTTTGCGGTCACGGAACACGAGCCGGTAATTACGCCAACGGCGAGTGCCGAGCGTCCCCAGTGGCGACAGCCGGTTGACCAATCGCAGAGTGGCGCGGCCAAATGAGTCCGCCTCAGCAAGGCTGCGGGGGCTGATGGATGGGAAATGCACGTCCCTGAAGCCTGAAAGGGTGCTCTTTAAACCCCCTTCGCCCCTCCTGCAGGGACAGGAACAGCTCTGTGATTAACGTCACTCGGTCCATTTGTCACGGTGCTGGTGCGGTAAGGAGCGGTCGTCCTTCCTTGTTAGTCTCATTCGGGGTTGTTGGTGATTAATTGTGAACGATGGAAGCACGCATGCTCCTGTCTGTACTCGCGTGGCTGTCTGTCATCTGAGAGTGTGGTGTAGCACTGTCCCCAAATGCAGGGTGGTATTTATACATTTAATTGACAGATGTTTTTATCTTCTTTAATTGATTTTTTAGAGACCGTGTGCAATATATCAACATTTATTTTAAAATTAAAAAATTTAAAATGTGATTTGCCCGCCTCAGTTTGCCTCATGCACATTTTAATCAATGGTCCCGGGGCATTCCACGTTCGGGCCTGAGGGAAAAGCATATGGCCCTTTGTTACATGCGGAGTTACCATTCATATGCAAAACAGCTTCGTATAAATACGAGCAAGTCATGATGCCATCAAAGAAAAAAAAGTAGCCTACTTGGTGTACAGCACCAGGGGTGCGCAGCAATTACTGATCGGTTTTGTAATTTCATTTAACGTCCGTTTTGAATTGTTTCCTTTTGTGAACAATAATTTGTTTGATTTGGCCTTTTTGATAAAGTCATGAGCCACCATTGCAGTCCTCATGTGTATCCTATCTGTTTTTTGTTGAGTTTTCTTTTCATGTGGTTCCCTATAGTGTGACCATGTAGTGTGAACCAGCACTGGTGTATATAGCTGTTGAAAAAGATAAGCCAGAATAATTAATTGGAACAAAAAGCAGCACACACCGGCCCTCCTGGACTGGAGTTATGTGCCGATGAACCTGACGCTTTCCCACGGGGAACATTTTTAAATGAATTCACTTCTGAAATAATTCAAATGAATTGCTCCACTCTGATTTTCAGGTCAGGCAGTGAGGGCAAGGTAATATGGCATTGTCTGCCGAGAGAGTTTTCAACTGCCCCGTGTTGCTTTCTCTTCCTGCCACTTTGTCGATGGCTGTCGCAGAAGGGCAGTAGACTGTGTTGACCATCGCTTCCCGTTAGAGTTATGAGACGGCAGCGCAGCGAGATTGAAAGCTGCATATTGTGGGTAACTGCAGTGACAGAGCGGCATGCCGTCATCCGCAGGGCGATTTCTCACGGCCGTACCCGAACGACATGATGCCACCAGGCCGCCCCGCATTATGTCATCGCCACAACAGACTCAGCCCCCCGCCCCTCCCCTGAAGATGTGTTGATGCCCCAGAACCAATTTGATCAAACATCCATGTGTCTGTCAAAGGATGCCATTGTTCAAAAGTTATAGAGCGATTCGGGGCCAGGCACCACCAACAACAACAACATAAATAGGCCTAAAACAGGCGATCAAAAAAGAGAAAATTAAGGTAAATCTAATTGGGAGACTTTTTGCCAATCTTACATGACTCAAAAAATGATTCTCATATAGATTTTTTTCTGTAAGGCATGTTTTTGTCTTGCTTAGGAAGGTAACCTCACTGTATGTTGCTAACAGACTGTGTGTTGGTTACCGGCTGGATGTTTGTAGTAGGTTTTCCCCTTGGCTCACTTGTCTTGGTTTTCTTCCAGGGATCGACTACAAAACCACCACAATCCTGCTGGATGGACGGAGGGTCAAGCTGGAGTTGTGGTGAGTGGATTTCCACAGCCTGTTTCACACCTGCACACCTGTACTACACGCTTGTACAGTACTGCTAACCTCTATGGTACTGCAGTGCTGTACACACCTCCTGCATTCAACCTCCTACATACCTTTACACCACTGTAAACCTGTACTGTACACCTGCATTGTACTACACACTTGTACATCTGTATGGCACTGTAGCAGAGATGGAAGTAATACTCCCAATGCATAGTGCTTTGAAACAGTCCCGATTCTTATCATCAGCGGACAGCTCCAAGGATTGACCCCTGCTGCTTATTTTCAAAGGCTTACAGACTGAAATTGACATGAAACTCAAGCTTGAATGGAGGAGATGTATATTTTAATTGTATATATAAGTAAAATATGATTAAATAACATGATAATATGAACATAATTTTTTTAAATGTAGCTTTCATTAGTGTCAGATATACATAATATAAAAATAATCAAAAGTTGTCTAGGCTGACTCAGCCAGTGAAGCCAACCCCCAGACATAACACATGAGTCACTTGAAGAGGCACATTTTTTTTTTAAAAGGAGAAAGAGCCGCTGAATGAGCACAGGGCCAGGAACGAGGCCGCAGCGGGCACAGCAGATGCAAGGGATTATGGGTGTCGGTGTGGCCTGGCCCATAAGCAGATTAACTCTTAACATATGGGAGTGTAATGGAGGGATAATGGAAGTGCTGCCATTTGAGTGGGCAGGCCTGAGGATCAGGGTTTACCAGTGAATGCTGGGAGTTTTGTTTCAGGGCCACAGCGAGGCCCGCTGTTCTTACTGCTGTTAGCGAGAGAGCTCATCACGCGTCACACGCGTCACGCACGCCACAACCACAAGGTTCAACCCCCCCCTGCCTTGCGCCATATCTGCCTTTAATTACTTTACATTACATTATTTATTGTATTAGCAGGCAGCCCTAAGGAAGGTGAGAGTCACGGACTCTGGTCTGTTTACATTGCTGGGTATTTGCTGGCGTGGCGGTGGTTGGCTGATCTTATTCATGTGAGGCAGCTGCAGTGAATCTGTGACCATCTGGGTCGGGGCCCAGCTCCACTGCGCTGCCCTGCCCTGCTGCCTAGCAACCGGCATACTGTCTGTCCTCCTTCACCCTCTCTGCCTGTCTGTTTGTCCTGCAGGGATACATCCGGACAGGGCAGATTCTGCACCATCTTCAGGTCCTACTCCAGAGGGGCACAGGTATGGGGGGGTGTTACAGTCATTGTTTAACTGCATGAGAGAAGGTGCCATTATTTTTGTTTCATTATTCTGCTCTTTTGGAAACTTGCTCCCAATGCACTCATTTTGGATGGACCCAACACATAGGGTGGACTCGTTTTTGCAAGCGGGAGGCCTCCCGACCATGACCGAATGGGCTTGTTCTGCTATAGTTATGCACAAAACCACGTGATGCGGGATAGCCCGACTTGGTCAAAACGAGTCCACCCATAGTTAGAGAGGGGGAGGTGTAATGTGTAACAAACCTGGCCACTACTTTGCCTTATAGAATAATTTAGAAACCATCTGAAAGTATTTCAAAGGGCATTTTTAAAAAATACAACAGGGAAACTGCATATTTTTCCAAAGAAAACTCAACCATGCTTCTTCCAAAATGGCTTCCCTCCCACTCCTCACAGACCTGCTTTAAAGACATGTTAATTACAATCACCAGCAGGTGTGTAACTAGCCCTAATCAGTCATAGATTGAGACCATCAGCAGTTTAAGGCATACTAATGTGTTCAACAAAACAGCTTCCTATATAACTTTAAAACATTTCAGTCAAACAAATGTGAAGTGAAGAGGCCTTCATCTTCATATAATCCCAATTTTTTCATCGATGGAAAGTGTGACTCTTCTGTTTTTAATTGCATCAGTGATAATCACAAAAATAACATATGTACACAAGATGTACGAACGGACCGATCCAACAACGGACACGGAACGGACGGGGACACAATCCACAATCCCGAGTGAATATCTGGAACGGTCCGTTTAAAAAAAAACGCGAACCGCGAACCGGAGACCGAGTAAGCGTCCGCGTCCGCGAACCGAGACCGAGACTGAGTAGAGTGCGCGCGCCGGCGGCGCGCGTGTGTGTGTTTTACACAAGCAGCATCATCGTTTTGCTGTGTTGTTGTGCGCATATTATCTCTTGTTATATGATTTCGCGCTGCGCAACGAACACGCTTTTTTTAACGAACACTCCCCCCCTATTAGTCCGTTGGATCGAGGTTCAACTGTATTGTATAATAACTTATTATGCCGGTTTCGTACCATTTTTCGGTTGACTGGTCAGTCCGTAACTCTGAGGTTTTTCTGCTGTATTTTAGTCATCAAATAAAATCAATTGGTCAATCAGTTGGGGAGGAGGTGTGTAGTTAGTTTGGTTGACAGACAAAACTGCACGTGATTGTGGGGAAATGAAGCAACAGCCATCCACTGCTACACAGAGCTGTTCTCTGCAACTCGCCGCAAGCTGTCAAATGTGCTTTCTTCCTGAGAAGTCTGCCTGTTACTCTCAGTCCTCTAGCTGTGTTACTGTATGTCATTCATTTTAATAAGGTGCCATCTCTGCTCCTCGGTGTGCTCACGTTCAGCTTCAACAGGCAGCGCTCTGGAATAAATAAAACAGCCACATATCTGTGCCCATGGGACGGTGCGGTATTATTATCAGTTATTACTATTCATTAATTCCTTCAGTGGTGCTGTATTGGTGTACATACTGTATCGTATAATATTTCTCCTTAACGGCACAATATGTACAATGTATGTACGCCTACAGCCTAACAATGCTCTATATGCACAACAGAACTTTAATACAGAGTTCATGTGGTGCCAAATAATGACCCTTAAGAGAAACATTGCCTGGCGTAGTGCGTAGAGAATAACAATGTGCTGGAAGAGCTACATCGCACTGTATCGGATTTCACTTAGGGAGGTGGATTGAGCAGATGGGGCATCAGGTCAATGAGCTGCTGAGTTTGTGGAAATGAAATTGGCTTAAAAAGATCCCATGGAGCAACTGGGAGAAGCTGGCCAGTGACCTCTGGCCCGCAGGGAATTCAAGGTCTGGTTTCTCTATGGATCAGTTAATTAGATATAGTCTTGTCTAGGGTTACCTTTGTTTGAGTGGAGAGAAAATGATATTTCATTGGTGGAGAGCTGTAATTGTTCTTGTGTAATGTTCAGCCTCAGGGAAGAACCTGCTGTCAGTCATGCAGAGTGATGTCACAGGGGGCTGGTCTTCGCAGTACATTTTTCTTTATTTATTTTTTAGTTTTTTATGCCTGATGTTGACCATGAGAGTGATGTCATAATTACAAATAATGTCACAGATGTCAGAGATGTCATGTGTGTCTCCACAGGGAATTTTGTTGGTGTATGACATCACCAACCGCTGGTCCTTTGACGGAATCGATCGTTGGATTCGGGAGATCGATGAGGTGAGGAGGAGGTTTTTCTCAGTCTGTCTCTCAGGGTTCTCTGTGTGGATGGCTCCAGCTCTCTTGTAGTGGAGATGTTCTTTATGCATTTATTTCTCTGTTTGTGGAAGAGCTGAGCTCCTGACAGCTCACGCGTCAATGCTCTGGAGATGACGATAGATGTGACAGGGGTCGTTAAAGGCCCTGGTGCCGCTCCCTACCCCCACAGTCAGGGTCAGCACATCCCAGTGTGACGCACACATGCACACACACCCAGATATATACATTCTCACACAAACGTGCACACACACAAGGATGCACACATATGAACACCCGCTTACTCATAAATGAACACTCGCATAAACACACACATACACATCACTCATACGCGCGCATGAATGCACGCATATGCACACAGGCTTACTCACAAATAAACACTCGCATAAACACACACACACACACATCCATGTTCTCAGGAGTGTCCTGTTCCAGACAGGCTCTGTCCCCGTATGCCTCGGCCCCCCAGGTCCTGCTGCAAAACTGCTGAAGGTCCCAAATGGCTCCTAAATCAGCCCCTTTCAGACTGGAATGCGGGGCCCGATGGCTCCTCCTGCAGGATGTCTGCCCTCCCATAGCACTGTATTACATTCAATGCAGAGAGAGACAGAGAGAAGAGATATATTGAGGGGGAGGGCAGGGTGCGAAGAGATCATGGGAGATTTAGGAAGAGAAATGGATAGACAAAAAGAGCGGGAGATAAGGAGGTTTAAGGTTTTTTAAGGTTTTTCTGTATGTGCAGTGGTGATACCCGATTTCTCATGTTAATGAAGCTTAAATTGAAGACAGAGAACAAAAGAGAGGGATAGAGAAGTTTGCATTTGTAAGCGAATGGTGTGAGGTCCATGTCCGGGTCCGTGGCCGATCTCTCCGCTCCCCGTTCCAGCACGCCCCCGGCGTTCCGCGGATCCTGGTGGGAAACCGACTGCACCTGGCGTTCAAGCGGCAGGTGCCCACGGAGCAGGCGCGCGCGTACGCCGAGAAGAACGGCATGACCTTCTTCGAGGTCAGCCCCCTCTGCAACTTCAACGTCATCGAGTCGTTCACCGAGCTGTCCCGCATCGTGCTTATGAGACACGGCATGGAGAAGTTCTGGAGACCCAACAGAGGTGAGTGACTGAGTGACTGACGTTCTTTTCACGTGCTTTCTGCTTTAACGAGGGGGTTGAAGCGCTGTAACAGCTGTACTCTTCCTCTCAAATGCTAAAGGTTTCTCATGGGCTTTTGCAGAGTGCTCGTAAAATATCTCCACTGGCATAAGCAATGTTAATGCACTTTCTAAATGTAGGCACATGATTATATTTTTTCCATGTATTTTGCATCACGTAAGTTCTCCCCTTTCCACTGTTCTGTCAAAAACTGTTACAGTGCATTTTAATTATAGAGTTGCTGACTGGTTACTGTTTTGATGCCTTCCTTGTGGTTCATCACTCATTTTGGGAATACAGTTTAAATTGTTTATTGCTGGGCTTGATAACTTTTCCACAGATAATAATTTTTTTTAAGTTACTTAAAACTGGCTTAAAAATATGGCCTTTTCTCTCAAATTCCAGACTTGCGTGGTTTACTGGTTGCCCTAGGGCCACATTTACTATAGGTTTTTAAGTTAATTTCAGTTAAATATGTTGACTCAATAAGAAGCAACATCAGTAGCAACAATATAAATTCTCCCTGCTGTGAAAAGTATTTATGATCCTTCCGAATTGAGTCTGGGCCGCCATCTAGTGGTGTGGAAGAAAACAACAACCTGCTGATGATCATTCTTGAAGGCTGCAGGATCTGTTGACGCCTCTGCCTTACCAGGCACTTTACTGCACTCTTCATTTCGTCAATTTGGCCTTTCTCTCCAGTTTGGACAGAGTTAACAGTTTAATGAGGGCTAGAAACAGAAAGTGGAGGCACATCAAAACACCAGAACTCTGTGTGAATCAAATTAAATCAAATTTATATACCAAGCACATTTACAAAACATTTCATCCAACATTTGTTGCAACACGCTTCACAAGAGACCCAGCCCCCAACAAAAACGCCTCCAAACAAAAGCAAGCCAATGGTGACAATGGACAAAAAAAATAAAAACACAGGGTACAGACAAAAAAAAAAAAAATATTGGGGGGACAAAAGAAGAAAAGAAAAAAAGCCTGCTGTAAAAAAAAGATTGTACCAAAAGTGTGTGTGTGTTGTGTGTTGTGTGTGTATCGTGTCTTAGCCTACTAACTTAGCCTTAACTCATTCAGTGCCGCGGGCGACTTTAGTTGATGAACATACGAGCGGTCTAAAGTGCCGAGGGCGACTGAAGTCGACCACAGTTTTTTATTTTTATCTTTACTCTGCTACATCGGTAAATAATTCTGGATTTGAGTCAGGAAAAATTAAACGATGATCAATTTACAATTACGTTGTTTTACCGTCTTTTAGCTGGATTTGCTCTTTTTTTTTTTTTTTACATGGTTGTAGAATAGTTTTATTTATTCCATGTTTAAAATTTAAAAAAAAACCTCAACCTAAACCATTTAAACAACGGGTATGGGGGGGAAAAACGCGTCCCGTCCAATTACCAAAACCAATATCTGCCAGTGACCAAGATCAAGTTGTCAATATAACAAACTAGCCTACTGCTATGCTACTGTCTTGAAACTGAAAAATACTCTCATAGCTTTCAGTCGTTCAACGATCGTATGGTAAACGTTTGAATCACGGACAGTAGCCGACCCTCAATGAGTTTTATAATATCCCTTTCTCTATTTATATTTAATAATTATCTGCTTTCCACTTCTGTTCAGTTATTTCTCATATCTCCTCCAGTGACCATCGTTTTGTTGGTTCCGTTTTGAATTAGTCCCTCACACCACAGATTTTAGCCTATGTTATTTTTGCCTCAGGATAACTGTTTCTGTTTGAAACGGTTGATACAAAGTAACTCACATGGACAGCTCATTTGTACTGTACATATCTATACAAATGACCAATGGTTATTGTTAATTTTTACATATCTATTGTTATGCAAGAGCTGATTTTTATGGAAAACTGTTACCAAACTAAGAAGCACTGAAAATAATTTTTTTATATTTCCATCAATATTGTTTTACATTGTTCTAATAGTGAAATGAACCAGGTGTGCTATTTGGTGCCATATATCCTCATTAACAAAAAAATATGTTGGAATAGGTAAAATAGTTTGTTTTATTAGAAGTTTGCACATTGACAGGATCAACCTAAAAATTTGAATGTCCGCAGCCATATTGGCTTGGCACTGCTGAGTCTTAGTTTTCCAGAACACTTTAGCATTGAATAAGTTAAGACTTAGCCATAGCTTACTGTGTGAACTAGACTTGATGTCCATGTCAATAGCTGCTACTTTATGAACTACTTATCTGTTTGTAGTTGTTTCAATGACCCCTGTGCACTTATTGTATGTCACTTTGGATAAAAGCGTCTGCCAAATGGCTGTAATGTAAAGTAAATGTAATGTGTGTGTGTGTGTGTGTCTTGCAGTGTTCAGCCTGCAGGACCTGTGTTGCCGGGCGATAGTCTCCTGCACCCAGGTGCACCTGATTGACAAACTGCCCCTCCCTGTTGCCATAAAGAGCCACCTCAAGTCCTTCTCCATGGCCAATGGCATGAATGCAGTCATGATGCACGGCCGCTCCTATTCGCTGGCCAATACTGCGGGGGGCAGCAAGGGCAACAGCCTGAAGCGCAACAAGTCCATCCGGCCCCCCCAGAGCCCCCCCCAGAACTGCACCAGGAACAACTGCAAGATCTCTTAGCGCATGGCGGCATGGGGGCGATAGGGTATCCAGAAGGTGGTGGGTAGGTGACCCTCGCAGGCTGGTTTGGCTCATTGACGAAAGAGAGATCCCGCCTCAAACTCCACAGAGCTCCACCTCAAAGGGGCCGCCCTTCTCCGTAACCCCTGGCTGAACCTAGGTCAGCAGTCAGTGCTGTGAACCTGCATGTGACGAGCCCAAGAACTGACTGACCACAGTTCAGCATGAAGCAGCAAGAAGGTTTGCCCACCTTGGGAAGAGAGGGCGGTGCATCTGAACTGATGGGACAGACACTCTGTCCCCCAAGCTCCGCCTTCCACATTCCAGAGCCATGCTTCTCCATTCTCAGACGACACTAAAGTTTTTTTTTTGTTGTTTTTTTCTCCGATGTACATAATTGGTAATTTAACAAATGGAAATTGGAAAGTACATGTAAGGGTTTAAGGTTTGATTTTATTTGTTTATTTTATGTACATTTAAAAAACATTGGCTCAGTGTTTTTGCACTGCATCTCATCACCACCGCATCACTTGGAGAGTTAAAACACTTGCCCATTTTTTTGAAACAGAAAATACTAGCAGCAACATGTTATACTTCACCTCTGCTTGCGTCTGATTCTGCCCTGCCTCTGATCCAGAACCTCTGGATCATTCTCTAAGGAAAATATCATCAATAGAGAGCCTACTGTTGACATATAACACTTTAAATGTTCACACATCAGAATTCAATCAGTCCTGTATTGTGTCTGAGCTGATGGCAGCATGTTTAGTGCCATCCTTCCACCCTACTTGCAAACTGCTCTCTGAAATCATTATATCAAGGCCAGATGGATTTGTGAACCCTGCAATAGGCAGAGCTGCTGTGGGCTATCAACTGCTGACTTGTCTCAGCCAATAGAATGCTTTTTCCCTCTGGAGAAAAACACTTGATTTGGCTCCTGACTGCAAGTCACTCATAGCACATGGTGGCTCCACCCATTTTCTCAGTTCATGATTCCTCACTCCCCCATCCCTACTTCCCCCATCCCTACTTCCCCCATCCCTACTTCCCCCATCTTTACTTCCCCCATCCCTACTTCCCCCATCCCTACTTCCCCCATTCCTACTTCCCCCATTCCTACTTTCCCCATCCCTACTCCTCCATCCCTACTCTCCCCATCCCTACTCTCCCCATCCTTACTCCCCCGTCCTTACTCCCCCGTCCTTACTCCCCCATCCTTACTCCCCCATCCTTACTCCCCCATCCCTACTTCCCCATCCCTACTTCCCCCATCCCTACTTCCCCCATCCCTACTTCCCCCATCCCTACTCCCCCATCGCTACTTCCCCCATCGCTACTTCCCCCATCGCTACTTCCCCCATCCCTACTTCCCCCATCCCTACTTCCCCATTCCTACTCCCCAGACCCCCTCTTTGGAAAGCTGTCTGAAACACTTCCTGTATCACATCTGTTTATTTCACAGGCCTGAAACGCCACTTTTCTTCCCGTTTTCAGCCAGCTTGGATTTGCAATCGTTTTGACTTGCATTTACTTTGTATTTGCATGTGCACAGTACTCTTAGATCGAACTGTACTCCCCGCCCCGCTTCTACAACTGCCCCTGGCTGCCACTTTTTAGCCACTTGTGCCAAACGCGTAACGGCTGCACCTATTCTCCACCTACCTCTCCTTGTGTTTGATAGCATGCAGTGCTAAAATGCTAAAACAGTCACTGGAGGTTTGTAGTTCCCAGGTTTCCCCCTTCCTGTCAAGGGGGTGGGGGGGTTTCTGGCTCGCCAGTGAATTAGCGTAAAATAATTTTGTGTTATGGCATGTTTTTGAAAATGCACCTGATTTTTATTTTTCCATTTTTTTAAATTGGACATTGAAGTATGTCTGGTTTAAATTGAGAACAGGTCAGTGAAAAGCGTGCCAACTTTAAAGTGGAGAGTAGAAGCATTGAGAAGCAGTGGAATAAGAATAAAGATGTCTGATAAGCACAACAGAGAAGATGCCCTACAGCTCCTGTGAAAATTATAATGGATGACTTATGATTGACAGCACCCCCCCCAACCTGTAAGCATCATACAGGTCATAATGTTTGAAGTTAGTTCATTTTTTAAATGTGATGGGTTACTTTGTATTATTATCATTTTACATTAGTTGACAAACGACAGAACTGATTGCCAATCAATGGAGCCTTGTATTCATAATGATGCGTGATGGTCGCAAGGGTAGCACAACACCCCCTTTTATAATAAATCAACTAGTATAGCAGTATAGTAACCGACAAATAATATAGCAACCGTCAAATAATGATTACCCAAGTCAATCAGGAGATGATCAGGATGAAATTTGCCAATGAATGGAGTCTTGTTCAAAAATGGCTGATGTGATGGTCATAAAGGTAGCACCTTTCTTTAGTTATGGATATAGAAAAACTAAGCAAACCACCACTCCCACCCATTCCTGATTTGCCTTTCTTTTTGTCCCTTGTCATTTCCCTTGAGCTCTAGGGTATCTTCTCTCACAACTGAAATATGAAATGTAAAATAGCAAACAAAAACAACCAGCGTTTGTGGGATGTAGACATTGCTAAGTTGGGCTTATAATTGGGGGCTTAATTATGCACTTAAATATGAAAGCAGCCAGTAACAGGGATATTCTCACTGTTGACTGGAGTACAGCGCTTTCATTCCTGTAGTAAACCCAGGCCCTCGTGCATTCACTGCTAATCTGTTCTTTTTTTTTACTTTTTTGAAACCATTCAGTTAATCATTTAAGCAACTGCCAGTTGGCTGTCCGTAAACCACAGTCAACTGCCCCTATCCTCAGACCCTTTTTATTATCTCAGGGATTTTAGCAGGACCCAGCTAACGAGGCCTGCTTGCTTGAGGCTGAGCATTGGGTCTGACTCAAAGAGGCCTCTTGTCAAGGGGGGTATAAGAACCCCCCCTTCACAACCTGTTTTGGTGAGTTCAGTATTACAGACATTTTTACTGTTAGCGTAGGAAGAGAGATTGGCCACTAACACAGTCCACAGGAGGCATGGAGAAGTCCCATGTTAATTTGAACTCCTCTATCTGTATCTGCTCTTAGGCTTTGTAGGGGGCTTTTACCCTCACCTGGCATCCCCTGGTCTGTCATGCTTCATGTGGTACTTCAACCACCTCGCCCGCCACTGCAGGCATCTGGACAGATGCGTTAGGATTTGTTAAGACTTCTGCTCCCGTTTCCTTTTGATGAGGTAATTTGAGGCTTCTCCAGCAAGGCACATCCTGTTAGGACACTGTGGTGAGTCCCCAAAAAGATGGGTTTACGACAGATAGCCATGTTGTTTTTTGCTTTTTAAAAATGTATTTTTATGACTGCTCTGCCCCTCAATTCCCACCGTGAATCCAGTAAAATAATCAAGCATTTATTAAATACATGTGGGAGTGTCTGGATAATTGAAATGGAGTGTTACAATAGGTTAATAGTGGTGGGGTAGAGTTGATCATATTCCTTGCAGATTTGTTGTTGTTGGGGAAGGATGGAGTGTAAAGCTACAGTTGCATTGGTTAATAGTCTTATCGGGTTTTTACCCTTGTGTGCGATGGATGAAAGGAAATGTGATATTATTATTACTATGATTATTAAACTGTAAACGCTATTTTTTTGGTTTAAGCTGCTGCTGGGTAACTTTAATGAGGAATGCTTTCTAAGTGTTATTGAAATGACAGGGAAAACATTATTATTATTATTATTGATTGTACAGTTCCTGGTATATGAAATGCAAGGCTTTTTTCCACAATAAAACTTAACAAAACAATCTCATTTGGTCCAGCTATGTGATTTCACAGTGCAGTTAACTGACGATGATAAACCAGTTACAGTACTCCACATACTCAAGAACTCAGAGTAGCCACATACTCTAAACTCAAAAGATTAAGTATGGTGAATACCATATACCAAATACCACATTTATACTGTTTTTATAGTTTTTATACTGTTTTAAAAATAATTTCTAAAAAAAGTAATAAAGGAGGGGGGGGGGTTCCTGGGTTCCATTTAAGTCCTATTTCAGTTCATTACAAGTCAAATAAGGGGTTGCACACACGACTGTAGAATCTTAATGAATGAAATGTTTTGGGCTGTATCTTTGGATAACCCAGGGCATCTGTGGACATTTTGGCAGCGGACGGAAACCTTAATGCATGAGCCAAACGGCTGTCTGTAACCTGAATGTCCTACTGAGATGAGCTGATATCACAGACCCCACTGACTGTACACCAATCCAATAAAAAATAAAGTAACCAGGTGTGGAGCAACTGTGGTATGGATATAACCTGTGGATGTAGCACAGCATATTTTTCATCATTGTTTTTATACTAAAAAGATTTGTTGAAAATTTAGTAAGAAAAAACACTGGTCAAATAATTGTATTACAAGGCATGGGTATTTTTTTTGGACAACAAGATGGACAAAGACAAGTTTTTTTTGTACAATTGCTGATACTGATGGGGAAGTATTATATACATAAACAATTGTCTGGCTCTAAACCAGATTTTGTACATTTTCTTCAGGAACTGAATGAATATGGCACTACAATTCGTAAAATAAGGCTGTGATAATTGATTAATGTGTAGTCTGGCGCGTACCGCTTTTGTTTGTACACTGTCTGTATATATTGTTTTATGTGTATGTGAATAAATAAGTAAGCAACCGTTCTGAAACGCTTCCGCGAAACAACGGCAAAGTGGTATTTGATTGGACCATAGACTGTAGAAAACGTCTCCACCCTTTGCACTGGATTGGTCCGTTTTTCCAAATACGTCATCATTACCGGCAACTCCCACGTCCGCGAATCTGCCAACTGAATTGATAAACTAGAGTTGATAGATTCGCCATGCTCGTCAGGAAAGCTGTGCACAACCTAGGCAACCCCCTACGGGGTGTCTTTTACCCCTCTTTCACCGTGAATCGGAGCCAGACAGCTCTTGCACAGGCCAGGTCTGTGTTGGAGAACGAGCTGGATACGATTCGAGCCGGGGGGACGTGGAAAGGAGAACGAATTATTACCTCCAAGCAGGGAGCGCATATCAACGTGGACGGCAGTCGTGGTGGTGAGACAAGTTGGCTAACTGCTTGCTGTCGCTGTTTAAATCTAGCTAACTGCTTGCTGTCGCTGTTTAAATCTAGCTAACTGCTTGCTGTCGCTGTTGAAATCTAGCTAACTGCTTGCTGTCGCTGTTGAAATCTAGCTAACTGCTTGCTGTCGCTGTTTAAATCTAGCTAACTGCTTGCAGTCTTTATCGAATAATAGCTTAGCTGTCGTCAGGGAAAGTTCGACTGAGGACACAGCTCGTAAGTTTGCATGGATAGATGTCATCTACCCTGCAGGTATATTATAATACCGCCTCTCTTCCGCTTGCGTTGCAGAGATCTGAGAATAACTGACGTTCCTGTCCCTCTGAGTTGGGTAGTGTTACAGCAAGTGATTGAGTAGCATCTCCAACACATGATATGATTTTTGGGCCAGTATCATTGTGAGATCGAGCTCTTTGTGTTAACCTTTTGGGTCATCCCATGTCATTTCACAAGCCCATTGACATCGAACATCTCAGATTGTTTGGAAATGTTTCCTGTAATAAGAAATGGTTAAGATAAGCATTCATGTAACATTATTTTGTATACATATATATTTTGATCTGTGCGAAATCAAGTTAATAGATTGCACCAAAATTGGACATTTTTGCTTGGTATGGTTCACATAATATTCATAAAATATAGTACTTTAAATTTGATATGGACCAAAATCCTTCCTAACGCTGATTAGAACATGAGGAATCCAATTAAATGGTCAACATCCACCTACAAACATCCCAAAACCACCCTAATCCCACCACACCAGATGGTATATAACATCAGTTCTCTGTTTGATCAGTAGCATAGAGCTATGGCTTGGAGTACTGTTTCTTTATACTAGCCAATGTATTCTCAGTGAATATGGAGATGGTTATTTCCCCCTGTACAAAATAATTAGTCATTAAAGTTAATTGTGTTTTGTCCCATTATACAATCTTAGAGTCTGCTACTTCCAAGTTCTCACCCCCAGAAGGTGATGTTTCTGCTATTGGATTAAAAAGGGTGATGAAGAAAGTGTCTTCAGTGTCAATTTAAAGCTTTACTTTCCAATGGTACTGAATTAGACATAACCCTGAATTTGTAACAGACCTGATGCTATTTTCAACATGAAGGGTGGGCCAGTCCAGAAGCATCTGATTGACAGAAACAAGTACTATATAATGGATCATAAAATAAACAATTTAAATGACTGGTCAATCTGTATAGAGGAAAATAACCAACTCCATATTCACTGAAAATACTTTAGATAGTATGAAGAAATTATACTCCAAGCCCAGAGGTGTAAAGTCCAGGGGTCAGAAAGTAAAAGTCCTGCCATGTGTTGCTTCCACCCATTAACTCTGCCAGCTGATTTCACTAATTAGTTCTACCTCCTGGTTGTAGAATTGTGCTAATTAGCACACCCAGGTGATTGGAACAAAATACTGGGGAGGACTTTTACTTTCTGAACCATTAATTTTACACCTCTGTCCAAGCCATAGCTACATGCTACTGATCAAACATAGAGAACTGAGGTTATATACTGTTTGTTGTGATGGGTGGTGGGTAGATTTTGACCATTTATTTGGATACCTCATGCCTTAATTGTTATCAGGAAACAGTTTGGTACACATGCTGGGTGCTATATTTACAGACTATTATGTGAACCGTACCAAAATAATGTGTTAAATTTGGGTGCCTCAATTAGCTTGATTTCTCACTGATCAAATTATATTTCTACAAAATGATGTTACATGAATGCTTATCTTGTCGGTTACAGCAGACATTTCAGAACAATCTTAGATGGTGGGTGTTGAAATCCACTTTTTCGTGTGAAATGACATGGAATGACCTTTTTGTTTGTATACTTGTAACAGTTCCATTTTGTGCCAAAACGCTTGCATTGTGCATGCCTTTGTTGTAAAAGCAACAGAGGGGACACTAGCCTGTCTTCCGCTGCGTCCTGTGTTTTAAGTACAATTCATTTTTGCCACAAAACTGCTTTTGTGTATCTCTTCTGCTCGCGGTTCATTTTGGCCACGTCTCCCTCGTGCTCTACATGATAGCTGCATTCTTTTATGTCCCTCCCCCTTGCTGGGCTCCTACAAATCAACAAGAATAGCAGCCCAGCATATTTACCCTCAGCAGTCAATGAAGGTCACCTCATAGCCTAACTGTTCTTGTAGTTCTGGTGTGCACAACAACACCCAGTCTGTTTCAGGAATTTATTCCAATTTATGGTCAAAAGTATTTCATTAGTCCAATCATTTGTTTGATCTCGCATTTTTGATTAAGTCCTAAGCTATACCTGCTGGCTGCACACATGTGTTTGGTGAAAATGTGTTACACTGGTCTGAGTGAACCCGTACTGTATGTGGTGCAGTATAGAAAGTCCCTGCATAAATGAGTTAACAGAAATGCAGGCTGAAGTATTTGTTTCAGTGCCTATGGACGTATTTTAATACAGAGGAAATGTAGTGGGTCTTCTCCCCAAACACAGATGGAAAAAAGACCCTGATGACAGAAACACGGTCATTTATAAATTATTTAGGGATTCGCTGAATTTATTTCAAGCTTTTTATTGCAAGTCAAATGCATGGTTTTTTTGGTCAAGCTTTAGTTTAACTTTTTAGTTTACCGTTACCAGTTTTATTGTCCGTGTGTCCAGTGCAGTATAAAGTATATGCAGATGGTATGTGTGTCCAGTGCAGTATAAAGTATATGCAGATGGTATGTGTGTCCAGTGCAGTATAAAGTATATGCAGATGGTATGTGTGTCCAGTGCAGTATAAAGTATAGGCAGATGGTATGTGTGTCCAGTGCAGTATAAAGTATATGCAGATGTTATGTGTGTCCAGTGCAGTATAACGTATGCAGATGGTATGTGTGTCCAGTGCAGTATAAAGTATATGCAGATGGTATGTGTATCCAGTGTAGTATAAAGTATATGCAGATGGTATGTGTGTCCAGTGCAGTATAAAGTATATGCAGATGTTATGTGTGTCCAGTGCAGTATAAAGTATATGCAGATGTTGTGTGTCCAGTGCAGTATAAAGTATATGCAGATGGTATGTGTGTCCAGTGCAGTATAATGTATATGCAGATGTTGTGTGTCCAGTGCAGTATAAAGTATATGCAGATGTTGTGTGTCCAGTGCAGTATAACGTATATGCAGATGATATGTGTGTCCAGTGCAGTATAAAGTATATGCAGATGTTGTGTGTCCAGTGCAGTATAAAGTATATGCAGATGTTGTGTGTCCAGTGCAGTATAAAGTATATGCAGATGTTGTGTGTCCAGTGCAGTATAAAGTATATGCAGATGGTATGTGTGTCCAGTGCAGTATAATGTATATGCAGATGTTGTGTGTCCAGTGCAGTATAACGTATATGCAGATGATATGTGTGTCCAGTGCAGTATAAAGTATATGCAGATGTTGTGTGTCCAGTGCAGTATAAAGTATATGCAGATGTTGTGTGTCCAGTGCAGTATAACGTATATGCAGATGATATGTGTGTCCAGTGCAGTATAAAGTATATGCAGATATTGTGTGTCCAGTGCAGTATAAAGTATATGCAGATGGTATGTGTGTCCAGTGCAGTATAATGTATATGCAGATGTTGTGTGTCCAGTGCAGTATAAAGTATATGCAGATGGTATGTGTGTCCAGTGCAGTATAATGTATATGCAGATGTTGTGTGTCCAGTGCAGTATAAAGTATATGCAGATGTTATGTGTGTCCAGTGCAGTATAAAGTATATGCAGATGATATGTGTGTCCAGTGCAGTATAAAGTATATGCAGATGTTGTGTGTCCAGTGCAGTATAAAGTATATGCAGATGGTATGTGTGTCCAGTGCAGTATAAAGTATATGCAGATGTTGTGTGTCCAGTGCAGTATAAAGTATATGCAGATGTTGTGTGTCCAGTGCAGTATAAAGTATATGCAGATGGTATGTGTGTCCAGTGCAGTATAAAGTATATGCAGATGATATGTGTGTCCAGTGCAGTATAAAGTATATGCAGATGGTATTCACCTCCTACCTCTTCTTTCTTCTCTTTTTCTCACTCTGCCAATCTCCCACTCTGTAGACATATTGAACTTTTGTGCCAATAACTACCTGGGCCTGTCGAGTCACCCAGCGGTTGTGGAGGCGGGAGTGGAGGCTTTGCAGAAGTATGGTGCAGGGTTGAGCTCTGTGAGGTTCATCTGTGGAACGCAGGTAATCGCACGGACAAGCGAATGCAAGACTCCCTCATAAATGGGCTGGGTTTCACCACTAAATGGATAAAAAGACATGGATTCACCACTGAACTATGCTGTTGACGATATGAGAATTGGGCTACACAAAGCCTAAAATCCACTAATCTGTCCCGTGGTTATTGAAGGAGAAATCTGTTGTGAAGTTTTGCCACTGAGGTCATCCAAGATATAGTTTTTTTTGATTAGCTGGTACAGGGCAGTGACTGAGAGCGTTTGTAAAGTCTCACTGTTTCCACAATGTTTCAGTGTTTAAGAAGTGTGAATCTGATGATATATGGACCTGTTTGCATCAAGGTGTGACTTTTCCCATCTTTTGGTTTTTCTAAGGACATTCATAAGAATTTGGAACGGAAAATTGCTGAATTCCATGAGCGGGAAGATGCCATTCTTTATGCCAGCTGTTTCGACGCCAACGCTGGGCTCTTCGAGGTGTCAAACTTATGTCTCTTATGACCATCCAATCTCCCTCTGTCATCATTTTGTTTCCTCCTCCATGCCAATCTTCTGTCATAATCCTGGACAATCCTGGAAATCCTTTTTCCCTCTATTTTTACCATTCCCCTTTTTTTCTTTTCAACAATCAATGCTGTGTATTTCTCAATTTTGGAAACACTGGCCATAATTTCGGTCAGTCAAGCTTGGTGGGAAATCGGCTCAATATAGATCATGATCTCAGTGTAGATCTCTCCACTGTTGCATTGTCTGCCAAAAGGAAAAAGGAATGTGTAATTGGATGTGTTTTTGTAAGTAAATGTATCTCTTATTTGACCTAGTTAATTTAATCCATATAAATAAATTATTATACAGGTGCGAGAATCAAGTTTGAGAATTAATTATTCAGTTATCATCATAAATGTCAATGGTTAGAATTTGGTCTGAATTGTACAGTGTATCACTGCACCAAGCACAAGTGCCTTCACTGTAAATTGTAAGCAGTGCACGGCAAGGTCCCAAGGCCTGGAAGTAAGAGACACTGATTTAGCCTGCAGCCCTGCACAGCTGCTTGTCTGTTTCTTGGTGCGTTAATAAATCATGTTGTTGAAACTGTTCCGGACCCACTAGGTTCTGCTGGGACCGGAAGATGCAGTTCTGTCGGATGAGCTGAATCACGCTTCCATCATCGACGGGATCCGGCTGTGCCGAGCCAAGCGGATGCGGTACCGCCACCTGGATCTGAATGACCTCGAGGACAAGCTGAAAGAGGCTCAGGTATCTAACCATGGGCCTGTAGAAGACTGACCCAGATCAGAACCAACAAGTCCAGCTGGGGCTTTCTCACTTCATGGTTTTGTTAAACTTTTACCTCTACCTCAAGTTTACCTTGTCACCCTGATATCAATATAATCAAAGTCTAAGACAGGCTTCAGTTAAGATCACAAGGACATGTATTAGTTGTTGCATTGAAAGATTGATAACTATTTGAAGTGGTTCACATGAGAAAGTAAGACCCAGGGGAAGAAGTTGGTTTTATATGCAAATATTTCACAAATTAGCCTTACAGCAGCCATTGATTTTGGAGTACTTTGGGGGACAGCACAAGCTTCAGCTGCAGTGCTTCTTGGGATTACAGCAGTGACTCGCGAGGCATAATTAGTGATTCCAAATTGGCAAGGAAAATTCGCTTTTTTTAAAATTAAAATAAATAAATTTTAAAAAAAAGAAGAAAAGTAACATATTTGTTACAATAAGAGCATGTTATGGCTGACTACGGCATTCTTCCTTGGCATAGTGTTCAACACACTTGCATTGTAGTGGTGGCACAAGGTCACAGGAAATTGCATCATTTTTCAGGGCTTAGCTTTTGTGTAAGCCCCACCCCTCTTCTTTCCTGTCAGTCATCCCGGCTACGCCTCGTAGTCACAGATGGTGTTTTCTCCATGGATGGTGATGTGGCGCCCCTGAAAGAGATCTGCGACCTGTCAGACCGCTACAGTGCCATGGTCTTCATCGATGAGTGTCACGCCACAGGCTTCCTGGGCCCCCGCGGCAGGTGAGGGAGGGGTATTGATGGCTGGAAGGTGGCGGTCGTGGGGACTGGAGAGGGTGAATTCGAATGGGTTTAACAGAGGAAAAAAGTAAAATATTAATTTCAGGTGTTCTTTTTTTAAGCATTTAAGTATTTACCACTGCCTGTCTATTAATGTGAAACACCATTTTTTTGTGTTTTATATATTTTAGGGCTTTTTCAGCTTTATTGGACAGCACAGTGTAGAGAGACAGGAAGAATGGGAGAGGGAAAGACATGCGGCAAAGATTACGCGGTCGGATTCGAACCGTCGACGTCGCAGCTCTTGCAGGCTAGGCCACGAGACACCCCAGGAACACCATTTTAACAGTTGGTGCTCTTATATTAACCAGTACTGAATAACTGAGTCTGATTTGCATTCTGCAAGAAAGCTGGAATAAAAGACCCAAAAAATTCTAATTGCCACCGAGTATTTATTATTTATTGATTGAACTTTTATTTAAGCCTGAGCGACTTACACAGCTTACAACAACACGTTATTCAATTATTCTGCTGTATACTTTACTGTCTCAAGATTGATCAGGTTTTTTTCATGTTGTTTGCAGAGGTACAGACGAGCTGCTTGGAGTTATGGATAGAGTTCATATCGTCAACTCAACTCTGGGGAAAGCGCTGGGTGGAGCAGCTGGTGAGTTGTCTGTTTTCTCCGTCCATCAGAATCCCTGTCTCTGCTCACACAGCAATCCGTTTAACTGATAATAACTTATTTCAAATTCCAGAAACAATATCTGGCAGGGATGTGTGAAATGACAAATTGAGATGCTGCCTTAGAGGGTATGCAAAACACTGTCAAAAATGCCCCCCCCTCCCCCCCCCCAATTTCAGCTGTTACAAACAAAATAATAACTGAGTCAGCCCACAAATGGTGCAGATGTTAAAAGTACACACCACTAGCTGTAGTAATGTGTGGCCTGTCAGCTGCAAAATACTTTGTAGGTGGGAAAACGGTGACTTGAGAGAAACAGTTTGGAGCAGGAAATAAAAAAATAAATACATTTTAAAAATACAATTTTGAAGGTAACATATTTCCCAGTATCTGGTGACAATATCTGGTACTTAAATTGTGTGCATATATTTTGCATTTAAATTGCTTTAT
Source organism: Ilyophis sp. 1 JC-2022 (assembly GCA_022702515.1). NCBI lineage: Eukaryota > Metazoa > Chordata > Actinopteri > Anguilliformes > Synaphobranchidae > Ilyophis > Ilyophis sp. 1 JC-2022. The sequence goes on from CM040394.1 coordinate 89,792,614, forward strand.
CTCCCCATACAGGTGGCTACACAGTGGGTCCAAAACCATTAATTGACCTGCTGAGGCAACGTTCTCGTCCATACCTCTTCTCCAACTCCCTCCCCCCTCCTGTAGTGGGCTGTTCCACCCGAGCTGTGGAACTCCTCCTGGCGTCCAGTGAGATCGCACAGTCCATGACGGCCAAAACCATGAGGTAAAGGCCAAAGGGGAATTCTCTGGTTTGGTGGTTGTTAGCCACTGGGGCGTATACACAGTGTTCCCAGCTTATACAACCATTTCAAACTGTTATCTATGGGCCAAAAACTAAAAATAAACATACCCTATGTTTGTCTTTCTACAGGGTGATGCTTACACAAGGCAAAGGAAAGAGTTTTATTTTTGTGAGAAATAATTAAAAGTTTTCAACTAATTTCTGTATTTTCATTTAAATAATTTTGAAATTCTAAAACATGTACAGTGAGTACCATAATTAATTGGACAGTGACACATTTTTGTTATTTTGATTCTGTACTCTGGCGTTGTGTTTGAAAGGATATGATGACTATGAGGTTGAAGTGCAGACTGTCAGCTTTAATTTGAGGGTATTTTCATCCATATCGGATGAACCGTTTAGAAATGAGAGAACCTTTTGTACATAGTCCCCCCCCCCACCCCCCCATCAAAAAATATTGGACAGTTTATCCTAATTTAGAATAAAGTAATCTTTTTTTCATATTGCATGCCATGACGTCCTGATGTCTGTGACTCTTGATATCTTATTTTGCGATACTATAACCTCTCTGCATTTGAATGGATCTCTATGGAATTGGGGGGTGGGACTAGATTTAGCTGTAAATTATGCTGGAACAGTATGGAATTACATGGTTGGCGAAATGGCTGTAAGTCATCAAGGGTCTGAGGTATCAAACGAGCCTCCAACCATCACTCTGCTGCCAGATGTGCAGTAGATATGCAGTAGATGTGCAGTAGATATGCATGGATCACATTAAGGGTTGTTTCTTCTGACTTATTTTCCTATTGAACTCTATGGAAAAATAAGTCAGGAGAAGAAACCCTTCAAGTTATCCATCCATATCTGCCAGCAGAATGATGTTTGATATGGCAATTACTACGACTAATATACAGCAATTATACACAATGCCCAACACCTCACACACCACCACATGGCGGCAGCTGGCCATGGCATGTGTGTGCCCTGCTCATTGGGAGCAATTTGGGGTTCAGTGGTTGCTTGCAAGGACACACGACACGACAGGAGGAGGGGAGGAGGGGGGACGAACCCAACCCCCTGCTGCATCAGCGGACGACCCGCTCTACCTCCTGAGCCACAGCCGCCGCTGATATGTCAGACCCTTGGAGCCATTTAGCCAACCATGTGTTCCATACTGTTCCAGTGTAATTTACAGCTAAATATAGTCCCACCCCCCCATTTCCCATAGAGATCCATTCAAATGCAGAGAGGTTATAGTATCGCTTGCAGGAGTACTAGAAAATAATATCAAGAGTCTTTTGATATTGTTGGGTCACAGACATCAGAAAGTAATTTCATGCAAAGGATATGTGACCAAATATAAAAAATTATTACTACATTGTTAAACTGTGCAATATTTTTTGATGCCTGAAAATGGAGGGGACTATGTACAAAAGGTTCTATAATTTCTAAACGGTTCATCCGATATGGATGAAAATTCCCCTCAAATTAAAACTGACAGTCTGCACTTCAACCGCATTGAGTTTGAAAGGATACAATGACAAAGTGCTAGAGTACAGAACCAAAATAACTAAAAATGCGTCACTGTCCAATGAAGTATGGTGCTCACTGTATATCAGAAGATACGTACATGTATGTATGCTTAAAGGGTATGTAAACCCTAAAACCCTAAAAGCATTTGTGTGAGCGACAGGCTATTGATAGAGAGAGGATGGCATAGGTGTCAACCCATACAGTTTGCCCGTATGATATACGGTTTTTCCACTTTTCAAAGGCAAACGGGCGTATAAGGTTATGCTCCGGGAAATCTAGTCCAATACGTTTTCCCCCCTCCAAATGTTTCTCTATCAACCTGCCCAGGGACTACAGATGAAAATAAGCCCCAATGGCTAAATCTGGCACATTAACGTTTATTCATGTGCATTGTCCCTTTCTTAAATAAATAAACCTAAACCTATAATTAATTTAATTGCAGCAATCACATTTTCTTTCTCCCTCTCGGCTATTCTCTCGCTTTGTGAGGCCATGGGAAAAACAAGTAGCAGAACTGACCTAAAAATTACACGGTAGCCCACAAGATACCTATGTTAGTTAACTTGGCTAACAGTTAAACGGTTGTGACTGGTCAATGCTCATGTTTATGCAGTTTTGACCGAAATTAGATATTTCTTGAGGTTTTAATGTGGCTATATGACTCAATTTAGTGAAGTTACTATGAGTTTCATTGTATATTAATTCATGGCTAGTTTAGCAGTCCTTAATAATGTTAACTGTTACTAGAAAATTATCCAAATTAAGATGAGAGCTAAGTTTATAACTAGGCCTATATGTAGCCTACATTCTCCAGTTCTCCGCTTCTGCCACGGCCGCTGCTCCAGGCTCAGCAGCCGGAGCGAGCGGCTCGAACAAAACACATGGCTGTGAATGAGCATATGTGGAAAAAGGGGGTGTGGCTTGCTAACTCAAGCCCAAATCTTTCCCACCCCCAATTTTGGCATTGTTTGAGGCGTGATCGCTCTGAAACAGCCTGTGGAGTTACCCTTTAAAAGGAACACTTATACCAACAAAAAAAAAACTGAATCCGCCATCTAAATTCTTGCCCACAAAACTGTTTTAAATAGATTCTGGTGTCTTCACACAAATTACACACAATTTATGCACCCCTCAGCACTGTTACAAATGAAAGGCTTGGATTACCTTGTCAAACGTGATGCTATAAATACTAAATGGCTGCCTACACAAAAAATGCATAGTTGCTTTATAGAACCATTGCATATGAATTCTATTCCAAGTTGTGGCCATTGTTTCATTCAGTCTAGCAGTTTGCATGTGGCTAGGTGCTACTTTTTCGAATGTGCCTTTGTTCCGACTTGTCACAGGAAGCCTGTATAAGTGAAGTTGATGGTACACACTGCTAAACTACATTACCCAGTCTGTATTACAGAAACTATTCCAATGGAAGGAAGCACACAACAATGTAAAGATGGTAGTCATATTCTTAATTAGATAATGTAATTATTAAATTAACTAATATACTTTTTTTATTTCAGGATAAAGTTATTTGTGTGTAGACTAACTTAATGTGCTCCTCATTCTCCCTCAGGTTCAGAAACTCCATGACTGCTGCTGGATTCACCATCTCCGGCAAGGGCCATCCCATTTGTCCAGTCATGCTGGGGGACGCTCGGCTGGCCTCTCTTATGGCCGACGACATGCTGAAGCTTGGTGAGTGTCTAGTACACCCCTGCACGGGTCTGACCCAAGTTCACGGCTCACTCAACACACACACGCATACAAGCACGTTCAGTTTCAAGATGAGCAGATTGCAGCACTCTGTAAACAAGGATCTCATCACAAACTACAATTGAGGCAGAGATGGACAGATGAGCACTTGCTTAGCCCCACCCTCCCCGTTCAGTATTATTCAGTGCTGCTGTTGTAAGAATACAGACTTGCTCTGTTTACTGCTTAATAGATAATAATAATGGTGCTACTGGGTGGCTCATTCTGTTTAGGCACTGTTCTAGTGCATGCATGCGCCCGGCGGCCTGGTATTGAATTTGGACCATGCCTGTGCCAACTGGCCAGCAGCCCTGCAATTGGCACTAGCATGACCCATGGATGGGAGGGTTAAATTGGGAGGGTTTCAATTGGCTGGGATGAGTGTGTCTTATTGCACACCAGCGACCCCCCCCCGCTGGATAATTATGTGTCTGCAGGTCTGTCTGTTAAGCTGCATATGAAGAGTCTTCCTCTGACTCGTCTGTATGAGCTCTGTCAGCAAGGTGTAAAGTGACGCCTTGCAGGGCGCAAATATTTTCAAGCAAAATAAGTGTGACAGTCATCTCAGAGACACGTCTCAACCAGCAGCTGATTGGCCTAGGAACATCCGGTAACTCATTCCCAGCCAATCGGTGGCTCCAGTAATGACGGCAAGGCCTCCGTTGGAGTGAATTAGTAGCAAGTATACCATCGTTCCAGGCCAGTATTTCCCTCTCCAGTCAGGCTGACCCTTCTGCATTTTTACTTGTTTTTCAGGAGTGTATGTGATTGGTTTCTCTTACCCCGTGGTTCCGAAGGGGAAGGCCCGGATCAGGGTCCAGATCTCGGCCGCGCACTCCGATGAGGACATTGACCGCTGTGTGGACGCGTTCGTTCAAACGGGAAGGAAACATGGCGTTGTATCCTGAGCAGAGCAGCGCCACCAGGAAACTCAAGGGCTACAACGACAAGAAGGATGTGACCGACAGACACAAACAGACTGTTACAAACTGGATGTTAGACTGAATGAATGGTAGTGCAAATTATCAAGGTCAAATTTGGTCAAGGTTACGTTCTGTATTGAAGGAATAAAGTTTTTGTTGAGGAGCGTCGCTGTTCTCGTATGCAATCCCATGCATTGAAGTTGAACTGAAAGCCCGTTGTTAGGGCTTGCACAAATTATGGAGTATCACTGGAGAATTTTTTTTCTTGTCAAACTTGTTATACAACAAAAAAATCTTAACATATCTGGAAAAATCATGCTTGCCAAGGGAGATAATGCAAGTAAGGCTTCCATTGCCTTATGTGCCTGAGCGTTGGGTATGTTTTATTTGATTCCGTATGTATGTATGTATTCCCTCTCCTACTCTGACTAGGGTGGAACATAGACTGCATCCCAATACTCGAAAAATGCACCCTCCCTTCCTCCACGACCACCACCTCTACTCCGTGCCCCGGAAACAGATCTTTGTGTTTTAATCTAATGTCGCTGATTACATCTTAATTACGTATTAATGGTTACATATTAATTAATGTTTCGACGCAAACCGCAATGTCAGGTACATTGTATACTGTACATGCAAATACTTGTACTCAAAACGTTCAGACAGTTGCATACTAGAAGAGGAGTGGTTGTGAGGGAGTGAAGAATATTGGGACACACCCAGTGAGTGTCGGCAAATACATTTGAGTGAATGTGATGACTTCCACAAACACCAGGTGGCAGCAGTCCATCAAACTACTATAATAAATTTAACAACAAAACTAATATCGTACGGTTATAACTATATTAAAGGACTGTTGGTTTATTACAACTGTCAGTATGCATTTAAGATTTTTTCCAAATCTGGTGCAATCACGTGAATACTGTGAAGTTAAAAAAAATGAAAGTATTTTAATATTTTCAGTTTTTCCTACACTGGGAATCGATGTGAAAACAAATACACCTTGAAATATGATATTAAGGAGGTTATAGGTAATATGTGGATCTTTAAACTATTGAATATGGAACGACGTTGTTATGGGAGAATCTTTGTTTAGGACAGATTTAGACACTAACTAGATATTGGTTCACGCATAACATAATCCAAATTACGCGTGAGATGAACAGCGAATGATTTTAGCAAAAATAAAGGACTAATTTTTGTCGGGGTACTTCTTCACCATCGCCATATTGTCCCAAAACAAATCTTTCCCGCCATCATAGTTATAAAGCTCCACCCACCACAAAGTAGGCGTTTTCATTAACAATTTTCATCGAATAGCCGTCAGGAATTGCTTTTAACTGTTGCCAGTAGACCAATGAATTCGTTCGTTAGAAAGCAGGGATTGTACGTAAAAAAGTGACGTAACGTTTTGCCGCGAAAGTTGCAGAAGGCTGCAGTACTGGGAGACGAAAGGAGGGTTCAAAGTAAATCTGTAGCGCACTATTTAAAACATATCCAATAAAGACGGGTATATTTTCCAGCATATACTTTTGTAGTTGGTGTTAGCATCTTTGATCTTGCAGACAGCGGAATTCGTCTATCTAACTGTAGTTAACATACGGCATTAGTTCAGTTGACGTAACTAGCACAACTTCATTGGTTGCTATCGTTTGCCTTGCAAACAACACCAACAGGGTTTTACATATCATTAAAGCAGTCTATCCGTAATTAATTGAAAGAACTCGATTAGTGCAGTATGTCCGGTTTCGACAACCCTGGAGTGTATTACAGTGACAGCTTCGGCGGCGTAGATGGACCTGCGGACGACGGAGGTCTAAAGAGGAGTCAGCTCAAGAAAAGATTCCGGGAGTTTCTTAGGCAGTTCAGAGTCGGCACTGACCGAACGGGGTTCACCTATAAATACCGGTAAGTAGGAGTAGCTAACATTAGCAAAGTATTTATTCGCCTTTGTTCAACTGTCTCGCAAAGTGGAACATTATTTACTTCGTACACTAAGTTGGCAAATATTCGCTAACAAGACCACGAGGCATTAAAATGCATTACCGCTAACTTACACAGGTGTCTTTGAAACTAAGCTTTACTGTCCTGGCTGGCGTGACACGATGGCTAATTTTAGAGGTTTTGGTGTGCGTCATTTATGTATTTTTTTCCGAAGTAATGCTGCTAGTTTGCTACCGTGTGTGGTGGCTGTGTATTGTGATTATGAAATACGTCCTGGTGTGGCTGACAGTCGGTACGGTCGTGTTTCAGTGATGATCTGAAGAGGCACTACACTCTGGGCGAGTACTGGATAGAGGTGGAGATTGAGGACCTGGCCAGCTTTGACGAGGACCTCTCCGACTGCCTCCACAAGATACCCTCCGAGAATCTGCCTATGGTAACGTTTTTCTAATGGTATTAATGAATAACTGCATGTGTTCGTGACTCTGGTGTGCTCACACGGTTCATTCGCATGAGTCCGTTAATACAGGTGATGTGTGTATATATTTTTAAAAGCAGTGGATGTGAGCAGCCCCTGCTCTTGGCCTATTTCCTATGAACAAGGCAGCCAGTAAGGGGTCTACAAACGCAAAGATAAAATGCAGCCCTGCGTTATGCAACGCACCAGACAGGGCCAAGCTTGTTTATTTGCAGCGCTGACCCCCCACTTGCATTGTTTTTATTCTGTCATTTGCCTTCTTTTCGTGAAGCTGGAGGAGGCGGCACAGGAAGTGGCTGATGAGGTGACTCGGCCCCGCCCAGCGGGTGAGGAGGTGGTGCAGGACATCCAGGTGATGCTGAAGAGCGACGCCCACGCAGCCTCCATCCGCAGCCTCAAGGTGAGACGGGATGAACGTGGGGGGCTTACTATGGATGGTGTAGGTCTGGTGGCACTTTGTGAAGGTGGAGCGCTACGCACATGTGAATTAATACTTTGTCATACGAGCCTGTTTCTTAATTGGTAAGCAAACGGGACGAACTGTCAGCATTAGACATGAGAGGTTTGAAAATAACTTTGTTGAGCTGATATACTTTAGCATTCTAGATTTTATTAGCCATTTTTGCTGTGGTGACTAGTCCTTTGAGTGGTTCATCTGTGATTGACTTGCATGATGGGTCTGTTCATTATAGGGTTCTTGAAGCCTAATTTTTCCTAACTAATGTGGACCAAGCAGAAAAAACAGTACCCCACACACATACACGCTCCTCCCTGACCGCTCTCTCCCCCCACCTCAGTCTGAGCAGGTATCCCGCCTAGTGAAGATCCCGGGGATTATCATCTCGTCCACGGCGATACGGGCTAAGGCCACACGCGTGTGCCTCCAGTGTCGCGGCTGCCGCTCTGTCATCAACAACATCCCCCTGCCCCCCGGCCTGCAGGGCTACGCCCTCCCCCGCAAGTGCAACACGTGAGTCCAGCGCTCCCGCACTCTGTGTAATGGCCACAGGAAGTCCATGTGTGTTTCAGGTTTAAATAGAGGTTGTAGAATTGTGAAATTGCAAGTTACTTACCTTGAAAAAAAGTACAGTCACTTGGGAAATATCTGCTGTACAAAATGAGATGCAGTGTTTGCACTACTGGTTTGCAATGGTTATGGCCTTCCACCACTACTAAATTCTCAATGTCCTTATGGGGTCTTACCCATGGGAAAAAAACAAAAAACAAAGATAGTTTTGTGCTCTCCATTCCCCATGCTCCAGTGAGCAGGCTGGGCGGGTCAAGTGTCCTGTTGACCCGTACTTCATCATTCCGGACCGCTGCGTGTGTGTCGACTTCCAGACGCTCCGCCTGCAGGAGGCCCCTGATGCCGTACCCCACGGAGAAATTCCCCGACACCTGCAGCTCTACTGCGACAGGTAGAACACGCGTGCACACACACACACACACACACACACACACACACTGTGCAAATCTTGTATGGATGTTGTTGCTGTGGTTGTTGTGTTGTGGACAGCCTGGTTCACCTTTGCTGCAAATCTAATTTCCCCTAGTGGGACAATAAAGTGATTGATTGATTGACACTCTGACACTCTCCCTCTGCCTCAACATCTACAAGCTGTGCGCTGCATACATGTTCCTCTAACATACACCTAATCTATGCCATACATACACATGTGAACAATAATTACCCAGCGACTGCTGGGTGGCTCAACCAATCAAGGTGCTGTTCCAGTACATGGATGGGCCCCATGGTCTCTTCAAATCCAGACTGTGCCAACAGCCCGCATAGGGTGACGCACAATTGGCTCTAGCATTGTCCAAGGATGGGAGGCTTTCATTTGGCTAGAGTGGTCAAAAATAATGATAATTAAGTGGATTCATTGTGGTGTTTGGCCTCTTGCTCACACTCACCGTTACCTGTCTTTCTAAGGTACCTGTGTGACCGGGTGGTCCCGGGGAACCGGGTGACCATCATGGGGATCTACTCCATTAAGAAAGGGGCCCAGACGAAGGCGAAGGGTGGCCGGGAGAAAGCGGCGGGCGTTGGAATACGCTCCTCCTACCTGCGTGTGGTGGGCATCCAGGCGGACACTGAAGGAGCAGGTATGACTGGACGGCAGGTGACGCCAAAGGCTGGTTCTGATTCGTCCATTAAATTGCAGTTGCGGTTCCAGCACTTTATTGTGTTTATACTCCTTTGTAACGTGGATTAGTAGAGGGAATTGTGTGAAGTATTTGCTCTTAGTCTTGTTCATTTATTTGTGTAGTGACTAAACCTGATCAGATTTGTGCAAAATATATCTGCAATGTTACTCTGTTCTGGTGCTTGTAGTTGTCTTTCTTATGGCCTGAGGAAAAAAGCATCGCTACATGAGTAAATGTAAAGGGAAGGAAACCGGATCTGACGTTCATACTGTTCTACTCTGCTGTGATGTTACAGTTGGAGTTAGACAGTGAGGTGCACAGTTCTAGAGCAGGGCTGCCCAACTCTGTTCCTGGAGATCTACCATCCTGTAGGTTTTAATTTCAACCCTAATTTGGCACACCTGATTCTACTAATTAGCAGCTCAATCAGATCTCTAGCTGTCCAATGGGGTGCTTTGTTCGGGTTGGAGTGAACCTACAGGATGGTAGATCTCCACGAACAAGGTTGGGCAGCCCTGCTCTAGAGCCTCTAGTCTATCATGTTACTGTGCTTTTAGTTGTTCAACAGACACCACTGTCCAAAGTGAGGTATTGTGCTGTGTCCAAATCAGAACCCTATCTACTGCGCCCTGTCTCCTGCGAACAGTGCACTGGCAGAAGTGTGCTGTTTAATGTGCACTCTTTAGCAGTCTGAAAAATATCCGCCATGCTATTTTCCAACCGCACTGTGGAAGTGTCATAAGCAGTCACGGGTGCAGTAACAGGTAAAAATAAAAAGACTCAATCATGCACTTATTTTAAAAAGTAAAAACTGATTTCTATTTAAAATAAGTTTGTTTCGGTTAAAAATAACCGATAATTTGGGCTAGTTTTGAGTCGCCATTTGGCTGGAAAGTCTTACAAGATCTGGCAACCCTGTGCCCCACTCTTGCGCTGCCATGTCACATGTTGTTTTTGTTGTATTTGAAGGAAAACGTCAGCGAAGCTGCGCCTCATTTTTTTAAAACGAAGCTTCACGTCATTTATGTGACCAAAATGTTTGTGTACTTCTTGAAAAGTGCTCCCAAATGTACTCGGCGAAACCCCGGAAGTAAGCGTGTCATCCGGGTGTTTGAAGTATACTGCAATTTGAGAAATATCACATACTCGACGACTTTCTCGCCCCATCTACTCACCAAGGCTACTCGACAGTGTGGAACAGTGCTGATTCGGACACGACCTTGGTGTTACAACCTATGATGACGCACCTTTTTAGACGCCACTTTGACCGACATACCATTTTCGTAGTACTTGTTCCCTGTTTTTTGCTTGTTTCCCGTTTAACTCTTGTTTGATTGTATGGTTTAGAAGGTATAGCTGACTTGCCCATAGCTTACTGTGTGTACTATATTCAATGTTCATTACAAGGGATCGCTGCTACGTTATGAGAAGGATGTGCTTTGTCTGATCTGTTTTGTAGTTGCTTCAATGACCTTCGGTATGCACTTATTGTACGTCGCTTTGGATAAAAGCGTTCGCCAAATGATTTTATTGTATTGTAATGTAATGTAATGATGTGTGGCATTGGGCAAACCGACAATGTGACATTAGATGCCATAGCAGGTCGGGAGGGAATTTAACGATGTGGTGCAGTGAGTAGCATAATGCATTTGAGTGTAGTGTTAAATGATGGCATGTGGTTGTGCGTTGCTCGTGGTAACCACGGGTTCCGGCTCCTCTCCCCTCTCAGGTCGAGGGACCACGGGGTCTGTGACCCCTCAGGAGGAAGAGGAACTTAGGGCTCTAGCTGCCTCCCCCTCCGTCTACCTCTCCCTGTCTCGCTCCCTCGCTCCCTCCATCTACGGCAGCGTTGACCTGAAGAAGGCCATTACCTGCCTGCTCTTCGGCGGCTCCAGGAAGAGGCGCGTCCCCTTACTCTATTCCATTAACGGAACGTAGTGGTTCACGAATATGATGATGAAAGTGCCAGTTGCCAAAATTTATCATTTGTAAATTGCTTCTCACCAACATGTTACACAGTCAAATCTATATCTAAGTGTATCAAATGGAAAAGTCTATAAAATAAATCCATGTAATTGTAATATTCTGTGGTAATCCGTGTGAATAGTCTTAATCCGATATACCAATCTAGGACCTTTTTGATAGTACTTGTTCCCTGTTTTGTTTTTTTGTAACCGTCTGATGGTATAGCTGATATATTCCCATAGCTTACTGTGTGAACCATATTCAGTGTTCGTTACTAGCGATAGCTGCTACTTTACGGGAAGGATGTGCTTTGCCTAATCGGTTCTGTAGTTGCTTCAATTACCTTTTGTACGCACTTATTGTATGTTGCTTTGGATAAAAGCGTCTGCCAAATGACTAATGTAATTTCTCCCTTTGTCCAGGTTGCCCGATGGTCTGACGCGCAGGGGGGATATTAACCTCCTGATGCTGGGGGATCCCGGTACGGCCAAGTCCCAGCTGCTGAAATTTGTGGAGCGGTGTTCTCCAATTGGGGTGAGGGTGCCTCTCTCTTGCTATTAAAGTTTATCATTAGTTTGGTACGGAACATCTCTACTAAAGGTAAAAGCAAACTTAAGTGGCATATCTTTAACATTTTCGCAGGATCTTATATAGCTAATGACAAGCATTTTTAGCACATGAACTCTCGAAGGGCTCGGCAGTCTCCCTACTATTGGACAATGATTTTGGTTGCCTTTTGTTTGAGATACATCTCTGTAGCCCTGTTTTAAAAAAATAAAAATAAAAAATGCCTCTGATGCTGCAAGTGAACAGTCAGACATTTCAGTGTCTCCTGCCCCTAAAATCCCAAACTGACGGAGTCGCTTGTGAGGGAGATTTCAAATGGAATGCTTTGGGATTTGTAATGGGTACATTTTCTTATTAGCTGGACAATGCGGCTCGCGTGGAGCCGTTTTCGACTTTTTACCTCTGCTTAGGCCCCTATAGCAACCAGTCCAACTGCTCTGGGCAAAGTGGCATGGCAACAGACATTTTTAAATCCATGTCCACCGTGGCTTCAGTGTTAGTTTCGCATTGTTGAGCAAGACAAATATATTTTTTTTTTTACACCGTGTGAACAAAGGCTAACCCTTCCACGGACTGCAGTGTTGCATCGTGGGTAGTGGGGTCCCCTGGCAGGTTGTTGGCGTGTGGTGTACTGATGGTTCTCTCCCTCGCTTGCTCAGGTGTATACCTCAGGCAAGGGCAGCAGTGCGGCTGGCCTCACCGCCTCCGTCCTTCGGGACCCCATCACCCGAGGGTTTGTCATGGAGGGGGGCGCCATGGTGCTGGCTGACGGGGGCGTGGTCTGCATTGACGAGTTTGACAAGGTGAGTGAGGTGGGAGGGAAGTGCGTTTCGCATCAAACCTGAAAAAGAACCTTTCCGTGATAAAGACCTGGGTCAAATGCGTGTTTGAACTGCACATTAGATGCCAGTAAAATCTGTGAACAATCCTGCAGGTCCCTGAATTTCTAATGAAACGTGTTACTAAGCAAAGCCATACAAGTGTATGAAGGAACAGTTTTATGTGAATATTAGTGGAACTATACATTTCTTATCAAATTGTCAGTAATCTGCAGGATTGGTGTATTGGTGTTAAATTATTATTTGACCCGGTTCTGGTCGCAGTACATTTTGTTCCCATTTTGAGTTTGTAACTCTAGATATGTTGCCAGTTTTATTTCACAAAACATGTTGCTGTGTTGACAAAATTGGGTTGTATCCACAAGCACTGTACCTGGTTGAGGTTCACATTATGGTTTCATAATCTTTTTCTGGGTCCTTTTCCCATAAGTCAGTTGGGGTTTGCATGCAGGATTAATAAACTGATCCTGGATCAGCAGAACATACCGCCTGTGTTGCAGTGGACGTGACTGTGTCTGTCTGCTTTTCAGATGAGGGAGGATGACCGAGTGGCCATCCACGAAGCCATGGAACAACAGACCATCTCTATTGCCAAGGTATGGTCTTTCCTCGATGTGCGGTCATGTTCTGGCTTAAGGTGTCATCCCCATAGCATAAGCCCCCCTGTAGGCTCCACGCATGCGACACTGCATTCAGAAGCTTTGTCTAAACTATAAATGCTTCCTGTAGCAGGTGAAGGGTTTATGAAAAATACTGTTGAATGGTGGCAAATGTCGCTCATTTGGCTGTATTTGATATGGACCGGGTGCACGCTACTGATTGTCATAACCCTTCCCCTCTGACTCCGCCCCTTATAGGCTGGCATCACCACCACCCTGAACTCGCGCTGCTCTGTGCTGGCTGCTGCTAATTCAGTGTTCGGCCGCTGGGACGACACCAAGGGCGAGGACAACATCGACTTCATGCCCACCATCCTGTCCCGATTCGACATGATTTTCATCATCAAGGATCATCATGACCAGGAGAGAGACATGGTGAGACGAGTGCTCGGGTTCCAGTTTCTGTGTCTTGTCTTTCTGCCTCTCGGTTGCCTGTGTCTGTCTGCCTGCCTGTCTGTCACTGATGTTAGCGTACAAGTTTTGCATTCAGGTATTCTTTATAGGCTTTGCTATCTTTGCCATAAGGCAAGGTGCCAAATTCCAGTCTTGGAGGGCTGCAGTGCCTACAGGTTTCTATGGTTTCCTTTCAATCAGCAGTCAAGTTTAAACCAGGTGTGAAACAGGTGTGTGGTCTCTAGCTAATCAATGACTTGCGTGAATTTTTTTAAGTGCTGAAGGTTGACTAAACCATGCAGACACTGGCCCTCCAGGACCTTCAGTTTTGTGTTCCAGAAAATGGAACCAAGTTGTCATTTTCGAAGTGTGTACTCATTGACTCCTCCCTAGATCATGGCACGTCACGTGATGAACGTCCACCTCAGTGCTCAGACTCAGACTGATGGCATGGAGGGAGAGATCCCACTGGCCACGCTGAAGAAATACATCGCCTACGCCCGAGTGTGAGTCGCCTTCCAATCTGACTGGGACTTTCCAATCTGGCAGGGGGAATCTTGGGAATTGGAGTTCCTGGGCTCAGTCGTCTTGATGGAAAGCCAGTTTAGCTGCTGGTTGTATATGTGGTATCTACACAGATTCTCACTGAGTTACTGTGCTCCATCTGTGGCCAGCAGCCCTGCAGGGCGGCACACAATTGGCTCTAGCATCGTCCAGGGACGGGATGGTTACAGGAAGATGATGTGCCATTTTGTACCAGTTTGGGCACCTGCAAATTCAGTTGCACATGAATTGTCCATTGCCCTATTTTCAGTGTGAGCCTGACTTGTGAACTGTGGTGTGTGATGAAAAAGCATCATTGGCATTGCATTCTTTTGAGGAGAGCATGTGCCTGTCTGCGCCCTCCCAAATCATTGGTGGAGCTTGTGGCAGTGGGCACTGAAATTACAATGGGGCATTCCAAATTGGGAAGAAAGAAAGGAGGGAATAATAATTATTTTTTTAAGCCAGTCCCCTCCAGGCTTGTCGGAACTCTAGACTTGGAGTGTGGACTTTCTGGCTCAATACACCCCCCCCCCAGATAATTTTAAATGGACCATAACGGTTAAACTCTTAAACTCTTCCCCTGACAGGAAATGCGGCCCTCGGCTGACTGCTGCAGCAGCAGAGAAGCTGAAGAACAGATACGTGGTGATGAGGAGCGGAGCGAGGGAGCACGAAAGAGAGAGCGACAAGAGGGCCTCTATCCCCATCACTGTCAGGTAGGTACCGCCTACACGCACACACACACACACACACACACAAATGCACCCCTTACACCTGCTCCCTCAAACCAACCATTTCCAGATGCACCCACTTTTCACATCTACAACCAAACACACCTGACCAGCCCTCTAAAACTGAACACGCCTTATACCTGACCTCCCTGATCACACCTGGCCAGACCTTACTATACCCATCCATAATTGTCAATGTCCTTCACACCTTTTCATTGTTTGGCAAAATCAAAATTAAATGAAACAAACAAAAAAAAAACGGTGCCTTTCCATTTACGTGCAGCTGCCGTACACATTTGTACACCACTTCCAACACCTGCTCACGTCTCTAACCGCAAACAGACACAGCTGATTTGCACGGCTCTCCCCTGAGAGATTAAAGGTAACGTATTAGCATTAAGGAATCTAACGTAATGAAAGGCTCTCTCTCTGTCTCTCTCTCTTCAGGCAGTTGGAGGCAGTGGTGAGGATCGCTGAGTCTCTGGCTAAGATGAAGCTGCAGCCGGTGGCTGGAGAGGAGGAGGTGGACGAGGCTCTCCGGCTTTTCCAGGTGTCCACACTGGACGCTGCAATGTCAGGCAGTCTCTCAGGTCTGTCTGTGCCTGTCTGTCCTGTCTCTCACACCTGTGTATTAATGTGTGTATGCCACTTCCACAGTATTTATTTGTTCAGGTGTATGTGTGTGGGGGATCAATATTGCTTCTGTTTTGGCTTGTTATCAGTGTGTAAACCTGTGTGTTCCTGTGTGTTCAGGTGTGGAAGGTTTCACGACGCAGGAAGACCAGGAGATGATCTCTCGTATTGAGAAGCAGCTGAAGAGACGCTTCGCCATCGGCTCCCAGGTCTCCGAGCACAGCATCATCCAGGACTTCACCAAGCAGGTGGGTCTCAATCATGCACGCCCGAACGCTGCCTGAGCGCCTGAACACCGCCAGTAAATAAGAGACATCAGTCTTTGGCTTTGTGCTCTTCTCCCTGTATGAGATGCAGTTTCTCTCTGGATCACTGTTTGGCTGTGTCTATTCCAGTCTCTGCGAGATAAGTCAAAGTCAAAGTCAGTTTTATTGTCAATTCTTCACATGTACCAGACATACAAAGGAATCGAAATTACGTTCCTCACTATCCTACGGTGAAGACAAGACAGGACATTTCAAAAGAAGGTAAAAAACAGTAAAAGTAAAGTGCACCGGCACAACAAGAAAAGACAGACATGAAGAGACATTTACAATACTTAAATAAAACAAAGAGTTCACAGTGTTCACAGTTTGATATATAAGAGTTAGGAGTTGTAATAGTGCAACAGTCAGTAATAGCAGCAAAAAAAAAATAAATAATATTTTCTGTTTGACAGAAGTGTGCGAGTGGCATAGCGGTAGTGCAAGTGGTCAAGGGTTCAGAGTTCAGAGTGCAAATGTAATGTGGTCAAGGGTTCAGAGTGTTCTTTGGGGGGGGGGGGGCAGAGTTTTTAGTTTCCTGGCAGCCTGTTGGATGGAGCTGGGGGTAGTGAGGGGAGAGAGTTTAACATCCTAACAGCCTGGTGGATGAAGCTGTTGGTGAGTCTGGTGGTACGGGAACGGAGGCTCCTATACCTCCTCCCAGAGGGCAAGGGGCTAAACAGATTGTGTGCGGGGTGGGTTGCATCGCTCACAATCGTGATAGTTTTCCGGGTGAGGCGGGTGGTGTATATGTCTTGCAGGGAAGGGAGAGAGGCACCAATGATCCTTCCAGCCGTGTTCACTATGCGCTGCAGGGCTTTTCTGTTGTAGTTCGTGCAGCTCCCGCCCCACACGGTGATGCAGCTGGAAAGGATGCTCTCAATGGTGCCTCTGTAGAATGTGCTCATGATGGGTGATGGAGCACTGATCAGTTTCTCTCTCTCTCTCTCTCCCTCTCCCCCTCTCTCTCTCCCTCCCTCCAGAAATACCCAGAGCAGGCCATCTACAAAGTGCTTCACTTGATGATGAGGAGGGGGGAACTACAGCACCGCATGCAGAGGAAGGTCCTGTACAGGATTAAATAGACACACACACACAGTGTGGCAATGTCAATAGTTTTGGCTCAATCTGCATGTCATTCTTTAGTCTGCTCTTCTGACAAGCTGAACAACGATGCCCCTCTCCAAGCCAATAATCTTGACCACACGGTTCCCAATATACAATTATGATTATTGTGAGTACTGGATTTGGAGTGTCATAAAAGGGAGCTGTGGTCTTGTTTTACGTGTGCCGTTCTTTGATCTGCAGTGTGAGTTGGAGATGGAGGAAGTTCTGGGTCAGTGGCACGCCCCCCACATGTAATTTTGTGTGTAGCTTGGGTGGGAAGGGGTCAATGCTTTTTTTTGATTCTCCATATGAATTAATGTAGTTTGGTCGCTTCACCTTTTTTTGGGGGAAAAAATTAATAAAATAAATAATGCCGTTTAGCAATGTTTATAGCGGTTGTTATCGTGTGTGTCTTTGTATGTGTGTGAGATGATGTTTGTGCAGCAATCATGGTTGGATGGTTTTGCCTACAGTTGATTGATTGGTCAGAAATGAGCCTATACCACGGGTTGGCAATTCTGGTGCTGGAGGGCCAGTGTGTATTCAGGTTATTGTTTCCACCAGTTACCCTGGCTAAATGAGTTAATTGGCTGTGTACACCAACATTGGTTCACTCATAGATCAGATCACGGTAAAACATTTCAAATGGGGACACAGTCTTCAGCTGTTATTCATGAGCTTATCAAGAAATGTAGCGAATGTCAGATGGCATAAATATTAGGGCTAATTAAGTGATAGACACGAAAACCAGAAATGGATACGGCCCTAGTTTCTCACCTCTGGCCTATACAATATAAAAAAACACCATATACAGAATTTCTTTATCTTGTTTTATTATGAAGTGAATTTTCAGCAATTATTCAAAAAACAGTTGATTACATAGTAACAAGCAGTTGCAATTTGACGGTATTTGGAATCTCGATATTGCTTCATTCAATTCTAACATTGCAATAGACCTGTGCAGAACACTTGATTACAGTAGTTCATAATGAACTGAAATGGTAGTATGAGAACAGTAATTACCCTTACATACCTTTGAAATAAAATTTAGCTGCAGTACAGTAAAAGTGCAGGGTTTGCATTCAATGTTAATGAATCTGTCGACTCTAAAAGTGCAGTTAATACTGTCCATGGTACAGTGAGCAAAGGTTCAGAATTGTTCTGATGGTTCCAAAGTATCGTCATCGTGCGTACATTCCTACAGCAACTGCCAAGGCAATGCAAACGCCTAGGACCAATCGCATTACAGGTGAGGTGGAAACCAATGAATTGGGTAGTTCAAAAGTCCTGGCTACTGTTTGGTCTCCTGGAAAAAGAAAGAAATAATTGGGTTGTTGCTATGACGTTAATCTGATGCTTTGCATTTATTTTTTTATTTTTTTACACTAACCCTTAGACAACTTGCTAATCAATTAAAAAATGTTAACTTTTGTATTCAGGCAGTTGTAAAGGACATTTGAAGAATGGAGCCTGAAAATGTTTGCAGATTTCTGAACCCCCCCCCGCATATTTTCTTTATCTTTTCCAAAATTGGGGGTTTCCAATGACATTCCTTCTCTGTGGCACTATAGCCAATTATAAGCCACATAAACTCGATACCAGATCATGGTGTTGTTGAGAGGGAAATCTGAGCGTCTTCATGAATCGGGTTGATGATGCCATGTGTTACATTACAATGCAGGGGTGTGGCCTTACCGTTGCCGTTGGTTTTGTGCGTCGCACGTCTGTGTCCGATGTCGGTCTCTTCCATGACTGTAAGCATTTTCTGCAGGTCATCAAAAACCTACCCCACAAAAAAAGATGAATTGAGACTCAACGACACAACTCAACACAAAATGGCTGACGATGAGCTGTTAAAGAATATCTACACTCATTTTTGGGCTTAAAGCTCCAGCACAGCAGCTTTCTCTCCTTCCTCTTTATCTGGTCATTTTGCATCGCTGATCTTAATGTTATGTGGATAGATTGGCATATTCACTGAGCCCATGATAACAGCCTGATCCACAAGTGTTTGATTGTTGAACAGCAGAATCAGTTTAACATTGAATTATGAGGCCTATATAAACTGGATAGCTCATCCCAAATTGTATTTGTACATGCATGTGTGCGTGAGTATGCACAATGTTACACCTTTAAAGACATAAGGCTGTCTTCCTCCTTCAGCTTCTCTGCCCCCACATCTTCATCTCTCTGTCCCCCTCAATGTTCAACCCGAAATGCTCTCACAGGATCCTCCATCCTCTCTTCCCTGTTCTCTCTTCCTCTCTTTCTCCCCTGTGTCTCTCTCCCCTGTTCTCTCTCCCTCTCTCTTTCTCCCCTGTGTCTCTCTCACCTCAATGTTATACTGAAATGCTATCACGGGATCCTCCATCCTCTCTCCGCTGTTCTCTCTCTCTCTTTCTCCCCTCTGTCTCTCTCACCTGGATGTTAAACTCGAACGCTCCGACAGCCTCCTGCAGGACTCCCTCTCTCTCCTCCTCTGTCAGCTCCACACTGTTCATCCTGCTCCTGTACAGCTGCTTGAAGCGGTTGGGACTGGTCACTCCAGGGAACGAGAAGAAGGACAGACCCTCTTCGCTGCTCAGCCCCAAGGACTTCTGGGTAATGCGCCCCAGGACCTGCCCACCCGACAGGTCACCCAGGTAACGGGTGTAGGCGTGGGCCACCAGGAAGATGGGGTTTTCCTTGCTGATCTGTGAGTGGAAGAAACACAGGAAGGTGAAATGTAATATAAAGCCCAGATCACAAAATACAAGTTCCCAGTTAACAAATGAAATGAATATTTCCATAACAAGATGTGAGTTGGTTGAGCCAGTCCATCTTCACTGCAAAAACCAAATCTTAACAAGCATTTTAATCTTATATTTAGACTAGAATCTTATTTCTGTTACTTTTTTGCTAAATAAGACAAACTATCTGCCAGTGGGGTGAGATAGTTTTACTTATTTCAAGATTTGCCAGTGGGGTAAGATAATTCCACTTTTGAGAAAAAAATAAGACTAAAATAATTAAGACACATTTATTTTTGCAGTGTTGTCTTTGACTTAACATTTGACATGTTTCTATCTCGGGACATCACAGAGATTGAGCAGCTGTTGGCAGAAGTTCTACAACTTGTTAATTCACACTGAACAAAATGACATTCTAAAATTGTCATGTCAGCTGTTACAGCAACTCATTATGTCAGACTCAGTACCTGTCTCAGTCTGTTTGTGTATCTGTGTGTAGCAGCAGGGACTGCAATCCGCTCTCGCCAATTTTTTCCAAGGAGGAACTTGAGGTCCTTCTCCAGCGTCTCTTGTCGTGCCAGTTCCTGGGGGAAGTAAATTGGTGCGACACCTGGGTGGGAGGAGTTTCTGTCCAGCTCTTCCTCCAAAGCTCTGTAGATCTCGTAGAGCGAACACAACAGGAGCTAGAAAGAGGGAGAAAGAGGTTAATGAACATCACTCAGTCATTATCTCTAACTGTTTCACAGACACTGAGAGAATGGAGACAGTGAACGCAATCTGAATGACTGAACTGAATCACAACCAGGCTTTGATATCGATGGTTATTTAATTAAAACACTGAACAGAAGCTAATATGAATGCAACAATGAAATGAGCTAAACTGTATATTAAATGTCTTTGATGCAGTAAGTTAATATACTGAACCACCTTTTTTAAAGTGAAAACTTTATTCTACGCAGAATAATGTTCAGTGTCAAATCAAATCAGAGTACATATGTTCCCTAATGGACTCTTTTGTACTCTGTTAGAGTTGAATTAACACTGAACATTTTACTGTGCAGGACATGGGTGCGATTCAGTCATGTATGTTCAAGAGTAGCTTTGTGCATGTTGGGAAGTTATTGACAGTGGGTTATGAATTACCTTGTACTGTGGGAGAGTTATATGACCTCTCTGGTAGCTCAACATAAGCTCTGTGTTTTCGGCTCTGACGTGACTGTCCTTAGTCACAGCTTTAATCTGTTCTGAAAGGTCACTGAAGGGAGAGGGGGAGGTGTGTTAGAGAAGTTTCGTCACACTGACTGAATTCAAATCCGCAACAGCACATATTTGCACTGTGAGTAGGTGTAAAAAGAGGACAGGAAGTAAGAGGTAGTAACGGTGGTACGCCAGCGTTGGCTAACAGTGCTAGCAGAGGCCATGCCGGGCGCACGCCATATTTTGTCTAGTGAGAGAATAGAGAGATCATGCATCACCTGCTGCTCAACTGTGCTTTTTCCATCAGTCTGTTCTTGACAGTCTCCGCACCTGTGACCAGAGAGCAATGAGGTTAAGTGAACATAGTAACATGTGATATTACAAGGTGGGGGAAAAGAATAAAGCCATGCTCATGAGAGCTCAAGAGCTGGGTGGTGTGGCATGGCAAAACCTGTGTCTGATCTGTGCATCTGTACGTGTTGTGAAAATCTAATGAGCATATATGGCAAAGGCTATTTGCGCTGTTGCGTATTCATATAACAGGATTACGGAAACAAATTTAGTGGCATTTCAACAGGACCAACTGCACCATGTAATAAATGAGACAATGAGCATTTATCCGGTTATCCAATATGCAATATCAGGCATCTGAGTTTAGGTCCTGTTTAAATGCGCATTCACTTTGAGATGTAATTGTGCAGTTATATGTAAACATGCAGCCCTCTCATGTTTGATATGCTTTCACAGGGAGTGTGCCAGTCTGCTGTAATTTGGCAGTGGATCGGCGTGTCTTACCGTGGGCGGCATCTCTGCTGGCACTTTGCACATGTCTATGTTGCCAGTCGGTGTCCGTCTCCGTGACTCTCAACATTTTCTGTAGGTCATCAAAAACCTGCACGACAAATGTGAAAAACCATTGATCAGTAACACTGCACTGACGCATGCAACTGAACAAAGTGTTTTGTGCATTCTAGTCTAGTGTAGTGTATAAAATGTTTATGTATATATTATTTTATATATTGTATATGTATAATGTTTTCTGTCTCCATTTATCTCTAGTTTTTACTCTGTAAGATTTCTACCCTGGCCTCAGTCGCTATCTCCATCATCCACCTTATTTCTCAGCTCAGTGAAGTGGGTGTGGCTTTGTTACTGGAATTGAGATGTATTTATCTAACTCGGTTACATTATCAAGTAAACTGAGCAAACAAAAAACATGGTAAATAAGAAGGATGAAATAGCCACGTCACTATCAGGCTTTCTCTCTCCCTCTCTCTTTCTCCCCTGTGTCTCTCTCACCTCGATGTTATACTGAAATGCTCTCACAGGATCCTCCATCCTCTCTCCTGTTCTCTCTCCCTCTCTTTCTCCCCTGTGTCTCACCTCGATGTTATACTGAAATGCTCTCACAGGATCCTCCATCCTCTCTCCCCTGTTCTCTCTCCCTCTCTTTCTCCCCTCTGTCTCTCTCACCTGGATGTTAAACTCGAACGCTCCGACAGCCTCCTGCAGGACTCCCTCTCTCTCCTCCTCTGTCAGCTCCACACTGTTCATCCTGCTCCTGTACAGCTGCTTGAAGCGGTTGGGACTGGTCACTCCAGGGAACAAGAAGAAGGACAGACCCTCTTCGCTGCTCAGCCCCAAGGACTTCTGGGTAATGCGCCCCAGGACCTGCCCACCCGACAGGTCGCCAAGGTAACGGGTGTAAGCATGGGCCACCAGGAAGATGGGATTTTCTTTGCCAATCTGGGAGAGGGAGAGAAACACAGGAGGGTGAATATAACATAACACATACAGACTTGTATATAATTCACATGTATATAATGTGCATAGTTATGTACAGTATATAATTGAAATAAACCCTATCCAGGATTGTCCATGCTGTTTCAGTTACTCTCTTCGTACCTGTCTGAGTCTCTGCGCATATTTGTGTGTCGAGGCAGGGATGGTGATCTTCTCCTTCCAGTCTTGTCCAAGGAAGAACTGAAGGTCATTCTCCAGTGCTTCCTGTCGGGCCAGTTCTTGGGGGAAGTAAATTGGCGCGACACCTGGGTGGGAGGAGTTTCTGTCCAGTTCCTCCTCCAGGGCTGTATAGATCTCATACAGTGAACACAACAGGAGCTTTAGAGAGACGGAGAGAAGCAGAGTGGTTAATGAACATCACTCAATAAGGTTGAGCATGAACACAAAGAGAGGAACATGACTCTCTCGCAAAGGTATTACTGTACATGCCCAAAGTGGAGAACTGAATCACAGGCAACCATATCTTTTTCAGTATTTATGATAGAAATAAATGTGTCTTTTATATTTAACCATGGACCAAGCTCACATTTACATTGTATTTGCATGGTAAGTTATGAACTGAACCACTTTATCAAGTGAAAAAGCAATTCCAAGACATTGGTACACTTCAGTCATGTATTCTTAAGAGTTGCTTTGTGCATGTTACACAGTTATTGACAGTGGGTTATGAATTACCTTGTACTGTGGGAGAGTTATATGGCCTCTCTGGTAGCTCAACATAAGCTCTGTGTTTTCGGCTCTGACATGACTGTCCTTAGTCACAGCTTTAATCTGTTCTGACAGGTCGCTGTAGAAAGAGACAGAGATGTGTGAGCACAGCACAGCACACTGAAGCACACTGAAGCACACGTGCACTGTGCACACGTTGTTGCTGCAATTAACACGGTGCACATACTGGCCAAAAAGCAAAATACCTCTACTGTATTTAGACCATATATATTATAAGTTACTTGAATGCAGCGTGTAGCAGAAAGATTTTTCGTCATTTGTAGGGATATTGTACATTCTACACAAAGCAACCTTGAAATAATAGTACTTCAGGGCACTCAGGGGTATTCACTGAAAGATTATTAATACTTATAACCTCATATATTAACACGTAGCTATATCCATCAGAGCATAAAATTAATCCCATGCTGTTGTACAAAAAGTAAAAATATGTTTGAAAACACCTCCCAGGGAAGATATTTATTCAGACATAACAAATCCAGTCAGAGAAAAACCAGTGGTACCTTTAATATTAGCTGTGCAATGATCATTTCTGTTGTTGCTTTTGCTTTGACAACACAGTATTAGTTTGATAGTTTGTATGTCAAATATAAAATATGTGGATCAGTTACATTTATTTCTTTATTTTTGAGACAATAATACCCCCATTGTCAGAGGGCATGTGAGAGAGAAGAGAGACATTACCTGTCTGTGTCCATCACGTTCTGTTCTGTTACCTTCATGTCTGCTTCCATCTGTATGAAAGCAGAATAATAGGTCATGCAAACAGTAAGACTGCAATATGATGCATTTCACACCCAGTGGACAGCCGTTATTGAAAGAATCGTCATAGTTTTAAATAGTCAGTCTACAATTTGACAGTCTACACTAAGGAAAGTATGCATTTTAAACATTTGCTGCTGTGCCTGGCACAGTTTTTCTCTTCTCACTGTGTAAATCCTGAAATACATTTCAAAGAAGTTTTGAAAGGTGGCCTTTTCCCACATTGAGTTGGCCATCAAGTGCAGTTACACTAGATCCGTATGACTGTGACATTTCTATTTTATTCAGAATGCTTCATGTGTGTGCATTGCTTACCTGTGGTGTAGGTTGCTTCTGGTCAGTGAGGTAAGTCTGTCCCCTGGTCCCTTCTTGATTTATTTATTTATTTTTCTGCAGTGATTTGTTTGGCTTACACTTAGTGTTCTGTGCCTCAGCTCCTTTGCGAAAACGCTTTTGTACTGAAGTCCTCTGTCTTTCACCACTCACAGCATCTCCTTTATATACCTCTCTCCTCTCCCCTCCCTCTGTTGCCTGTCGCTGTCCTTTTACACACTTTGGCTGTGCTTTTCAGCTGAGAAAACAGGAAATGAGAGTGTTGACTCAACTTCCACTGAATAAAAAGTGTGTGGGAAGGATGGGGGGGTTCCAAAACATGACTGTGCAGATTTTTTTTTTTTTTGTAATGCAGGAGGAGGGACCACCACTTTTATTACTCAGCAAATTGAGGACTATTTTGAATCCTTGGAAAACTCATACGCAGAAGAATGTGAGTGACCGTGATTTTTTGTTTGCCTTTGTTCTAATGGCCGACTTCTGTGGTGGAGTGCTTGAACCATTTCCTGCAAAAACAGGAGGCTTTATTATTTATTATTAAGAAACAGTCACTCCAACCTTTTTTTCCTGAATATTTAAATTTCGTAACTAAGAATTTAAGAATTTTGGAAACATGTATTAAGAATAAATTATGGTTTGTTGATGTGAAAAAAATATTATAAGCCAACGCAACTTCGACTATAATAACGCATGTAAACTGCAAATTTTATACAAACCATTTTATTGTTTGTCGTCTCTCGTTTCTTTTTTTTTACCACAACATATCGGTTAATGAGAAATAAGCCCTGGTAAGCATTTACCTTATGGTTTAGACTCTGCTCTCATATACAGGACGTTAATGAAAACCCTGCTAAAAATTCATGTCACAAAAATTTTCTGTAAAGTGGATGTCAAAAATCTTAACCGCTGTGTGGCTGTGTAGCCAGTTCTTCTGTATTAGCCTATTTCACCGCCATGTGTGTCGGCTATGTATAAGCATATGTATCTAAATAGTAAATAACCGAGACGCTGTTATTCACATGATTGCTACACAGACAAACCATGACGCAGCACAGACGCAAGGCAGGCGACTGAGAGAAAGCAGGAACCATGACTCCACATAGCCTAATCAGTAAACAAATGGGCAGAACTTACACAAAACCGGCAAAAGGAAAAAGAGAAGTTCAAAACGGGACTCAGCGGAAACGAGCGCGATATAGGCTACTCGTGACTCTTGCGATGATGGTGGAAACAGTGACTCTTCACACCTATGTGGATAGGCATAATGGAACAGTATAGAATTAATTTAGTACCAAAACTTAACAAACAGAACACGTTTTCAAATGCCCTCCGATTCGCAAACAAACACATTGGGTTTTGCTAATGAAAAACCCGATTATCAAACAAACACAGCGTGTTTGCAAATGAAAAACGTACCCATAACACAAATACAGAACAAGTAGCTACACAACACGCTTCACATACAACTACGCATACAACGCGTTTTACATGTAGCCTCCAAAAAAAAGCTGTCTTCCATTTGTGAATCATGTGACTAATAATTTAGTGCCAAAACCTAACAAACAAACAGAACACGTTTCACAAATCTCCCTAAAAAAACTCCGTTTTTGAATTTATAAAAACGGCGTAAAAAGCGCCGTTGCCTTTCACATAACGGCGTCTTTTACGTTGATTTTGTGCTAGTGTAAGGAGCTCCGCCTGGTGATTTTTATAGCCGATAATGTTGCAATTGCTTCACACAATCAATGATGATCAGGATCAGACCCAGCGTTGCCACATGTACGATAATTATCGTATTTGTACCATAATTTTGACCTCTGTAGCCTAAGATCAATAATGCCAAAAAGTGCCCAAATGTAGGCTACGATAATTATGTGATTTCACATATGGTATATAAAGTTACAAGTTGCCCCTGGCTGTTGATTCAGGATCAGTTTCGCTTTTTTACTGTATAATTGTTAAAATTCTAATTGTGATTGGGAAATCTGATCCTTAATGTGCGTGTGAGGGCAACTTCACCCTGGAGCTGTGTAGGAGCAAAGATTTTATATATATGACAAGATACGCAAATGACGCTTTTCCCCATTGGATGTTTTGTCCGCGCAAGAAGTGATCAGGCATGCGCAGTGTTTTCAGTTAGCTTAGCAACTAAAGTTACATAACGTAGCGCTTGGAGTGTCGCGCATCTGCCCGGCGCTAGCCGGATTTAAATTTGGTTTTCGTTGGATAGGCAAAATCATAACGGGTTGTAAGTAGTAGTACTGGGTCCTGACAACCTAGGCATATATAATCTAAAAAGAAAAGGGAGACTTTTAATTTCGTCTGTCTGATAATGACCCGTTTAGCGAACTGTTTTGTAAAAACTCAATTGACTTCCATTCATTCAATGAGCGCCTGTTGTCTGTCTAATATAGATTCCAACTGCAGACATTCCAGCCCCCAAGTTGGACCTCTTGCTCCGCCTACCCTATTTGGTATGAGGTATCAGGCGCACACAATCAAAGTAATTCAATTGAGCACATTCATCATTAGTATGTAATAAAGTTGCCTGCTTCTAGGTGCGCAAAATATTTTTGATATCTATTATGAATTGAAAATGTATTATGAGCAGAATCGATCCTGATGTATAGAGCTAAGCTAAGCTGCACCACTGAAATTGTAAAGGAGATTGCAGTATTTTAGCTTGCCGATGGTATAATTCTTAGAGCAGTGGTTCCCAAACTCGGTCCTGGGGTACCCCTGTTTATGCTAGTTTTCGTTCCAACCACAATTGCAATCCCAGAAGTTTTGCTGCTTTTCATGTTTAGAGGGATCGTTTACCCTCTTAAGCCACATTAGGCAGTGGCAGTGTAATATAATGGCCAAGGAACTGGTTGCACCAAAAGGTTGCAGGTGCGATTCCCAGGTAGAACACTGTCGTTGTTACCCTTGAGCAGGGGTCCTCAATCTTATCCAGAAAGGGCAGGTGTGGGTGCAGGCTTTTGTTCCAACCAAGCAGTTACACACCTGATTCTACTAATCAATCACAAGAGTCTTTGCTAAGGACCTTGATTAGTAGAATCAGGTGTGATACTGCTTGGTTGGAACAAAAGCCTGCACTCACACCGGCCCTTTCTGGATAAGATTGAGGACCCCTGCCCTTGAGCAAGGTCCCTAACCTGAATTGCTTCAGTATATATCCAGCTGTATAAATGGGTAATATGTTAAAAAAAAAAAAAAGTTTAAAAAAGTGTAAGTTGCTCTGGATAAGAGTCTGCTAAATGCCTGTAATGTAACATTATGTCAGAAATAGCTATGCATGCCATGAAGAATAAAACTTCCATGTTCATATTCTGCTTATTGTGCTATATTGCAAACAATTGCGTATTTTTTTAACTGATCAAATTAAAGACTGAGATTAATCAATCAATAGGCTCCTAATTAGTTGTTGAACACACGTGGTTCAGTTCTTTCATCATTTTTTTCTTAAACCTATTAACAATCTTAATAGGTCTACAATCTTAAATCTATTAACAAAATGAAGGTTTGGCTCGGGGTGCATCCCAATAATCAAAAAATGCACCCTCCCTTCCTCCAAACCTCCACAACCACCTCCTCTACTCCGTGCCCCGGAAACTGATCTTTGTGTTTTAATCTAATGTTGCTGATTACATATTAATAACCATTAATGGTTATATATTAATTAATGTCTCGACGCAAACCGCAATGTCAGGTACATTGTATACTGTGCATTTGAACTCGAAACGTTCTGGCAGTTTTGCATACTTCCGGGTAGGAGAGGAGTGGACGAAGGGAGGTGGGGAGTGAAGAATATTGGGACTTGCACCCTCATTGTCATTTGGTTTATCTTTGAATTTTTCATTATCTACCATTGGTTAGTTTTAGTGGCCATGTGTCCAGACTTTCACCAATTACGAGCCTATTGATTCACCTCAGGCCTTATTTTGATCAGTTAAAAAATAACTTTTATTATTTCAAATAATCAATAAAATCAATAGTAAAATCAATAGGCTTGTAACTAGTGAAAGTGTGGACACATGGCATTTTTGTGTTTCCCACAGAAGCATATGTAGCTAATTATCTATTTGGTTTTGCTATTTCATAGCTTAGAATGTATAGCCGACTGTATTCTGTTGACTACTAGCGATAGCTCCTACGTTGTGAGAAAGTTGTGCTTTGTTGGATTTGCTTCGTAGATTGTGTCTAAAACCTTCAATATGCACTTATTGTACGTCGCTTTGGATAAAAACGTCTGCCAAATAACTGTAATGTAATGTAACATGTTATGAAAAAAAAACAAAAAAGAAAAACCCCTACTTGACACCAATTTACTACAATGGGTGCGTTTACATGCACTCAATATTCCGATAATATTCGGAATATGACTGTTATCGGATTATTCAAATTGTCATGTAAACGCAATATTCCGAAAAGCTTTTTCGGAAAAAAGCAGTTATCGGAATATGAGAAATCCGATAACTACACCTGGATTTCTGCCGTGTTTTTCGTTTTATTGGTTGCATGTAAACGCTTATTCCGATCTAGTTAGTTTTTTAAAATCTGCGCATATGCGTGTTTGACAGCAACAGCCATTCCGGATATTGTTAGTAACGTAACGCTAACGTCAAAACAGTTGAGAGGTCAGAGAGAGATGTCAACCAACGGGAGAAGTCATTTCTGGAGCGAGGAGGAAACCCTCCTGATGTTATCCGAAATAATAAAGAGGAATATACTTCATCTCATAGATGGGGGGAAAAAGTTAGAAACGCGGAAATAATGAGCACGTTTACATGCACTCAATAATGCTCTTATGGGTTTCGTCGCCATATGGTAAATTAATTCACCGATTCAGAATGGAGAGGCAACTTCAGGATGGCTCGGAGATCATTTATGAAACTTTGTGGTTTGGTACAGAACATAATGAGCCCTGACGAAGTGACAGTGCGTCCAGCTGTACCTCTTCAAATGCGAGTCGCAATAGCGCTGTGCAAAGTCGGTAGCTGCGGGGAGTACAGGCTGATAGCGAACCAGTTTGGTGTCCACAAGTCTACGGTCTGAATCGGTGAATTAATTTAGCACC
This sequence comes from Ilyophis sp. 1 JC-2022, assembly GCA_022702515.1. Lineage (NCBI taxonomy): Eukaryota > Metazoa > Chordata > Actinopteri > Anguilliformes > Synaphobranchidae > Ilyophis > Ilyophis sp. 1 JC-2022. The sequence goes on from CM040394.1 coordinate 89,821,966, forward strand.
ACTCTCTCCCACCAGTCCTTGCTCTTAACGCGCATCCAGCACTACCGGGTCCTTAACAGTGCTGGATTCTGGGTCCAATAATCAGCGCTTGTTGTAACGTTAAAGCTCTTCGTCGTCTTCTGCTCATAACACAGAACGCTTGTAACACAGTGCTAGTTGCCAACCGCAACCATAACATCTGCCATATGACGACGAAACCCATAAGAGCATTCCTGTCTAACGTTGCCATGTTTAACGCTACTTTCTTATACGTTATAGGCTACTGTTCTTTCTTATGTAACTAACGTTAGGCTATAGTTAACGTGTTTACTAACTTACGGTTACGCATACCAACCCACGTGCTGTTTCTAGCAACCCAACAGGAAGTATAGTCACGTTATGTATAAACGTTAAAATATGTAATTTATAGTATATAACGTTAGGCTAATATATGTTTCTAATTTACGTTTGAGTTACACATCGCGTTCAGGGAAAGAAATCGGAATATTGACAGAATCATGTAAACCTGGATTTTCCCCATTATCGCATTACTTAAGTGCATGTAAACGCATTTATCGTATTATTGCCATGTTCGGAATACTCCCAGTTATCGGAATATTGAGTGCATGTAAACGCACCCATTGAAGTTTCAATAAAACTATAGTTGATTGAGAAAAAAAATGGATGGTGCAAACTGATCAAGTGACCTTCTCTACTGATGCAGCAGCCTCAGTTAAGATGTAGACTTGGAGGTTTGACCAGGGTTTTGATTATGGCATTCTGGGGCATTTGGGTAGACAACACACTGTGAACAAAGATTTCTATTATAAAAACGGTAGACTATTAATTTTCAATCTTCCCAAAACTTCTGGACAAAAAAAGTTTCACAAACTGCTACACATAATGAAATTTATGATCACAAAAATATGATAGATGAGGTTTTATGTAGTTGTCAAAGTAGTTTTGTTTTCTAAATTGTTTCAATTTGCCCTAAATTGCTTTTGCCCTAAGCATGCGCAGTAGAGGCTTTTTCAGATCACTTCCTGTGCTTCACCACCTGGCCCCTCCTCCTCACTGGTGATGATGGATATAAAGCCAGTTACGTTTGAAAAATCAATGTTAAATCAGTCAATTTGATGTGTTAGTGGAGAAAGGGATAGCCTGCGCTGTCAGGTAAGCAGTTTTATGTAAAATAGTACGTTATATTACAAACACCGTGGGTGTTTCTTCCAAGTGAAGCCAGGGGTATGGTATGAACGCTGTGCCTTGATTCCAGCTGCCAGGGTGGAAATTGTAGAAAGTCAAGTGCGAGGATAAAAACATAGCTAGGCCAACAATTTTATGTTTGCTTTCTTCTCTAGCGAGACCGATGGTCCTTGCATGTTTTGTCGTGCACGGAAATTAATGCATTTGCCTTGTCATCATTTCATCTGCTACTTTTAACTGTAGCGTAAGTTTTTCAAATTCATATGACACCGTTTGAAAGTTCCTCGCATGTAATTTGTAGATTGCGAGGTTGTACTATTTGGGGATGCAGGAATTTACGTGATGGATTGTATTGTCTGGCAGTGCGGTAATCGCATGGCGAGGTTTTCTACTGGGTGCTTACGTTATCCCTTTTCTCAGTCACAATACGACTATAGTCTACAGCACTGGTTCTCAACCCTGGTCCTGGAGTACCCCTGTGTATGCTGGTTTTCGTTCCAACCACAATTGCAATAAAATAATTTTAACAAGCTGTGAACAATTTCTTAATTGGGTGTTTTTAATGTTTAGAGGGGTTATTTACCCTCTTAAGCCACATTGTTGGCAATCGCTATGCATGCCATGAAGAATAAAAGTCCAATATTCCCATTGTGCTGTATACAATTAAAAAGGGGTAAAAAATGTTTCAACTGATCAAATTAAGGACTGAGGTGAATCAATAGGCTCATAATTGGTGAAATTGTGGACACCTGGCCACTAAAACTAACCGTTTGGTACATAATGAAGAATTCTATGACAGAAAATGATAACGAGCCAAACCTGCATTGTGTTAGCAAGTTTAAGGAAAAAATTATGAAGGAATTTAAACTTGTGTTTCATTACCTAATTAGGAGCCTATTCACCTCAGTTGTTAGATCTTGATTGTAATAGTTTGTAATGTAACACAATAAGCATAGCCTAATTAACATGGGAATTGTATTCTTCATGGCATGCAGCTATTGCTAACAATGTGGCTTAAAATGGTAAATAATCCAACATTAAAACGCCTAATTAAGAAATTAACACCTTGTTAAAATTCTGGTATTGTGGTTGGAACGAAAACCAGCATACACAGGGGTGCTCCAGAACCAGTGTTGAGAACCACTGGCCTACAGCCAATAAATGCTACCAATGAAGTTATATGGAACATCTCATATGGAGCAGGGCTGTTTATGGACTGTCAGCGATATCGGTCTGCTCTTCAGCTCAAAGTGTACTGGCTGTATTAACCCCAGGCTATTTATTTTTCAGTTGGTGTCCATGACTTCCTCGCGCCTCCCAATCCTCTCCCTCTTTGTTGCCTGGGTCCACTTTCTCCCCGGCAATACCCACAGTACCAACAGTACCCTTCACCATGACTACTGTGTGTTGGGGGCAGGGCCAGCAGGGTTACAGATGGGATACTTTCTGTCCAAGAGCCAGCGGGATTACATCATCCTGGAGAGGAATTCAGGACCAGGGAGCTTTTTCAACATGTGAGTGTGGAGATGGAAAAACACTCCCACTTCATGGAGGTTTCAGCCAGTCCAGGTCTTACCACAAGCGGTTAGCATACCACCAGCTAGCTGGTGGGTTATCCTAAGTGCATTAACTTTGTTCTTGAGAACCTGGAATTAACACTAACTGTTAAGTAAGCATTATTCCATCACTGGAGTGTCTTTTTGCTATTATTATAATGTTTGTCAGCTTTTAAGCCAAGCCTCCCATCTTTGTCTTCAGACTTTCTAATCTCCCTGGTCTGTGCTAATTGAACAATTGAACAATATTCCTGCCATTCCTTTACCAGTTACCCTCGACACAGAAAGCTTATCAGTATCAACAAGATCTACACAGGGAGGCGGAATCGGGAGTTCAACCTGCGACATGATTGGAACTCCCTGCTGAGTGACAGACCGGACCTGCTGCTCCAGCGAATCAGCACACAGATGTACCCAGAGGCCGACGCCCTCCCGCACTACCTCTCCCTGTACGCCAGGGAGCTGGGTCTGAAGGTGCAGTATGGAGTGGACATTGGGAGGGTAAGCGCCTCGAACCCGAGGACCCATGGGGAGAGGATCTATAGACTGGTTGACCAGAAGGGAACGGAGTACGGCTGCAGGTGTGTCCGTCACTTCCTTTGTTGTCCTCAACTCCACACCTGTCTGCCTTCATCCTTCAATATCTTCAACTCTCTCCCCCTTTCTGATCTGGGCCATGTCTGAATCAGCACTCTTCCACACTGTTGAGTAGCCTTGGTGAGTAGATAGGGTGAGAAAGTCGTAGAGTACGTGAGAAATTTTCAAATGGCAGTATACTTCAAACACCCGGATGACACACTTACTTCCGGGGTTTTGCTGAGTACATTCGGGAGCACACTTCAAGAATTACACAAAATTTTGGTCACATCAATATGACGTGAAGCTTCGTTTAAAAAAATAAAAATAAAAATGAGGCGCAGCTTTGCTAATGTTTTCCTTCAAATACACAAAAACAACACGTTACATGGCAACGCAAGAGTGGGGCACAGGGTTGCCAGATTTTGTAAAATTTCCGAACCAAATGGCGACTCGAGACTTGCACAAATTATAGGCTATTTTGAACCGAAACCAACGTATTTGAACCTCCTAAGACCTCGCGTCCACATGCGTGGACATCACATTTTGGGTTGTGATGTCCACGCATGTGGATGCGAGGTCTTAGGAGGTTAAATAGAAATCATGTTTTTACTTTTTAAAAGAAGTGCGGGCGACTTGGAAAAAATAGTTGCGGTTGGAAAATAGTATGGCGGATATTTTTTGTTTTTGTGGACTGCTAAACAGTGCACATTAAGCAGCACACTTCTGCCAGTGCACTGTACGCAGGAGACGGGGCACAGTAGATGGGGCTCTGATTCGGACACAACCTAAGTCTTCCAGTTATTCAACTCTGTTTCTGTACTATAAATTTTTTTTTAAAGAATCGTAATATGTATGTATACAGTCAAGCCGGAAAGTCTGCCCACCCCTTTCACCTTCTCCACATTTTATTACGTTTCAGACTTATACTACAATAGATTGAGTTCTTTTTTTGCCTCAAACATCTACACACAATAGCCAATAATGACGAAGTGAAAACAGGTTTTTAGAAAATATGCAATTTTATTTTACTGACAAAAATAGGTTATTTAGGGGTTACATATCGGTACACACCCTTAGCCTAATACTTGGTTGCTGCATCTTTGGCAGCGATTACAGCTTCAAGGCGTCTTGGGAAAAAAGCTACGAGCTTGGCACAATTCTTTTTGGACATTTTTGCCCATTCCTCTTGGCATATCCTTGCAAGCTCCGTCAGGTTGGATGGGAAGCGTCGGTACACAGTTCGATTCGATTCGATTCTTCGATTTTCGATTCTTTAGGCATTTCGATCGCGATGCATCGATTTCGATTAATATCTTACGTCGATTCGATTCGATTAATTTATTTATTTAAAAAAAAAAAAAGAAAAAAATAATAGATAATGATTATATATACAAATACATAATAATCTAATTAAATTAAATATTCAATTTATTCAATTACACCAATTATTTTATGTTTTTGTTGTAAAGCAATGCATACAGCAATGTGTGCAGCAAATATGCAGCAATAAACAAATAAGTTTACTAACAGTTTTTTTTTTTTTTTATGTTTTTAGGTGTTTTTTTCACAGTGTCATTTCAAACAGTACCCTAACACAGTTAAAATTTAAAAAAAAAAAAAAATAAAAAAAAATAAAAAAAACTAATAAAGGCAAAAAAAAAAAATAATAAATAATAGGTTAGCTATAGTAGTACTTTCCTAAAATCTACTACGATCTTCGGTGGAGCAATCTTCGCATCCCATCCGTAGTAAAGCTACTCTCTTTAAAGTTTTTTCGGACAGTTTGACAGTTTTTTTTTTTTTTTCTCTTCACCAGACATACAGGTTTTTTTTTTTTTTTTTTTTAAAAATCTTTTCTGCATTGATTGTGTATCTCCACATTCGACATACAATAATTAAGTTAATAACGTAGTATATAATTTAAATTAATTTATTGGAAAATAGTCTTTTTTTTTTTTTTGTCTTGTTTTTCTCTTTGATTGAAAATGAATAGAAAATGGTTTAAATTTAAAAAAAACTTTTACAATTAACTGTCTGGACACGGTATGTGTATAAAAAAAAAAAAAAAAAAAAAAAAAAAAAAATGTTTTTCTTTTTTCAGGAAACTCAGGAAAGTGTTCTCCAATGACGAGTTTAGCTTGCTTGCGCGCTTGCTGTGCTTCACGTTTAAATATTGTTGTGTCGTCTCAAATGGTTGTCATTCATGTTTTTTGGTGTTGCCTGTGTATCTGATTTCTACTTGGCAGATCTCTTGCCATTGCAGTTTTTTTGTCAAACCCCACTTCCCTCTTTCTAAACCCGAATGCTTCATATACACTTTTTTTTTTTTTTTGGAAACATCAAGTTCTGTAAGTTTCTGTCTCTTTTGTCGCTCTCAGAGCACGCGCAGCTCGCTTGATTCCCGCTGTTCCCCCCAACTCAACTCACGCTGGGGGGGGGGTGGCAGAAATGGACATGGATTGAAGAAAAAAAGTTTTAAAAAAAAAGTAGTTGTAGTCGAAATATATATTTATAATAATTTTTTTTTTGAAAAAAAATGTGCACATGCATCATTAAAAAAAAATATTAATTAATATCGATTTATCGATTCGAATCTTACAGATCGATGCAGTTGTATTTACACATTCGGATCGATGCACCGCGATGCACCGGTGCATTGTCCCACCCCTAGTACACAGCCATTTTCAGCTCTTTCCACAGATGTTCAATTGGATTCAGGTCTGGGCTCTGGCTGGGGCCACTCAAGGACATGCACAGACTTTATCCGAAGCCACTCCTTTGTTATCTTGGCTGTGTGCTTCGGGTCGTTGTCATGTTGGAAGGTAAACCTTCGCCCCAGTCTGCGGTCCAGAGTGCTCTGGAGCAGGTTTTCTTCAAGGATCTCGGTGTACTTAGCTGCATTCATCTTTCCCTCTATCAGGACTAGTCGCCCCGTTCCCGCTGCTGAAAAACATCTCCACATCATGATGCTGCCACCGCCATGCTTCACTGTAGGGAGGGTATTAGCCAGGTGATGAGCGGTGCCTGGTGTCCTCTAGGTGCCTTTTGGCAAACTCCAAGTGGGCTGTGATATGCCTTTTACTAAGGAGGGGCTTCCGACTGGTCACTCTACCATAAAGGCCTGATTGGTGGAGTGCTGCCTGGATGGTTGATCTTCTGAAAGGTTCTCCCATCTCCACAAGGATATGCTGGAGCTCTGTCAGTGACCCTCGGGTTCCTGCTCACCTCCCTGGCCAAGGCCCGTCTTGCTCAGTTTGGCCGGACGGCCAGGTCTAGGAAGACTCTTGGTGGTTCCAAACTTCTTCCATTTACGAATGATGGTGGCCACTGTGCTTTTTGGGACCTGTAAAGCTGCAGAGATTTTTCCGTACCCTTCTCCAGATCTATGCCTTGACACAATCCTGTTTCTGAGGTCTGCAGATAATTCCTTTGACCCCATGGCTTGGAGTTTGCTCTGACATGCACTGTCAACTGTGGGACCTTATATAGGCAGGTGTTGGCAATCCCCAATCATGTCCAATCAATTGAATTTATCACAGGTGGACTCCAATTAAGTTGTAGAAACATCTCAAGCAGTATCAGTGGAAACAAAATGCACCTCAGCTCACTTTTGGGTGTCATATTAAAGGGTGTGCACATTATATTTTACGTCTTGATTTTTAATAAATTGGCACAAATGTCTAAACCTGTTTTCACTGTCATTATGGGCTATTTTGTGTAGAATTGAGACAAAAAATGAACTCAATCTATTGTAGAATATGTCTAACGTAATAAAGCGTGGAGAAGGTGAAAGGGGTATGCAGACTTTCTGGCTTGACTGTGTCTGTATGTGTATGTGTGTGTATATATATATATATACACTGTTTTAGTATTGTCTTCCCTTGTCCTGACTTAAGTGTACAGCACCGCATTTGAATATTAATGCAGACTAATCATCTGTAACTTCTATATTTGGATGCATTTGCATGTGCCTTCACTGAGTGAGCCAATTGGTGTAAGCCTCGTGCTTCTATTTTGTATTTCTCCTTCTCAGGGTCCTTTTGGTCTCCACCGGTCTCTGGGTACCCCAGCAGGTCCACTTTGTCGGGTCTGACCTGGTGGAGGGTTACGAGACTGCATCCGTGGATCCAGAGCAGTACCGGAACCAGGCGGTTCTGATTCTGGGAAAGGGCAACTCTGCCTTCGAAACGGCTCAGAACATCCTGGGCCGTGCCAGCTCGGTGCACCTCTACAGCCAGAACCCGGTCCGCTTGGCCTGGCAGACCCACTACGTGGGAGACCTCAGGCATGGGAACAGATCTAAATTCTGATTCAAATACACTTTATTCACATGCATGACTACATATCGGCATTGCAATGCCAAAGCAATCTCTATCGTGAAATATAAATCAACATGAACAATACTGTTGACCATACTTTTCTCTCTCATACATTTCCCCTCAAGCTTTTCCCTGCATTCTTCTTTTTCCTCTGTTCAAGGCAGCTGGCTTTGCCATTATAGCCATTATACATTTAATGTGTCTGTTAAATTTTGCGTTCAATTGGCATCACTGTTGAGACAAACTCAGTGTTGTATTGCCAGCCAGTGCATGTTTGTTAACAGAAACTACACATCTAATAATGGAGGGGAAGCATTGGAGCTCTCGGTGGTATGTGGTGGCGTATTCGGCTAAAGCACTGTGCCCCATGATATGGGGTATAATGGTGGCCTTGGTCTGCCTGTGCAGGATGCTCAGTCCTCTGGTGAAAAAGTGAACAATTTTTGTATTTACATTAAATTCTTACATTTAAAGTGTTCATTAAGATTAAAGATGGGTGCTGCTGGGTGGCTCACTCTTAAGACTGTTCTAGTTAATGGGTGGGCCTCATGGTAGCGAATCTGGGCTGTGCTAATGCTGGTTGTGGCCCACAGTTTCTTTTGGTTCTTTATAATAAAACTGTTTAGAAAACATTGATTTTAGACTGCACAGGGTCTTTAAAAAAAAGATAAATCATTGTATCGTTGGGGCTGCTGGGCAGCTCACTCGGTAAAAGTGGCGCATGAGTGAGCACCACAGTCTCTGATCGAATCCGGCCAGTGCCAGTAATGGTACAGTGGCTGGCAGCCCCACAGGGGCAGCGCACAATTGTCTTCGCATTCCTCAAGGGTTATGTGGGAGGGATTCGATCGGCAGGGATAGAAGTGTTCATCATTGCTTGCTCTCTGTGCATGTGTATGATTGGGTCTCCTCCGCCCCGCTCTGAGCGTGCATGGCCTGTGGTTGCAGTGTGCAAAGAAGAATAAGAAGCAGCTGGCTGGCACTGTGTTTTTGAGGATAACGGCGAGTTGCCTTCACTCTCCCAAGCCTGTAGCAGAGGGCATATATGACCACGCTTGTACATAGTTTGTGAATTGGACATTCGGGTGGGATTGGAGATGCCAAATTCTTTTAAATAGTGTAACAATTATTTCTCTTTCAGGGCAGTAAACAATGAGGTATTGGACACTTACCAGCTGAAGTCTTTGGATGGCCTTGCAGAGGGAAGTCTTGAGGAAATCGCCATTGTCAAACGTGCAGGTGCAGACAGGAAGCGCACAGGCAGGACAGGGAAGGGTAGAGGCACAGGCAGGGAGGGGCGTGGTCAGCTTTACTTGACCTTGGCTGAGCTCCTGGATAGTCCCACGGGCAACAAGACTTCAGATGTCAACACAAGCGTTTCCAGGTACCAAATTGATAACTTTCCCCTCCGGGAGCCATATGACCGTGTCATCCGCTGCCTCGGGTTCCGATTCAACTTCTCCATCTTCGACAGGTAAGAGTTGGACGTATCTGATGTATTGTTCTATAATTCACAATGTACAATGTTATAGAAATCTTCTTGGCATAACATTTTTTTAATTTATTTTTTTAAATGATTACGATAATCAAAACTGGTTGATACTTGTACTTTATATAATGGTACGAAATGTAAAGGGACACTTCACTATAGAATTATAATTGTGTGTTGTCTTCTCTTAATGAGTGTCTTCACATGTTGTAAATTGCCCCCTCATCACAGTAGTTATTACTGATTGATTCTTCACATGTACAACCAAATACTTTCCTGCGGTTTAATTTCCCATAATTAATCACAATGGGATGAATTGTCCAACTACTTTTGAAATGCTGGTTCTGCTGGTTGCTATGTACTGTATTATATGCTGACAATGTTTGCAGCTCTGCCAGACCATCACCCAGTGCTGAAGCCAGGGGGCGGTTGCCGAGGGTGACTGCATGGTACGAAGGGCAGGGCACCCCAGGTCTGTTTGTGCTGGGGACCGCCGCGCACTCTCGGGACTACCGTTCATCTGCTGGGGGGTTCATTCACGGATTCCGCTACACGGGTAATGACTCTAGACTCTAGACTTTTCCACTCTAGAGTTTCCTAGAAATCAGTCGCTGGAAATGTCTTCTGGTTTTTGATTTCCCCAGTACGCGTTGTGCATCGGGTGCTGGAGCAGCGCTACCATGGTATTGCTTGGCCATCGATATCACTCTCGACCAATCAGCTCTTTTCCTGGCTGCTGAGGAGGGTCAATGAAGCCTCTGGACCATACCAAATGTTCGGAGTGCTGGGGGATATTGTTTTACTGCGAGAGTAAGGGACTGAATCACTTGTCTTGTTCTGAGTGTTTCCATATTTTAAGTGGCCATCTTCTACATGGGTTGTCTTTCCTTGATAATATTTTTGGTCTTTCTTCCTTTGAATTGGTGACCCCCTTTCTCCCATTTAACCTAGTAATTGGCAAATGAGGTTTTATGAACCTTGTAATGGGTGCTATAACAATGTGTCAATCATGTACTTGTCTGAATCAATTTAAACGTTCTTGCTCCCCACAACAAAACACAATTATTGGTTCAAATTGAGTTAAGGATGACATGACTCCACCCAATTTTTTTTGGGTCACGAATCCTGATTTTCTGATCACTAATTTAGCCCCTCTGTGTGCAACTTGTACATATTGTACTAACCCAGGGCTTCCCAAACTGGGGTCTGTGAATGAGTCCCAGAGGCTCCACAGCAAAATGGGAAATATATCTTCATATAGAGTTTCAGATGCAACTGTCATGGTTTAGACATGAGTAATGTAGCTGGTTAAACTTTTCTATTATGCTAAAGGATGTCTCTTATGGACCCTGACATGTTAACATAACGTTGTTAAATTGCCACTGTGCTGCAGCTTGTATTGGGTGTTGGGTAAAAGTGCCAATTTTATTTTTTTGTAAAAATGTATTGAGGTGGGAGTCCTCAACCTTAATTTAAGTTGAAAAGGTGTGGGAACCCCAGCCCTCAAACGGTACAGCTGAACATTATACATTTAATTTGGGAACCTGCTTTTCTATTCATTGTGCATTCATAATATGCTGGGTGTTTTTTAAAGTTTTTTTTAGATAAAATCAGTCCTGCATAGTCTAACATACCAATGCAAACAGACGAGGCTACATGCCATTATTTCATACTTTCATAGCAAATGCAATACGTGTGCCTTGAAATTAGTCCTAATTACCAAAAAAAATTCATAAATAGCATTGCTAGTGCTAGACCTGCTGTATTTATACTCATTATTAAAAAAATTATAATAATTGCCACCACAGTGCATTTTTGGGAACCCCTGTTCTGACCCCCACTACTCTCCCATGCGCCTCCCTTCCACAGCTCTCACTGCGAGTACCTCGAGGAGTTCCCCCTCCAAGGCCTGCCTAAGCTCGCCACCCTGACGGGGCACCAGGTCACCAAGCAGGGCCTGCTGGTTCTGGTCATGGAGTACGGGCTGAACCACACCGACACGCTGGGTTCTGGTCGTTCCCAGGCAGAATGGACCCAGGGCTGGAGGTCCAGATTCCTCCATCCGGTCTTGTACTTCTACAGCATGCTACCCACTGGTGAGCCATGGTTACATCTATTCATACAGAGCGAATGACAATGCAGTGCATTATTTTAATCTAATCTTTATTTAACCATGAGATCTCTTGAGGTTGAGAAGCTCTTTTTGAGAGAGATCTGACAACGTCAGCAGAGAAATGCTTGTAATTTGGCCAACCACAATACAAAATGACTGAATGGAACATGTAAGCTTACATTTTGTATACAGTAAAGCTACATTAATTCCTACATACAGTTGAAATATAGCATATTTCTAATATTAAAAAGCTGTGGTAAACCGTTTGGTCTGGATTCAATGAACATGTTTGAATCATTGGAACGTTGATTGATTCAAGGTCATTGTCCCGTGCATGTGCTGTAATTAAGGAGAAATGTTACGAGAATTAATCGTACATGTTTGTGCCATTTTCATTCCTTAAATAAAAAATTAAATAAAAAAAACCTTCACAGAGCGTGACATGAGACACCGGCCCGCTGGGTGGGCCCTACCCCGCCCCAAAGCCATACATCACATCGTCGAGGACTTCCTGACAAAGTGGGACGCGCCTATATCCCACGTCCAACCACTACGCCGCTTTCTCGAGCACTGCCTCCAGACTGACCTCAGGGCCTTCTATGCAGGTACTACTGAGCCTTTACTGCAGGTGGATATATTGAAGACTCATTTCCACTTTAGGGGTTATGATTTAATTCATGAATGATTATGAATAATCGTACATTACTGCAGCTTACAGTGGTGCTACATACACCAGAGGAAGGGATGAAATGTGTAAATATTCCAGTACTTCTGCAACTTTATACTCCTTACAATGTGTAGCAATAAATTCATGTTCTTTTTGTTACTGAAGGTATTTTCAGATTATGCTTGGTTTGTTTGAAGGCAATATGTCTGTCTTCTTAAACCATTTTCTGAGGATTCTATATCTGATGCAACATATGTTGGAACTTCTTTTTTGTCTAATACTTGATCTGTTGTTTTTGCTACCCCCACAGAATCCTGTTTCCGTTTCTCCCTAACCAATCGAAGGCTGCCCCCCTTTTGTTACCAGGGATACCTGAGGAAACAAGGGCTCATAGGCAACAGTCGGCTATGGCAGCATGCACGGGAGGCGGGACTCATGCCTTCCAGTCATAACTCTTAGACTGCTCCAGAGAACACACCCCTCCCCGATCACATGAGTCACCCCAGAGCTTCTATGGCTTCAGGAATTAACTTAGACCTCTGATTACAAAACGCATGGCTCTTAGTTGAAGGAGACTGTCACAGCAAAAATTATTTGGGGATTCACTGGCATGTATGTTGTCTTCATGTCTCGCCCCATTTTCTGCCTGTATCGCACCGTGCGCAACCTAAATATCAGTGGACCTGCACAGAATCTTTGCGTAGCTCGGCTCCTTCAGAAACTAAGAGACTGTGCTGAGGTCTAATGATAGTTTATCACCTTCATGGGTCAAATATTAAATTTAACTAAACCTTTCGGAGGTTAGTAGGAGCGGCACAGCCATATGTAAAAGGACAATGAAGACCCTTGGAGCCATTAACTGTGTAAGGAGAAATTACTATTTGAATAGTTAACGATCCTGAAATACCCATTCAGTTAACCTGATCACATTTATAGTTTTCAGTGAAGTACAAAGACCCAAACCTGTTAGGGCCCATTCATTCATTCTCTCTTTGTTGGTCAAATAGTGCTATTTCCAGCTTGATGCTCTAAAACAAAATGTTTGGTACGAAAGATTGAGGCTTTTAAAAATAAAAAATAAAAATAAAAAACTTTTTTTTTATAGGTCAGCCCAGTATGAAATGGGGCATCTCACATCCCACATTTTTTAAGAGGGTAGGTGCACTGAACTGTATAGCAACTTATTTAGTTCTGTGAGTAGGTGTGAGGGAGGCAGTTCTGATTGGGTCTCAACACTGTGTTATTGACTTCCTCTTTCACTTAGCCCGGGGGTACATCACAGGCTGCATCCCAATATTCTTTACTCACCAGGAGAGAGGATTGGGACGCACCCCATGTGGGGTATCGAACTTGACTCCTGGAGGGCCATGGTGTCTAGATTTTTGTAGTTTTAATTAGATTAGCAGGAGCTTTAGGCCTTGGAAACGACGTGTATGAATAGTCTTAACCCATCAGCGACTTAAATTAATCACTGGTGCTGAAATGCAGACAATGCAATCCTCCATGACTGGAGGCTGACAACCCCTGCCTTATGTTCACTTCCTGGTTACTACCTCTCTTTAACCATGTACGAAGAGATATTGTGCTCGGAAGAGTGTAATTTTTCTTCCCTGTTCATTCTGAAATCAACCACCCAACCTCCATTCAAAGGCTATTATTTTTTTAGGGGGGGAACAAAGAAAACTGAAAATGTGTTTGTGTATATACAACACATAAATTATGCAATATTTATTTTTGTAAATTGTGGTACAATTGCTGTAATTTTGTATTTTTAACCATTTATGCAATAAATGTATTTCATAACTATGACTGTTCTGGATGGCCAAAGCAATCTTTAGAGTGCATGTTTATCATCAAATCAATGGACTGTGTCAGAATGCCCTTTCTGGGTTCAGTTCTTAACCCTGGTCCTGAGTCAAGGTCATGATGGTCTTTGTTGTTACTCAGTACTTAATTGATTAAAGCAGCCAATAACGGTTACCTCACCCGGTTTCAGGTCTAAATTGATTGCTGACTTTAAGGCAAAACCAGCAGACCCAATGGCCCTCTAGGACCAGGGTGGAGAACCACTAACTTGGACCGTGTTTGTACCAAAATGAATAAGATTATTTATATTGCTTATAGAATTTGATGTATACATGCATAATTCCAATATTATTAGAAATACAGGCATTTTAATGATAAACTAGCAATGGTAGACTGGTGATTATTAAAAGGAACAGGAGTATATCTTGAACATACAAACAAGAACACATTTCTAGGTGAGGGGAGTTATAAATTATATGTTTAGGTAGAACGCTAACTAGCAAGCATGCGCAATACCGTTGATAGGCTAGTACAAGTCGACTGTACGGACCACGGACAAGTGTCGCGCTTGTTTTTCCGTAGGAAATAGCTTCAGGCAGAATTGGACATTTTTGAAATGTTCACCATTTTGGCTCAAGAGACGGGAAGTCATTCTCGCTTTATAAGCATGACTATTTGAACCAAAATGGCGAATGTTTCAAACGTTGGTAACAGTATTTTCGACGCAGTGTGTTCGAGTCTGTAATACTCGCGAAGGCAAAAAGCCATATTCATAAACCGTTCACGAGAATTAACTAACTAGCCACCACAAAAATTATTTCAACAAAAACGGTGATATAAAGAATCGATATATGATACTGTGAAAATGGACGGGTGGAGTCCCATCGTTGCTACTGCTTCGGACGATGAGCACTCGAGCTCCGAAGGCGAATACACAGTCGAAGCAGGACCGCCGAGACTGACAGAACGCGACAGCAACAGAGAGCGGGACGAACAACGAAGTGATGGAGATGCCGTTGGATTTGGGTTGAGTGGGTTTGGGGAAGGGGCAACGAGATTCGGCCGAACCGGACAGACAGCCGAGCAGGAGCTTCGTTACTTACACTTATTGTGGGAACCGAGCCGAGCGAGCACTGTGGCCGGGGGAGCAAGCAAGCCCGGAAAGATGACGGGGAGCCGATCAAGACGGCACGGCAGAGCGCGGCGCAGTGCTGGGCCCATCGGGAAAGATCTGTATGGTACTAGCTAGCAATATATTGTGATTAACTAACTGTAAAGTATGAACAAGCTGACTAAAATAGCTTCAAAGATGTGAAATGTGTATTATTTTGCGACTGGCGCTGGAAACGTTAGCGTCCTGCGACTACATTAAATATGATTTCTGCAACAATGTTGCTGTGTTTGCTTGTCTATTAGCAACGGAACGGTCTGGACATCGGTAACGTTACTGTAGCGAGCAAAACACCACAAGCGGTACTCGCGACAGCTTTGAGAACAAATCACTGCATGTAGAGAGTTGTGTACACTGACTGAAATATTAGGCTACGTCAGTTTTGTTGCAAATCAAATTTTAGATATATATCTAATAACTGTACATCTATCGGTGATACCGTCATTGTAAGGTTATTCTAACTCCTGCATTGTATATTTCCATCTGCAGCGGTGAAGAGACTCAGAGAGGCAGCCAACGGGAATGACATCGATACAGGTAACGTTAGTGTGTATGTATGTGGAAAGGTTTGGTTTCAATGGATGTACGAAACGAATGTGTGTGTATTTGTGCGTGGGTCAAACAACAGGTGCACGGCAGTGTGAGAGAGACTGAGATCGATAGCTTGTGTAGTGTGTACACATTGGAACTCAATTTAATTATGTGACATTCCCAGTGCGTCGCCTGCTTCAGGACAACATCGACCCCTGCGCCGCAGACGATAAGGGAAGAACGGCTCTGCACTTCTCCTCCTGCAACGGCAACGAGAGTATAGGTAAGTGATACGCCCTGACCTCAACCGTTAAGTAACCGGACAAAATGTCTGGGTTAGCAAAAGTTACGAATTTGTTATGCTTCTGCTGATATTGTTGTAACTTATGTGATTGGTAGGTGCTGCCAAACTCCAATAAAAAAATAAAATAAATCAGTGATCCCCTTGATGGTATCCAAACACATTTTTAAGCTTATAAACCTTGGTACCGCCATACCAGAGCTTCCCTGCGGTTCTTGCCATTACTGACAATAGATTTGGGTATGTATCTAATCTGAACTAGTTTCAAGCAAAAGGAGTAAATATTTTTTCAATTTGCAGAAGTCCCCTGGTACCCCTTCATAGAACCCCTTATTTAGAGTACAACCTGGTGGAAACCACCCCCGTTTAGGAATTCATGGACTTTAAGCTTTCCTATGTAAGATTTGTATCCTCCTCCTGGCATACCTTAGAATATACTCACACTTGAAAAGAAAGTTTTAAAAAGGAGATTAATCATAAATTCCACCCAAAGTGCTGTATTACTGCAAGGAGTTGTCACTGTCTAAACTGATCATCACCTTTGTTTCTTCCACCAGTCCAGTGGGGAAAATTTGTAATTTAACTGTACAATTTCGCAATGTTTTTTCAAACAATTTTGCAATTCCCAGCTTTTCTGTGGATTTTGCCTTCTCAATGTCCCACACAGTAATGTTTATTGTTTGCATTTCCAAGCGAAAAGATGAAAACATAATTGACCACCAGCTTAGATGTCATGAAAACAAACAGCCAATGGTCACATCCATTCATAATAATAAAAAAACACTCATTAATAATAAAATAATGCAGCTATGCTGCAAATGCTGAAATTGGCCAAACTTACTGTAAGCCTACTCTTTAATGTTTTCCACCTTACCTGCTCATGAGAGGTCTCCCCCTTGTGGCTGTATAGTGCAACTGCTGCTGAGCCATGGCGCGGACCCCAACCAGAGAGACGGCCTGGGCAACACTCCTCTTCATTTAGGTAAGAGAAAAGGATAAAGGTGGGTAAGTTGGCAACAATGTTCAGCATTCAATTTTTAATATATAGATAATACCTCCCATTGTACAGATATTTTAAGCGTTGCAGTAAAATACTAAAACTGAATGAACCTCCCAATTGACATGATATGTAACACTTGAAAAATGTTGAAAAATGAAATTACTGTAATCATTTTTTTATTTTATTTATTTATTTATTTAAATTTTAGTCTCTACAATTGTCATGTTAGATGCTCTGTTTGTGTTACCTGCTACTCTGACAGAGAAATAAGACAGGAAAATGTTTGGGTTAGCATTTTGTGATCAATCATTTCATGCCCTGGTTGTTTTTCTGTCTCCGCAGCGGCCTGTACCAACCATGTGCCTGTCATCACCACGCTTCTGAGAGGAGGTGAGAAAAGAGTGTGACATGTTTATAGTATAGATAGGGGGTTTTAAATATTGCTTCAACAATTACTGTCAGGCAGGTTGGCATTGCTATGAATAGCGTTGTAGCAGGATATTCTGTCATGCCAAGAGGCCTGGCCTTTTGGTAATGTGGTAATGTAGCCACGCTCTGGAGTCGGGGGGGGGGGGGGTAATATCTGTCCCTCCTGGGAACTGGGAATCCCCATATAAACTGTATGTTCCTTTATTAATTCCCACTGTGCAATCTGCATTTTTAATGTTCTATCAACCTGTTTATATCTCTTTCTGTACATATAAATAATCAACTGTACATGAATAAAGACATGATTAATAATGAATACATTTATCTTTATATATGAAGAACATCATCCACATAACAGGTGCCATTAGACTCTAGAAAATAAATTGTCACTTTCAAGTTCTAGTACTTGAGTCACAAAGACCAACATTTGTGGCACTTCTAATACTGACTGGAATAAGGGGCTGTGCTGTGAGTGTCTATACGAGGAAACCAAGTTATAATCTCATATATATTCAAAAGCTTCCATGTTTATTTAAAAAACTATTTCAAATGTGAAATGCAAGTGTACCACATAAATTGGGCTTCTTTTTATTCTCATCCCCCAGACTCTAGTATTCTGTAGTTATTCTTTACTTAACATACAGGAAATTGTGACATTGCATTTTTGTTTCAGGCGCGCGTGTAGATGCCCTGGACCGTGCTGGGAGGACCCCTCTGCACCTGGCGCGCTCCAAGCTAAACATACTGCAGGAGGGAGACTCGCACAGCATAGAGACTTTAAGAGGGGAGGTCACACAGGTAAGGGACACCTGAATATATTCACACAAGCTGGCAATTACTGAAAGAATCACTCTCCCATTCACAAGTCCAGCACTCCAACTACTACACCGTAACATTAAAGACTCCAGTGCTCTGACTTCTAATCCACAAAAGATCCTCCCATTAAGTTTCAAGTTCTTACTGCTACGACCCAACAATTTATCTTATTCAGAGTCCAGTGTTCTGACCACCACCCACAGCACATTTTCCCATTAAATCCGGCACTCTGACCACTACACCACGTTATCTCGGCCACAGATCATCCAGATGTTGAGGGAGTACCTGAATGTTGTGGGCCAGAGTGAGGAAAGAGAGCGGCTGGAGCACATCTCTACCCAGCTGCAACACACCCGCACCAAGGCACAGGTAACACCCCCACCTGGACACACCTTCAGTGTCAACATCCCGTGCAGATGGGGACACAACTAACCCAAATGTATAAAATGCATACTTCCACAGATAAGATACATAAACATTTAAATATTTTCCAATTTTAAGAATATTTTGTATAGATTTCCTTATTTCATGAATGACATATTTTTGGCTATCAAATCGAATAACCTTGTCTGGTTTAGACATCCTTGGTAATTTACTTATTGAACATTAAAATGGCAGTACTGTATAGCTACATGTCTAGAATACAACTGTGGAATATTGACATCACTGTTTAGACATGATCCCATGTGCTATTAAATTGCCACTGAATTTGAAGCTGCAGTGAGTGTTTGATAAAGATGTCAAGTATTGGGGAGTCCTTTGCCACAGGGTGGTTATCTTAGGGGGCTTTGAAATGTTTGGGAACCCCTTGTTATATAAGTATGGTGTTAGTGGGTTGGAGGTTTAGGAGGAGGCACATAATATGAAGCATTCAACAATAAATTGTGTTAATTTGTGTGATACACTAATACTACAAGAGATAAGCTGCTCTCTTAACATGTGTTTGCCCTACCTTTCTTTCAGGTGGATGAGGTGGCAGACTTGCTGGCCAGTTTCACATCCCTGAGTCTACAGATGCAGAGTTTGGGGGATAGGTAGAGAGGTCACAGGTGTGGACATGGGGCGGTAGGATTTGGTTAGCGGTGGGTGTAGAAGCAGAATTGGAGGCAAAAAACAAAATGAGATGCTAATCTAAGAGCTTGGAAGGTTTCATTACCTCATCCTTAACAACAATTTGAGAAGCACATCGAAACATGCACTAGTCTTCATTATCTGCCTTCACACAATTACCGTTGCTATTTCTTGGTGGGCTTTTCACCTTATGTTACGTTTTACGTTGGTTCAGCCCTCCCCCTTTACCGCATGTATTGTACATAACAGTTAGGTGTTCGGTGTAAATTAATCATAGTTGTTGTTGGCTGTTGTTGATGTCGTGTGTAACAATCGGGATGAATAAATAAAAATACTGAAAATTAAACGTTGTGTTTGAGAGTGTGCTTGACGCTGTTACGATATGCTGTTTCGTAGTTGACTAGGAATGTTTTCTGTGCCGTCCTACCTAGAAAATGCTGTGACAGTCTGAGTCGCAAATACGTTCAATGGCAGTTAACCGCCATTTTACAGTGTGTCCTTTTTACGTTTAATGCAGTCATAATTTACGGAATATCCGTTAAAAAATGATTATTATTACTTAATTGTATTTTACTGCCATCAAAGTTATGGTCGTACTGGTAGTACGCGCTTGCACTTCCAGGACCCTCCCAATGTGCCAGCGCGCATTGTTTACTGAATTCAAAGATGGCGGCTGCCAAGCAGTAAATGGTAGCTATCTGTGGAGCTGAGGTAATGCAAATATTTACATTTTATATCTATTAATTTGTTTATAGCTCTGACTATCTAGCCATAATTTGCAAACGGGATTGGAAAATGTGTACGTAACGTTATATATGTTGTAGAATTCATGTTGCACAGTTTAGCTAAACCCCAAGTTGGCCTACAAATCCATGGGCTCGATTAGCCGTGCTGCCCGAATTGTGGGACACATACCCGGTTGGGAGTATTGCAAATAGTTTCTGTGTCGGGATAGCAGGATGGTGATGACTGAAGGGGGTGTGTTTGTGTATGTTTTTGAAAGTAGGCGGGAAATATTCTCATTAAACGTTTCCAAGTTAGCAAGTAAGCTCGTTATCTGTAAATTTAATCATGATTAACTTGCTACCTAACACGGCTAAATGTTAACCATAGTAAACGTTAGCTAGCCAGGCGAACAACTCTCTAGCCAGACTTTAGCTAGCTGGCTAATTAGGTTAGCTGACTAGCTCACTGTATTATAACATTTTGGTCAGCTAGCCAGCTAGCACTCACTCCATATTAAAATGGATTTGTTGGTTACCTAGCTAGCGAGCTTTCCCTCGAGCCAAGTGAAACTAGACTGTAGCCGGATTAGCTAGCAAGCTAACGTTAATGGTACAATATTCACACGATGTGCCAGTTTATTCGTAGTTAATAACTAGTTAAATATGATTTTCAGAGAAATAACACGCAACGTTAACTACATTAACGTCAGCTGGATTATCAGAGTAAAATGATGACACGCATATAACACGCAGACAGGTCATTTTCACTGTTTAGCGCTGGCTAATGACATTACAGCATTAACGGTAACTTACTAACGTTAGTTATCTATCGAATGGGGAAAAACGACATTCTCTATGAACAGAGACCTTAGGACAGTGACCGGACTACTGAAGAGGGGCTATGGCGTTTGAGGAGATAAAGAAGAAAGGGATGATAGGTATGGGTTCTTTTTCTTCAGTCTTTTAAAAACCTCTTGCCTTTCTTTCGTATGGCAGTCCCTTATTTTTCAGTGCAACGTTAGTGTAATTACATCGACCAGATCTTGTTAGTGTCTGAATAGAATATTGTCCTTGAGACCTCAAACTTTTTTTTAGGCGTTATCTCTTGTTTTAGACTTGCCACGGTTATTTGAAAATTCTTGAAAGTTCTCATTTTGAATGTAACATTGAAAGGATTTGAAAAGTCACAGTTTGGGGTTGTCATTTCTCACTTTTGTGTTTGTTCTACTGCCTTTCTGGTGATAGTTTCTATCTTTCTGTCTGTTATAAATGTATTTTTGACCCTAATCGATGCTATCCACTCCTTTCAATTTTGTAATTACAATAGTATTTCAGTTTCTTGCCGTCACTCTGTGCTACATTTACAAAGTGTTGTGTTGCAGTCCCCTTGGAAAGAGCTGCCCTCTGAAAAAGTTATAGAATAAGAATAAGCATTTTGAAGTGACGTGAATAAGTTGAGGTGCCAAGCACACACAGTGCTTCTGCAAGACCTGAGTGCCTAATCCTTAGCCCCTTCTCTGCAGACCCTAGGCCCTACCAGGCGGTCCTTAGTCTCTAGCTCTTGGCGGCCAAAATTGTGAAGTTGGACCCTTATGAAGGTTCAATTCCCAGGATCTTTCAGTAAAATGATTCTATGCAGTGACCTGACCAGGGAATGTTTGTCCTGAATCCTAAAATAGTTTTGTGACACCAGTGCATAGAATGTTTTTGCATGAAATGTTTCAGAGAAATATTCCATCCTAGAGGCTCGAGAGCCCATCATTTGTAAATGATTGCTATGTCTAACCAAGGACTGAAGCCTGAGTTTTAATGGAAATTATATTAGGGATTTGTCAACTTGTGCACAGTGTTTGTGCACAGTATGAATCCGACCCATCTCTCTCTCAACCTATCAGAAGTGTCAGGGATGGAGGGGGATGTGGGCTTGGTGGCTGGGCGGAGTCAGAGGGAGAAGAGGAGGTCTTATAAAGATCTGCTGAGGGAGGAGGAGGAGATTGCGGCGCAGGTGCGCAAGTCCTCCAAAAAACGGCCCAAGGTAACACCGCTCTCTTTTCTTGGATTTATTCATTTGAATTTTTTTCTCCCTCATCTGTATTAACATGTTCCATCTCCGTTCCTCGCTCCCTCTCCCGCTCTGCCTCTTATATCCATATATTTTTGTCTCTTATCATGGTCTGCCGAACCATAGTGTGGACTAATTAAATATTTTGAAAACGCTTCAGTTTTGCACATAGTGCTTGATTGTATTATCGGGTTGTGAATTTTCCAGAACTGTCCTTCTTCAATAACTATGCAAATTCTGTAGTGTAAACCCAAACGCTCGTGTTGAGAAATCAGTGACATCAGCATTATGTTTTTCAAAATGAGCAAACACCATGATACACAAGTTACATTATGAAGGCAGCGTTCCCATTAAATGTCTGTTAATAGCATGTTAATAGGTAAACTCTGAAATTTTTTCCCCCTAATTCTATTATGGCCAATTGGCACCTTTGCCGCTATTGGTATTATTGCATGTATCGTTATCGGCAACCATTTTGTTTTCACGTCAGTGCCTGCCAGTATTAATGCTGGTGTTGTATTAGTGGTAGAGTACTCCGCACTGGAGAGGTTGCTTTGGTCATGTCTGTGGCTTAGCCTCTGCTGCTCTCCATTCTCCCCTCAGGACTCTGAGCTCTTCTTACTCGGAGGAGAATCGCATAAGAAGAAGAAGAAGCACTCGAGTGAAGACTATTTTTACAGAGGTGAGGGGCGGAGGTCTCATACCGTGTGCCGATTCATTGTGAGGTTTTTCCACTGTGACAGTTTTGTATGCACTCTTAAGCATATGCTTGTGCTGGTTATTTTATTTTTGAGAACTGTGCGATGCTCAACGGTGTTGTCATTATTCTGACTTATTAGAAATTAGGGGTGGGACAATGCACCGATGCATCGCGGTGCATCGATCCGAATGTGTAAATACAACTGCATCGATCTGTAAGATTCGAATCGATAAGCATCGATTAATATCGCATTTTAAATGAATGTGCACATGTATTCATTTATTCAAAAATTATTTAAAATATATATTTCTGAGACACGACTACTTTTAAAACTGTTTTGACCAGCTTCAATCCATGTTTCTGCTCCAACCCCCACGTAAGCGTGAGTTGAAAGTAGGGACAGGCGGGAATCAAGCGACAATGAGACGGACAGATCTGAGCGAAATGGCTAGCTGCGTGCTCGCTGAGTGCGACAAAAGAGACAGAAACTTGCAGAATTTGCGATGTTCCGAACAGAAAATCAGTGGTATGGAAGCATTTCGGGTTTAGAAAGAAGGAGGGTGTACTTGACAAAACCGCTGCAATATGCAAGATCTGCCAAGTAGAAATCGGATACACAGGCAACACTACAAACATGATAAACCATTTGAGCCGACGATACACAATTGACGTGAAGGACAGCAAGCGGGATAGCAAGCTAAACTCGGGAGTCATTGACACTTCCCCTGAGTTTCCTGGAGAAATGGCCAAACAGTTCTATTTTTTTGTATAATTGTTTTTATTAGTTTTTATATACATACATACCGTGTCCAGACAGTTAATTGTAAAGTGCTTTCTGATATTTAAATTTAAACCATTTTCTATTCAAAATCAAGTAGACGTTAGAGACAAAAAACAAAAATAGTAAGACTATTTCCAATGTATTACGTTCAATTAATTATTACTACGTTAACTGTCCGATTCACAAAATGAATGTCGTGGAACCTAGATACACCATACCATGCAGAAAATATTTGAGTGAAAAATGTATACCTGCTCTGTATGAAGAGGTGAAGAAAACTGTTCGACTGTCCTTGCAAAACGCTACGAGAGTAGCTTTAATAACTACGGATGGATGGGCATCTTGCTCCACCGAAGTTCTAGATCATACTAAGATTTAGGAAAGTACTATGCATGACACTAACCTATAGGCTATTTCATTTTTCTTGGCCCAGTTTAGTAATTGTTATACATTTTGCCATTTTCATTTTGTAAATAAAGGAAATGTATTAGGGTACCATGTCTGACACTGTTTGAAAAACAATAACCTAAATAGGGCAACTTTAGAAAATACACTGTTAGTCATGTTTATTGCTGCATTATTTGCTGCAGACAGCTGCAAAATGTATGGCATGCCTTAACAATAAACATAATGCTGTGAACTTGGTGTAAGGTTCTAATTGAATATTTAATTACTGCTGAATGTATCGGTATCAAATCACATTAGCATACCTATTACTTTTTTTAAAGTATCTAAATTAATCGAATCGAATCGTGGTCAAACATAAGATATGATGCATCGAACCTTTGCCTAAAGAATCGTAATCGAATCGTTATGGGATTGAATCGTCCCACCCCTATTAGAAATATATAGCAGAAATGATATAGTTTCACTAGTCTGCAGCTAAACATTGCTCCTTCAACTAAAATGCTCTTACAGCCACTGCAGTGGCCCCCTTGGAGATAAACGCAGTTGTATTGTATTTTATTGTCCTGTGTAACATCACTTAGTGTATCGAGAGGAACAGGAGGCATAGATGGAAATCAGCAAAAGGTAAATGCCCCATGAATTTCAAGAAGTATTTTCTTAAACAGTGATTTGTGGATATGTGGAACAGTTTGACTGCTCATGTAGCAGAGAACATGGGGCAGTCAAGTATAGGCTAGAGGGGGTGCTGGGTGGTCTCTAGTTTGTAGGTAAACGGCGACAGTCCCTTGGCTGAATGGCCTGTTCTCGATGTGTACTCTTGTATTACCAACAATGCACTCTTCCTTCTCTCTGCCCCGCCCTCAGACCTCCAATCCTCGGGCCCACCTCCCCACAAGAAGAAACGCAAATCGTTGGACCACTCCTCCGGCTCCTCCTCCCACCACGCCCCCCACACCACAGATACGGCCATGGGACTGCTTCAGGCCATCACCTCCCCGATGGCCACGGGCTCCGAGCCCAACCCCCACCTGCACAAGAAGCCGTCCTACCCCCCCTTCCCCTCGCACTTTTCCTCTAAGGAGCGCAAGCGTGAGGGGGGCGGGCCTGTTGTTGGCAAGGGAGGCCACTCCTCCTCCTCTCATTCCCGCTCCACCTCTTCCTCTTCCTCCTCCTCCTCCAAAAAGCACTCCAAGTCGTCACTGTACCACAGTGGAGGCGGAGTCCACGGAGGTCACGGAGCTCATGGGCACGGCGAGCCGTTGACGCTCAGAGAGGCGGAGGGGATCAAGATGAAGCTCATCCTCTCGCCCAAGGAGAAGGCGGAGAGCGGGGGAGCAGCGGGGGCGGGGGCGGGGGCGGGGGTGGGGGCGGGGGCGGGGGCGGGGGCGGGGGCCGGCGCGGGGGCCGGCGAGGGGTTCCCCTTCCCACCCCTCTCCTCCTCCTCATCCCTCTCTTCATCGTCATCTGGCGTCCGGAAAGGTGGGCCCAAGAAGGAGAAGGACAGGGACAGGGTGCTGCTCTCCAAGGCCCCCAAAAAGAAACAACAGAACCGGGACCCCCTGCCCGTGGTCGGAGAGGAGGTGGAGGTTGAGGGTGAGTGTGGAAGAATGTTTTTTGTTATAGTCCCTGGCTGTACTGTCATTGCATTTTTAACAGGCGCGCAAAAGGCATTCTCCCAATACGTAACAGTTTGAGCCGTTTTACTACTAATCTGCTTCTTGTAAGGCCTAGACTGGCTTAAACCGCTGTACTTTGGTATTGCCATTTTCATATTTTGGTATATGTGGTGTCAGGTACCATTATCAATTAGACTTCAAATGTGAGCAGTGTTAGCGTCTTGGCTTCATCGATCGGTTGAAGACAGAGGTGCAGGGTGTAAGGCGAAACCGATGAGCACAGTGACGGACGGACTCTTTCTTTTTTATAATATGAGGAGTCTTGAGGTTAAATCTGAGGATATGGGGTATTAATTATGATTCTTATTCATTGCCTTTAATTAGCTTTTTGGATTTCAATGATTGAGTTTGCACAACCCATTCATTTATCCTGGCCCTTTGATCTGCTTTGACCACGCTCTTTTGAACTGTATTCATTTGTATGTTTGATAAATGTTTCATCGTGCCCCTTTCACACATCCGTTGATTTGCTGCGACCCGCTTTTAAGTCGTTTTGGCTGAAAGATTGGTGCTAAACCCTGAAGAAAGTTAAATGGTAAATTGCCTCCTCTCCTGTTCCAGGGCACTACGGCGCGGCGCTGGGGGGGCTGGCGGCTGACAGCTCCTCCTCCGCGGGCGAACTTGAGGCTGGAGAGCTGGTGATTGATGACTCGTACACCCACCTGGCCAAGAAGAAGAAGAAGAGCAAGAAGAGCAAAAAGAAGAAGGAGAAAGAGAGGGAACGAGAGAAGGACAAGAGCGGGAGGGAGAAGAAGCACAGCCACGGAGGGGGAAAGAAAGGGATCGTGGGACAGACAGGTGAGAGACAGAGGGGTTGGGCGGGAGAGGTTCTGTCATTTTATAGGACCTATCTGGACCTTCTTTGTTGAATATATATATATAATGGTAAACACATTTCACAGCAATGTACTTAAAATATATATTTTACAATATCTGAAAGCTGCAATAATTTGTATATTTTTCCACGTACTGTGAAAAATATCTTGATAACATATATTATTTCAATATATTTTCAGTCTACTGTACTTCTGTAAGGGGTGAGGCAGGTAATTCCCTGCTTACTTGAACAGTTCTTCCCTGCATTGTGCAGTTCTATTATGTGTTGATCGCCCTGTCGGGCTATTGGCCATTGTCAGTAATGCTATGCTCCAAATTCGGCTTAGCTGCACCTCATCGGAAATTAGGTCAGGTTTTATAAAATTTTTTTAACTGGTCTGAATTTTTGTCACAGGGTCGACCGTCCTGCTCTCTCCAGGCGATGCCTCACGGGGCCACTCCCACTCCCACAGCTCAGCCAATCACAACGCTGGTGTGGGGATTTACACCATGACTTCTCCGGTCTCCTCCTCCCACCACCACCCGGGCAGCGACTTGCAGAACGAAAAGAAGAAGAAGAAGAAGGAGGAGAAGGAAAAGGCAGAGAAGGACAAAGACAAGGTGAGAAAAGCAAGCGGAGGAGGTTGGGGAATGGGGGGCAGACTAAGGGGACAACTGTGACGATGGCATGTGACTACTGAAAACTCTGTCAGTGTAAATGTCATACTAATGGAAGCCAGGAGGCACACCACCTGACCAGATTCCTTGTGTTTGCAACTTTGCATGTGATTTGTGCTACTTTTCTGTTCCTCAGCTGATTCTGGCTACTTTCAATGACATAATCTTTTACAAGATCTTTTTATAGATAAATGCAAACTTTTTGCTCTTTTCGCCCTTATCTAATTTGTTCACATATTCATATGTTAGCATGTCCTGCTTGGCTTGTGCAGTATCATTGCAGTTGTCAGCTTAGCTTTTCAGCGAACATTGTGTGTGTTCCTGCATAATTAAATATGATTGATAATGGGATGTATCAAGTTGACGCAGATGTTGTGCGGTTTGTGTAAGACGTAGTCTGTTTTCATTATACTGTATGTCTCTCTCAGCCCAAGAAGAAGAACATGACCGCATACCAGGTGTTCTGCAAGGAGTACCGGGTCAACATTAACGCTGAGCAGCCGGGACTGGGTACGTTGTGCCCTCTCGCCATAGTCTAAACCAGGGGCCGGTGTGTGTGCTGGTTTTTGATGTCTTCCTGTACTTAATTGCTTAATTCGAGTCATTGATTGGCTAAAGACTCTTAACACCTTGTTTCCAAGGCTTCAATTGGCAGCTGATTGAAAGGAAATCACGAAAACCAGCAGAGACCTCCAGGCCTGGAGTTTGAGACCCCTGCTCTAAACCATTCTCGTTTATCATGGCTAACGCATTAATAACAACCTTGTGTTCAGTGAGACAAAATGGATGCCTTCTGGCTCTTGGCCTTTATCAGGGGCACAGGTGTGTAGCAGTCCAAGGCCTTAAAGCCTTTCAAACCATTTGACAGTGTCGTTGATGGAAACGTTTGGCTCTTTTTGCACCCTGCATGTTTGATTATCATTCATTCAGGGTGCAGAAAGAGTTGAAGGACTGTCAGCGACAATGCTAAACGGAGTCCCGCCATTTTGTTGGCCCAAACAAATCATTGCGAAGAGTCTAAATCTAATGGTAAAATACAACCAGTGACTATTCGTTCAGCTGAATAAAAAAGGACAGGTATGCCTTATTGAAATTAAAAAAGGATAATTTCCAACCTTCTAACTTTTGATCCTTCAAGACTAATTTTATTACATTGTAGTTTAGGAATTTAGCAAATGCACTTGCACATCGTACACTCGTTTTACATACATTTTTACTGCTGGATATTGGCTGAAGCGATTCAGGTTACATACCTTGCTCAAGGATACAGTATCAGAGCCCCAGCAGTTACAAGCCCAGTTCCCTGACCTTCGTGCTACACTGATGTATCTGTTTCACCGTTACTGCACTGTGAAAGGCCTGGTATGTTGTTATTCATATTGGAGTTATGTGTGAATCTGTTTTCCCTTCTGCAGTGTTTGGCGAGCTGAGCAGGAAGCTAGCTGATGTGTGGAAGCAGCTACCAGAGAAAGACAAACTCGTAAGCCTCCTATCCTTTAAAAAAATAAATAAAATAAAATAAAAATATATGTTTTTTATTCCCAAATGTGTAACAGCCAGGGTGTGACTCATATCACTGTATGGATATATAATGCTGTGGCGACAGTAGTCTATGTTCTCAGTCTGTCTCTCTGTCCCCCCATGCAGGTGTGGAAGCAGAAGGCACAGTACCTGCAGCACAAGCAGAACAAGGCAGAGGCCACAACCGTCAAACGGAAGGGCTCCGGAGCCGAAGGGTGCAAGAGCAAAGGTACCCTTCCCTCACGAGCACGTTAGCTTGTTCGCTTGTGTGCGTGCGTGCGTGCGGGTGTATGTGTGCGTACGGGTGTATGTGTGCGTGCGGGTGGGTGTAAGTGTGCAGTGGCATCCCAGTCGTAGTATGCAGGGGTCTAGTGAAGGTACTAATTAGCACAGCAAATAAATTAATAAATAGGTAGACTTACAGCAAATGCATTGTGCCTCTCCCCTTCTCTCAGGCTCAGTGAAAGGGACTGGAGGAGGCGGGGTTATGTCACCCAGCCGAGTGTCGGTGGGCGTGTCCCTGTCTCCGGCACGGGTGCCAGAGGTGGACCCCATTGATGCAGCGGCTCACTTGCAGTTGCTGGGGGAATCGCTGTCTCTGATTGGCCACCGGCTACAGGAGACCGAGGTCAGCATGATACCTGCACGAATGCGCAGCCATCACGGATACTGTCACTAACATTACAAATTCTTTACTGAACTATGAAAATAATAAATAACCAGAAAAGTTCTACACATTCATATCATCTACGTACATGGACATAGATATTGACTGAAAATTATTTCAGATTTGTTTTTATGGTGATCACTGTCTCTCGTTTCCTGTGTATTTTCAGATGTTGCATAGCACACCATGGCAGTTGCATTTTTAAAAATCTTATATTGTATATTTGTGCAGTGGCAAACCTGCTTCAGTTTTTTTGTCAGAAAATCTCCATTAAACTGAAGTGGAACTGAATTTAAATTAATTTAATTGAGTTGAGCTGAACGCAACTCGAGCTGAATTGTGTCATGTCTGCGTGTGTCTTTGTTTGTCTCTAGGGCATGGTTGCTGTTTCGGGGAGCCTATCTGTACTGTTAGACTCCATACTGTGTGCTCTAGGTCCCCTGGCATGCCTCACCACGCAGGTCCCCGAACTCAACGGCTGCCCCCGTCACCTACTGGTGAGTACATTCATTATTATTATTAGTAGTAGTAGTATTATTACTACTATTACTACTATCATAAAAATAGTTGTATTTATCAATATCTGAGCGTGGAATAGATTCTTTTTACACTGCATCTTTTTTTGTCTTTGCCTTCCTCCCCCATGCTTCCCTCCTCTTTGGGGCCTTCCAGTCAAACACCCTGGACAATATTGCCTATGTTATGCCTGGGCTGTGAGAGCAGTTTGGATCGTTCTGAGAGGAAGTAGCTGTTTGGAGCGTACCAAGACACGAACAATGGGGGGGTGGGGGGGGGGAACGACGACTGTTTTTCCCATAAAAAATAGGGAGGGGCAGAGCGAGGACCTCACATGCTACAATCAAGCATGGAGATAGCAGATAACAGACACTTCTGGATTTTAACATGGTTCTTAAACAATTTTTTTTTATACTTGTGTTTTTTTAAAAGTCGTTTTTAAAAAATTAAACTGATTTTAGGGAACATTTGTCTTCTTCCAGTTCATCTTTGTGTGTCTTGATTTTACTATTGGTGTGTGTGTGTGTGTGTGTGTGTGTGTGTGTGTGCGCGCGCGCCATGAATGTCCTGCATTCATTTTTTATAAATGCCTATAACAGAGAATAAAATTGATACTGAAAGAACTATATTATTTCTGTCATGACTAAATGCAGACGTCGTTTTATACCTGTTGGATATTCCTATTGTACTAAGACTTGAGGTTCAGCTTTACCTTAAAAAATGTAAATGTTTAGAATGTAGATAGGTGGATAGGGAAAAAGAAAACATTTTTGTAACCGTACAACTGCAAGCAGTATTTTTATTGCCATTAATAAAATATTTCAGTCCCTGTACATTTTCTGTTTCTATGCAATGGAAATGGGGGCGGGGGTTTTTGGTGTTTCACAGTGGGGTGCTTGCAGGACTCATCTATAGTGGCTGTAGATATACTGAAAGAGCTACAGAGTAGACTGAATCGGAATTCATTTCAGGATCGAGCTGACCATAATTTCTGCATCTGTGTGAGACTTTAAGCTTCATTGGATACAGGCAGTTGTAAGTATAAAAAGTATGTGACTCGGGCTCCTGTCCTGACGTACCATAACAAGCATCTGGATTAACGTGTTAGACTGGTGTACTTGTATAACCTTCAGATTTATACACACACGACGTGTGAGACAGATTCATCAAGCTTCAGGTAAGTAAAGATACGCATTTGAAATATATTTTGATTGTCGTGTTGTGGAACGTATATTATTTTCAAGATTTAGGTTGCAGTTATGTTTAGCTTACATTTGGCTTTCTCTGTGCAGTCATGCTATTGCCAGGTACTGTTTATATCACTATGTGCATAATATAATATAGATCCTCCTGACCCACTCTAGATAGCCTTCATTTTTTTATATTTCCTTTTGGGATGGTGTGAAAGGTATAGCTGTGTAAAGATAGGCTATCTGTCTAGTGTTTTTATTATTTTCTTTACAATAGAAAAGTTACACTTAAATGGGCCTCTGTGCCTTCTTGGTGACATTCCACTTTTGTATTCCTGGGACTAACACTAATGTTCTTGACTTCTGTAAGTTGCTCTGGACAAGAGCATCTGCAAAGTTATTGTAATGTAATGGAATAGATTATGTGTTGAGAATCAGACAGATAGTGTCTTCACATTTTTTGAATCAAATGATTTTCATTACTAAGGGTGAGTGGGGACCCACTCATTTCACAGTGGCCTTTTTCTCTGAACAGAACTGCCAAGGTGTTATAATTGACGTGGGTTAAGTCTTGCACAATGATTTGAACATGTGAGAGCCAATGAAAATATTAATTAAAATCATTGTAGCTATATTATTTAAATATTTGAACTCAAGTAGGGATTTGGGTTTTAGTGCCATGGGTTTCCGGACTTCCTCACGCCAGACTCCCAAATTTCAACTCTTTCCAAATGATAATATTTCCCCCTCTTTTCTAATTTATTGAAAATAATTGTACCATTGAAGGTGTGCTTGTTTCATGTTATATGTAATATTGTTTTTAGTTTCTTGCGCACTTGATTCAGAAATGAACGTTTCAGTGATTATACTGACAGCAAGTTTCAAACTGAATTAGACTCTTCAGGACAACTCCGACTATATAGGAGGACACCGCAGTAGAAGTGAATGGGAATGGAACAGCAGCAGGAGGAGGCAAACCGAGAGGGGAAGAAGAGCGACCGCCGATGGGTGAAACGGGAGAGTATGAACTGGGAAAAACCCATGAGTGAGTACGACTGGAACTGGTGTGTAAATCTGGACCAGTCCGGTCACATTACAATACATTATATTGTCGTATGTTACAGTTCAGTATGGTACCCATTGAATTGTATTATATTGCAGTTCAGTAATGTACCCATTACATTACAGTACATTATATTATAGTTTATTGCAGTTCAGAAAAGGTACGCGTTACATTACATTATAGTATATTACAGTTCAGTAAGGTACACATTACATTACAGTATATTGTGGCGATCCGGGGCGATTACGAGTGATGTAAATTATTGTGTATATCGAATTGTGTGTGTGTACTTGTGCTGTGCAGACCAAGTGCACGAGTGATGGTTGATGTAATCACATGATCAGAGCGTGTTCAAAAGCTCTGACGTGTACAGTAACAATGGCGGTTAACATTTGAATATAACCTCCCGCCAGAACGGCGACTGTTGTGATAAACAACAGTCGTATACAGTTCAGCTAAATGTGATAGCATGCGCTCAACCAGGTCCGCTCTAGAGAATGTTCGAGCGGAGCCAACGGTTGTTTTTGAGTATGACTGAGGGGATTACGTGTGATTGGTTAAGGTGAGCTGCAGGGCACCTATTAGAGATCGCCCTTGTTAGCATGCTCATTTGCATATCGAGGCTATAAAGCTGGCTACAGTCCAGCGCGCGTTGTCTGTTCTGCCTGTACGCTGAGAAGGAAGTAATAAGAGATTGTGCTCTTCCTAATAAATTATTATACCCTCAAGCAAACCTGACTCCAACTCCATGGCTCGCCACAATGGTGTCAGAAGCGGGACGATCTGGGAACAGATCCGCGAATTGGAACGTCAGGTGACCAAGCAGATGGACGTTATCGCAGGAGCGTCTGCGAAGCGGCCCAAGAGTAGACCCGGGGGGCTCCCCGAAGGAGCCAGCGCCGCAAGACCGGAGCGAGAGAGGCCGATTGCAGACCAGGCGGAGGTGCCCGCGCTGGTGGCTGACCCCGCGGCCGGAAACGGAGCGCAAGTAGGTCGGCTGGAAGCCAACGAGGACGCCCCTGCTTCCAGGCCGAGCCAGACGGCGGTGCCGGTGCAGCGACCGACCACACCGTTAAAGGCGGTGATCAAGCTACCCCGTTACACGGGAAAGGGTGAGCTAGAGTCGTACCAAAGCCAGGTACGATTCGCAGCTAGCTACAATGGCTGGGACGAGAGCCAGACAGCCACCCACTTAGCGTTAGCCCTGGAGGGCGAGGCCTGCCAGGTGCTTCTAGACCTGGACAGCGCCGAACCACTGACGCTACCGGCACTGATGACAGCGCTGGAACGCCGGTTCGGACAGCGGCAATTCCTGGAGGTGAGCCGGGAGAAGCTCGCCACGCGACGGCGGACCGGAGCAGAGAGCCTCAGCGTCCTCGCCGCCGACATCAGGCTGTTAGCTCGCCGCGGCTACCCTCAACTCGACAACGCAGGCCAGCAGGAGCTAGCCTGCCAGACCTTCACGCAGGCCCTCACTCCGGAGCGCCTACAACAACAGGTTCGCATCGCCAAACCGGAGTCCCTGGACGCAGCGCTTCGCGAGGCCGAGCGACTGGAGCTCATCCTGGGCACCACACCCAACGGGACCCCGGCTAACAAGCCCCGGGTCCGAGCTGCCGACTGCGAGGACGGCGAGGAGGTGAGATGGGTCCAGCGGAACCAAACTCGACCGCGGCAGCGACCGGAACGGGAGCGACGCTGCTTCCGGTGCGACGAACCGGGGCATTTCGCCCGCGACTGTACCGCCCCTGCGCCAAAAGCGAGAGCTCCACAGCCGACGGGAAACGACGACGGGACGGCCCAATGAGGAGACCACCGTCCCATGCCACACTCCTCCTCAACCAGGCCCGGCCCCAAACCAGCACTCACGCGCCCAGCCTGCCCATCCTAGCAAAAATTCCAAGAGCAAAAGTTCCGTTTGATGCTCTTTTAAGAGCAGAGGAACAGGCCCACGAGGCCGAGCCTCGTATTGGCAGGCTGGGGACGAAGACCGGGCTGTACTTGCCTTGCAGTTTGGACGGACAAGCCTGCTGGGCGCTGGTCGACACCGGAGCCACTATTTCCCTGGTAAGGCCGGGGGTACTTCGGGGTACTAGCGGGCTGCTTTCGGGTGCATGGACCCCTACCTCTACCCAGCTAACCTCCGTCACTGGGCAGAAGATGGGCATGCGTGGTAGTAAACAATTACAAGTGTGTGCAGGAGCCCAGCGAGTGAAACACGAGTTTTGGTTAGCAGATATAAAAGATGCATGCATTATCGGTTTGGATTTGTTAGCGTTGTGGGGAACCAGCATAAATGTGATAGCCGAAACTATAACTATTGGTACCGAAACGCTGGGCCTCCGATCAAAATGTGAATTACAAGCAGCCCGCCGAACTAAATGCCCTGGGGTGCCCCCCAAACACTGTCGCCCCAGTTCTGTGCTTGCCATGACCACCGCTGATTCGCCGCTTGTTACCGTGGTACCACCTCAGGTTACAGTACCACCGCAGACGGGCGGGCTAGCCTCAGCTACCCAGCCCTCTGCGGAGGTGCTGCAAGCCGTCCTAGCATTATGGACGCGCAGCAGCAAAGGGCTCACACCGCAGCAGAGCCAGCAGCTTAAAGCCCTGCTTGTCCGTTACACTCACCTATTCGCTGTGCGGGACGAAGAATGCACACAGACCGAACTGGTTCAACACCAGATTGATACTGGTTCGGCTGTGCCCATTCGGTTACGTCCGCACAGGCTGTCTCTAGCCAAGCGAGAGGTGGCGGAGGACAAGATAAGGGAGATGGCAGCTGCGGGCATTATCGAGCCTTCTGAAAGCCCATGGGCGGCCCCTGCTGTCCTGGTTAAGAAAAAGGACGGGGAGTGGCGTTTTTGTGTAGATTATAGGCGTCTTAATCAGATCACAAAGAAAGACGCCTATCCACTTCCCCGTATTGACGAGGCCTTAGACCATATCGCGGGGTCCAGTTGGTTTAGCTCGCTGGACCTCCGCAGTGGCTATTGGCAGGTAAGGCTGTCCCCGGAAGCGAGGGCAAAATCAGCTTTTACCATAGGGCAAGGGTTGTGGCAGTTCCGGGTCATGCCGTTCGGGCTCTGTAACGCCCCTGCCACTTTTGAGCGACTGATGGAGCGGGTGCTGTCGTCCGTCCCGCGGAGTTCCTGTGTCGTGTACTTGGACGACCTCTTAGTACACGCCAGCGACTTCGAGCAAGCCCTCGCTCATCTAAACGACGTGCTTACTGAGATTGGCCGGGCTGGGTTACGGCTCAATCCCAAAAAGTGTCAGCTGCTCCGGAGGGAGACAGCTTTCTTGGGGCACGTCGTTAGTGAGCAGGGTGTAGCCACTGACCCAGCTAAGGTGGCTTCTGTGCGGGAATGGCCGACGCCTAGCAATGTGGGTGAGCTGCGGAGCTTCTTGGGGCTAGTGTCGTACTATAGACGCTTTGTCTTGAGCTTCGCCACCCTGGCTAGTCCGCTTCATCGCTTGACCAATAAGGGTCAACAGTTCGAGTGGACAGGGGACTGCCAGAATGCTTTTGACCAGTTGAGAGACGCCCTAACGGCGGCTCCCATTCTAGCATATCCGGATGTCGCGCGACCATTCATCGTCGACACGGATGCTAGCAATGTCGGAGTCGGGGCCGTACTCTCCCAGGTGGGACCAGACGGGGAACGAGCGGTAGCCTACTACAGTAGCGCGCTGAGCAAGGCAGAGCGAAACTACTGCGTTACTCGGCGCGAGCTGTTAGCGGTGGTCAAAGCGGTTCGCCATTTTCGCCCTTACCTGCAAGGCAGCCATTTCCTCATTAGGACAGATCACGCGTCACTAACCTGGCTTTTAAATTTTAAAGATCCGGAAGGCCAGGTAGCCCGCTGGCTCGAGCTGTTGCAGGAGTACGATTTCCAGATTCAGCACAGGCCCGGAAAGCTGCATGGTAATGCAGATGCGCTTTCCCGGAGGCCCTGTGCAGAGCTGGACTGTAGGCCTTGCACTAAAGCCGAGCAGCGAGAGCAGGTGACGGCGATAGCATGCCAGGTTCAGGCTGTAGAGGGTGAGGTTGAATGGTTGCCTCTTAGCCAGCAGGACCTGCGCCTAGCGCAAGAGGGCGACGGCGAGCTGCAGCAGGTGCAGAGCTGGGTCACGGCGGGGGCACGGCCTGCATGGGGGGAAGTGTCGGCCAGTAGCCCAGCTGTGAAGGCTTACGTGAGTCAGTGGGGGAGCCTGACGTCGCAGGGTGGGCTGCTCTATAGGCGGTGGCAGGCCCCCGGCTCCGACCAGGACCTCCTCCAGCTGCTGGTGCCCCGTGCGCTCCGCCCCCAGGTACTTGGACTGGTACATGGCTCTGTGGGGGCGGGGAACTTTGGCATCAGCAAGACTTTGCACCGACTGCGGAGGAGGTTCTACTGGCCTGCCTGCCGCCGGGACGTGGAGCTGCACGTCCATTGCTGCGACGCCTGCACGGCCAAGAAGGGGCCGACGCAGCGGTCGCAAGCCCCCCTCCAGCGGTACGTCGTGGGAGCTCCGATGGAACGGGTCGGGGTAGACATCTTAGGGCCTTTCCCCGTCACCGAGTCCGGCAACCGCTACGTGCTTGTGGCCATGGACTACTTTACTAAGTGGCCCGAGGTGTACGCAGTGCCGGACCAATCGGCGGACACGACGGCGGAAAGGCTCGTAACCGAGATGTTCGCCCGGTTCGGAGCCCCCGAGGAGCTACACAGCGACCAGGGGCGAAATTTTGAGTCGCGGGTGCTGGCGGCTGTGTGTAAGCGGCTGGGAGTGGCCAAAACCCGCACTACGGCGTTGCACCCCCAGAGCGACGGGCTTGTTGAACGCTTTAATAAAACACTGGCCACCCAGTTAGCAATTCTAGCCAGCCAGCACCAGCGGGACTGGGACCGCCATTTGCCCCTGGTCCTGTGGGCATACCGCTCCGCCGTGCAGGAAAGCAGTCAGTGCTCCCCCGCTGCGCTCATGTTCGGGCGCGAGCTGAGGACGCCCGTCGACTTGGTGTTCGGAGCCCCGCCCGGACCAACGGAGCACCACCAGTCAGAGGCCGGGTACGCACGGGCCTTGATCGAGCGCCTGGAGACCGCCCACAGCTTTACCCGCCAGGCCCAATCCACCGCAAGTGTTAAGCAGAAGCGAGCGTATGATGTGCGCTGTCGGGGGCAGCCCTTCACCAGCGGAGACAAGGTATGGATCTACTGTCCGATCCGTAAGAAGGGTCTGTCCCCGAAATTGCAGTCGCATTGGCGGGGCCCTGGTGAAGTGGTGGGCCGGCTTAGCGAGGTGGTCTATCGAGTGCGCATGCCCGGCCGAAGGAAACTGGTGGTGCTTCACCGGGACCGTCTAGCTCCTTACCGGCCGCTGTTGGATGGTGTTGAGGAGGGGATGGGCGTCGGCGAGGATCAGCCCGCTTTACGTGCGCCCACCCCTCCTCCACCAGAAAACCCAGCGGCAGCTGAGGGCCCGAATCGCCCTTCTCGCCAACGGAGAACTCCTGCCCGTTTCCGGGACTTTGTGCGTGAGTGCGGACAGTTTAAGCGGTCGCAGGGGACTGCTGACCCTTAGGTGGGGGCAGTGTGGCGATCCGGGGCGATTACGAGTGATGTAAATTATTGTGTATATCGAATTGTGTGTGTGTACTTGTGCTGTGCAGACCAAGTGCACGAGTGATGGTTGATGTAATCACATGATCAGAGCGTGTTCAAAAGCTCTGACGTGTACAGTAACAATGGCGGTTAACATTTGAATATAACCTCCCGCCAGAACGGCGACTGTTGTGATAAACAACAGTCGTATACAGTTCAGCTAAATGTGATAGCATGCGCTCAACCAGGTCCGCTCTAGAGAATGTTCGAGCGGAGCCAACGGTTGTTTTTGAGTATGACTGAGGGGATTACGTGTGATTGGTTAAGGTGAGCTGCAGGGCACCTATTAGAGGTCGCCCTTGTTAGCATGCTCATTTGCATATCGAGGCTATAAAGCTGGCTACAGTCCAGCGCGCGTTGTCTGTTCTGCCTGTACGCTGAGAAGGAAGTAATAAGAGATTGTGCTCTTCCTAATAAATTATTATACCCTCAAGCAAACCTGACTCCAACTCCATGGCTCGCCACAATATTGTTACGTCCCTATGCTGCCTCGTGAGTGCGGCCCTTTAAATCTTTTGCATGCTAACGAGTTTCCTTCAGCTCACCTGATTCTTGATTAGAAATTGCTGACACCTGTTGTGGATTTCCAGAGAGAATTTGTATTTGCACCGTTCTCTCGCTTGAGGTTCGTTCGCATTTCCTCTGGTTAACTTCATGCACGTAACTGTATTACTACATTTCAGAGCTCCTAAATTTTTTACTTTATATAGCAGGTTTAAAATATTGTTTGAAACAGTCACATCAACGGTTTTTTTCATTTAAAAAACAAAACAAAAAAAGCGTCAAGCATTTTCCGGAACTCCAAATTTCTTTTGCGGAACTCCCTAATCTCGCCCTGCGAAGAGATTACCTCAATATCCGCACATATCTCTACGGGATGTTTTGAAATGGAGACTCCTTTTTCCAAAGCCAAGGAGTTATATATGGGAAGTTGGACTCTTTACTAACTCGAGTTTGTATGAGTCACTCACCAAAGTCGGGTTTTGGAGTCACTCGAGTAATCAAGTCAGTCTAACTTCCGGTTTAGCCCCCCTGAATGGGATAAAATGATTTAATAGTGCGGCTCTTCGAGACTTTCCAAATGTTATCGGGACTAATGGATCAAATTCTGATGGTGAAACGAGTCATTTCGCAGGGGCTGTGACGCTCAAAAAAAATTATCCACCGTTTTACAGTCGCTCATTTTCCCATGATTGTGTGCGATAACTGCTTTTCGGACCTGGAAGTCCGAATAATTATACTGTTTGACCACTAAATCGAATTGGCTTCAAAGCCCGGCGCTGTTCTGGGCGCTGTTCCGGGCAGGCTGGGAGAGTGAGTGAGTGATTTGTGCAGCCAGACCTTCAGCTCAGGGCAGAGAGAGCGAGTACGGAGTTGAAACGAGCGCCAAAGTGGTTGGTTTCTCACAGGGCTAGGTTAATACAGTGATTTACTTGATACATTTCCACAAATACAGTTAATATACGAGTTGCACAATAGTGTGAGTAACACGCTGTCTCGCCTCGTCTTCACAGTTCGCATTAGCAAGTAGCAGGTAGGAGGGGCGAGTCAGTGAACGAGTTAATGGAGGAGAGTACTTGTCACTCAGTCCTGAGTCAGTAAAAAGAGTCGTTTGTTTCGAACGATTTGTTCAAACTCGCATCACTACAAGGAGTTGATTCGTCAAAGGGCGGTGCTTTTATGTTTCAATCTGTGCAGAGTAAATTGGCAATATACCGCGATTAAAAGTGAGTCGGCTTCGTGATACAGAAAACCCAGGGTTGAAGCTTTATTTAGCTCGCTATCTTCTTAATCTCGCTTCGTAGTACACCCCTCTGAAGTAGTTGCATGTAAACACGGAGACTCGCTACAACGGAGGAGATATTTTAATAAAAACATTTTGTAAATTGCCTATTTGTGTTTGAAATCGTTTCTGTTGCGGCCCCTTCGAGCCAGGGTTGTAACAATATTACTTTAACAAATAAAAAAAGTTCAGGCACAGAAGTAATGTTGATTAAAAAACAGACTGTATTATTCCTGCATTGCTGGTTTATACAGCCGGTATGTTTGGACTCATTAATATTGGTTTTTATTTTTTAGAAATTAACGATTTAGAGTGCAACAGGCCTCTATAGTGACATACAGGTGCAGCTCAAAAAATTTGAATATCGTGAAAAAGTTAAATATTTTTTGTCACTCATGTCAGAAAGGGAAACTCATATTATATAGATTTATTACACATAGTGAAATATTTCAAGCTTTTATTTCTTGTAATTTTGATGATTATGGCTTACAGCTAATGAAAACCCAAATTCAGTGTCTCAGAAAATTTGAATATTACATAAGATCAATAAAAAAGGATATTTTAAACAGAAATGTCCGCCTTCTGAATAGTATGTTCATTTCTATGCACTCAATCCTTGGTTGGGGCTCCTTTTGCATGAATTACTGCATCAATGGCATGGAGGCGATCAGCCTGTGGCACTGCTGAGGCGTAATGGAAGCCCAGGTTGCTTTGATAGCGGCCTTCAGGTCGTCTGCATTGTTGAGTCTGGTGTCTCATCTTCCTCTTGACAATACCCCATAGATTTTCTATGGGGTTCAGGTCAGGTGAGTTTGCCGGCCAATCAAGCACAGTAATACCATAGTCATTGAACCAGCTTTTGGTACTTTTGGCAGTGTGGGCAGGTGCCAAGTCCTGCTGGAAAATGAAATCAGCATCTCCATAAAGCTTGTCAGCAGATGGAAGCATGAAGTGCTCTAAATGTTCCTGGTAGATGGCTGCGTTGACTGTGGACTTCAGAAAACACAGTGGACCAACAACAGCAGATGACATGGCACCCCAAATCATCACTGACTGGAAAGTTCACGCTGGACTTCAAGCAACGTGGATTCTGTGCCTCCCACTCTTCCTCCAGACTCTGGGACCTTGATTTCCAAATGAAATGCAAAATTTACTTTCATCTGAAAAGAGGACTTTGGACCACTGAGCAACAGTTCTATTCTTTTTCTCCTTAGCCCAGGTAAGACGCTTCTGATGTTGTCTCTGGTTCAAGAGTGGCTTGACACGAGGAATGCGACATTTGTAGCCCATGTCCTGGATTTGTCTGTGCGTGGTGGCTCTTGATGCACTGACTCCAGCCTCAGTCCATTCCTTGTGAAGCTCCCCCAAATTCTTGAATGGATTTTGCTTGACAATCCTCAAGGCTGCGGTTATCCCTGTTGCATTTGCACCTTTTCCTACCACACTTTTTCCTCCCACTCAACTTTCTATGAATATGCTTGGATACAGCACTCTGTGAACAACCAGCTTCTTTAGCAATGACCTTTTGTGGCTTTTTTTTTTTTTTTTTTTTTGACCTTTTGTGGCTTACCCTCCTTGTGGAGGGTGTCAATGACTGTCTTCTGGACATCTGTCAAGTCAGCAGTCTTCCCCATGATTTTGTAGCCTACTGAACCAGACTGAGAGACCATTTAAAGGCTCAGGAAACCTTTGCAGGTGTTTTGAGTTAATTAGCTGATTAGAGTGTGACACCATGAGTTTCCAATATTGAACTTTTTCACAATATTCTAATTTTCTGAGACACTGAATTTGGGTTTTCATTAGCTGTAAGCCATAATCATCAAAATTACAAGAAATAAAGGCTTGAAATATTTAACTATGTGTAATGAATCTATATAATATATGAGTTTCACTTTCTGAAATGAGTGACAAAAAATATTGAACTTTTTCACGATATTCTAATTTTTTGAGCTGCACCTGTATAGGGCTATGTATGTTTATCTGGCAATCAAAATTGAGTATTCATCCATATCATTGTGTAAGCATGGTATATATCTAGAGTAATAAAATAAACAAGCCCTGCTGCTTTTACAAACCCCTGCAGACATTCTGATCAGTGGTTTGGCAATTTATTTATGCAGTGTTGCAAAACCAACAGAATGAGCTGATGCATCTGTCTGTAGCCAAGTAGAATTTGGAATCTTATTTGTTTTCTAGCTGGGAAAAAACCTGCACAACCTTTGAGTTACAAGCCTCCCTAATTTCTTAACCTTTATGCTACACTGCCACGTCAAGTCCGAACTATTTGAACATATTTTTAAAAATGGAAACCAGTTGAAACCTCATTTGCAATCTGCACAAACATTGCTGTGGATCAGTCTTTTTTAAAGTATGTAAAAATGGAATTTGTTTAACAGAATATTGATCAATGGCCTTTTTGTTCTCAGTGAGTGAAAAGGCAGAGGAGACGGGGGATGTTGGACGGACGGTTAGACGGATGTCTTCAACTCAGGTGTGGATCCTGGCGAACCTTCACTGCCATGTGCCAGGTGTTCCAGAACAACCAGCTCTTCGCCCAGTCTGCCTGAGGGATGATTGGCTGGACACGTTATAAAAGCTCTATTGAGTGAAGGAGATGAAGGGGGATGACTGTATAGTGACCTTTACCCTCTCACTGTGTCCCTCTTGTAATATTGGACCTTCCTTTTCCACATTTAGAATATGCCTTTGAGGAATTGTTTATCGCACTTGGAGACAATACCACTGGTGATATTGAGATATGAATGAGCTAATATTTGAACATTGGCAGAAAGGATGAGGAAATTGAGCTTTCCATTGGACTGGTGGAGTTTAAGGAAATGTTCTGGGAGTTGTCCAGCATAAACCAAATATAATATCTTCATTTTTGTATGCATGTAATATATTTCTAATTGGATTGTAAATAGAATGGTGGTGTAAAGGTGCAAATGGAATGGTGGTATAACACACTTGCATCTACAAACACCTTGGGCCAGATGGGAACCTGGCTGAAACAAATACCCACATTCTGGACTGAAAGAATGCATTATGGGCATTATTGATTTACTAAGACATTTAGCATGTGCAAAATGCACGCAAAACTAACAAAACAACCAGTCGTTTTTGAAAACCAATACCATGACCAATCATTGGTCATGTTATTGGTTTTGTGTGTGCTAAAATGTTTTGCACATGCTAAATGTCTTAGTAAAACAGGTCAATCATTGGTCATGTTATTGGTTTTGTGTGTGCTAAAAGGTTTTGCACATGCTAAATGTCTTAGTAAAACAGGCCATATATGGGCATATGAGAAGCATGCTTGATTGATGAAATCCTAAGGACACACACTTTTATACAAAATTTCTTATTTACTATACAGGTCTGTTGGGGGGTAGATATTTACTATGCAGTTTATTTATCCTTGAAGGAGGGGGGCTCTCTTGGTGGTGGGGGTGTTACAGCAATGTTCCTGGCCAGACATTATTTGGGTAAACTAAGGGAATTGTTGAATGTGGAAGGTTTGCTCAGGATGCCATTTAAGGTGGGGCCAAAGGCGCGTTCTGGACAATCTCCAGTCCTCCTGTTACTGTAGTCAAGTCGTACAAGCATTTTTGGCATACAGGCTTTTTTTTGTGTCTTAGACTCTGTCAGGTTGTATGTCTTCTTTTTCATATAGCACAGTTTTCTTTAGTTTTCTTGTCTTATAAATAAAATTTAACACTGTTAAAACGGCTTGTCGTGGTTATTGCCAATGGTCATTGTCATAATGGTAAATGACTGCACTTATATATATATTTTTATCCAAATTCCTTACAAATTTTCTTCTCTCACTCATTCACACACACAACACACACACACACACCAAGGGGCAGGCCACCATGCAAGGTGCTAGCCTGCTCATTGGGAGCATTTTGGGGGTTCAGTGTTGTGCCAAGGACACTTCTCGATGATGGACAGAGGGAAGGGGGATCGAACCGCCAACCCTGCGATCAGCGGACAACCTGCTCTACCTCCTGAGCCACAGCCGCCCATAATAAACTGAGTTTCCTTTTTCAGTGTATCCAGTAGATTTAAAGCGATGCACTTTAGTCATGGATTAGCACCTGTGTTTCCACTGGTACTCTTCTGCAAGGATGGTCAAATGTAATCTAATTTTTTTACTCTCTTTCTATAGCAGACTGTTCGGTGCTTTACTGCACTGAACTGGTATTTTAGCAGGGTGACTCATCGGACAACCCCTGTACAAAAGTATTCATACGCTGAGATCTGAAATGACAGCAAGGGGAATGGGAACAACACTGTACCTATATATGGATTCCTCTTTATAGAAGAGAAACAGCTGGTGCAAAGTCTCCGTAATTAAATCGGTGAAAATACTGAAGTCAATGTCATTAAAATAGGCACATGTTGAGAAAAGGCCTTGATACTGCATGTGGAAAAGCTTTTTCATTCTTAGACCGTATACGTTTGAAACGACAACCCTTTTGAAATGCTACTGCACACAAAGGGTTTGTTCTGAGTTCCACTATTCTCGTCTGGATGAGCCTGGTTTACATAGAGCTATTGATTCACTTATATGGCAGAAGAATTTTCCTGCGGTGTCATTCCTGGAGGTCTGAGAACAACAGAGCAGGTCAGGCAGGGATGGGAGGGGGAGGGAGAAAGAGAATGCTCTGTAATAGAGTACTTGTGTGTATGTGCTATGCGAGTGTGTGTGTGTGAGAGAGAGAGAGAGAGAGAGAGGGGGAGAGGGGGGAGAGAGAGAGAAAGAGAGAGCATGAGTGAAACATTTTTACACGTGTGAGAGCTCGAGAGAGAGCGTGGGGAGAGAGGGAGGTGGGGCAGGAAGTACTACAGTAAGTGACGCATTCTTGTACGATTTCAAGCAGGAAGAGACTAAAGAGGCTGAAAACAAGACGACCAGAAGCAGATGCAGTGAAGATACTGACACAATCCTCCACAGACACTAATTTTGTCTTCATAAACAAGAGAGATGTCAGCATATTACCCTCAGCCAGGCAAGTTTACACATTATCTGTGTGCGTGTCATGCAAAATTTTCTAACTGGCACTCCAGGTGAATGCAAATAATATGTAGTTTTGTGGAAAGCTATTTGATTCTTCATGGACTGAAAAGGTGTAACAGAAATTCTTATCAAATCGTAGAAATCCTTCTGTTCATGCTAATGCTGTCAGTACTGGAGGAATGGTTGACATAGAAGCTAACTGTTATGTCCTGGACGTGATAAGATGAGGTGTGTAACTCCAGGTCGGTTAGTTATAGTCTCCTGAGGATGTTTTGAAACAGCAGTCACTGGAAGTGAGGAAAACATGTTGACAGTGTCATGTGTCTCTAATGCCTTTTTTGTTTCTGCA
This sequence comes from Ilyophis sp. 1 JC-2022, assembly GCA_022702515.1. Classification (NCBI taxonomy): domain Eukaryota; kingdom Metazoa; phylum Chordata; class Actinopteri; order Anguilliformes; family Synaphobranchidae; genus Ilyophis; species Ilyophis sp. 1 JC-2022. The sequence continues at coordinate 89,866,605 of CM040394.1, forward strand.
TGCATGCTCAGTGTGTGTATAATTACAATTTATAATGTAATCATTTGGCAGACACTTGTAGCCAAAGCTGCTTAAAGATGTGGCAAAAGTGGGGGGAAAAATGTGAGAAAGTGCATGCCATATGGTAGGCAAACATAAACAATTTAGCCAATAATTTACAATAATGTAAGTGCCACCATAAAGGTCCATGCCTCAAGCTATTTTTTTTATTTTTTATTCAATTGTAACATGGAGTTGTAGTTCTGAAGGTGAGTTTTGTAGATGTCTGTGGGAAACAGCCAGTGAACCTGCAAGAGCAGAGCCTGCGATGACGGTCTCCATGAGAGAAATATTTAGTAGTTGATGTTTTCAGAATATAGCAGACAAGTCAAGAAGGATGAGGACGGAGCTGAGTGACTTCACTCTCACTAAGTAAAGAGCCTCAGCTTCTGTCAGCACAGAATTGAAACCTGATCAGTGAAGCTATTCGGTAGATGGGAGAGACAGTTAATTGCAAAGTACATGCTCAAAACTTTTAGATAAAATGGCAGGAGTGAGACAGGGTGGTAATTGTATACATTAGCTTGGCTCAGAGCTGATTTTTTGAGGAGAAGAGTGACATGGCCCCTCATAAGAATAGTGGAGACCATGCTGAAAGAGAGCGGTTGACAAGAAAGATAAAATTAATTATGTCCTTTGGTTTGGAGGAAGAGGGATGGAATAGGCAGTAATGCTTTGCATATCCAATACTAGAGAAAAGGTAGACACACATACACATATAATACTCTCTCACACACACACACACACACACACACACACACACACACACGCACACGCACACGCACACACAGGGGAGGTTTGCACCTCCTTGCACAACACTAAATCATCAACACTAAACTGTCAACAGAAGAAGAAAGAATATGTGTGTGTGTGTTTGCATGTTGGTGCCTGTGTTCTGTTGTGTGTTTCTATGTATGTGTGTGTTTTTGTGTTTGTGAGTCTGTGTGCATGCTTGTGTCCCATGTGTGTGTATTTGATGCTAATCTGATGCCATTATGCTGCCAGTGTTTGTGTATATGCATGGTGTGTCTGTGTTGAGTGTCAGTGCATCTGCACTGTGTCAGTGTTTCTGTGTGTTAGTGTATCTATGTGTCCGTGTATCTATACTATGTGTTGGTGTATCTGTATTGTGTATCAGTGTATCTATGTATCAGTGTATCTATACTCTGTGTCCGTGTCTGTGTGGCGTTCTCTCCCCTCTCCCTCAGAGGGCAGACAGGAAGTTGAGGGGCAGAATAGAGCTGAGGAAGCAGCGAGTGAGAAGCCGATGGGGAAAGAGATGCTGGAACATCAGCCGCATTCACAACTACAGCAACCGCAGCCAGAGCCGCACGACCAGGAGCGGAGCTCAAAGAGACATCAGTCTGCAGGTACAGACGCAGGCCGTACGCCACGCCTTCCTGTGACCCAGAGTTAATCTGTGACTGAATCTGCCTCTGAATCCACTGGAGACCTGGGCCCATCTCTCACAGCAGGAGGGCTGATCCCCGGCCCAATCCTAAGCTGATCTATTACCAGATAAACAGGCAAAACTGACCCTGGATCAGCGCTGCTACTCGTAGATGCTTTGTGAATATGGGACCTGGTTGTACCGGCAAACATTCTCTTTATTCTGCTACTAAGCTATGTCTTTTTCTGCGTCTCTTTACGTATTTCAGTCCCCCGACAAACTTGCGGGGTCACAGAGATGAGGCTGGTGTTGTTGGGCCGAATGGGCTCGGGGAAGAGTGCAGCGGCTAATGCTGTCCTCGGCCGGGAGGAGTTTGAGACCGGGGAAGACGACGCAGACGACGTTACTCAGGAGTGCGAGAAGAGCAGGGGCACCGTTGCCGGGAGACAGGTCAGATGTTAAAACGCTTTTTTAACACCATTTGCATTCTCCAGGGTCTGTTTGTTACATAAAATAATAAATTTGAATATAAACAAATGCAGTGTTGCCCAAACATTTTAAAAATGAACCAGCCCAGAAAAGTATACCTGTCCCTGCCATGTGAGTGAGCCTCTCCCACTTTCCCCCTCTCCCTTTCCCCCTCTGTCTCTCTCCCTCTCCCCCTCTCTCCCCCTCTCTCTCCCTCTCCCCCTCCCTCCCCCTCTCTCTCCCTCTCCCCCTCCCTCTCCCTCTCTCCCCCTCTCTCTCTCTCTCCACTCAGGTGGCTGTGGTGAACACACCAGACTGGTTCAGATCACAGCGCACCCCAGAGGAAGTGACACATCAGCTCTCAGCCTGTGCGGCCCTGGTGGCCCCGGGTCCCCACGCCTTCCTCCTGTGTGTCGCTTTGGACCAGCCGGCTGAAGTGGAGCTGAGGGCGCTGAGGCCTCTGGAGGAGGCCTTCGGGCCCAACGCAGTGCGGGGCCACACCCTGGTGCTCTTCACCCACAGTGACCGGCTGGCGGAGAGCGAGGAGGGCGTGCAGGGAGTGCAGGCAGTGGAGAATTACATCGTCACCCGTCGCGCGGACCTCGTGAAGCTGGTAGAGAGGTGCGGAGACCGCTTCCACGTACTAGAGGCGGGGGGTGGGGCCAAGGATGAGGCGGTGGGAGGGGTAGAAAGTGTTGAGGGGGCGGAGCAAGGCATTAGCGAGCTGCTGGAGAAGGTAGAGCAGATGGTAAAGGAGGCTGGGAATAGCCACTACACCAGCAGCCTCTTCCAGCGGGCCGAGGCCATGGTTAAACAGAGGCAGCTAGAGATAATAGCTGAGAGGAGAGAAGAAAGAGGGGAAGAGGTGGATGAAGTGTGGGAAGAGGAGGAGTGGGATGACACGAGGGACGAAGCGGAAAGGAGTGCGGATGACATCCAGCTGATCATAGTCCCCTCCCTCTGGCTCTCCCCCTCTTTTGTCCCTCCTCCCTCTTTTCTGCGCTCTGTCTGGGAGACGCTGGCCGCCTGGCTGAGGAGCTTTCTCAAATTCATACGAGGCGGGGCCTTGCTGGGTGGGGTCGTCCGGGTGTTTGTCGGGGGGCCCCTAGGGGGAATTTTGGGAGCGACTGTAGGCTCAGTCGTGACAGAGGTGGGGAAGAGAAAACATGTAAAAAAACAATAAAACTGTATTGACAAAACTGTTAAAAATCTCTTGTCTGATGACAGTGTTAATTGTGTTTACTGTATAATGTGCATGAGTACTTTGGCCACACTAAACCAGTGGTGTCAAACCAAAGTCCTGGGGGAGGGGGGGGGGTTATTTCACAAAGCATGCTTACTGAGTTAGCTGGATAACTGCATTTAGTAAAACCCCGGAAGAGCTATTTTTACTTCAGTCCGTGTTCCAAATTTGGGAGGGTTCCGGGTTCTACTCAGTGCAGTTATTCAGCTAACTCAGTAACCCAGCTTTGTGAAATACTCCCCTGGAGGGCCACAGTGTCTGCAGATTTTTGTTGTTTTCTTTCAATTAGCAACCATTCCAGGCCTTGAACAATCAGCCAATCAGTGACTTACATGCATCTCTTAAAGAGCATCTTTAATTTGCATTCTGTAATAAGTGGCCATTGATGATCACTGTTTTTACCACATTCCATTACATCATCACATACTTGGAGGTGGGTTCAGGCTGGGGGTGCTTGTGGAGGATGATTGGGTGCGCTCGTGCCTAGGCTTGCTTGCCTGCCTGCCGCTGGATGCACATTCACCTGAGTGACGTCTCAAGGCTTGTTGACTGTTCCGCTCTCAGACCCTGAGTCATCACAGGCAAGCACAACCCGCTTTACATTTTCTAAAAAAAAAATATTAAAAAAAAATCCAGTTCATGTGTCAGTGGCCTGAAGCGTGTTGACACTGAAGCAGACACTGCGTACCTCCGTGACTGGAGCTTGACACCCTTGCTGTAAATGTTGGTCACACCAACAAAGCACCCTACAGACTTACATTGAAATTGAGAAGTAGAGAGAAAATGTAAGTACCTACTTGATATTTAATGGCACAACGCTGCTTTAGCAAGTACTACTAACGCCACAATTTTGACACTGCAAACATTTGGCAGTGATTTTTGTGTTTGAGCACGATTACTGAAATTGATCCCTGATACTGGAAGAGAGGGTTATTTTTCATTTGTTTCCTTTATTATTTAAAATAATTCTACATTTATATATTTGTGACTGCTAATTCATATCTTCTCTTTAAAACACAACAATTATGTCTCTTATGAGAAGTCACTCCAGTATTTCATTGTAATAGGCTATACTGTAAGGAGAGCGCTGGGACAATCATATAATCCATGACATACCGGGCTTCTGTTGCATTGTATGACTACATTTATGATACAAGGATGAGTTTCTTAATGTTTACAATTATGTTAAAGTTAATAATATTTCGCTGGTTACCATGAACGATTCAAAAAACGTGCCCCTACTCTGTCATGTACCAGAGTGATCTACACATTGTTTGACATTTACTTTTGGGATGTAGGCTACTTTATTATATACCGTCCGTAACTCATTTCGCGATCATTCATTTCATTTTTTTGCATTCAGCAAATATGTCATCCTCACTTTTAACACAAGATGGAGCCAAAGTGTTGCATTTATGAAAACGTCCAGCGATGCATTAGGCTAGAGCTTTATAATCATTTCAATTCTCAAGCTTTTAAATCTAACGCACTTATGAGTATACCGACACAGTGTTGTACCACACAGCTAAATGTATTTAATGTCTATATGAGTTCAATGGAGTATTGGGATGGTGTTGGTGTGTTTTACATACAACCATTTATCGGACCATGCTTCTTTTAGATATGCACCAATCTACCTATGCTGGTTTTTGCGATTCTAGACAGAGAACATGGGTTCATAATCAGTTGGCTGCAGTGGAATACTGCCGCATAGCCTGTGATCAAGGTGCTTAAACCTGAATTGTTTCAACGGATGTCCAGCAGTATAAATGGCTTGTGTGTATAAACTACTAAGTCTGTATGTTGCCCTTGATCAGGGTTTCTGCTAAGAACGTGAAATAAAGAATAAAATAAAAATATATAATACCCACAAAACACTGTGTAGAATTTGTTTGGATTGGGTGGAACCTGGGTGGGAAAATCTCATTAGAATTCCTTATCCTTTTTAGACATATGAAGGTGCCATTTGTGGGTTCTAATTGTGTGACACGTTTTTTTTAAAGTACTTTAAAAAAACAATGTATGTAAAAAAAAATACATTGACTTCTGCAGCAACCGAATATGGACAATTATGTGTTTTGTTTTGGTATAATAATGTGCAATCAGTGGCGTCGTACCCAATCAAAAGTTTAGATTTGTGGCCTCTCTCAGATATAAAATGAACATATTTATAATATTTATTCACGATGATTTCGGATTATAGGCAATGACTCAAAAGTAGCTTCTTCTAAATATGCCAAATAAATTACGGAGCATTCATTGATAAACCCTTAATCCCACGAGTCATTTGGCATCACAGATAATAAAACAGTCACATGATATTACCTGAATGGGATAGGGTTGTACGCACAGCTATATAGTTCTGTGGTTGTATGAGAAATGAGAGGATGTAACGACGTTTTAGCACTAGAACATCTTTGACCCATCACCGTAATCGCGATCATGTCAAATCAAATCAATATTTATTTATATAGCGCATTTCACAACTAGTCACAATACGCTTCACAGACCCAGCCTAACCCCCTACAAGAGCAAGCCAAAGGCAACGGTGGCAAGGGGAAAACTCCCTCGTGTTGAAGGAGTTCAGTTCAGTAATTTGGCAAACTAGTGAGTATGATCCGTCACTGTCTGTAAACGTGCGAAAATTCTGTAAAAAATTCTGTCTGTAAACGTGCGAATGTTAACACATTCAATCATCTTTTGGTTCGCTTGATTGCTGGTTATCTAGTTAATATAGTCTAGTAAAAGTTGTTTTCTGGTAACCTCTACCGGCCACCGGGCAGGTGGTTTGGTCTACTAGCCTGGAGTTAGCACCATGGTTAGCACGAGTTCCGGAAAACTTTGGAATTCGTAGACTAGTTTTCCAGTTAAGGAGAACACGTTGAAAATGAGAAAACAACAAATGATGCCATTAAAATGAAGCGAAACGCACTGCAACACGACAGCACTTGAAGTTTGTGATTGGGGTAGGCCCATGTTCAAACCAAGTAGGGTAAAAGTTGCTCAAAGAGTAAAACCCCGCATTTCGGTGTTGTGAATTAAGTTTTCGAGCTACGTTTTCTTAAGTTGCTAGCGAATTATTGCACCACGATTTGCACAACATGCTGAAATATTTATTGTGTTTTAGGCTGTGAGATGTTAATGTAGGATAATATTATGCTTAAATATTAATTAAATATTTGTATTGTGGACATACAACACCTTATATTATAGCTAAATTAAAACTTACACAGCATTGTGTATAAATGAAATAGTTTGAATTGTACTATATAGTACATTGACAGTGACCACCAGAAACTGAATTTAATCCTGAGAAGAAATTGCAATTATTGCCATTGATCAGAGGACAAAACAAATCTTTAATGCAAAATCATTTTTATTTTGAAGATGTGTGTCACAATTATTGGCATCCCTGTATGTAGTACTTTGTGCACCCTCCCTTTGCCAAGATAACAGCACCAAGTCTCCTGTAATGTTTGATGAGGTTGGAGAACACATAGAAAGGGATTTGAGACCATTCCTCCATACAGAATCTATCCAGATCTTTCAGAGTCTTTGGCCCTCGCTTGTGGACTCTCCTCTTCAGCTCACCCCACAGGTTTTCAATGGTGTTCAGGACTTGTGGACTCTCCTCTTCAGCTCACCCCACAGGTTTTCAATGGTGTTCAGGACTTGTGGACTCTCCTCTTCAGCTCACCCCACAGGTTTTCAATGGTGTTCAGGTCAGGAGACTGGGGTGGTCATTGCAACATCTTGATTCTGTGGTCAGTGAACCATTTGTGTGTAGATTCTGAGGTATGCTTTGGATCATTGTCCTTCTGGAAGATACAACCAAGACCCACTTTTAGCCTTCTGGCAGAGGCAGCCAAATTTTGGTCTAAAATACCCTGGTATTTGTTGAGTCCATGATGCCATTTATTCTAACAAGGTTCCCAGGGCCTTTGGAGGAAAAACAGCCCCACAACATCACAGATCTACCACCATACTTAACAGTGGGGATAAGGCTCTTTTCTGCATAACTATGCCTTTTTTTACGCCAAACCCACCTTTGGTATTTATTGCCAAAAAGCTCAATTTTCATCTCGTCTGACCATAGCACCCGGTTCCAATCTAAATTCCGGTAACATTGAGCAAACTCCAGGCACTTACATTTGTGGTATGATGACAGCAGAGGCTTTCTTCTGGAAAGCCTTCTAAATAGCTTGATGGCATAGAGGTGGCATCTAATTGTACTTTTGGAGACTTGCTGACCCCAGGATGCAGTCAGCTTATGCAAATTCTCAAAAATGGAAAAATATTTGCATCTCGAATCATTCTTCACTATGTGTTCCAGGCAGGTTCTTCCAGTTGCTTTCAGCCTATTATTGCCCTCATGGTGGAAATGGCTAACGTAACATATTAAGCTATTTTTCTCATATCAATTTCCTGATTTATGAAGGTCAACAATCAACTCATTTAATTTGTGTGTTCTCTGATCTTCCCCATGTTCGTGGATGACTAAGGGGTTTTTGCCTCCTGTGTCTCCTCATATTTATACCCTCATGAAACAGGAAGTTGAGAATGACCACAGAATAGTTCCTAAAGTCTCAGGTGTGCTTAAAAATATGTAAAATGTGAATGGGAATATACTTCAATTAGGTTTTGTTTGTAACTATTTTTAGCATTTCCAAATGTGTTTTTTCCTGAGAAAATATAATTCATGAAGAATTGTTTTTTTCTTGAATAATTTTACCTAAAGGAAAGATGAGATGTTTTTCATATTTTGATTGTAAATTCATGCTGATGATATTGTCAATATCCTATGACTGACATTTTGAATTAAATCAAAGTCAGTTCAAGGGCTCTGTAAAAATTCTGTGCTGAAAATCTCTGTACAGAATACATATTACGGAAACAGACTTCCTCGCATTGGGTAAGATTGGGTATTTGACTAACAATAAAATTACAACTTGTAAAATATATAACCTGTAAGGGTAACAGCTACAGAATGCAGTACTTCGGAATTATAATTGGTAAAAAACAAAGGCAACAGCAACAGCAATTCTATTCCAAGGCTACTACTACTACCAATAATAATAATAATAATAATAATAATAATAATAATAATAATAATAACGGCTCAAAACTGTGCCCAGCCTTGGTATTTTTCCCCTTCCTCTCCGCGCTATTCCACTGCACTCTCTCTCTCTCTCCAAGTGAGCCATTTCCGAATGTGGGTGGTCTCTCTCCCGCCTGGGGAATTAGTACTGTACTCAAGTTTCCAGAAAAGAACTGAGAGAGAGAGAGAGAGAGAGAGATTGAGAGAGAGAAAGAGAACTCTCTGGGCCACATCTGGGCGACAGATGTGGCTTCCACGGCTGTTTGAAACTGAAAAAAGGGGTAAGGAGGAAAAGAAAGGTTGGTGCCGAATAGCCTTTATTACTGGAGATTACGCGTACAATATGGCCTACGCTACACTGGGCCGGCAACAGACTGGCTTTGATTTCATTCATCTGGGAGGACCCGCCTGTTGTGCAATGGTAGTTCCCCCACCAATTCACTTGTCTGATTCCCTCCCCTCCTCACCCGCGTCTGATCCACCCGCATCTCTCACCGACGTGCCACGCGAGAAAGAGATGGAGGGGCGGATGGAAAGGAGGAAATAAACAAAATTGGAAGAAATGTGAGAAATTGAGTATTGCAATGAAAGTGGATTTAGAGGGGAGTGAGAGGAAGGATTCCTGTCTAGAGGTTAAATTCTGTTGTTTTAAATTGTGGGCCGAGCCCAGACTTCAGATAGAAGGAAAAGTTTACCTGTCACTCACCAGCAAAGACAGGAACATTTACCTCAAATTCTACCATTATGGTAAATACACAGGGAGGAAAAGAATATACGCTGATTTATTTATGTAGGCTAGACATAGCTGCAGTTAAATGGTTACACAGCCACAAGTGAGTTATTCAATAATAATAATTTCCGAAGCTTTCCTCTGAACAACCTTGTTCTAAAACCTCTTTGGTAATACAATGATGTGTGGAGCTTTATCACTCACGCCTTATAGCCTAGTCTAGAAAAGACTGACAATAAACAGAATGAATTACTTTTTTTATTACTTTACTTATTTTTTTCCTGACCCTTCGACATGAACGCTCCCTGATGAGTGATGTGTTCGATGAGTGTGTGTACCCATTAACCATTGTGGCTGGTTGTTTTAAATCTTAGTTTTAAATCTGAAAACAACCTAATGTTTTCAAGCTCTGAAAACCACCTCAAGTAGGCCTGCTCGAGTAGACACTAGATCGCATCTGTACGGATGGCCTGTCGATAGGAATCGAGCTCTAGAACATGGTAACCTGCCCATGCACACGACTCTCTTTTGTGTCTGAAATAATGCGAGCATTGTGACGTAATGCAAGCAGCTCTTCCTAGGAACGGCTGGCTGTCCGCCGCTCCTGATGTCCACGTTTTTCCGATTAGCGTCTTCACATCCCTCCCTGGAGCGAGAGCGTGTGTGGCTGTGATTGTTTACGGCGCAGCGTATAGAGTTCGCCTCGCTTTAAGGACGCCCATCCTAGGCCCCTGCGTGGATTGCCGAGGCTTGTAAAATACTGGATGAAAGCAAAGGGCCAAATTAACGAGAAATAATGTGAAAAAGATGTGCGCCTGGAAACGGCGCAGTAGATTGTAACTGCACTAAAGAAAACCGCTTAGCCCATCTCTGTTTATGTGTCGCTGGCAACGTTAAAGTATGCATTAAAACATCCTGTTGAAGCACTGCAGCTTGTGTTCACGTTGTGCAAGGTGTTCGAGTCAGCTTGAGCCAAGCCCGCGTCGATTTTTCTTCATGAAGTCTTCTGACATCCTGGGGCTCGTAATGGCCCGTAGTCAAATCTCGGTTTACGCCGTAAAAACAGACCAATGAGAATTAGCGTAAATTCCAACCAACGCAGTCGGTCGTTATCTCACATTACGCAAAAGAGGGGAGTCCGTTCAACCCAGACAGAGTGTATTTGTCAGACACGCTTAATACAGCACTGAGTATATTACGGTTTATGTTTACTATTCGCTTTTCTTTTTTAATTGTGCTGTAAAATATAACTTTTCATCAGTGTCTCGCGGAACGAAGGACAAGTTGAGTGTGAAAATGTTTGTCTACATCTCTCTCTCTCTTACGTACATTCTGGGTCCTCACAAACACACACAATACAATTAAATCATACAGAGTAGTAAAACTATTCGGTTTTAATGGAAATAAGTAACATGAAATCATTAAAAACTAGAATGGCACTCAGGGAGATGCTACACCCGCGCGTGTGTTAATGTCGACCCTGAACGTAATATGCATGGGGCTAAAACTTTGATCTTGCACTGTGAAGTCGGACATTGACCGATTGGGAGAAAAATTCGGGATTCAGGTCAGTGACCATTTCCACAAAGTTTCATCACAATCGGAGTAGAATTGTTCGAGTTATGGATGATAGGGACACACAGACAGACAGACAGACAGACAGGAGCGAGAACAATATCCCCTGCTTGCGCTACGCACGCACAGGTGTAATAAAATAAAAGGCACGACAAAATCATCACTGAAATACTGCGTGAAAACAATAGGCAGAGAGCACACAGACAATATTGTTCTCACTCCATGTAGTATTTTAATGTCATTTAATGCATATTTATTTTTTGTACTGTCTACTGCATATGTTTTTGTTATAATGTTGTCTAAGAAATACAGCCAGTTTTACAGTACTAAAGGATTACCAGTGAAGACAAGCCAAGTACAGTCACCCTTTGACTCAGCGAATTGGGATATCTGTAACAGATTTGAGTATATGTGTCATATAACCAACCTAGCAAACTCTGCATTGTCCTACAAGAGAGCCTGTTCTCCTCTGTAGGAGCAAACCGGGAGGTGATGGAGGTAAAGCCGTAACTAAATCTGCAGAAATTACCCTGCAATGTGCAATCACACATATACACACTCTCTCTCCCTCTCTCTCTCTCTCACACACACACACGTACTCTACTCGGATGAGTAGAGAAATCGTAAGGAAACTAACTTTCAATAAAGGAGAGAGAACAAGGCAGAGAGAAAGAGAAAGGCAGTATAAGCGAAGGAGGGAAAGACGGTGAAAGTGATGGGAGAGTGACAGGGAGGGGGAGAGTAATTGTGGAGGTGAAAAGAGAGAAGGAGGGGAGAAGGAGAGAGCGAGTGAGCGATAGAGGTGGTGGAGCTGTTTGTAGGATCACTTAATTGATGTGTTCCCGTGTAGTCCTGTACGGTACACTTTATTCACTTCCAGGCATCCTCTCTCTTTATATACTCCATGCAGTCCAGTCAGACAGCCCGTCTCGGAAATCACCCGACAACAACATCAACATCAACAATAAAAATAACAAAAGCAGTTTGACACAGAATTATAGGCCTCTTTCTACTTTTCTTTCATCCATTTGATGTAAGTGTTGAGTGCTGTGACTGTAATACTGTTGAGTGCTAAGTGCACAGTCATGTTAAGTATCTGTGCTCCTAATGCCTCATTTCTGTTACAGGTACAGTGTCTTGTCAGCTTTGCACTAAATATCTGTAATATAGTGGGAGGCATAGCGGCAAACCGTCATGAAAGTCTTGGCAAGTTTTTTTATGGCCTGCCCTGTACATGGGCGGAGCACATTATAATTACTTTTCATCTGTGTTGCGCTGACTGTTTGAGGGACTGGGGGATGTTTGAGGGGTTCTGGAGGGGGGGGGGCAGTGGGGGTCTTGTATTTTTTATGCCAAAACACCTTTGACAGTCCATCACTGAGACATCAATCTGATGACTAATTATCCCTCCCCTCTCCCCCTCTCCCCAAATCACAGGGGTTGGAGGAGTTGGAGGAGGTTGGGGGTTTATGTGCTGTCCTTAGCTGATTAATGGTATCATAGACACAAGCTGACGGGCGCTGTACACTTCGTACTGTATGTGGGCAGCGAGTACTATTATTTTTTAGGAGCTGAAGCCTAGAACTATGTTTGAATATTCAACAGATGCTGTGGCTTGGTCACTGAGTTGGCAGGCCAACGTAAGTTAAGATTCCTTCCATTGAACTCTGAAATTGGGAATGGGATGGGGGTTCTGTTCGTCGTGAATTAGAAAGGCATTTAAGGGGAGGCTTTATGAGAAAATCCACCCCCACAGATTTTGGGTAAATCCGCTTTACAAAGGACACTTTGTAAATCCGCTTTCCATGTGTTTTTTCTTTCCACTTTATCCAAGCAAGGGGGAAAACAGAAGTTTATAGATAAAGATGTGATGACAGGACAGAAAGAGCCATGGTGGGGAATCAAACCCCTGGCTGCACGGTGTTGGTTCGTATGGGGGTTCAGAGTCGGCCGCCTACTGACTGCACAACACAGTTTCCCCTATATTCCCTGTTTTGTTGTGCTTACAAACCCGCCGAAGAAATATTTATATTGATTTCAGTCCAATGTTATTCACCTGGAAAATGCTTTATTGTAAGAAAAGCTTCCATTTCTTAGGAGCTATTTTAGAGACCTCTTTTTAACCATCAAGGTTGAATTTGAGTAGCTCTCCTGGAATCCAGCACTGCGGGATCACCTCGCTGTTCAGATCTAGGAGTAGATATCACAAAACGGACACTCTGGCAAGCACGGAATGACAGCTGAGCAGAGATCCAGTCTGACGCTAAACAACAACAAGCTCACCAAGGTGCGTGAATAAACATCACCACTAAATGCATGAGTAAACTAGAGTGGACAATTACCCAAGGCCTCTTGGCACCGGCTTGGTCAGGGTTCCATCCCAACCACAGGGTGTGTCACTGCACCATATGTGCTACACAGTAAAATGTCTAGTGTTAAATAAAATTGAGCGTTTTACACTTCGGAGTGAGGGCTAGTGCTTTAGCTAGCTATGCCACCCAGGAGCTTATGCGTGCAAACCTAATGCGATTCCATTTTTCAAAAGCCCTTTAGACTTCCTGTCTTTATACTTCTGTGTCAGTCTTTAGAATATCGTCACAGTAAAATCAACAGTGTTTTAATGAGTCCACACAGGATAAAAAGTGTTCTATTGCAGTAAAATGTAGTTTAACAGATTTGATTGAACTGTTTTTGCTGTGTTGAGTTCAGATGAGGTTGGCCTTACGGGCGTCCAATTTGACCAGTTTTTTATGCCATACGTTTCTACACATTAACCTTTCAAGTGTTCCTTATAATCCTTCCTAAATAAACAGCGTGTCAGAACAGGATATGCAGTTATGATAGACTCATTCACCCAGAGACCCACATCAGGCTTACACGGAGCAACAGAACTTTGCTCAAGATTTCACTTTTTTATTTTTTTTGTTTGCAGACACCGTACATAGGCCTTGTTTATACGCAGACTAACATCTGTTGATACATTATTGAAGTGGTTAAGTAACGTTATGATATTTTGCTGAAGGGTAGTCTATAACAGTTGTGTGCCTTCAGGTTACGAGCGAAGCTCCCTAAAGTTAACCACCAAGCCAGCGTTGCCTCCCACTCAACAGAGACATAACAGGAAACAAAATGAGTGACTTCGACAGTGATTAACTCAAGCTGCGGCCCAGCACACCAAGGACCGTTCAAATCAAATTAAGGGGAAGGAAAAATTACTTTTTCCTTGGACACATACTGGACTTTTTGTTTAAAGAGACATTATCTTGTCACGTCTTTCTCATTCGAAAACCAAGCGAATTTCCACAAGACAGCTAGCCTCGCTGGATTCTTTTTTTTTTAGGAGAGGGTTGTTGACGATGGTACAGAGAGCGTCCGATGATTTCGCTGATGTGTGTACAGGGCTCGTACCGCACATTTGTCACGGACCACCGCCCGCGCGGCAGGACTGGAGGGCACAGGCTAGGCGCTGCGAAACAACAAAACGCCCCTCAGCCGCCCGGTGTAAAATGAAAGGCAGCTGTCCGATGGCCCAGGAATAGATCTCAGATTTGTCATGTGGTTCTTCTGAGGGAAACGGGAAGGGAGTGACAGCGAGGAAAGATGACACAGAAATTTGAGGGGGGAAAAGCGAGGGTTTTTTGGTGCGCCGATGCAGAACTGACCCCCGACAGAAGGCGGCCGTGAAATGTTTTATTGATGGGTTCTTAAAGCGGTTGCCGCTGACTGCACCAACAGCAAACAAAACAGAACACATTTCTGGCAGTATTTGCGTATGATGGTGCTGATGAAAGACCTGCTCCCAGAGGAATGAAATTTGTGCACTTTTTTCTGGAGAGAGTAGATTTGTGCCCGGTTTTGAGTGCAGTATGAGTGCTGTGTCTAGCAACGTAGCTTACTGCATGGCTGCAAGCTCTGATTAGATGAGTGTGAGATTAAAGTGTATTTTTAAGCAGATATGATATTGGGGGACCATCAAGTACAACATAGCAAGCACAAAACTTAAAGGAGTTTTACACACAATATCTGGACCTCTTTCTACATAATTACGTATGATATAAATACGTAACACCAAATACCCAACACATTTGTCCATATCAGTTTGATTCTGTTTTTGATAGATTTATGCACATGTGTGTTTGATTTATGTGGGTTTGTTAGATTTGATCTGTTATGATTCATATAGTCCAGACGGACAGTAACTGGAGAATGTGTGTGAGAGAGAAGAAGTGAAAGAACAAGACAGATTGTGGCTACTTTGAAGTACGTTATGGGTACATGCTATGAATAGATACAGAGTGTGTGCACACATAAACACACACGTAGCTATGTCATATAATACCCACAAACAAAAATCTTATTACATTAGTTTGCTCTTATCCAGAGCGACGGACACACAAATAGGTAAACGCAAGTATTCATTTCATCAGGCTTGGAGCAGAATGCGTGTGTGTGTGTGCTATGAGCTGTGTTTGTGCGCACACACACACACACACACTGTGCTTGCATGTCAGGCTGTAAGCCTCTCACATGTGCAGGTGTGTCCATCACATCACTCGTTTCCTGCCTAAATAAAAACACTTTCTCCAAAAACACCCCCCTGGCTGGGTCAGACTGCCGACACGCCTTTAAAAAGACATAGAGCAGCCTCCACCGCATCCAAAAGGCTTTCGTAGTGATCCCCCCATACCCCCCTTCACAAAAGAGAGGAAGAGTTACATCTGTGTGATCGGAAATCTGTAGCCAATATGGCCACCATATGTCTGGCTACAGCTTTTGTCTTTCAACTGGGGTCATGTTTTTGTTTTTGGCAGAATATGGGTTTTCTGCACGTATCTATTTATCTATTTTTTCCTCCCTCTTGTTATAGTTCTAGTTTATTAAATTAGACCATGGCTCCACTGGAAAGCAGACTGTCCGCCAGTCACCACCGCCTCGGTCCCTTCCACAGCAAGCATCTATATTTTATGGCTCCGAGCAAACTGAGCCAACACACAAAATAGAGACTTGGCTTTGACAGAAGCAAAGAGATCATTTATAAAGTAGCTTACTATTCTTAATATTATTATTGATGTCTTTGTTGTTTATCAACTTATGATTATGACTAATGATAATGATAAATGTACCAGGATTATTACAAATGTCCTTCTTGAAGGCAGCTCACTGTACTGTGGGAAAGTTGGGTAAAGTCAAAAAAGATAACAATCTCTTGCTCGGTGTCCGGGTGGAAGACCGTTTCCGTAAAATCTATTCTGAACAGATTTTCAACATGGAGTACATTTTAACAATGCCCCTGAGGTGGGATCCATAGGGCCGATGTAGCATAAGAGTTCATGGTGTGATTCCACACAGGTTTAGCCTCTCTGTAGCATCTGCCGTTTCCCTCCAGTCCACCTCCCGTTCATTTCTTTAGTTTTCCGTTCCTTCCACGTGTTTCATGTCGTGTTTTTCAGTTTACCCTGTTTGTCTAGTTTCCATGTTTGTTGCAGGCTGGGCGTCCATTTTGTTCTTGGTTTTCTCCCCTCATTGACTAGCCTATCACTCTTCCCCTTGCACACATTCCGCACGGCCTTCAGTTGTTCTATTAGCCTTCCCACCTGTTCCCTGCTCTATTTAAGTTCCCCGTTTCCACTGATTCATCGCCAGTTAGTTTTCTCCGCTTCGTCTTGAGATCTCTCCCGGCCAGTTTGTCACTTGCTTGCTAACCTGTTTGTTTTTTGTTCCTCGCTCCGGCCCGCCCAGCCTGCCTCCTGTTTTGCCCACTCCAGCCCTGACTCCTCACCTGCCCCGTTTTAGTTCGGCAACCCCGCTTCCAGCCTGTAGTTTTCCCTGTTCGCTTGTTTGCCTTTTACACTGCCTTGTTCAATAAATACACTAGTGGAGTTTACTTCGAGTTTTGTCTCAGAGTCTTGCATTTGGGTCCAGTCCAGTGTTCAACCATAACACTCTCAGACCTTCTGTCAGGCTGTGTGGGCATATTATATTCTACAGAAACATTCATATAAAGACCAAATTTCATTGCGACGTGTGAAATCGAGACAGTCACATACCACATGATGTAATTTCTTATTTTACCTTTTACTTTGTAGAGCGTTTGGTATCTAGAGGGCACACATCTGTCTGCGAGACAGTGTTAAGCTGGCGGCTGACTGACACAGGTACAGGTAAATAACGTTCCCGTTCAATCTGTGTCCACAGATAAGAAAACAAGACGCGAGCAGTCCACAACCCCATGCATCTCGAGCAGAGTTAATCTATGAGCCCATTTGGTAGAAGACAACAATATAGACAACCAATGACCACGTTTGCCCTTTGTGTACCACCTCTTGGTCGCTGTCGTCTACATCCTCGTGTACTGGAGGGGCCTTACTGACAGAGAGGAGCACCGTTTCTGTTGCGCGGCCAGTCCTAAAGCGGGTTGTTCTGCTCTTCAGTCGAGCTTTAGGACGGCATGCTCAAGCGGCCTGGCTATAAATTAGAGCAAATTCTTTCACAGTTGTGTGAAGGTTGAGGGAAAAGGTTGAGGTGTCAACCAGGGAGGGATTAAATGGATTAAATGGATTTCAGGGGCTGGAGGGGAGATGAGGTTATTGGGTCAGTGGAAGAATACCTTGGCAGAGGGCATGAATGGCTTTGCTGTTCACACTCTTCTCTCTAGTGCAGGTCTGTTCCCCTCAATTGAATATCTCTTAAATCCAGGGGGCACTGAAGGGAAATTTAGCACTTTTTTTTGTGACACTCCTCAGCGTAGCATTTGAGATGCCCTAATGGGACATTGTTTTAGCTGTGAAGTTGTTCCACTCGTCGTCCTTCTATTTTGTTTAAAAATTTGCTGATTTAAAAAAAAAAAAAAAAAAAAGTAAATACATTTTTTAAAATTTGCTGATACTGGTGTGAGACGTGATTTGCCAAGTGTCCTCTAACTATTATTTTTTGTATGAGCACTGTAATGGCTATATCCAGGCCTGGTATTCTGCATCCACGGCGGTGCTCCCATGAGCAGGTTAAATGCTTGTGACTGCTTCGTATCACTCAACAAAGTTAATTCTGTGGATTACCCTGCCCTCTAATTTCAGCATGCCCAAGAGGCATGCCTGTTCTTATCAATCAATTACGAATTACAAACGGGTGCCTTGACTTCACAAACGCTTGTGTCTGAAATAGATTCTGTTGGCTCCCACAGTGCCCACCTGCCACCGATACAGCTAATCTCAGCATTGCAGTGGGCCTCTAACAATGGTTGCTTTTTTGTTTTGCTTTAGTTTACTTTTATTACAGCTTCTTAGGTTGCTTCAGTAATTTTATTCACAGTCTTAATTTTTACTGAGAATATGTGATTACCTTTCCTCTGAGTGGTGCATATTTAATGTGCAGTTTACTATTTTTTTGTAGCGTACCACTGTTGGTGTGTAAATACTTAGCTAATTGTGCTCTGTGGCTGTGAAGTGAAAAAGCAGGGACGGTGTTTAAAAGGCTGCCTGGTTTTGCTGACATTGAGAGTTTACAATGTGGGATAGACAGGATCTGTGTCAAAAAAAAAACGGACCTTTAGGGTTGGTGTCAGTCTGGACTGGAACGCCCTCTGATCAATTGGCTGCCCATTTGCGGCGTATTTGTGGGAGCCAGGGTGCCATAACGGCACACACCCAGAATGAAGCACAGCAGGTACACCATCTTAGCAAAGCCTTTGACTCAAATCACTTCAGTTAGAGTACTTTTTAAAAATGGAATTGATGTTAAATATTGGGATGCACAGATATACCATCCGCCAAGTTATGCGTTTGTAAAACGTATCCCAGAAGTATACATTTAAGAAACTGATCCTCTCATTTAGTTTTCTTGCTGTAACAGTAGCGGTGATAATTGCACGTGCAGAACAGCAGGTATGATACCTAACAGGCATTCAGTGGAAAGTGTTGAAACTTAAGTGTTGAACAAAAGTGTTGTCTAATATCTGTTATCCTCAAGGGAAATGTACTTACCCCATACAATGAAATTAGAGATTATATGAAAGCATATTGTGGCGAGCCATGGAGTCGGAGTCAGGTTTGCTTCAGGGTAATAATTTATTGAAGAGCACAATCTCTTATTTCTTCCTTCCTCAGCGTACAGACAGAACAGACTACGCGCGCTGGACTGTAGCCAGCTTTATAGCCCCTGATATGCAAATGAGCATGCTAACAAAGGCGACCTCTAATAGGTGCCTTGCAGCTCACCTTAACCAATCACACGTAATCCCCTCAGTCATACTCAAAAACAACCGTTGGCCTCGCTCGAACATTCTATAGAGCGGACCTGGTTGAGCGCATGCTACCACATTTAGCTGAACTGTATACGACTGTTGTTTATCACAACAGTCGCCGTTCTGGCGGGAGGTTGTATTCAAATATTAACCGCCATTGTTACTGTACACGTCAGAGCTTCTGAACACGCTCTGATCATGTGATTACATCAATCATCATTCGTGCACTGGGTCTGCACAGCACAAGTACACATACACAATTCGATATACACAATAATTTACATCACTTGTAATCGCCCCGGATCGCCACACTGCCCCCACCTAAGGGGTCAGCAGTCCCCTGCGACCCCTTAAACTGTCCGCACTCACGCACAAAGTCCCGGAAGCGGGCAGGAGTTCTCCGCTGGCGAGAAGGGCGATTGGGGCCCTCAGCTGCCGCTGGGTTTTCTGGTGGAGGAGGGGTGGGCGCACGTAAAGCGGGTTGATCCTCGCCGACGCCCATCCCCTCCTCAACACCGTCCCGGAAACGGGCAGGAGTTCTCCGTGGGCGAGAAGGGCGATTCGGGCCCTTAGCTGCCGCTGGGTTTTCTGGTGGAGGAGGGGTGGGCGCACGTAAGGCGGGCTGATCCTCGCCGACGCCCATCCCCTCCTCAACACCATCCAACAGCGGCCGGTAAGGAGCTAGACGGTCCCGGTGAAGCACCACCAGTTTCCTTCGGCCGGGCATGCGCACTCGATAGACCACCTCGCTAAGCCGGCCCACCACTTCACCAGGGCCCCGCCAATGCGACTGCAATTTCGGGGACAGACCCTTCTTACGGATCGGACAGTAGATCCATACCTTGTCTCCGCTGGTGAAGGGCTGCCCCCGACAGCGCACATCATACGCTCGCTTCTGCTTAACACTTGCGGCGGATTGGGCCTGGCGGGTAAAGCTGTGGGCGGTCTCCAGGCGCTCGATTAAGGCCCGTGCGTACCCGGCCTCTGACTGGTGGTGCTCCGTTGGTCCGGGCGGGGCTCCGAACACCAAGTCGACGGGCGTCCTCAGCTCACGCCCGAACATGAGCGCAGCGGGGGAGCACTGACTGCTCTCCTGCACGGCGGAGCGGTATGCCCACAGGACCAGGGGCAAATGGCGGTCCCAGTCCCGCTGGTGCTGGCTGGCTAGAATTGCTAACTGGGTGGCCAGTGTTTTATTAAAGCGTTCCACAAGCCCGTCGCTCTGGGGGTGCAACGCCGTAGTGCGGGTTTTGGCCACTCCCAGCCGCTTACACACAGCCGCCAGCACCCGCGACTCAAAATTTCGCCCCTGGTCGCTGTGTAGCTCCTCGGGGGCTCCGAACCGGGCGAACATCTCAGTTACGAGCCTTTCCGCCGTCGTGTCCGCCGATTGGTCCGGCACCGCGTACGCCTCGGGCCACTTAGTAAAGTAGTCCATGGCCACAAGCACGTAGCGGTTGCCGGACTCGGTGACGGGGAAAGGCCCTAAGATGTCTACCCCGACCCGTTCCATCGGAGCTCCCACGACGTACCGCTGGAGGGGGGCTTGCGACCGCTGCGTCGGCCCCTTCTTGGCCGTGCAGGCGTCGCAGCAGTGGACGTGCAGCTCCACGTCCCGGCGGCAGGCAGGCCAGTAGAACCTCCTCCGCAGTCGGTGCAAAGTCTTGCTGATGCCAAAGTGCCCCGCCCCCACAGAGCCATGTACCAGTCCCAGTACCTGAGGGCGGAGCGCACGGGGCACCAGCAGCTGGAGGAGGTCCTGGTCGGAGCCGGGGGCCTGCCACCGCCTATAGAGCAGCCCATCCTGCGACGTCAGGCTCCCCCACTGACTCACGTAAGCCTTTACAGCTGGGCTACTGGCCGACACTTCCCCCCATGCAGGCCGTGCCCCTGCCGTGACCCAGCTCCGCACCTGCTGCAGCTCGCCGTCGCCCTCTTGCGCTAAGCGCAGGTCCTGCTGGCTAAGAGGCAACCATTCAAACTCCCCCTCTACAGCCTGAACCTGGCATGCTATCTCCGTCACCTGCTCTCGCTGCTCGGCTTTAGTGCAAGGCCTACAGTCCAGCTCTGCACAGGGCCTCCGGGAAAGCGCATCTGCATTACCATGCAGCTTTCCGGGCCTGTGCTGAATCTGGAAATCGTACTCTTGCAACAGCTCGAGCCAGCGGGCTACCTGGCCTTCCGGATCTTTAAAATTTAAAAGCCAGGTTAGTGACGCGTGATCTGTCCTAATGAGGAAATGGCTGCCTTGCAGGTAAGGGCGAAAATGGCGAACCGCTTTGACCACCGCTAACAGCTCGCGCCGAGTAACGCAGTAGTTTCGCTCTGCCTTGCTCAGCGCGCTACTGTAGTAGGCTACCGCTCGTTCCCCGTCTGGTCCCACCTGGGAGAGTACGGCCCCGACTCCGACATTGCTAGCATCCGTGTCGACGATGAATGGTCGCGCGACATCCGGATATGCTAGAATGGGAGCCGCCGTTAGGGCGTCTCTCAACTGGTCAAAAGCATTCTGGCAGTCCCCTGTCCACTCGAACTGTTGACCTTTATTGGTCAAGCGATGAAGCGGACTAGCCAGGGTGGCGAAGCTCAAGACAAAGCGTCTATAGTACGACACTAGCCCCAAGAAGCTCCGCAGCTCACCCACATTGCTAGGCGTCGGCCATTCCCGCACAGAAGCCACCTTAGCTGGGTCAGTGGCTACACCCTGCTCACTAACGACGTGCCCCAAGAAAGCGGTCTCCCTCCGGAGCAGCTGACACTTTTTGGGATTGAGCCGTAACCCAGCCCGGCCAATCTCAGTAAGCACGTCGTTTAGATGAGCGAGGGCTTGCTCGAAGTCGCTGGCGTGTACTAAGAGGTCGTCCAAGTACACGACACAGGAACTCCGCGGGACGGACGACAGCACCCGCTCCATCAGTCGCTCAAAAGTGGCAGGGGCGTTACAGAGCCCGAACGGCATGACCCGGAACTGCCACAACCCTTGCCCTATGGTAAAAGCTGATTTTGCCCTCGCTTCCGGGGACAGCCTTACCTGCCAATAGCCACTGCGGAGGTCCAGCGAGCTAAACCAACTGGACCCCGCGATATGGTCTAAGGCCTCGTCAATACGGGGAAGTGGATAGGCGTCTTTCTTTGTGATCTGATTAAGACGCCTATAATCTACACAAAAACGCCACTCCCCGTCCTTTTTCTTAACCAGGACAGCAGGGGCCGCCCATGGGCTTTCAGAAGGCTCGATAATGCCCGCAGCTGCCATCTCCCTTATCTTGTCCTCCGCCACCTCTCGCTTGGCTAGAGACAGCCTGTGCGGACGTAACCGAATGGGCACAGCCGAACCAGTATCAATCTGGTGTTGAACCAGTTCGGTCTGTGTGCATTCTTCGTCCCGCACAGCGAATAGGTGAGTGTAACGGACAAGCAGGGCTTTAAGCTGCTGGCTCTGCTGCGGTGTGAGCCCTTTGCTGCTGCGCGTCCATAATGCTAGGACGGCTTGCAGCACCCCCGCAGAGGGCTGGGTAGCTGAGGCTAGCCCGCCCGTCTGCGGTGGTACTGTAACCTGAGGTGGTACCACGGTAACAAGCGGCGAATCAGCGGTGGTCATGGCAAGCACAGAACTGGGGCGACAGTGTTTGGGGGGCACCCCAGGGCATTTAGTTCGGCGGGCTGCTTGTAATTCACATTTTGATCGGAGGCCCAGCGTTTCGGTACCAATAGTTATCGTTTCGGCTATCACATTTATGCTAGTTCCCCACAACGCTAACAAATCCAAACCGATAATACATGCATCTTTTATATCTGCTAACCAAAACTCGTGTTTCACTCGCTGGGCTCCTGCACACACTTGTAATTGTTTACTACCACGCATGCCCATCTTCTGCCCAGTGACGGAGGTTAGCTGGGTAGAGGTAGGGGTCCATGCACCCGAAAGCAGCCCGCTAGTACCCCGAAGTACCCCCGGCCTTACCAGGGAAATAGTGGCTCCGGTGTCGACCAGCGCCCAGCAGGCTTGTCCGTCCAAACTGCAAGGCAAGTACAGCCCGGTCTTCGTCCCCAGCCTGCCAATACGAGGCTCGGCCTCGTGGGCCTGTTCCTCTGCTCTTAAAAGAGCATCAAACGGAACTTTTGCTCTTGGAATTTTTGCTAGGATAGGCAGGCTGGGCGCGTGAGTGCTGGTTTGGGGTCGGGCCTGGTTGAGGAGGAGTGTGGCATGGGACGGTGGTCTCCTCATTGGGCCGTCCCGTCGTCGTTTCCCGTCGGCTGTGGAGCTCTCGCTTTTGGCGCAGGGGCGGTACAATCGCGGGCGAAATGCCCCGGTTCGTCGCACCGGAAGCAGCGTCGCTCCCGTTCCGGTCGCTGCCGCGGTCGAGTTTGGTTCCGCTGGACCCATCTCACCTCCTCGCCGTCCTCGCAGTCGGCAGCTCGGACCCGGGGCTTGTTAGCCGGGGTCCCGTTGGGTGTGGTGCCCAGGATGAGCTCCAGTCGCTCGGCCTCGCGAAGCGCTGCGTCCAGGGACTCCGGTTTGGCGATGCGAACCTGTTGTTGTAGGCGCTCCGGAGTGAGGGCCTGCGTGAAGGTCTGGCAGGCTAGCTCCTGCTGGCCTGCGTTGTCGAGTTGAGGGTAGCCGCGGCGAGCTAACAGCCTGATGTCGGCGGCGAGGACGCTGAGGCTCTCCGCTCCGGTCCGCCGTCGCGTGGCGAGCTTCTCCCGGCTCACCTCCAGGAATTGCCGCTGTCCGAACCGGCGTTCCAGCGCTGTCATCAGTGCCGGTAGCGTCAGTGGTTCGGCGCTGTCCAGGTCTAGAAGCACCTGGCAGGCCTCGCCCTCCAGGGCTAACGCTAAGTGGGTGGCTGTCTGGCTCTCGCCCCAGCCATTGTAGCTAGCTGCGAATCGTACCTGGCTTTGGTACGACTCTAGCTCACCCTTTCCCGTGTAACGGGGTAGCTTGATCGCCGCCTTTGACGGTGTGGTCGGTCGCTGCACCGGCACCGCCGTCTGGCTCGGCCTGGAAGCAGGGGTGTCCTCGTTGGCTTCCAGCCGACCTACTTGCGCTCCGCTTCCGGCCGCGGGGTCAGCCACCAGCGCGGGCACCTCCGCCTGGTCTGTAATCGGCCTCTCTCGCTCCGGTCTTGCGGCGCTGGCTCCTTCGGGGAACCCGCCGGGTCTACTCTTGGTCCGCTTCGCAGACGCTCCTGCGATAACGTCCATCTGCCTGGTCACCTGACGTTCCAATTCGCGGATCTGTTCCCAGATCGTCCCGCTTCTGACACCATTGTGGCGAGCCATGGAGTCGGAGTCAGGTTTGCTTCAGGGTAATAATTTATTGAAGAGCACAATCTCTTATTTCTTCCTTCCTCAGCGTACAGACAGAACAGACTACGCGCGCTGGACTGTAGCCAGCTTTATAGCCCCTGATATGCAAATGAGCATGCTAACAAAGGCGACCTCTAATAGGTGCCTTGCAGCTCACCTTAACCAATCACACGTAATCCCCTCAGTCATACTCAAAAACAACCGTTGGCCTCGCTCGAACATTCTATAGAGCGGACCTGGTTGAGCGCATGCTACCACATTTAGCTGAACTGTATACGACTGTTGTTTATCACAACAGTCGCCGTTCTGGCGGGAGGTTGTATTCAAATATTAACCGCCATTGTTACTGTACACGTCAGAGCTTCTGAACACGCTCTGATCATGTGATTACATCAATCATCATTCGTGCACTGGGTCTGCACAGCACAAGTACACATACACAATTCGATATACACAATAATTTACATCACTTGTAATCGCCCCGGATCGCCACAATATATCTAAATATGTATTAAGTGAACAAATGGGCATATGACTGATATTGAAAACACACCACAGAAAAAATATTAGCAGTCAAATAATCGTTTAGGCAGGGCCTGACTGTAATCCACTTTCTATTCGGGGAGAGAGATAGAAAGAGCGAAAGAGAAAGAAAATCACTTCCTCCGGCAGCTTTTTCAAATTTGAGCTTGCGATACTCGGCCAAAAGCCACAAATTGCCTCCCTCCAGCAGCAGAGAATTAGGGAACAATTTTGTGTTTCTATAAAAAAAAATGAGAGAGAAACGAGGGGAAGAAATGCAGCCTGCAGCGGGGACCACCAGAGCAGGCGGGAGTAGGCTATACAGTGAGTCGTTCAGTGCTGCACCCTTGCAGCTCTTGACCGAGAGGCCTTGCGTTCGAGCCCCCGTGTAGCGCTGTTTCTGTACCCGTGCGTCTGTCTCACGTTTCTCCTGTTCCCACCTCTAATAATGATACACGGTCCAAGATGTTACATATTAAGCAATATCGGTAACATGATCCCAGCTTGACACGACTGAGTGCTGTGTGACAATCGCAAGGTTTTCTGGGGCACTTTTAAAATTCCATCTGTTTCTATCCATGTTTTTCTCATCTCGTACACTTTCCAAAATACAACTCCTCTTAAATATATTTCCAAGCCGTAATTTACCACTACAAAATGGACAGGATGTCGAGAAACGGAGGCCGGATGACTGATTAGACTACACACTTGGAAAGTGTAGTCTTGATTTCTGAGGAAATTCCTGATTGACAAGTGAAATCACTTTTATCACACTGGAACATTAATTGGAGCAGAAAACGGCAAGGCCAAATAATTTAGCTGCTCTCTTCAAACCACTCGGATGTGTGGATAGTCTGTCCCGGCCCGGACAATTCGTTGAGCCCCCGGACGTACATTAATTTTTATTTTGGTTCCCTTTTTTTTTTAACGTTTCACGTACCGCGAGTCTTCGATTTTTTTTTGCCGCGTGCGCAAACAACGCTCGAACATTTTGCATAAAAAGAGCGATCCGCGGTATCTATCCTAAAAACAGCTGCGTCTTTAAAAAAACGACACGGGAGTGCGCACACGTGAGTGTGCTTTCTGCATTCCCCTTCTGCGGCAGTGATTCCCCCCCCCCCAACCCTCCCCAAATCCCACCTGAGCAGTGCCAGGTGGTGGCAGGCTGTGTGGCCTGGTGAAAGGGTGGGACGTGCCAGCGGAGAGAGTGGCACCACAGAACAAAAGGCCAGCAGGGAGCCAGCAGAGTACAGGGGAAGGCATTAAGCACTGCAGAATACCACCCAATGTGAAACATATAATGCCTGGATAAGCATTAAAACCATGATTTCTTTTTTTTGGGGGGGGGGGGGGGTGGTGGTGGTGAGTGGTGATGGTGTAGTGAGGGGGGTTTGTCCATTTCATCGTGTGTAATGAGGCTGTGATTTCTGGCCCCAGCAGAAATCTGGGATGTAACTTGTTGCATGATGTCACACAACCTGGAGTGGCTTTACACAATGGTGTTGTGTTTTTCTGTTTTTTAAACATCTTTTTAATGTTTTACTGAAGCATTGACTTAACTGGAAACATTTCTGGCATCACATGGAGGAGGGAGAGGGCAAGGAGGAGGAGGAGGAGGAAGGCTGGTGTTTTTAAGGAGCACATCCCACAGGGAATGGGTGGGGGAGGGAGAAGCGGTTGGGAGGATTGAGGTCACTGGAATTGTCTTCTACTTTTGGGAACTGCTGGGAGACCTGGGACTGTGCGCTTTCTCATCACTGTCAGTTCTCCGTTTGGCTTTCCCTCTCTCACTATTCCCCCTGTTTCTATGATGCTTTTACACCTCACTTTAGCAATTTCACTTTAGCTCCCTCTCCATCTCTCCCTCTCTCTCTCTCTCTGGATGGCTCAAGTGTGAGCTCATTTGCCTTCTGGGTGGCTCTGCTGTTGCATGTCGCTGTCATCTGTCAGCGCTCTGGTGGTGGGGGGTGGGTGGGGGGGGGTCCCCCGGTCCCCCTCCTTCCTAAAACATGCCCGCAATCCTGTCTCAGCACCCACCTGCATAAATCCTCAGATAGCTTTAAAACAGCACAGGGCGGCGTGGCCGTGCGCTTTCTACGCCCTGTCTGTGGCGTGACGCGCAGAGAGGTTGGGGGGGGGGGGAGTCAAATGGGCCAGAGGATTACTGAATAAAGGACAACTATGAGGGGACAAGAGACCGGGCCTGTGTGCGTGTGTGCGTGTGCATGTGCGCATGCGCGTGTGCGTGTATAGGCGTGTGTGTTTTTGTATGCATGTGTGTGTTTGTGCGTGCGTGCGTGCGTGCATGTTTGCGTGCAAGAGAGATCTGCAGGCTGTTTCATCTAAACCCATTTTAAATAATTTTATTTTGGAACTAACCTATCCTGGGCTTAGTTTGCTACCAAACCAAGACTCCAGCTGTTTAACATTTATAGCATAATTGTATCAGGATTAAATTGTATTTTGCTTTGCCTTGCCTAGCTTTGTGTGTTGGTTTGTGTATATATTTGATCCAGCTACGAGCAATTTAAAAGAAGAACATACTCGTATCGACAAGTGTGTATCTTGCATTGTTAAGTGTGCAGTATTATATTATTTACAGCATTATTTATATAGGCTGTATATTCTGCTGGGGTGGTAATGTGTAGTAGGGATAAAGCGGCAAATATCAGCACAAATAGTTGCATTTCAGCAGAAAGATAAAAACTGGCCACTTCAGTGGCAGAACTGGCAAGAGGAGAATAATCCATGGTGCTCCTCCCTCTCCTTGGTGACAGAAGGGAACATTGGATTTGGGGAATGGATTGGCCTAGCCTGCTTTAATTGCATTAAAATATGAGATTAAACCGCTGCTCGTGAGCAGTTGGTACTCATGGCAGTATGCATGCCATAGGTGTGAGCAGTTGGTACTCATGGCAGTATGTATGCCAGAGGTGTGAGCAGTATACTCATGGCAGTATGCATGCCAGAGTGTGAGCAGTATACTCATGGCAGTATGCATGCCAGAGGTGTGAGCAGAAAGTGTAGAGTTTTTAGGTGCAGGCTGGACAAACTGGGCATAGCTGCTGTAGAGCGTTCCATTAATATAATTAGTCAAAATATAACACCATTTACTTTACATAAATTATAATATTGTGGTGTAGTGTGTGCGTGTTTGGAGATGATTTGCACAAAGATGCAAAGCAGTTTGACACTTGTAATTTATTTTACGGCTTATGGTTGCTTTAAGCCGGGGTTGCGGTGTGAGTCGTTTTAACATTGCAGTTGAGAAACGAGTCAAAGAATTGACTCATTTTCCGGAATGTACCAGGAAAAGGAATGTTGGAAGAGAGAAGAGGTGTGTGCTGGCAGTTGGTTTCCATCTTACGTGTGTGTGTGTGTGTGTGTCAGGAGGTGGTGAAGCTCTCTAATATGCACACACTATACCAAGAAAAACAGTGGGATCAAATTTAGCTTATTTACAGAGCAGGAACTGCACAGATCCACTGAACCTCATGTCATCTGAATGGGCAGACCGTCTAATCCATGTAAGATAAAGATTACGTTCACCTGCCCGACAATGATGCTTGTGGTCAAAGTAATGATTGCCCAGCAAGATGAGAGAACCAGACATTTGGTATTTGACATTCTCCAGATCTTCTGTATGTCTACTGTACATCTAATGTGCATCTCCTGTACATCTAATGTGCGTCTCCTGTATATCTCCTGTATGTCTGCTGTACGTCTACTGTCATCTCCTGTATGTCTACTATATGTCTACTGTCATCTCCTGTATGTCTACTGTACATCTACTGTCATCTCCTGTATGTCTACTGTACATCTACTGTCATCTCCTGTATGTCTACTGTACATCTACTGTCATCTCCTGTATGTCTGCTGTACGTCTACTGTCATCTCCTGTATGTCTACTATATGTCTACTGTCATCTCCTGTATGTCTACTGTACATCTACTGTCATCTCCTGTATGTCTACTGTACATCTACTGTCATCTCCTGTATGTCTACTGTACATCTACTGTCATCTCCTGTATGTCTACTGTACATCTACTGTCATCTCCTGTATGTCTACTGTACATCTACTGTCATCTCCTGTATGTCTACTGTACATCTACTGTCATCTCCTGTATGTCTACTGTACATCTACTGTCATCTCCTGTATGTCTACTGTACATCTACTGTCATCTCCTGTATGTCTACTGTACATCTACTGTCATCTCCTGTATGTCTACTGTACATCTACTGTCATCTCCTGTATGTCTACTGTACATCTACTGTCATCTCCTGTATGTCTACTGTACATCTACTGTCATCTCCTGTATGTCTACTGTCATCTCCTGCACAGAAAGCAAAGTGCTGTGCTGTGATTCTGGGACACTATCTTAAACATTGGACGATTCTTGTCTTGAAAAATCGAAAAATGCAAGGACCAATGTACACCAGGAATACACCTCTGTAGCCTGTGGCTAGATTCAATCAAATCATTGGCAGAAAGTGCCCCCCCCCTCAAGTCTGTTATTAATAACACGCCACTTTGTGGTTAGATTATCCTCCTGTGCAGCAGTCTGTCTGCCCTTCTCTCCCCTCCTCCATCCATTGCTCCCCTCCTTTTCTTCATTTTATTCTCCCCATTTATTCTCCCGCATAGTGCCCTGCAATATTATCAACACTAATGTCACCGTTTCACATATTGTGCCATATTTTGCCAGCTCTGATTTTCATACGCAGTTCCAGGGCGAAGCTGCTACCGTGCCACTGTAACTCCTCTTCGTATTACTTAAAGTATTTAAAGTAATTTAATGTATTACTTTTTTTTGTTCATGTTGCCTTCAAGATTATAACTGAGAAATCAATTTATGATGACACAAGAATTATCTGATTGTCATGTTTATTTGTTCTGGCAAATAACTATCGATTTTACAATGTGAAGAGAACCCCCGCAGCATTTAAGTCAGGGAGAACAACTCCGGTCCCGGAGTGCTGCTCTGGATGTTGCTTTTTGTTTCAACCAATTTGCTTAGTTTTAGTTTTCTGACAGCTCTGTCAACTACGCTGGTTCCCTCCTATATACTTGAGCACAATACAATATAGGATATACATTTTGAGTCTGCGACTGTACCTGGCGTTTGTACAAATGCCAGATGAAGATATAATGGATCTTTTTAAATAATTAAGAGCAGAAGTTGGCACAAAATCCTGAAATGGATCGGCCCTTGTTGCGCACCCCTGCTTTAAGTCGTTAAACTTTAACTTTAACTGGCGTGATAGGCAAGAATGAGCAAATAGCAATTTATTTCGTCATTCTTGTGTATCAGTCAAGTTACTACCATATAGGGTTCAATAGTTTGTAACGCATTCGAAACATTCTTCCCCTTGAAACAAACCAACTTTCTTCGCGAGAAGATCTCGAGACTGCAGCTGAGCCAGTTTGGTGTCTGAATCGTGCGTGCTTCTACCGCAGCGGGTTTCAGGAGGAAAGGTGGAGACGTTCACCTGTTCTCTATACACACAGCACTCAGTCGGAGAACTGGAGGGGAAAAAGTCACTTCTGAGTCCAAACCACCCATACGAGGCATATGCCTTCTCCGTAAGAAACCACACACAGACCCCGTAACGTCTAAACACACAGTTTACTGTAAATGTAAGTCGTATGTGGCGGATTCCCTATAGAGGTCAGGCTTCCATAAACAGGGCTGGTTTATTTTGGATAAAATAAAAAGATTAGTTGCTAAGACATTGTAGGCTAAAAAGTAAATTAGCCTATTGCATAGATTATTATTTAGACTCATTCATCATTTTCAGCGAACCTTCAGTAGCCTATTACGTTTGGTTTCCGAAGAAAAAAATCTATTTGACCTTTTCTGTTTCTGTTTTTGGCCCACCAATGACCTTGGTCTGGCATCAAAGTGTCACAGTTTATTATTGTTTAGCCTAGTACGACGTTGTCTTATCTTTGACATTGAAAAATGATGACAGCACGAGTCTTCCGAATTATAAGTGAATCATTTTTATATAGCCACTGCTGTTTTTCACAACAATATTAACACATTTTTATTTAACAACCTCTCTATTAATAAGGTTATTATACGCCTGCAAACCACGGACTGCATAGTCCATATTCACCATTTAAAAAATACATTGCACGTTATTAGCCTATAGCCTAACTATCGGGTCGTTATTGCAATATTAACAGATTTTCTATTTGTGATTTTTTTCATACCAAATTCTTGCAACTGGAAGGTGTCGCGAGGTTAAATTACGTGCATCACCCGGACCCAGGAGCTTTGGTCTTTAATCGGGTTTAATGTGGTAAAGTCATTGCGTCAGATTGGACATGGATTTTCAGAAGTCATTTCACACACAAGACTGCTGAGACGGGCCTTCGAAGTCTAAATGTGCCCAATTGAACTTAATGTGAAATGTCGAAATTCAAATAGGGAACGTATGCATTCATTAAAAATAAAGGTGGCCATCCGATTTGCCATCGATCTTTATCAGTCAAATCCACGAGGCATCTCCGAATAGTGGTTTTAATTTACTGCTCAACCATTCCGTGTAGCGTTCGCTATAGACTTCAGCCATGTTTAGTAAAATATATGTTTCCAACGAGGAAGATTTCAGCCTTATAGGTTCAATACATTGAATGTTTCCTTTTTCCTTACTTCGCAAATTAAACCTGAATAATGGGAACTTGCCAATTCAACCCTCCTAAATTTACAGTTTAGACATGTTTCACAGATACTCTTTGACATCGATAAAGCACTTCTCGTACTAAAATATTGTGGCTGAGTGCTAAAGTAGCCCATTGGAATAAAGGCCCGATCCGGTGTGTTTCAAATGATATTAGCCTTTTGGATTATAGCCGATAGAAAGGGGCCACAACATAAGCAAGCGAGATTGAGTTATGGAGTTTGAAAATACATTTGAAAACAAGAAGCTTAATTTTAATAGTTTTCTCCTTCTGCGCCCTTTTTTACTTTCTCATCTTGGAGTAATACAAGTGATTATTGTTTCTTTACAATTGGCCAGGCTATCCTTTATTCCATATGTTACAGGGCACAACTTAAAGCATATACGAAAATCATTGAAAACAGGCTTTTGCTTGGGAAACGCCATTCTTCTCGATCACCGTATATTATAGGCAGACTCTAATTGGTTTTTAACAGAATGCCAAAAACTCGTGAATGTATTGGTAACAGAAACCCAAATGTGGTTTTATAGAAATCACTCCATAAACATGACAGAATATTTTACAGTCTCCGAAATTAAATGTGTCACGCATATTTTCGCCTGCGTGGGGAATGGGCACAAGTAATCACAGTGTGTGGGCCGAAACTGACGGACGTGTTATTCCTCTGTGTGTATTTGCAAAGCTAATTGCATCAAGTCTTGACTATTTACATGAAATCAGTGTCGGCCGAGGCCTATGCTTGCGGATTTAAATTTACTGATACGCCTTCCACCAAGTTATTCATGCAACAAGCAGTTGTTGACATTTAATGTTTAATGGGTGGCTCAAATAAATGTTTTTCATTGTTTATAGTTGTATAAAAATTGGGCACAAAAAATAATTAAAATTTCAACGTCATTTAAAAAAATTATCTCAATACGTCCAGCATGGCTCTTTAATTTATTGGATCCTATAGGCTACGGGTTTTGATACTGTAAGTAATAGATACGTTTCCGACAATTTATTTAGTCTGGCATGAACTGTGTGCATATGGGCTAATGAAAAAAGCATAAGTATGTTTGGAAACTATTTTGACAATGACCGATTATAGTATTACTGTTAATAAGCAGCATCGCATCCTAGAGGATGTTGTCTATAGAGAACAACGCAAATAATTTAACAGCATGCTAAACATTTGAAATTATTCATTTTTGCCAAATAACCCAATGTAAATCAGCTTTGTATTTGTACACGCTTTTCAGGCTCTTTCGAGTAGTGTCTAAATGCTAAATTTCTGATTTTATTTGATTTAATCTCCCTGAACTTTATTGATTGCACTCAGTTTTACAAAAATATGTTGAATAGAAGCTGTCTATCCTTTGGAATTTCACACGTTTTCATGTAAAAAAAATTATGAAAGTCATCAATTTAAAATACATAACAAGTTATACAATTTAACGCCACTAAAAATTAACTTGTTTTATTTGAAAATGTCATCGTTCACGCCAACCATCGTCCGTCTGTTGTTACACAGCCCTTGACTTTAACTTGGCCTACATTTTCTGGTTGCATGCAGGGAAAATGACTGTTCTTCTATATGTTCTTAACATTCGAATACAATGGCAAATTACATATTAGAATTTTCGACCACAGTCCATAGTGCAATGTTAAATTAATCTGGACGGATTAATTTCATGGCTAAAAAGTGGATTGCAATGTTCAACGATTGTTGCCAGTGTTGACGAAGGCGTGCTTTGGAAACCTTTTTGCGCCATCGTTGATATCACCTGGAGATGTAGACGGTATCATTTCGAATATGACCAAGCGTGCTGTAGCCTACATTTATGCATGTCACGCAGAGCACTGGAAGTCAATTACTTAAACGTATTAACCTAATTTCACCTATATTGCCTAAATAACACATTGCCGAATTGTAATGAGTGTAGCCCTTTTTTAAATTTCATATGCTATGTTCAAACTTTCAGTCGTCACCCTTTGCCTATTCAAACTTTTCAGCTTCTACGGTCTTTTTCTTTTGACACGAATATATAGCACATTTCAGATGAATATGGAAACCTGCTCAATATCAATTTCCTTTTAGGCTAATCTTTCATTATTTCTTTCCAGCGGTTTGAAGTAGTCGATTAAATACAAAAGCCATGTTTATTAAAAGAAACAACAGCGTTTAATTATTTGAAGATGGACATCTTTTTGTGGGTGGGGGATAATTCACGGACAAACGCAGAGTCACTCAACCAAGTAAAACTGAGAGTAGCCGTTCAAAACCCCACGAGAATCGCATCCATGAAACGGATCTCTTCGGCCTATTTCGATAAATGAAACAATCAAAACTGTTCGAATTCCACTGAATCAATATTTGCCTCCAATCCAAGACCTGAAAAAAATCTAACTGTCTTTGATTTCTGAAACGCGGCTACTAGCTACTGCTTTCGGTCGCCTGTAACTGTTACTGAAGGTTTTAACTGCCAGTTCTGAGTGGTTGGTGCGTGGAGTTCGCTGGTATTCTTGCCGTGTAGCCGACAAGCTGCGGAGCCGCCGCGGCATGGGCTGGCTCGGTGGACACGAACGGAGAATTGGGGAGTAATGCCGATGTGAATGCGCAGCGGTTTGTGATGGACTCAAAGGCTAGGGACGGAAGAGGGTCAAAGCCCTTGGTGCCTAACGAGGTACGGGAGAAAAGAGTAGACAGAGCCGGTAAGATGCTCCGAACAGGTGGGGCGGTGAAAGCGCAGGGTGAGTTTGAATGGTGGTGAATGCCCAGAGGATATATATCCAGACCGGGCAGCTGCATACACGCCGCGGCCGAGCCGTATGTCCCGTATAAAATTTGCATCCCACTGGGGTCCAACGCTTGTTCCGTCAGCATTCCGA
Organism: Ilyophis sp. 1 JC-2022; assembly: GCA_022702515.1. NCBI lineage: Eukaryota > Metazoa > Chordata > Actinopteri > Anguilliformes > Synaphobranchidae > Ilyophis > Ilyophis sp. 1 JC-2022. Next base: position 89,900,778 of record CM040394.1, read on the forward strand.
ATTGGGACTGCTGCCGCTTGAAGCGCTTTCTCCGACGCAGAAAGCTCCCGTTCTCGAACATGTCTGAGGAATTGGGGTCCAGCGTCCAGTAGTTACCTTTTCCCGGGTTGCCAGGCTCTCGTGGCATTTTAACGAAGCAGTCGTTGAGCGATAGGTTGTGTCGGATTGAGTTCTGCCAGGCTGGGAACTTGTCTCTGTAGTAGGCGAAACGGTTGCTGATGAAGTCGCATATTTCCCCGAGGGTGAGACGCTTTTTTGGGCTCTGTAGGATAGCCATTGTGATCAGGGCGATGTAGGAGTACGGAGGCTTCACTGCCGGAGCTCTTCTGCCCGCGGCATTGGCACGAGTAGTCGAGGTGCCGCCGTCGTCCCTCTCAGCTTCCTGATGTCTTGGAGATTGTGACGCAGAGCGCGATCGAAACACTAGCCCGTTCTTCACCTTTCCCACAGGTAACGGCAAGTGCTGCTGTTTTCTGACATCCTTGTTTTCATCTCCCACTACGTCAATGTAGGATTCTTCCATGCGTTCAGTGTCCAATGTCATAATAACCGGAAGAGCAACCTTTAACACCCGTATCAGCGAGCGGCTCTCTTCTGAGACTGACAGATGCTCACGCGCTATCACCTTTGCGCTTTATTAGCGCGGACTAGTATAGCCTACACATACATACATCTAGTAAGTTACATAAAGTGCATGCTATCTCAGTTCCTGCTGCCAAAATATAACAGGAAAAACACACCTTTCAAAACCCACAAAACCAACGTATTTCCATAAACTAATAAAAGTTTTTTTTTAAATTGGCAGGGAATACATTTAATAGCCTATACGTATTGGTGAAAGAATGTAAAAAAAAAAAAACTAAAATCGATTGTCCCACGAGAAGTCCGCCATAATTTCTAACACAACTAGTAAAAAGACCTCGTTTCCCTTCTTGTAACTGTAACGGTAATGTGGTCAAGTGACTGTGATGTCATGACACTTCCACAAAAGAAGCTCCTATCCAGCATAATTCTTTAGCACCGCCCAGTATTACATAATTGTAAACCCGGAACGAACACCTGCGTGAAATTTAATCATGTAGCCTACTATATTTTAAAAGCTTATAAAGTTTACAAAAATATTGTTTTAATTAGCCTAAAAAGTAGTATTGCAATCCTATTTTGTTTTCTAATAATTCAAACAACAGCACCGGGAGATAGGAAACATATGAGTTGGCCAATAATCAACTGCATTGATTAAATGTAAACAATTTTTAAAAGGTTTGAGTGATCAAAGGCTAGCCTGTATTTTACGCATGTAGCCACACCAAAAACAAATCCACAAACAAAGCGGATTTTAGCTACTGACTGAATTTCAACCAAAAAAGTATTTCACATTCTAATGTACTTAATTATTTACTCTACTGATTTGCTCTAACTTCTCAAAATCTTCCGACAACTGGCATAAGAGAAATTTACTTAATGTTTGACTGACGCATCTGACATTCCTGAAGCTACAGGGTTGTCATTAAGCGTAATGTGCTCTACGGTATTTTCGCTTCAAGGACCAACCCAGAGTTGGTGGAAATTAGGGGTCATGTTCTGCGTAATTACATGGCATAGTTATCCTTTTGCGTCGTAGCTTATGTGGTAACAAAACCTGAAAATGCTAAATGGTACCCGGTGACCTTCCGAAAACAATGTCAGCTATTGTACCTTTGGACTATAGGCTACATCATCTGAAATAACTTGATTAGCTGAAAACATTTGAAACTATATGAATTGGTACTGGCGGCACTGCATGTCCTATTATGGATTAGTGTTTTTGATATCTCTTTTAAAAAAATTTTGTAACCTTTTTGCGGAGGAAAAGCCTAATGTCTAAACGCCTAGCCTAATCTAGACCTGTTTCAGACATTTAGTCTACGTGTTGACTGGCAGTATTTGTAACAATTTTCAACTCATTCTAATAGCACACAAATTTTTTTTTTCCTTTTTTGAATGGGAATAGGCTATAAACTAGTAGGCCTAAATAATATCATATTTCAACATTAAGAGGTGCATTGTAAGACTTACAAATTTGTTTTACAAGGATTTTGTGCATTTACAGCCCATAATGTATGTAGCCTAGATATCATAAAAATTAATTATTTTAAGCAAGGACATTACATGGTACAGGGGTCTTCTTCAATTTACGGCATTATAAAAGTGTTTCTGACGTGCACATATGGGGTTATGAAGCCTTAAACAGAACAATGCAAAACAGGCGAAAATTGGCCAAAATTTGCTTCTGCACAATGAGGTTAGTTTAATTTATTAGATGTCGATAATTTATTACGAATCATTTTTACACAGTAAAATAATTCAGCGTTAATTTAACTCGAATAGCCTATAGTTTATATGAGTCAAATATGGATCGATCAGAATAAAGTAGTCTCTCAGAGTCGATTTAACTCTGAACAGCTAATGCGCATATAGACCCCAATGTGTGGCATTAAGGCCCAACGTGTAGCGTGACTTTTTCGGTAGAAGGTTAATTCTTAGGACAGTTCATCCAATCATCAAAAACTTGATGAGCGCCTTCATACCGATTATCGCATTAAGAAATTTGACGTGGGAATAAACGCCAAATTACGCCAAAATAAAGAATAGAAGCCATAAGAATCGCTAACTTTGAAAGCATAATAAATGCCAATGTGTTGTTTTTTAGTTTCAGGAAAAAGTAATAATAATAATAATAATTATTATTATTATCAGTAGTTGCAGTCGTAGTGGTATACAACTCATATGTATTTTCAGAATCAGGCACAATATAATTCCTTGGATAGTGAAATATTAAGGTTTTTCAAGTCGAACCAGTTGAGTCATCAGAACATATCTCTTGTATGCTAATTGTGCAAACTGAAACTGAATTGTACAATTGGCATACATTTACAAATTGATTTTGAATAGCCTACCTATTTTAAATAACCTTTGGGCAATTATAAACCCAGCGGCAAACTCATTAACAAGACACAAATTCAAAATTTCGGTTCGTTGGAGCGTAACATCATTTTGACACAAAATATTCTGTGAGAATGCATGGAAATCAGAGTGATCCCCCAAATCCTGCCACGCATCAAATATTTGTCAAACCAGGATGTTTATTTAAATAGACTTCCTTTGAACAGTCATGTACTGGAAAATAACTGCAAACTCAGAAACTTCTTTCATTGCCGCGTTCAGGTCTCTGGCGGATGTCTGAGCTCATTTTTACAGCTGCTATTTTTGGAACAGATCTCGTGCCGGTAATTATCATAAACCTCGGGTTACCTCGTGAACCCTGGGCGAGCGAGAGTCTAACCGAATGTCCTGAAAGAACGTATACAGGCCTGTTTAGTTTAAAGGTCGAAGTTCAAGATTTTCACTTTGGCAAGTAGTATGAAAGGAGAATGGGAGATCACGGGAGCGCGTTTTCTTGTTAGAGAGCTCAGGGCTGTTTACCTTAACAAAAGAGTCTTTTGTTGGTGTTTTCCGAATTTCCTGCCTGTCCCAGAGGTGCGGACGGCAGGAGTGGCTTGGGTGGCCAATGGTTCTGGCAAAGTTGTGCACATCGTTTCCTAAATGCATCACGCCTGTCTGCTGATTGAAAACAGTCCCGAAAGTAGAGTTGTATGGTTCCAATAAGAATAAACGTGGGCTATTACAGATTTTCATTGATATGGCGCTGTTAATTTGCTCGATGACGAATGCAAGCTTTATTCGTTTTCAGTAACAGGAACGGATTATGGGCTATATATTTCAATGAAATATGAAGTCTCCCTGTCTGGCACAGCAACATGTCGTTTTGGGTTAGCCCATTAATGTCTGGTTAAAACAACATCGTTTTTTTTATCCGTGCGCATCTGTGAGCGGGGTCACTGGAAGATATGAATTCATAAATCTTGGAATAAAATAGGCAAGATCTTAATTGGATTAAACTGACACCGGAGCAGAAAGTTCCAGCAGGTCAGTCATATTGTGTTAAAACTACCCTGTGTTCTGTGAATACGTTTGGATCGAAGCGCATGCAGAATAATCGCGTTCTTATTTCATCTCTGATTTTCTACGCCTGTTAATCAGAACACACTGTTAGTGGATTTAGCCTAAATACAGTAAGAGCAGAAACAGGACACAGTGTTCAGTGGTTAGAGCGCTGTATTCTGTCGGTATAAAATTACGCATTTGAAGTAGAATCCAATTCAAGGATGACACACAAGTTATTTTTCCACCGATACTTTAGGAATAATGATTGATCGTTGTCTTTGTAATCTACGGTTGGCATAGCTATTGTCTATTGTTGTGGGCTACATGTTATTTACATGATTCCTTTGTGACTCTTCACTTACAGTTGTTGAAAGGAGCACTAGATTAGCTGACCAGATGTACAAACCAGAACAAGGCAGAGCAGGACTCTCAGATAAAGTTACTACTTGACTCACATTTTTCTATTTTGACTGCGTTCCCTAATGACTCACTAAGTTGGTAATTGCATGTATCCCAGATATCCTTTACCTATAAGTAGCCTACAGCTTACACTGTAAGCCGACGCATCTTGTGTTTTCCAATTATTCCTTGTAGTGTCTATGAACTTGCGGTTTTCTGAGTGCAGCATCAGTTTAAGCGGTTTCAAAAACAGAAGTAGAGCAATCGCTCTTTGATCATAACTGTGTTTCATTGCGCAGAGCTGAGGCTCTAATTATACGGATTTTCTGTGGATGTCACTCCAAACACGTAGGCTAAAGACCTCGCGAAAACTTCCTCAATTTTCTGAAGTAGGCTACAATACAAGACGGAGAAGCGTACGGTGTTGATTTAAACGAGCCATGACCTCATCCACGTTTTGACAAGTGGAAGGTCATCTGTAATGTAACTTGAATGGCCTACACATAACCTATATAAGTAAGTTCAGGCCTACTGACCGTCTGCTTTTTTCAATAATACGTACAAATAGATGATTTGAAGTTTCAATGAGTAAACTTTAAATGAAGTTTAATTAGTAACTTTGACAGGAAGTTATCATATACTTTAACTGGGGGGGGGAGCACTGTCACGAAGTAGGCCGAATCGCTGGTTATTGGTTTCAGTGATGTAGAATATTTCCGTCGCCGAATGGTGTCCCCTTGATCATCGAAAGAGCTGCCATCTTGTGGCAAAATGCGCGCATTACATGACGTTTTGTTCACGCTTCCTACAATGTTACCGCAAAGGAAAATACAGAGGGCCAACGTACCACGTTCCGTATTTTGAGTCGATGCATTACGACACGTACACGCGCAATACAAGTTTATATGAACATTTGTTCAATATATAAATCTTTCTCTCCACAAAGGAAGTGGTTGCTTAAATTGATAGTCCACTATCTGGACTATATATAGTTATTGTATTGTATTGTTTTCGATTGGCCCAGGCAGTTCATGCGTGCAATGACGATCTGCTGGTTTCACAGTATTGGGTTTCAGGACATTCAAAATAAAAAAAAGAGTACTTATTTCGTTCTCAGCAGAGTGATGGTTTGAGGCTAGTTTGATACCTCAGACCCTTGGTAACTTACAGCCATTTAGCCAACCATGTGTTCCATACTATTCCCGTGTAATGTACAGTTTAATCTAGTCACACCCCCCAATTCCCATAGAGATCCATTCAAATGCAGAGACTATAGTATCGCTTGTAAGAGTACCTGAAAATAAGATATCAAGAGTTTTTTGATGTTGTTGGGTCACAGACACCAGGAAGTCATGACATGCAAAGGATATGCGACCAAATATTAAATATTATAACTTTATTAAAGTTTGTGTTAATTTGTCCAATTACTTCTGGTCCCCTAAAATAGGGGGGACTGTGTATACAAATGGCTACAATTGCTACACCGTTCACCCAATATGGACGTAAAAACCTTCTGGTCTGCACTTTAACCTCATAGTCACTGTTCCATTTAAAATCCAATGTGTTGGAGTACACAGCCAAAAATTGTGTCACTGTCCAAATACTTATGGACCTAACTGTACATATTTGTAGTATTGCAAGTAGCATATACTAATTTAATGTAAACTACTGCAACCAAAAAAACCTAACTTGAATCATTTATACATGATGTGCCAATAAATGCATCACATTTTGACATGCATAAATATCAAATAGCCTGCATTCCTTAAATTTAGGCTTTAAAAAAATAAGTTTTTACCACCAGGAAACTGACAAGCATGTAACAGTCCTTGAAAATGAGCCTCTTTCATGAAAGGAAGCCAGACCGTTTTGCACAAATCTATTGTTTATTGAACACTTCAGCGGAACAAGAATGATCATCTTCATACAAGTGAGACAGAGAAGAGACAGACTGAGACAGAGAAGCATCAGCACTCGGGTATGTACAGGCCTGTTTCCCCTTTACTGCATGTGAACCAGCTAAACTAGCCAGAGAGCAGCCTCACCTGTCAGACTGATACAGCTCATGATACTATTGAGTCTGATCAGGTTGACACTCTGGTGTGAGATAAGTCTGCCTACCTTCAATGGATGTGATTTCCTAATAAAAAAACAATGGTCAGTTATTTAATCTCTTGAATCATATGTAGGCGAGGTTCCGATTGGCGGTGTCAATCCGAGCCAACTCAAACACTGACCTACGATATAATGTTGGCTAAAGCTTGCCAGAACAAACCAAATTGCAGTAAATCAGTCTCACAAAGTGTAACTTTCCTTTCCCGAAAATTTGGAAAGGTGTGCATTTGAGGTTGAGACTATTCACTCCGATCGGACTCTAGCTCAGGGGTGTCCACTCTGATCCGAAAAGGAGCGGTGTGGGTGCAGGTTTTTGTTTTAGCCTGGGACAAAGACACCTGATTCAACTAATGAACTAATCATGGTTTTCAATCAAGACCATGATAAGTAGAATCAGGTGTCTTAGCACTGGGCTAAAACTAAAACCTGCACCCACACTGGTGCCGTTTTCGAATAAGATTGGACACCCCTGCTCTAGCTCCAGGCCAGTGTTTGTGTCCTCTCATCACTAATAGCAATATTCATAATCATGTGAAAGTTCACCAGAAACAAACTCCATGCCTTCCTGCCAATCATGAAGATAATTCTATAGATTCATTGTTATTCTGTCACAGAAATAATTTGTACACTGCAGAGGTACAGCATTTATCTGAAAGGAGAAATTCAAGGTTTTACAACTGACCCCAATCACCTCTACATTTCAAAATCTTGCACTACATATGAATCAGGGGTGCACAAATAGAGACTGAATGCCAACAACTATTGAATTATCTCAATCATTTCTCCATTTGACCTCTTTAAGTCACGAGTTACAGCTGCAGCTGTGCTTGTATCTGTGGTAACTCTATTCCAATATAGGAGTGAACCAGCATTGGCGTATACATCTGTTTAGAAAACAGTACCAGACTAATTGGTTAGAAAATAAAAAGCATACACAACATATCCAGGCCCAGAGCTGGGCTAAATCCTGCACCCCTGTTTTTATTGGGGCTCAACAGAAGTCTACTAACACACACTCCTCTTCTAACATCCTCCCAATATGTCACAAAACCACAATTACTTCTGAAAGAATGTGACATATGCATCATGGTATACATGTATGTGGTGTATGTTTTGGTAATATACATATCTGTGGTGTGGGATGTAGGGCAGACCAGGGCTGTGTCCGAATCGGAGCCCTATCTACTGCTCCCTGTTTCCTGCAAACAGTGCACTGGCAGAAGTGTGCTGTTTAATGTGCACTGTTTAGCAGTCTGCGAAAAATATCCGCCATACTATTTTCCAACCGCACTGTGGAAGTGTCGTAAGCAGGTCAGAAGACGTCCCACCAGTGTTGCCATATCTGCGGTTTTACAGCTAAATTTGGATACTTTCAAAGTGCAGTCCTGGTTAAAAAAGAAAAGTGGCAAAGCACACACTTATTTTAAAAAGTAATAACATGATGATTTCTATTTAAAATACGTTGGTTTCGGTTAAAAATAGCCTATAATTAGGGCTAGTTTTGAGTCGCCATTTGGCTGGAAAGTCTTACAAGATCTGGCAACCCTGTGCCCCACTCTTGCGCTGCCATGTCACATGTTGTTTTTGTTGTATTTGAAGGAAAACGTCAGCGAAGCTGTGCTCAATTTCTTAAAACGAAGCTTCACGTCATATTTATGTGATCAAAATGTTTGTGTACTTCTTGAAAAGTGTGCTCCCGAATGTACTCAGCAAAAGTAAGTGTGTCATCCGGGTATTTGAAGTATACTGCAATTATAAAATTTTTCACATACTCTACGACTTTATCACCATCTACTCACCAAGGCTACTCAACAGTGTGGAAAAGTGCTGATTTGGACACGGCCCAAGTGTTTTATGTTATATTACATGGTATGTCTGATTCATTGTATGTGATACAATGTGTGTAATATTTTGTATATGTTGTGTGTGTAATGCAATATATATGGTACCTTTTGTATGTTTGGTGTATGTCACATGTGATACCATATTCATAGCATCCATGTAAGGGTGTGCAATATATTGTTTGATATGGCAGTTTAATTTTATGCACAATATGATTTTAAGAATATAGTGCAAATCAGGATTTTGAGACGCTGGTTGAATTAGCATTCACGTGCATGGCTAATGTGTCTGTCCACTCAGCCGTACCCAAGTGTTTTACACCTGAATCATCCAATCTTAGTTTTATATATATATTATATTGATCCTGGGATACGTGAGGATTATATTTATTTTTTTGAGGGAAGTGGGGTGGGGTGCAGAAAATCTGGGTGCTTTTCCAGGAGTGTCCCTCTGTATTCTAGAACCCGCTGCCGCTGCCTTCTGCGTCGTCCTTGGTGACAGAACGCTTGCTCACAGTTACATTTTCACCTTCCTTCCTAGCCTCTGGAGGCACTGTGGACTGCAGGCGGTGGCAGGACCTGCGGTGCTGCGGGAGGTCTTCCATGGTGGTCTCCGGTTCGCTGGAGTCCCCCTCACCAACCAGCAGAGCGTTGACAACTTCCCTGTCAGAGGGGCTCAGGGTCAGGCAGCAAGGACCTCCGTCCTCTGGGTCCTCCGGGTCCTCCACCATCATGAAAGCATCCCCCCACAGGTGGTCACACAGGTCACCCTTGTCCTTGTACATCTACCACGCCCACGGACCAGACACGCAGGGAGCAGATAATTTCATTGTACATCATCATCTGATTGCACATCAATTCAGCTGATTTACACATCTGATTGCACATCAATTCAGCTGTTTTACACATCTGATTGCACATAATTTCAGCTGATTTACACATCTGATTGCACATAATTTCAGTTTATCTACACATCTGATTGCACATAATTTCAGCTGATTTACACATCTGATTGCACATCATTTCAGCTGAATTGCACATCTGATTGCACATTATTTCAGCTGATTTACACATCTGATTGCACATCATTTCAGCTGATTTACACATCTGATTGCACTATCCTCCTGGCATAGCCTCACAGTAAAAGTGGTCATATTGCTAGAAATTGAAAGCGGACTGTTCTTGATTAAATGGATGAAATGACACTGCTGAGCCTCAAGGTGGCAGCAGTGATACAGCTGGGAGAGGGCAGAGAGTGGAAGGTTGTGATAATGTCACACATTATGCCACATTAACCCATATTATACTGTTTATGTGTGTGTCTGTGTGTGTGTGTCTGGAAGTTTGAGATGACATCAGAGTCAAGCTAAAACAAATTGTTATTTTGTATAATTTATTTCTTCTAAAATTCAGTTATATTTAGTTTTATTAAAAGACAAGCAAGTTCATAGTTATCTCTCTGCTGAAGAGACACCATTGCAACCTCCGCTATCGATACAGGACAGCACAGACAAGCATGTGCTCTTCTCTGAAGCACACAAAGTCAGCCACTGCTTCTTTATCATACCATATTTCACAAGTTTGTTTCACATAGACACAAGTCTGAGGAAGACATTGTGCAGCTGACCAGATGGGCTTGTTCTGTCCCTTTGCCAATCAGACTCTGCCACTCTCTCTTTGGCTAATCAAGTGGCAACTGGCTCTGTTCCTTTAGCCAATCAGACTCCAACTGGCTCTGTCCTTTAATCAGACTCCAACTGGCTCTGTCTTTTTCGCCAGAAATATTGTGCAGCCAGTCCTCCAGTGGCTGACTGACATCCTCTTTTCTCCTTAAAGCTGTGACCTCACCTGACCTAGCAGAGAGCTATGCTCACCTGCTGGAAAGTCACGCAGGGGCCAGTGCAGTTCACTCCCGCCCAGTCGGTTGTCCAGTTCCGTGTGCACGTCATGTCGTTCTTGCAAGCCTCAAACCTGACAGCAAAAGATTTTCAGCCATACCCATCACTAATATTACATTCAGTCATGAGCATTACTTAGAATTCAGCAATTATGCGCACTTAGTAAAACATTCATGCATAATCATTTTATAATAAAGTTATAAATATTTTATTAAGAATTTAGAGTTTAAGTCTCAGCCTATTGGGAATATTAAATATTCAACAAAGGATCTTTCTTTTCTCTTTCCCTGATTTTGGCTGGCTTTGCTTTATCAACGACTATTAATAAAATCAGTCATTGGAGCCCAGTGACCTACTTCTTTTCCAAAAAGCTTCTTAAAAATTGGCATGCCCAGCACCAAGATAAACACAGACCAATATGAGCCTGGTCCTGGGACAGTGTGAGCACAGTTTTTGTTGCCATGGTGACCTCACCAGTATGTACAGAAGCTGTGGCAGAGGGGCGTGGCCTGAATGGCATCTGGGCGATGGGGGTGGGGCCAGAGCACGGCATCCGGAGAGCAGCGGTGGAAACAAGCCGCGCGCTTCAGGAAGTCTTCACAACTGCAGGGCGAGAGACGAACAGTTGATGAACAGGAATAGAGAGGGGAAAAGAGCAGCAGAAAGGGAGGGAAGAATAGAGGGAGGGAGAAAGGGAAGGAGAAAGGGTGGTTGAGAGAGTAGGAAGGAGATAGAGAGTGGGAGGGGTGGATAGAGAGGGAGAGAGAAAGGGTTGAGGGAGAGCAGTTGCGTTTTTAAAATATTTTAATAAAACCATTCAGAAACAGTACATTCATGTCCATTTGCACACTGTAAATGTAGGCACACAGTACTTACAAAGAGATCAAGCTATTCATAGATAGCTGCTTTTGTGTATTGTAAAGATGAATCTGGATTTTACTCATGGGCTACACCCAATGGCCCTTTAACTAAAAAGGGAACAACCAAAGGCCATGTTTGTCAGGATTAAGGCACCACTTGCTCTTTGTTAGGTGTTCACTGGAACACTGTGCACTCAACTGATTGTATGCAGTCTGAGGTAAATAGCGGAAGGGCGATTAATTGTCAAGTGTATGGGATAAAGAGCTTAAGTGTGTAGTGTGGGGTTAAGTATGTAGTGTGTGGTTATTAAGTGTATAGTGTGGGATAAAGAGTATGGGGCAAAGAGTGCATTGTGAGGTAAGGGGTGTGAGGTTAACTGTGTAGTGTGGGGTTAAGTGAGTAGTATGGGTTGTGTGGTTATTAGGTGTGTAGTGTGGGGTCATTAAATGAGTAGTGTGGTGGAAGGGGTGTGTGAGGGGTGCAAGTAGATCTTACCTTGGGCTAAGAGAGCCACACCAATCCCGAGACTCATTGCCCATCACAGCGGCTGGGGAGCCTGTAATATCTTCAATGTGTTCCTGGGAACAGCAGGAGTCTGTGAGGATGAAAAGGGGAAAGGGGGAGTGTGTAAGAGAGAGAGCAAGAGCAGAGGTGGGTAGAGGGAGATATAGGTTCTATAAAAATGAGCCACTGTTTGCCTGGGCTGATGAGGAGTAACCACACCACACTAATCCTGTATGCCTTGCAATGGATACTGCAGGCTGCTACAAACAGTGATTACAAATTAAGCCTGACTCAGTTACTGCGCAGAGAAATAACATGGTTTTATTGTGTTGTAAAGACAACAGTTTTTGCTAATTCTGCTCAACACATCTTAGTCCCTCTCTAATATTCAAGTTTAATATTATTAATGTGGACATGCTAATACGGCATGTCCAAGGCCAAACATATATATATATATTTATGGAACACTTCACATATATGTTGTTTTTTATGATTACATTATGCCTTGCTGCTGTTCAAACTCTGACTTGATTACATGTGGGGAAAACTACTCGCGCACACTATAAGTGCTGTAATGAACTCACTGTCGTTGTACTGCATGCATTCTTCCAGGTTTGGCTCCGGACCAGGCTCGGCCTTGTGCCCACTGTCTTGCAGGCACGCCCCTTCCCAGCACCACGCGCAACCAATCAGCACAGCCGACACATATGCAACCAACATTAAGCCTTTGGTGCCACCCATATCTTCACTCTGCCAGTCGGCAAAATACAAGAAATATTTGATATCAGCACCTTGGACAGTCGAGAGTTCTGTCGGGAAACCCAATCAGCTGCAGTTAGTTATTCAACGCGAGACTATTACACGTGTATAAAGAGCAGATAAATGTACACACCTCATTTTTACATTTGCACTAATGACACAAAATGCCACGGGATAAACCAACCGTCCTGGTATAGACATGCATTCGTGAATCTACTCATAATATCCTTAACTGAAGAATTGAATCGCGGAGAAATAGCACTTGTCTTGACGAGGTAGAAAAATACAACTTGAATCTGAACCACATAAACTCCTCTCTAGCTGGTAACAAATTAGGTTATCGCTGTATTCCTTAAGAAGAATACCCTTTTAAAAGATACAGAAGCATGCTACCCAATAGCACTTCCGCTTTACGCATTTGAACAATATTATGAACTGAAGGACGATTTTATAGGAAGACAAAAAAGATACCAATTAAATCGTGCTCAAGACTTCGTGCTACCTACATATTATTATACTCTGCTCAAATAAATTAAGGGAACACTTAATCAACACAGTATAACACCAAATCAATTAAACTTCTGGGATATGGATCTGTCCAGTTAGGAAGCGTAAACGATTGTGAATCAATTTCACCTGCTTTGGTGCAAATGAAAGTGACAACAGATGGACAGGAGAGGCAACAGCAAGACAACCCCCAAAAGTATGGTTTTGCAGGTGGTGGCCACAGACCATTTCTCTCTCCTTATCCTTCCTGACTGTTTTTTCTCTAGTTTTGCATTTTGCTAGTGCCCTTGTCACTACTGGTAGCATGAGGCGGTACCTGCAGCCCATTCAGGTTGCACAGGTAGTCCAGCTCCTCCGGGATGGCACATCCATACGTGCCATCGCAAGAAGGTTTGCTGTGTCTCCCAGCACAGTCTCAAGATCGTGGAGGAGATACCGGGAGACGGGCCATTACACGAGGAGAAGTGAACAGGGCCGTAGAAGGGCAACAACCCAGCGGCAGGACCGGTATCTGCTCCTTTGTGCGAGGAGGAACAGGAGGACCACTGCCAGAGCCCTACAAAATGACCTCCAGCGGGCTACTCGTGTGCATGTTTTTGACCAAACTGTCAGAAACAGACTCCGTGAGGGTGGCATGAGGGCCCGATGTCCTGTAGTGAGACCTGTGCTCACAGCACAGCACCGTGCAGCTCGATTGGCATTTGCCAGAGAACACCAGAATTGGCAGGTTTGCCATTGGCGCCCCGTTCTCTTCACAGATGAGAACAGGTTCACACTGAGCACATGTGACAGACATGAAAGAGTCTGGAGACGCCGTGGCGAATGTTATGCTGCCTGCAACATCATCCAGCATGACCGGTTTGGTTTAATTGACTTGGTGTTATACTGTGATGATTAAGTGTTCCCTTCATTTTTTTGAGCAGTGTAGTTTGCTGCAGGACATGAAATTAACTTTTCCCACTCACTGGCCAGAGTGGCTTGTGGATTCTAAAAATCACCAGCCATTTTCATAATTTTACCAGCCACATTACCTTTTACAACATTACACAACCTGGTTGGTTATCTGCCAAAGTGGCTGCTAATGGCAAGTCTAATCGGCACATTTTCGTTGTTGTAACCTACTAGCTGGTACCTTTTATTTAAAGCACAACTTTTCCAATGCACAGTGTTGATATACGTATTCAGTACTGAATGGACACAGTCTATACTAACGCCATGAATTCTTAGCTTATAATATCAAAACGTTTGATAGCAAGCGTGTTAACATGTGTCTTTAACATAATCCGGCTCCTTGATAAACAACAAAACGACACAAGTAATTCAGAATAGTAGCCTCCTCAGACATGACGTCTATGACCATGAAAATAATGCATTTTGTCTGTTATTAATACAAAACAATTAAACAAAATGTTCCGTGTAACAAGTATATTAAAGAAAAAACGACAAAGACAAAAACGTTAACGTAAAACGGCAATCGATTTGCCTATGAGCATACTGAAGAAGCAGCCTCTCCACGGAACTCATGGTCCACATAACCGCAGGAAAACGAAATGAGCGGCGGACCAGAGCAACACCGGCTTTTGTGTACACCAACCTGGTCCCACGATAGCATACGTTCCTTATTCGGTAGTTTGGTTTCTTACCTGCACAGCTGCTCCTCAATATCTGTGAATGCTGGAATTTTCTGAAATGAGAAAATTAGAGAGGCGTTCTCTTGTGAAGTACACGCTTAGTTCTGTAACGTTTTAGCTGTTCTGTTCTATTCCCGAGCTCCTCCCTTGACACCTTTCGTTGTCTGTGTGTGGATTGTTCAAGGGCATCGGCTGTAGCCTACATGCAAATCACACCCCCGCCCCCCCTTTTTTTTTGGCACAGTTGTTCTCAGCCTTATTGATCATGGTTATTGTGATTGTTAAGTTTGGCAAACTTTTAAAAATCACAATCGAAGTATGATAACACTAAATTAACATCATAAAATGTACAACGACCTGATAGTCAGTTAGGCCCGCATCAACAAGTCTGCCCGTTGACCAGAAATAATAATTTGGAGGCTATAATATTAAAATTTCACTCTGAAATTGCTGTTTTGTTTTTATTTTAATTTATTTTTTGTTTTCTTGAAGTCGTTAATGTTGGATGGAACGTGGATGTCGTAGTAGGCTATGGATTTGATCGCAACACACATTTTTTTTCGTCTGCAACATATAATTTCTCACTCGATTCAGACTGATCCAGGTTGCCAGTGACTTATTTTCACGAATTTGGAGAGCTTTGGGAATCTATAGGCGGAAGATTAATTTCCCCTCGGCCTAGTAAACCGCATTATTTCCTGTCTCCACGTGACTACCGATCTGTGGGTCTGGCTGCTGCGAACGGTGAGTCAGCAGAGCTCCAGACACTTCTTAATGCTCCTCGAGCCCATCACGCCTGCATGGGGGCGATGTGCTAATCCCCGGTGGCACAGCATTAGCTATAACTCTCCTTGACAAACATCTTCGGAACAACCGAAACAGATGGCGCGTATAGTGCCCTAGATACTTTGATGCTCTCGGTAAAGTTTCCCCACCTCATCGTGATGAATAATTTAATTAAGTTAATAAATCAGATATCTGTATCAGCCATTCAATTCAAAGAACATTATTGGCATGAAAGTAATGCAACAATATTTCCGAAGCCATAGAGTTCATATACATGACTGAATAAGATTCAACATTTGATCGATTACAATATAGGGAATTACGTGTTTATCACAAATGTCATTTGTTTATGGATTTGCACTGTGCCGACACTCACAAACAACAGATGGGCTATTTTGCATTACGCAAACACTTTCACCACCGTGGTACTGAGAAGGAAATGTAAAGTCTGTCGGGTTTGTTTATCTTTTATCATGTCTGTCTTGTGAAGCAGGTATGCTGCACTGCACTGATGTTTGTTTTTGTATGTTGGCTTTCAGAATAATGAGCTATAGTGCTCACAAAAAATTATTTGTTCAGCAGGCAAATAATCACCTGTCCGCAAGGCCATTTGTTTCTCAGCCCGATTCTCATCTTATCCCTCTGTCACACACTGTAATAATGTTGCCACTGACCTCTTTATGTCAGAGCCACTCTTGAGCCCCAGCTGTCAACTGATTCCTGACTTGAGAAAAAAAAAAAACACATAGCAGCGAAATACAAAATTCAGTACAATAAAAGGTAAACAAATCTTTCATCATAAAGGTGGTTTATGCTTTAGACATTGAAATGAATTTATATGCAATACTGAAACAATTGATTGTTCATGGTGTAAAGTGACATCGGGCTTGCACTTTTTAATGCATAGCCCTGTCATGCACAGCCTAATGGAATATTAAATGGGGACAAGTCTATCCTGTTTGTCATGTGTAGGATGTGAGTGGCAGCAGAAGGTTGGATTTTGAAGAACAGGCGTATAGGCTGTGAGGTGAATCCGATCATACCCCCACTTCTGTCAGCTTGCTGAAACCGACGAATAGTAGATTATACCGTCGCCCACTTTCGTCCACACCAGCCAACTTTACGACGTAGCCTATTTGCGCGAACCGCTCTGCAGGTGCGAGCTCGGGCGTCGTGAAAAGCGCGTGAGCCCAGGCGACCTTGTTTGCTCTCGCGGATGAGATGCGGGAAGACAACCGATTTGTCTGTGTTTATTTGAAATGGACTAATGGCATTCTTTATGCAAGAGCTATTTGTGGACTGATGAAATGCAAAACAGCGAGTGGGGAAACAAAGCACAAAAACAGTGCTGTAGATATAATTGAGTCGAGCATGAGCATTTTAATATGCTGTCATTTGCCGGGAGGTCGCCGCTATTGTCCTTGGCTTGGCAAGCAAACCTAGACCTTCCCCGCCGCTAATTGCAGGACATTCGTTTCCACTATTTAGAGGTGCTTTCTCTGGTGTACTAACCTCTTTGTCGTTTTGTTAGTATTATGCATAAAAGAGAAACCAAAACATTCCGACGACACCTTTTTTTTTTGCAAGGCGGTGTTGGAAACGATTGAGCTGTTATGTTGCCTAACGTGCATGCGGCCCATTCTGCAGGGATAGCCTAAATGCACACGAACCTGAAGCACAGAAATTATGTCTCAATGAATTTGCTCAAAGATAAAGTACAGCATATTGTATGGCATATATAAATAATGTGACACCCCATTATAAAAGTCTACAATATAGCTAGAATATGGGAATTTGAAAAAAACATTTTCTGAGGGAAAGAAAGAAGGAAACAGAGGGCACAGGCACAGACTAATGATAACCAGTCACCTGTTCACCAGCACAGAGTCCAATGTGTTGCTTGCTGTGGTCAGAGGAAAAACAAATACAAGAGAGAATTTTACTTTGAAATGAACTTTATTCAAACAAGTTTTACCAGCACAAACAAATACTAAACCACGGAAGCAGTGCGTGATATCCGTCAAACAGCACGTCACGAAATATTACAAAGGAACAAAGCAAGGGAATGAGACAGAGGACAGAGAGAGGCTGCTCCGCCAACTCAAAAAACTCACTTTCATATTTTTTTCATATATATGATGAAGGTTTTGATGATGTTCTGTTGTCATTTGAAGTGACAAGTGGATGCAAAAAAAAAGAATAAAAATAACACTGTTCCTGCCACGGAAAAAATAAAACAACATGCAGTGAGGGAAGGATAGCGCTATTCTAGACTTATTTTCATAGTAATCTGACTGACAGGATCTTTCCCAAAAGGCACCCTCTGCACCTTCATGGTAAGGTTATGTCAAGCCAATGAGTCCAAATTCCCATATGAATAATGAAGTTATTGTTGGGCACAATACATTACTTTATACGAAGTAAAGCCCCTTTACACAGCATTTGGTGGCTTCTTGCTCATGCGTGCATGCTAAGGGTATAAGCATGGGTAAATGCATGCTCTAATAACCCCACCGGCAGCATCCTTGCTGGTGTTCTCTTATGAAAGGAACCTTTGCGTACCCAGGATGTTCCCATATATGGTCAGTCCTGTGTTTTCCAGCGCTGAGCTTGAGCCCCTCCCATTTCAGTCAGTCGCACCTGTTGTTTGGCATTTAAATCAGAATCTTGTGAAATGAAGTAGCAACACTGACCCAATTCCTGTTTATCTGTACTTTTCAATTGCTACGATACATCACCCACATTCTGCAATGAGGTTAATTTTGAGGGAGAGGGGGTTGCAGGTCCACTTACAATAAGTGTTTTTCTTCCTGTACAAGTACTAGAGAATGGATATTCAACTCGAATCCAAGTCCAGCCCTGGTTTTCTCTTTTCCCAGGTAATTAACTGAACAATTAGTGCTACATTCTTCACACCTGACTTCCAGGTAAAGGGAGAATGGAAACCCAGCAGTTCTCGGCCCTGGAGGACCATGACTTGAGTAACACTGTGGAGTATAAAGTAGGGGTGTGCAGGGATGCCACAATGTCTTTTGTGCGTTCCTTTCAATCAGCGGCCAGTTTAGGCCTATAAAAAACAAAGTGGGCGTGCTCTTAAAGCCAATCAGTGACTTAGTGAAACACACCAAATGGCGCAGATACTGTGGCGCTTCAGGACTGCAGTCTTACGCCCCTGGCATAAAACATGAGCCGTGGTAAACAACCCTTAAAGCGCGGTTTGTCTCAGTATGTTCCTCCCGCTAATCTGCAGTCGTGAGCAGGTTTGTTTATGCTGTTTTGGAGCACCTTCTGTCGCATGGGTTAATTGCATTACACAGGAGGTGAATGCTGCAGTGGTAGATTTATTACTACGGATAGTCACACTTTGACAAAGACAGGTAAATAAAGTAACCACGACAAATAAATATTTCTATAAAAATTATTTATCCAAGAAAAAAAATTCTGCAATATTAATTTTATGAAGATATGTTATTCATCCATATAATTGCCCATACACTTCTAGGTGGTTTAATTAAATTGGCATGATTTGCCTCCAGGGATGAAGTATAGAGCAGATACTGAACACTGACAGGTCATTTATTTGGCTCGATTGGAAGGTTGATTTAATCAAGTTAACAATCCACCATTTCCCGTAGGCTATAGCAATTGAACAGCAACCACCTGCGGACATCACCGCACTGCCCCCGTGTGGCGCCTACATGAGTGATCGCTCTACAACCAAATCACTTTTGATACCAAAGTTCTCCACGATTCAACTCACCGGATGATGGGTTGAAATACTGTGTTATACAATACATGTTTTCTCTCATTTTTGGAAGTAGGACGATCATTTTTCATTCGGTGCAGCTTCACAGGTTCTCTATCAGAACTTCGACGACAGTCCACGCCTGATACTAGATCATAAAGTGGAGATATTAGTTTAAGTACAGCATGAAAGTGGTTGCTCGTAATGAAAACTCATGGTCATTCTGAATGATGAAATCAAGCGGTACAAAATTAAAGTGACTCAATGTAGGCATTCAGTTACGTCAGGGTTCTATTTACGAGAAAAGTCATATAAACATGTTGCGTCCCTGTGCCTTTTCATACGAGTTTAGCCGAGTTAACTAAGCTCTGGCAAAAAAGTTTTAAAAGATTGTTTTTCCTTGATGGGTAGAATTACATTAAGGTGATTTAGCGCGAAGCAGACGTTTTAGTCGCCAAAGCTAGGTGTCAGGTTTGAATTGTTTGAGCTTGGAGCTTCTTCCCGCAGTTTCTCGGCAGTGTGGTCACGGCGTGAGAGGATAGGATCATAACCTTGAACTGCGCCGAGTTGATACAGACAGGCAGTGAGTCTATGGGTTCCACCTGTCCTGTCCACTTTGTTCCTGAGGGATCATACATGCTTGAGATTTGTGATTTTGCCGATTTGTTTCTTATAGTGTGTCTTACATTTACGTCATTCATATTCCCTATGCTCTGGCTTGCAGGTTAACTGTATGTTTTTGTTTATTTTATTGTCAGTATATGTCTGTAGTTGGGGACAACACGAATTATGAAGTAAAGTATATACATTTGAATCGTACGTAGATTTACGCTCGTTGCAAGTCATGTATGCTAGACACGATTCGTTGTCACTGAAGGAACCTGTTAATACATTTCAGCACCACGGACAGTTCCACGGGTCCCGGAATAAATGCGGTTCTTCAGGTAGATTGGCTCTGGGTTTATCAGTGAAAAAATGATTTCTTCCTGAAACCGTCCCAGTTTTATTTATTACATAGACTGTAATTTGTACCCTTCCACAACGGGCACAATGTGAAAAGGCAATAGAAATGCAATAGAAATCACTGGGACAATTGAGTGCATCAATTTCATCCTGAAAACAATTTTGTTTATAACTTTAAAACACGTTGTGCTTCTACTTTAGGCATTTGCTACTCCCATCTTTTGGGTAGGGCATTGAACTCAGGTCCCGACTGACTGTGGTCATTAGAGGTGCCGTGACACTTAATGCAAAGAGTTTGGGGGTTCCCCTGTGTCCTGAGAACCCCAGAGGCTCTCTCAACCTGCCACATAACCATCCTGCAGTTTGATTGTCCCCCTTCACTGTAATGTGTTTTGAGGTCATAAGATAAAAGGCACTACGTGAATGTAATCCTTTACTCTTGCCTGTGTAGTATCATTTTGAGGTTTTCGTTTTTTTTGCATAAAATGGCAAAGATTGATTTTGCACAAGTAATATGCAGTACTGGAATTGATGAACTCAATGGGGATCTCGATGAGGAACCGGAGGGCCACAGTGTCTGCAGGTCTCCGCGGTTTCATTTCAACCGGCAGCATGTTTAGGTTTCGTGAAAAAGATGTGTGGACTCTTTACTCAAGATCGATCAATGAAGTGATTAAACGCATAAAGAACTGGCAGACAGTGTGACAGTAGGATTGGAGCCTGATACCCCTGTACTAGAGCAGGGATCCCCAACCCTGGTCCTGGAGAGCCTCTGGGGGCTGGTTTTTGTTGTTGCTTAGTTCATGAATTAAAGAATAATGGTCGTTAAATCACTTCACTTGATTTCCTGGGTCTGAACTGGCTGCTACAATTCAAGTGAAAATAAAAACCAGGAAGACCCTGTGCCTCTCCAGATCCTAGAGCAGTGCTTCTCAACCCTGGTCCTGGAGTACCCCTGTGTACGCTGGTTTTCGTTTCAACCACAATTGCAACCCCAGAATTATAACAAGCTGTTAATGTTTCTTAATTGGGTGTTTTTAATGTTTAGAGGGATTATTTACCCTCTTAAGCCACATTATGTTAGCAATAGCTACGCATGCCATGAAGAATAAAAGTCCAATATTCACATTGTGCTGTATTGTAAACAATTAAAAAGAGAGGTACAAATGTTTTAACTGATAAAATTAAAGACTGAGGTGAATCAATAGGCTCATAATTGCTGAAATTGTGGACACATGGCCATTAAAACTAACCATTTGGTATATAATGCAGAATTCAAAGACAAAGCAAATGATAATGAGCCAAACCTGCATTGTGTTAATAAATCTACCTAATTAGAAGCCTATGCACCTCAGTTGTTACCTCCTTTTTGTCATTGTTTGCAATATAACACAATAAGCATGATGTGAACATGGGAATTTTATTTTTTATGGCATGAATAGCTATTTCTTTCATAATGTGTTTTTAGAGGGTAAATAATCCCTCTAAGCATGAAATATTAACAGCTTGTTATAAATCTGGGATTGCAATTGTGGTTGGAACGAAAACCAGCATACACAGGGGTACTCCAGGACCAGGGTTGAGAACCACTGCTGAGAACCACTGCTCTAGAGCGGCACTACTCGGCTCCAGGTCCTGTGGGCTGCAGTGTCTGCAGGTATTTGCTCCAACCACGCACGACACCACCTGGTTTCACTAATTACTTTACCTCCTTGGTTCAGGAAGTAAGCTCATTACTGCGTTCAGGTGGTATTTGTGAAGAGGTGGAAAGTCCAGGGGTCAGAAAGTAAAAGTCCTGCCATGTTTTTCTTCCACCCATGAACTCAGACAGCTGATATCACTAATTAGTTCTACCTCTGGCTGGAGAATTCTGCTAATCAGCAAATCCAGGTGATTGGAACAAAATACTGGGGTGAAATTTTACTTTCTGAACCTGGATCTTCCACCTCTGGTGTTGTGCATGGTTGGATTCAGTACCTGCAGCCCGCAGGACCTGGAGTTGAGTAGCCCTGCTCTACAGTGTGTATGCGTCTCCTGTTTCAGAAGCCATTCTGTGTTACAAACTCTGCACCCCTCCCCACCGCCTCCCCTTCTCCTCCTTTCAGGTTCCTCGCTCTGTTTCGGCGAGGATAGACGGCTCTTTCTCTTCAGATTGTCAGCTAAGGACTCCCAGCCAAAGTGACTGCGTTCTGAATGCCTGCCACAGAACTCAGGTAATTCATCTAATCACACACATCTCCAAGAGCTTGCCAAGTCCTCCCTACTTCAAATTACAGATGACACAAGAAAGGACCAATCTCTCTTCAGGCCAAAACAGAAGGGAAACGTTATTGCACATCATTTGACTCACCAGTTTTATGATTTATAATTGAGGCATTTACCAGACATGTTTAGACAAAATGGCTAACAGATGGTGGACTTAACATGGCTAGAAGACCGCCTCTATAGCTTGAGAAAATCAGCGTTATTGTTGAGCGTTATTTCTTTTGCCACAGGATCCAAATTTGCTTCAAGCTTCGGGAGTCCCCAGAACCGCGCTTACGAAAATACTGATGTATATATTTTCTTTCTTTCTGGATTTACTTTTTGGATAATGTTTCAGGTATATCTGTGTAAAATGGCTTAGCTGTATAATAGCATGTACTTTTGTTTACAGTACCAATTGTTTGTTTGTTTGTTTGTTTAATTTTACACTTATTGGTTATAAATGGGCTTTCTGTGGTGACTAACGCTGATGGCTTCTGTATTCGAGCATGTGCTAAATGTAGAGTAATGTAATATACAGTGAGCACCATAATTAATTGGACAGTGACACATTTTCTGTTATTTTGGTTCTGTACTCTAGAACTTTGAGGATACAATGGCAATGAGGTTGAAGTGATACTATAACTTCTCTGCATTTGAATGCATCTCTATGGAAATTGGGGGGTGGGACTAGATTTAGCTGTAAACACACTGGAACAGTATGGAACACATGGTTGGCTAAATGGCTCTAAGTCATCAAGGGTCATCACATATCAAACTGCGTGATATGCAGTAGATATGGATAAATAACTTGAAGGGTGTTTTCTCCTAACTTATTTTGCTATAGAGTTCAATAGGAATATTTGTCAGGAGAAACTACACTTAAAGTGATCCATCCATATCTACTGTATTTCTGGCAGCAGAGTGATGGTTTGAGGCTAGTTTGATACCTCAGACCATTGCTGACTTACAGCTATTTCTCCAACCATGTGTTCCATACTGTACCAGTGTAATTTACAGCTAAATCTAGTCCCACCCCCAAATTCCCATAGAGATCCCTTAAAATGCAGAGAAGTTATAGTATCGCTTGTAAGAGTACCAGAAAATAAGATATCAAACGTCTTTTGATATTGTTGGGTCACAGACATCAGGAAGTCATGGCATGCAAAGGATATGCGACCAAATATTAAAAATTATTACTTTATTCTACATTATGTTAAACTTTCCAATACTTTTTTGATGCCTGAAAATGGGGGGACTATGTACAAAAGGTTCTATAATTTCTAAACGGTACATCCGATATGGATGAAAATACCCTCAAATTAATGCTGACAGTCTATATCCTTTCAAACTCAAAGTGCTAGAGTACAGAACCAAAATAACAAAAATGTGTCACTGTCCAATGAATTATGGTGCTCACTGTATATGGCCGTTATCATTAACTAAAAAGCATCAACCCCTCACACCTGCCCAATATAGTCCTGAATATAGTCTATTCAGTATTTATAAGCATATATATATATACACCATGGTACGAGTCTTTACATTACACAAAACATATATAAATTGTGTTTGTGTACAGTACTCCACGATTTCAAGCCAAGTTTTAAAATGAACTTTGTCTTCATGCTACGTGACGTTTCAACACTGGAGGGCGCAGTAACGTCGACCGAACAATGTAAATCTTTAGGATAATACCATTCAAAAAAATAAACAGAAACCCTGAATTAGATACAGATTAGAAGTACCTTATAATTGTTTGTATTTAGTTTTTTGTTAATTTAAAAGCAGCAATTATAATAATAATTGTGTGGATTATTATAACTTCATATGTGCATCTGAGAAGGTGTCAGATTATCATTTTTATTTGGCAGGCAGAATACTTTGACATACTATATTTTAAGAGGCATTCCTTATCCTTATAGGTTTACATTTTGTGTGCACTGTCAGTTACATGTGTAAAGATTAAACACCTTTTCGAGTAAAAGGTGTCAGTAAGTAAAAAAATAAACTAGCAAGTGATTTATTTTAATTTTAAATTAAAAATAACCTTTTTTAAATTTTTGGCATATATAATAACAAATACATAAAACAGTTTGCGCAATATATAGAATAACAAAGACATAAAACATTCTAATAACAGTATATGGAAAAACAGACATAAACATAGATATACAACAGTAACCAAACCAAGACAACGGGGGATCTTGCGCATTGTGCTACATGGATCGATGTGACTAATGTTATAATGTCAAACTGAGAAGCTAATAATTGTGTTATTACTGTAGATGAGGTGGGAGGAATGAGCTATTGATGAACTTCAAAAAAGGGGACCGAGATTTTTCTAATTATTTAGTGTTATTTTATTTAGTGTTCTTTCAATAGGTTCAGCCAGCGACTAGAGTTTTGTTCTATACAGCAGTTGTTAGTATCAGGTAGAGGAAATGGTCGGAAGACCACCAGGCACGACAGGTGGGAATCAATAAGTGACTACGACGGGACACCAATAGAACGGAGAAGACTCCGTGAAATAAGGAGATAGGGAGAAAGGAAAACGAATGCCCCTTACACAGTAAGGAGATAATTTTAAACAAAAATAGAGATCCAAAAAACAGAAAGCGACCCGTAACACTGACGGGCGAACCACGCATAGAGCGAGTAAAGAAAACGAAAATTCACCTTAACTCTCAAACAAGAGAGATATTAAAACAAGGTGAGAGTAGATAAAACTGAAAACAACCCCAAAGGGCGAAACGGTAGTTGGAAACAAAAAAAATATCTCAACCCTCTAAACAGAGAGAAAACGACGGAGATAGAAAAATAAGACCTAAGAAAAGATAATTCCACGACTAAAGCAAAAACGTCAAGTCCCGCGTTGTCCTTACAATTTGTACATTGCATTACATTACATTACATTACAGTCATTTAGCAGACCAAAGTGTTCGACATCATTTGCAGCAGTCCTACACCGTACCGGCTTACTTTGTCAAGGCTTAAACAAATATGGAAGCGCATGATGATAAACGCGCAGAGGTTAAATAGCCGGCGGATACACTGAACAGGTGCAATCGCTGAGCACCGGAAAAGAATAGAAACCCGGCACGGAGTAGTGAGCACGAGAAAAGAGCGCCCCGCCAGAAAATGAGGACAGAAAAGAAATAAGCCTGCCAATCCATGACAGTTAGGGGTGATAATATGAATAGTTGGAGGAATCTGGATGGAGGAGAGATCACCTAGTAAACAAACGGATGGACACGGGGCATGCTGAGGCCGATAATCACGGGCAGTTTGCTCACGAACTCCGACCAGAATGACTGAATGTATGCGTGGAGCCAGAATGCATGAAAATGGTCGTCAGATGAGTTTGGCCAGTGAGAGAATATGTTATTATCGGTGTGTCCCATAAGGCGAAGAACTAGCATTTGATTTTTTTTTTTTTTAAATGCGGTCCTCAGATGTACAGTCAAGCCGGAAAGTCTGCACACCCCTTTCACCTTCTCCACATTTGATTACGTTACAGAAATATTCTACAATAGATTGAGTTAATTTTTTCTTCTTCAAAATTCTACACAAAATAGCCCATAATGACAAAGTGAAAACAGGTTTTTAGACATTTGTGCTAATTTATTAAAAATCTAAATGTACACAAGTGTGCACACCTTTTGATATGACACCCAAAAGTGAGCTGAGGTGCATTTAGTTTCTACTGATACTGCTTGAGATGTTTCTACAACTTGGAGTCCACCTGTGATAAATTAAATTGATTGGACATGACTGGGGATTTCCAACACCTGCCTATATAAAGTCCCACAGTTGACAGTGCATGTCAGAGCAAACTCCAAGACATGGGGTCAAAGGAATTATCTGCAGACCTCAGAAACAGGATTGTGTCAAGGCATAAATCTGGAGAAGGGTACGGAAAAATCTCTGCAGCTTTACAGGTCCCAAAAAGCACAGTGGCCACCATCATTCGTAAATGGAAGAAGTTTGGAACCACCAAGAGTCTTCCTCGACCTGGCCGTCTGGCCAAACTGAGCAAGACGGGCCTTGGCCAGGGAGGTGAGCAGGAACCTGAGGGTCACTCTGACAGAGCTCCAGCGTATCCTTGTGGAGATGGGAGAACCTTTCAGAAGATCAACCATCCAGGCAGCACTCCACCAATCAGGCCTTTATGGTAGAGTGGCCAGACGGAAGCCCCTCCTTCGTAAAAAGCACATCACAGCCCGCTTGGAGTTTGCCAAAAGGCATCTAGAGGACTCTCAAACCATGAGAATCAGGATTCTCTGGTCTGATGAAACCAAACTTGAACTTTTTGGCCTGAATACCAAGCGTCACGTCTGGAGGAAACCAGGCACCGCTCATCACCTGGCTAATACCATCCCTACAGTGAAGCATGGTGGTGGCAGCATCATGATGTGGGGATGTTTTTCAGCAGTGGGAACGGGGCGACTAGTCCTGATATCGGGAAAGATGAATGCAGCTAAGTACACCGAGATCCTTGAAGAAAACCTGCTCCAGAGCGCACTGGACCTCAGACTGGGGCGAAGGTTTACCTTCCAACATGACAACGACCCGAAGCACACAGCCAAGATAACAAAGGAGTGGCTTCAGAGAAAGTCTGCGCATGTCTTTGAGTGGCCCAGCCAGAGCCCAGACCTGAATCCAATTGAACATCTGTGGAAAGAGCTGAAAATGGCTGTGTACCGACGCTCCCCATCCAACCTGACGGAGCTTGCAAGGATATACCAAGAGGAATGTGCAAAAATGTCCAGAAACAAGTGTGCCAAGCTCGTAGCTTCTTTCCCAAGACGCCTTGAAGCTGTAATCGCTGCCAAAGGTGCAGCAACCAAGTATTAGGCTAAGGGTGTGTACAGATATGTAACCCCTAAATAACCTATTTTTGTCAGTAAAATAAAATTGCATATTTTCTAAAAACCTGTTTTTACTTCGTCATTATTGGCTATTGTGTGTAGATGTTTGAGGCAAAAAATGAACTAAATTTATTGTAGTATAAGTCTGTAACGTAATAAAACGTGGAGAAGGTGAAAGGGGTGTGCAGACTTTCCGGCTTGACTGTATATCTCTGTGATACGCCCTGATCCCAATCCCATACAGTTATCTGCTGTGTTACAAAACTATTATGCAATTGCTCGTACTACTCCTCCATAAAAGTGGTATTTCACACTAGATGTGTTTCTTTTTTTTTTGGCTTCTCTTTTTACTGGCCGTTCCTCCTGATTTGAATAATTTCCCTATTGTATTAATTCAACAAAAAAATCATTTAAAAAATCTTTAAATATTTCAGCAAAATGTGTTTTCTTGTGACTTGTTTGTTGAGGTTTTATGGCGCGATGTTCAGGTAAACTACGCCGTGAGCACGCAGGCCTTTCAATGCTGTTAAAAGGCGTTAAAATAATGATACAAAAGTAGCAATTAATTGTCGACTAGCCCCGCCAGCCCTCTATCCTTCGCGTGTCACAATTAGTCTGTGCCGTGAAACGGGGGAAAAAATCGATTCTGCGTCTGTACCGCTGCCAATAACATACATGCGGATCTCATCCTCTGGCGGATGCCTGCTGTACTGTAACGGCTGTCTTCGCGAGAAGAGTGCGCGTGCTACGCCAGAGGGGCGAGGAGGGGGCACTTTCAGGCTTTGATGTGGTTTGTGTGGGCTGTGTACATCGGTTGGATGTTCGCCAAGGGCCCCCAGTGGATCGCACGAGGGTTAATGCCCCGTAGCCGTATCACGTGCCTTCGGTTCAGAGATGAAAGTCATGCAGTGACGGAATGATGGATTTACTGACCATATGTCATGAGGCACAGTGTGAAGGTTTAATCATTGCCAGCGTTACATAACAACACGAGCCAGCTGCGAAAAGACATGGGAACTTCAAACCATCTGTTAGTGGAAGCAAACAATTAGACAGATACCTTTATGTACTATTTATTTTTTGAAGGGCGTTTTAGCTAAATTCAATGACTTGATATTTTACTGGTTTATTGTTTTTATTTTTATGAATGAATGTGAGGCCGTATCTATTTAATTCTGAAACACACTTTGTTGTATCTTATAAATCAAAGTGGTTGATCCAATGTCTTCTGTGTAGTGTGTTCAATTTAATGCAGGCTTACTGTCTGAGAACCTATAGGGTTCTATGACTGAGGGCAAACACACTGAAATATGACTAGCCTCTCCTTGAAGACAGACCTCGCTTTCTGTGGTGATAACCCATGACCTCCATCAATCTTGCATGCATTGATCGCGTGTCTGCACTCCTATATGTGCTTATCTTCACAGTCCACAGGGATGGTTGAATAGCCTGTGATTTCACATACAATCATGAAAGCGCTTGGGATTTAGGTGTAGGTTTGTAATAAGCTATGCAAAGGATGGATATCAGGTCTATAAGCCTGTTCTGAAAAGCTGGTTTTAACAAAATGCCAGTTTGTTCTGTTTATTGGGTTAGCTATAGTTGTTTAGGTTTGTTTTTCTCAGAAATGAGTGTATACACAAACACACCCACACACACACACACACACACACATATATATATATATATATATAGTCAAGCCGGAAAGTCTGCCCACCCCTTTCACCTTCTCCACGTTTTATTACATTACAGACATATTCTACAATAGATTGAGTTAATTTTTTGTCTCAGAATTCTACACAAAATAGCCCATAATGACAGTGAAAACATGTTTTTAGAAATTTTTGCAAATGTGTTAAAAATCGAAAACTGAAATCTTTATGTTAAAGCGAAGGGTATGAATACTTATGTAAATTCAAGATTTAAGTTTTCGATTTTTAATACATTTGCAAAAAATTCTAAAAACATGTTTTCACTTTGTCATTATGGGCTATTTTGTGTAGAATTTTGAGACAAAAAAGTAACTCAATCTATTGTAGAATATGTCTGTAATGTAATAAAATGTGAAGAAGGTGAAAGGGGTGTTCAGACTTTCCGGCTTGACTGTATATATATATATATATATATATATATATTACACATGAGTGTGTGCGATTTCATATTTTTGTAGCATTCTACAAAACATGTATAGCCTTATACGTATTAGTCAGCACTAATAGACAGCCTCGATGATGCGAGTTGGTCCCCTACTGGAAAGACTTCCCCCTCATTAACTGGCAGGAGCGATGGAGATCTGGGCGCGGAGGGGTTAAAGTCACATCGCGCGCTCGCCTTGTTTCTGGGAAGTGGAAGGCAGGCAATGGATTTGAATGGAAGGTGGTCTCAAGGGGAAATACGTTTCCTGTATTAGGACATAAAGCGGAATGGAAATGTGTCCACGATCGTAGATTAAACACTACTTTCTCCCCCCGCTGGATTGGCCGGAGTGAGAGACGACGCATCAACATCCGAGCAGTCCGTTCCGATCGAGGAAGCAATCGCTTTGCATACAAAACGCGGATGTAAAAGCGACATTTGCAGGACAGCATCTATATGTGGTTTCATTTGTGTTTCCACTGAGAAATGCTGTCGCTTTGCATATTGCCCATATGTATCCCATATACCCTTTCTCTATCACGTGCAAAATATTCATGCACGTGTATCATACGTACATAGCAACAAGACGGCGACTTATGAGGAAGAAATTGAATATCTGTAAACAACGACTGCATTTACAGCGGACGCAAAACCCAAATACCGTCTAACAGCTGCGAATCAATGGATAATGGTCAATTCATAAATCTGAGGATTTGCAACGCTTTAAATAGCCAAGTGTACGATATCAGGACGTGAAGAAGTACATACGACCATTTGAACAATAATCTCAGTTTAGACTGTTTATTTTACCTTTTTGAGGTCTTGGACTCTGGATCCACGGGATAGGCTGAAGTCTCGGAAAATGAACATAGCGAAGGAAGACAATAGGGTGAAGGACAATAAATAAACGCAGCCACAAAGCGCAATGAGGAGATTAAACGGAAAATATTTAGTCAATTTTGACGCTATTTTCCCTCTTTTCCAATGATGAAGTAGCCTAGCTACTCAGAAGGAATGCGATTTTTCTTTCAGATTGACTCCCATTAATATGTATGGTATTTTCTCTCTTCTCACGGAGAACACGGACGATCTCTAAATTGTATGATGAAAGCATTCTGATTACAAAAGATATTTAGCTGTTGGGATTTATTTTTAATTTTTATAATAGCCAGTAGTTGAGCGTTCAGCCTTCCAGTTATTTTAGGGACGCACCTCCAGACTTGCCCTCTTAGTAGTTTGTAATGGCTATGTGAAGTGTTCCAGGTCTGTTTTTTTTTTTTGCTCAAACTAAGCGTCGTACGCCCTGATCTCTCAAGAGACGCCAGGCCGCCGTGCACGCTGCGGAGACGCGCGCGGACGCAGTTGATTCGGAGCCCAGTAGCTGGGGAGTCCTGCCGCAGGTGCTCGACTGCGCTCGTGTCATGGATGACTCCGGGATTATCCGCCGTAGGAGGCTGCAGGTGAGACATTTTCGTAGGGCTACGTTGTGGTCAAACTAAATTAAGCTCTTTCAACGTTTATGTCATCAGCTGTTTGATAACAACTGTTTGTCGTTTTGAAACGATAATTGGGGGGACTTCACTGAACACACATTGAAAGCTCACGGGTGATATTAACTGGATTAAAAGGGCGCGTCGTTCCCTTTATATTAAGGCAGAAATATTAATGACAAGCGTTTTATATTTAGCGTCTTCGGCCTTTGTGATACGGGCAATATTCTCATTTACAATTCTCGTAGATGTATTAAGATCATACAAAAGTTTATTTTCTCCTAGGATGCTTTGTACTGTGTTAGTGACAATGTTTTGCTTAATTAATCGTTTGAGAAATAGGAGGAAATCCCGTCCTTTCAGCTGTACGATACTGCGGGACTCCCCTTTCTCGGGCTCCCCCTTTATCTGTAGCGCGTGTCTAGGCGAGGTCCGAGCTGAGCCGGTTGACTGCAAAGTGAAACTGAGCCAGAATTGAGTGAGATGGAGAGAGACCGCATGGGGTTTGAAAAAAAGGGTTATGGATACAAAGTTCCACTCCACCAATTCTATAGATTATACCTTATCAATTCTATTAGTTCAGGGTAACCTTTCATTGGCTTTTTCTCTCTGTCTGATGTGCGATAGGACACTTGAATTAATCAGGGAATATTGATGTGTTTTTGCCAGAACACGTTATGAACCATTAATTTCCCCCCTTTCCCGCCTTGTGCCCAGAGATGCTTCTGATTGGCTCCAGTGAGCCTCCATTAAGGCTCTTTCAGTGCCAGATGGCTAGACCCTAAGGGACCATAGGAGAACAGGGTCAATGGTCAATCTCACAAGGCATTGCTTTAACCAGGGCCTCAGGAGGAAAGCGTGGGAGCCGTGTGTGTGTCTGCGTGTGTGCTTATTCCAGCATGCACCTGGCTCTAAGGCACAAGGTCACGTGACGGTAGAGTTAATTTTAAGTGCATTTGATCCCGATTGGACACATACGCACCAACAAGAGTTGATGTAACACTTAACATTTTACTCTGCAGTTTAAGCCTGCCTTGTGTCATTTGCCAATGATGACGCAACTGGCTCCATTGTTAGTAACCCGAGAAATATGCTCAGTGATACAGCGATTCTGAGTTCATTATGAGTCCAGTTGGGACCACATGTACTCTGCTAGATTTAAAAGTACTCTATCAGTCAATCTTACACTGAGCAGTTATCTGCGTAGGATGGTCTCAATTTGACCAGGGTTCCTCATTTTAACACTGCATTGGCAACCCCACAGCGACTACTAGGCGCAGACAGATTATGATTGGTCATTAAGGGACGTGCTTCTTCTTGCGGTGTGAGAAAGGATGGATTTTGTCCTGATTTGATTCTGATTATTTTGTAAATGCTGACTTTCAGACCCTAAACGTCTCAAACAGAGGCAGAGGGCTTGGCTATGTCACATACGCACACGTCAAGAGCTTTTGTACTCTTTGATAGGTCATAGCTGGAAAGAATATTAAGCAGTAAAGCCGAACACTAATAGCCGCCAGACATTTAGGGTCTGAAATGTTCCTTTTTCCTTTTTTTTTTACGTCTGTGGAGTAATCACACGCCCGTGCTTTTCCATTGAATTTGATTTCATTTATTAGTTCATTTGGACAGAGACGGTGCAAAAATGAATAAAATTTCTGTAAGTGGGAGGCTGGCCAGGGAGACTCATTTCCGTCTGTAGTTCCTGGGCTACATGTCTTTGGACTTCTGGAGCTGCTTGATGATGGGTGAGACCCACCTGGACCATCAGGAAGTTCGGGAATAGGAATCGAGGCGGTTCGTCCAGCTTTTTATATATAAAAAAAACCCGCTACCGTACAGTCTGCATCGCATAGCAGCCCATGGGTGCAGCTGGCCTCATTGTTCGATGAGTGGTAAAGTGCAGCTCCATCTGCGATCTGAGATGATTCAAAGCACCCAGACAGGTGGCTACATTGTTTCACCGTTGCCATGGTAGCCGGGGCAAAAATGATGCTCTCCTGGGCGCGTAGCCCGGCTAATTAATTACACTGCTGGCGTGCATGACATCATTCCTCGGCTAATGGGCGAGTCGTCCCTCATCTAAACGATGCACATGTGTCAGAATGTTACTCATGTCCGTCTGCTTCAGTGATGACTTGGGGTCCCATCTAATTACTTCTGCCTTTTTGCAGGGGGTTACAGCCAAGAGGTGGTTTGGGGGGGGGGGGGAGCTAATTAGTGTGGCGCCCAGCGCTACCCATGGGACTGGATGGCAGAGAGATTGTGGGCTCAAAACACTGACGCTGATCCTAGATTAATCTCGTACAATGGTTGGGATTAAGATTAATGTTTAGGGTTTATGACCCTGGATCAGTATAAACGTATCGACTGTTTTTTTATAATGGTTGGGGTAGGATTAGGTTGCGGGAGGTGATGATCCTAGTTCAGTAGTCTGGGTGGGGGATTTGGGGGAGTGACACTCAATATAACTCCTCCCCCACACAGCACTTTGCATCTCATTGCAGAGAATGCCAATGCAGGTTGATCAAATTTAAATGGGAGCATTCAGAAACATATTTGCTTCTTATATAGCCATATTCTCGCTCAATGCAGACAAAAGCCTTTTGACTGACAAAAGCAAGCGCGTGATTGGAGGCACACGTGCAGGCTCGCAAAGTGTGTCAGTAGGAAGCAGAAACGAGGCCTAGCATTTCAGATGCGCACTCGCTCTCTTGTCGCCATATCCTTTCCTACTCTCTCTCTCTCTCTCTCTCTCCCTCTCCCTCTCTCCCTCGAGCCCTTTGTGTGGGCATGGATGTGAGCGTGCATAGGCCATTAAAACTGCAGAAATGGTGACACGTGGCGTTTTATTAGCGGGTGAAATGTCTATTCTGTGTGTGATGATCAAGGGATGTTTGGGATGGTTTCCATGCCCTCCCCACCCATCCATTGTGGGAAAGCCGGAAGAGGAGGAGATGCCGGCCTTTGTAAGGATCATATTTAGAACATAAAAACATGTAACGTGTATAATATATAATGTAATGAACAAGCCATTCAGCCTATCTAGACTTATCATTCAGAAGCAGTCCAGAGATTATTCAGTACTACGTCAAGCCTGGTTTTGAAAGCCGTGTGCCGGATACTCCAGACGATATTATATTTCAATACAAACCGTTGACTGATGCCCTCCCAGCCTGGCTGACACTATGGCCAATTATGCTCCGCCCACATGCTATCTAGTTACTGTAGAAAATCTATGGTACTGTAGAGAATCTATAGAGAATCTATGGTACCTGTCATTGATACCATTGAGAATGGAGAGTTGGTCATAGCCTATTCAAGCCACTGATTTAAGCCAAGCACTTTAATCTAGACTAAATAGCTCTTAGGCCTTAAATAGCCCTAGCCCTTGGCTGACTGATACCCTCTGTGCCAATAGGCCGACATTACAGGCACAAAAGATGATGGCACAAAACCAGAGGCCCTGCTGATATGCCCAGTTACCACTGGCTCCTCTCTGCATTTCAATCCTCTGTGACAACTGCTCAAGGTTTACTTTTAGAAACAGAAACATAGGGTATCAGCACGCTGGTTGTCACTGATTGGTCGGTCTTCCAGAATTGTCCCTGAAATTGTGGGTACTGCGATGAACAGCCTCTGTAGGGGCTTTGATGGTATTTTTAAAGTAAAAAAAAAAAAAAAACGGTATCAAACAGATGCTTTCAGGAATGTGTGAAGCACACAGTGCTGTAACTACCCCCAAATAGCACAACACTCCTATCAGAAAGAAACACGTTACAAAACACATTACATTTTCTCCCAGACAGCAACACGACACGACAGAGAGGTGGCTTGCCTTTAGCGGAGTTAATTGTGTCCCCATGGAAACATTAATCGGTTTGTGAAGTTGTTTACGGGTGAAGCGCTGCTGTGCCCCTGCAAGGAAAATTTTGGCATGCATTGGGTGACGAACGCCATCAAAGCTCACATCATTGCATTTCCCAAATTTACCATGTAACGGTACCGTTAATAATGTACCAATCAGCACATTCTCAGTGTACAATCAACTATGACAGTTAATTCAGCTTGGACAGAGTTTATATGACGCCGTGTTGTTAAAAGCACTCAGTCAAAGGTAATTGTACATGGAATATTCTGCTGCGTATGAGAATACACCGTGAATGAAATTACATGGTAGTGTACCTGTGGTGTAGCCATAGTGATAAGTTACACAGAGGATATCGGCACCGTGAGTGTGCTGTGACTCAGCTTTCTTTAATGTGGACAGTAGATGTTCTTTTTCTGCTGAGTTTGCCTCATTTTAAAGAGGATCTTTGGTGCTGGACAATGCAAGGGCAAAAGGTTCAGAAAAACTCACTCCGCCAACGGACGGATAGAGTCTGAATCAGAAAGAAAGATGGACGGGGATAAGGGGAGAGGAAGGGACAATGTGTAAATAGTGCAACGTGTAATTTAAAAAAGTAAAATGTACTTAACATGTTGTTGTAGTTATCATTTTAAAATAGTATGCACAGGCCCAGGTAATCTGCTGATGCGTTCATTAGAATTTTATGAGAGTGAGAGAGTGCCGGCATGCTCATTTGAATTTGAATTTGAGGGAGAAACTGCCGGCGTGGTAGGGAAGGGGGTGAACAAGCCGCCCTGTTTGGCTTCCCTCCCAACTCTTTGATCATGATCCAGCTCTTGCTGACTAAGCTGGCACGCTGCTCCTGTCCTCATTGCTTCCTCTGGAGGAGTTTTTTGCCGTTGTTCCAGTTCACCACTCCTTGCCCGCCCGTCGGGGGCTTTAATGGGGGGAGGGGGGGGTGCCGCAGACGTCTTCTTTTCCCTCCTGCTGGGAGGGAGGGAGATAGACACTTAAAAGTTCTGGCACTATCTTGCACACTTGGCTCACGTGTGGGATGTGACAATCCCATCAACAGATTGCAGGGGCTGCTAAGAGCTCCTCTAGAGGCAGCCGATGGAACGGCACAGTTACTGGTTAGTTCTCTTTTCAAAGTTGAATCCCTGGCTGCGTCCCAATATTCTTCACTCCCCACCTCCTTTCCTCCACTCCCCCACTACCATTCCTCTCCTACCCCGAAGTATGCAAAGCTGCCTGAATGTTTTGAGTACAAGTATTTGCATGTACAGTATACAATGTACCTGCCATTGCGGTTTGCATCGAGACATTAATTAATATGTAGCCATAATACGTAATTAAGATGTAATCAGCAACATTAGATCAAAACACAAAGATCCATTTCCGGGGCACAGAGTAGAGGAGGTGGTAGTGGAGGAAGGGAGGGTGAATTTTTCATTATGCAAATGACTCCAGCCACAAACAGCCATATTTAAATTTAGAGATTTTGAGTGTTTTGATTGGTTAGGTATAGAGTACTGTTACACTGAACAAGCTGGCAGTTTACTATGTACTGTTTCACTGGACATCTAGTAAAAGTTTTTATTTGCTTTGTTACTCACTGTTACTTATAATAGACGCTGTATTGCTTGTTTGATTCAAATACTAGTTACTCTTGTGTTCCGTAACATGATGTTCTTCATGATTACAAATGTATATTTATCTTTAAATACATTTTCTACAGTCTGTGGTTCGTACTCACCAACGGTAAGAATTGAATGGGCACACCGATGTGTTCTTACATGTCAAATAGTTAAGAACCAGGGACAGTACACCTGAACAGTTAGACTGGGTGATCAATAGCTGCCATAAGCTGCTCCCTGTTTCCCCCGAAAGCTGTAAAAGGGCATCGCTAGATAGGCGATAGCCTGTGTCGTCTAAAAAAAATCTATTATTTTTTGACTCTGATGTTCCAAAGAGGTTTACAAGAGTGGAAAATACCTGCTCTCTATGTTGTGAGCTTTGATTGTTACAACGTCTGCTTCCTGCTACAGTGACAGCTGCCATCTTATCGATTGCGCGTCTTCTAATACCTGCTTCCCATTCGTACAAAAATGCACATGCAATTACCATTCCAAAAATTGATTTTGGGCTTAGTAACTCACATTACACATGCTAAAGTAATCTATTTGCATGACCTCCTCCCACTATTTTGCAAAATGTATGTAAACGAAATGTTGGGACGCCCAATTTAGCATATTCATTCAGGCTAACCCGGCAAAAATGAAAACTCCACGTATCTTTCATTTTAAACGCACGCAGTCGTCTTAGCCCCTCCTTAGTTGATCACCTCGGACGATTTTTTACAGGCGGTAACAATTTGACACTTTATTTTGTACACGCAGACCTTTAGTAAATCAAATCCCCTTCTGTGCAAACTGAATATGTCCAAAGAGGCATGCCTATTCATCCATATATTCATCATTGCACTCTTATCTGGAAGTGTGGTCCAGTTAAGTTGAGTGAATATTGCATTGCTTTATGATGATTTAGCAGACACTCTTATGCAGTGACTAATAAGTGCATAAGAGCATTCCAATGGATTACTAAGAGGAGCAGCTCTGCAGGAAAGGCTCAGTAACACTAGTGGTGATGTAACAAACATGGAGAGTGCCTGAGTATGGGGATGCTCTCCATGGGCCGTTGGCTGACATGTGCTTCTGTTGCTGGCTGGGACCAGACATGGGATTATTGTTTCCTTATTGTGGGGTGGAGCTTTACAATTGGGCCCTCTGGTAAAAGCCAACCTGATCTCTCTCTCCTTCTCTCTCTCTCTCTCTCTCTATCTCTCTCTCTCCAGAAGGATCTTCCCCTTCCCCGCAAAAGCAGCAGGTGAGTGTATTTCTTTGTTTGCTCTCCACCAACAGCACTTAAGATTACTCTCTTAGATTGAAGGTTGAACTCAGGGAACACGACAAGCATTTATCAATCATTGGGCTCCACCTCAGATGGCAAGCCCTTGTGTTGTGAGGCTAGTAATATGTCATCGATCCTTTCTGGGTCACTGAAGGCTTGTGTTCATGTGTGTTCTGTGATATAAATTAGGTACAGCATTGGTAAATACGTCCAAGAAAAGAGTCATTGCAGAAGTATGAACTTGTTTGCTCTCGAATAGGTTAAGAAAAAGGTGAAAACCGATTGGAGGTAAGATAAGTAAGCCGTTGCTAGTCCACCGTTTCGTCAGCTTTGAAAAGGAACACTGTCGTTTCACATTGTCCTTTACTGCCTTGTTCCAATCACTTATGTTCGGGAACCTGTTTTAGACACCGTGGAGTGCGTCTTTGAAAAGGCGAACCTCAGTAGCTGCTGTTAGCGGAGAGGCCAGGTGGTTGTTGCTTCCCTATGGCAACAGTGTGTGCTGTCCATGGTGCTGAATACCGCATTCAATCTCAATGTTTATTGTTGTCGCCTAGACTCATTGTGGGATTGCCACTTCCACTTGGAAAGGTGCTGTTTTCGCAAGTCAAAATGGCAAAATGTCTGCTCCTGCTGAATGGCTGAAGCTAAGCAGGTGTGGGCTTGGTTAGTACTTGGATGGGAGACCTCCTGGGAAAACCAAGTTGCTGCTGGAAGTAGTGTTGGTGGGCCAGTAGGGGGCAGTCTTCCCTCTGGTCAAATAAAAACACTAATGCCCCAGTGCAGTGATGGGGACACTGTGCTGTAGGAGATGCCGTCTTTCGGATGAGACGTTAAACCGAGGTCCTGACTCACTGTGGTCATTAAAGATCCCATGACACTTATCGCAAAGAGTAGGGGTTTCCCCGGTGTCCTGGCTAAACTCCCAACCCAGGCTCTTTCAATCGGCCACTGAATCATCCCCCAGTTTAATTGGCAAAAAAAATTATTCTCTCCCTCTCCACCTCAGCTGATGTGTGGTGAGCATTCTGGCGCAAAATGGCTGCCGCTGCATCACCCAGGTGGGTGCTGCACATTGGTGGTGGTTGAGGCGAGTTTCCCCCTCATCATTGTAAGCGCTTTGAGTGTTGAGAAAGGCGCTATATAAATGCCAGGTATTATTATTATTATTACTAGCAGGGGCACCCAAGTTGCTGCTCAGTGTGTTCTCTCTCTCTCTCTCTTTCCCCCTCTCTTCCTCTCTCTCTCTCTCTCCCTCTCTCTTCCACTCTCTCTATTCTCCCTCATTCTTTCAACCACCTCCTTCTCTATCTTCTCTACTTTTTATTTCTGCAATTTCCAAATGTACAATATGTAAGTTTATTTTATATTAACACATTGTAGTTCAGATTTTTTAATATTCATGAGGAATATTAATTGAATAATCATGTTATTATTTATTGAAGTTGTTCTCTCCTGGAGTATGTACATAAACTGAATTGTCACAACTCTCTCAAAGTCAATTTTCAGATATATATACAGTGCCCTCCACAATTATTGGCACCTCTGGTAAAGATGATTAAAAAGGGTTATAAAAAATTCACCTTTTGGTGAATTAGCTTAATCTCACACTGAAAAAATGAGAAAAATCCAACCTTTAATTTAAGTAAATGTATGAAAAAAAATGAGAAAACATCCCTCATGAAGAAATAATAATTTTTAACAAAACCACATGTTTTTAAAGTTGATCAGTGTTTAGGAACTTTCAAGCAGTAATCCATGACTTTCTGTTTCACTGGGGTATAAATATGAGGTGACACAGAAGCCATATTTCCTTATTCATACATCTCATGAACATGGGAAAGATAAGAGAACACACAAATCAAATGAGGGAAAAGTGTGTTTAGCTTCGTAATTCAGGGAATGTCTATAAAAAAGTAGCTACTCACCTGAAAATGCCCATATCTACCATTAGGGCAATACTTAAAAAGTTTAAAGCAACTGGAACTGTTACAAACTTGCCTGGAAGAGGACCCAAGTTTATTTTGCCCCCACGCACAGTGAGGAGGATGGTAAGAGAGGCAAAAAAATCCCCAAGGATCACTGTTGGAGAATTACAGAGAAAAGTAGCATCTTGGGGTCATCAATTTTCCAAAACTACCATTAGACGTCACCTCCATGCCAACAAATTATTTAGAAGACATGCCAGAAAAAAGCATTTTCTGTCATTTTACCACCAACATAAGCGCCTGGAGTTAGGGGGAGCAACATAAGCGCCTGCTAAACGCTACTGGATCTTTGATGGGAACCGTGTTCTATGGTCAGATGAAACGAAAGTTGAGCTTTTCGGCAACCAACACTCAAGGTGGGTTTGGTGTAAAAAGAAGGATGGCTATACCGATAATAACCTGATCCCCACTGTTAAGTATGGTGGAGATTCCGTGATGTTGTGGGGCTGTTTTTCCTCCAAAGGCCCTGGGAACATTGTTAGGGTACATGGCATCATGAACTCTATGAAATACCAGGAAATGTTTAATCTGAATCTGACTGCCGCAAGGAAACTAAAACTGGGTCGTCGTTGGATCTTCCAGCAGGACAATGATCCAAAACATATGTCCAAATCAACACAAAAATGGTTAACTGAACACAAAATCAAGCTTCTGCCATGGCCATCTCAGTCCCCTGACCTAAACCCCATTGAAAACCTGTGGGCTGAGCTGAAGAGGAGAGTGCACAAGAGAGGACTGAGGACTCTGGATGATCTGGAGGGATTCTGTAAAGACGAATGGTCTCAGATTCCTTGCTCTGTATTCTCCAACCTTATTAGATGTTACGGGAGAAGACTCAGTGCTGTTTTATTGGCAAAGGGAGGTTGTACAAAGTATTAAATGCAGGGGTGCCAATAATTATGGCACATGTGGTTTTGTTAAAAATAATGAATTCTTGATGAGGGTTTTTTTTTTCTCAGAATAAATTTACCTCAATTAAAGGTTGGATTTAAAAAAAAAATTCTGTGTGAGAAGCTAATTCACCAAACGGTGAATATTTTGTAACCTTTTTTACTCATCTTTACCAGGGATGCCAATAATTGTGGAGGGCACTGTATATATATATATATTTATTTTAAAAAAATTATTATGATGTATTCCTCTCAGATATGCAGTCTGGCCTGTATGCAAAATTTAATTTTTAAACTGCTTTGCTAGGCATCCGACTGAGGAGTGAGACTGGATTGCAGTACAGCCTCTGCTGCCATTACTTACACGGCCTGAGGCTAGACACTACACCCCCTATATTCTCCTCCTTCAACCAGCCATCCTCTCTCTCCTCTCTCCCTCTCTTTCTGTCTTTCTTGTTCTCTCTCTCTGCCCTCCTCCTTCAAAGAATCATCGACAGCATACATTTCACTAGTAGTCTTCTACACACATGCGCACATATAGACACACACACACACACACACAGACAACACGCACATGCACGCGCACACACACACACACACACACAGACAACACACATGCACACACACACACATGTTCACACGTGCTTGCGCACAAGACCAGGGATAAATTAATTATTTTAAATACTACCCTTTGAGCCCCACTATTGTCACCGATCATATTGTTGTATGTTGTTGTAGTGTCAGTCACACTCATGTACACAGAGAACTGGAGAGTTTTCAGCTATGAAAGACTGACACAGGAGATATTAACATATGGCTTCTGAAGGCAGCAGGGGTGTAGCAGCAGCAGAGAGAGGGGAGCCCCCTTCAGT
Source organism: Ilyophis sp. 1 JC-2022 (assembly GCA_022702515.1). Classification (NCBI taxonomy): domain Eukaryota; kingdom Metazoa; phylum Chordata; class Actinopteri; order Anguilliformes; family Synaphobranchidae; genus Ilyophis; species Ilyophis sp. 1 JC-2022. Next base: position 89,942,022 of record CM040394.1, read on the forward strand.
TTGGGGGGCTCCCAGACATTCCTCTTGAGTGTGTCTATCTGAGCCCCTCCTCTCTGTCTCTGTGCATAATGATGTGGGTTAAGGGAGTGGGGGGTGGGGGGGGGTGGGGGGGTGGGGGGTCCCCACTTCCGGTCCCACTTCCGGTCCCACTTCCGGTCCCACTTCCGGTCCCACTTCCAACCAATCACAGCCGGGGCGGCCTTGCTCATTGCCTGTTATGAAGGCACAGCCTGTTTTTCCATTCATCAAAGTCCTACCAGAGTGGATCTTTGTTGCCGGCCCTCTGTTGCTGGGATTGGGATTGGGATCGAGATCAGGATTGGGATCGGGATCAGGATTGGGATTAGGATTGGGATTGTGGTGGCGATTTTGACCAAGATTCAGACGGCGGCTGGGATTGCGATTGGGAGTGCTGCAGGTTCGTGAGGCCCTGTCTGTGAGGGTTTAGCCCGCAGCCAGTTGCTCACTGACAAATCATGCAAGTCATTGTGGAGGGCACGTCACAGTCGCTGTCTCACACTGCAAAAATGACATTTGCACACAGAGTCATGCTCACAGACTGAGAGAGCTATATTTAAAGAGAGAGAGAGCGAGCCCTCCCTCACACGCAGTCTCAGTCATACACTTAAGTCACACACGCCATCACACTTCTGAGCTGTATCTCTGTCTCTTCGCGAGAGCAGGAGAACGAGGGCGGCGAGTTTTTTCTGATTTTTTTATCCACAGAAATGGCGGTGCACGGAAAACACCGGAATGTTTTCAACGCCCGCTCTCCCCAGAGCGAGACACAGAGGTTGTGTTGTGATCCTCCACTTTCAAAGGCCGTATAAAAATAGACCGGTGTAAATTCACACACGAGAGTCCTTTGTGTGAGCCTGGTTTGGAGTGTATACGGCTATTCTCATTGGAATCCCTTTGTTCTTTCCATTTTAATTTATATCAATTAAGAAAGATCGGATTTGCTCAGTCCAGAATATTAAAAAACATTATTATAAAAAAATTATAATAATTTTCCCCTGCATTTTGAAGGGAAGCCAGGGACTGCTCTTCAGGGAATGATCTGCGGTTTACATTTGAATGATCATTTTACATGAATATTTGGTGCTTGATTATAATTAAAAATTTTCAGTACATTTTTTTAAACAATTTTCCTTCATTTTGGTTTAATAATATAACAAACCTATCTTCGCTGCAAAAGCTACTGCCGTCACTGTCATTAAAATGCATCCTGTCGTTGAATTAGAGCTGTTGATTACACAGTTAGTGCTCCACACTTTGTTTCTTGGGTGTGAAAAAGTTGCTAATTATAAGGTGAAAACAAAATCCGGCACACCCTGCATCTCTCCAGAACCACGGATGCACACCCCTGATGGAGGCCCAATCTACATTTTATTTTGAGTAATAATATATAAAGCCAGTTTGTTTTGGGGTTGTGCGTCAAAAATTATTTATGTGGATGTCCGAGTGTGTGGAGGCCAGAAGGCCTGTTCTGCAGGTCTATGGGTTCAGTCTCTGGAAACTTTCCCTGCTGTACACTGGTACTCTCTCTCTCTCTCTCTCTCTCTCTCTCTCTCTCTCTCATATCAACCTCAGAGGGATTCTGGCAAATCCTGTCGGACGGCTTAGCAGATGCTACCCAGCAATATTAAGAGAGATCGCTTGAATCACATAGCCTGTATTATCTATGTATAAACCATGCACTGAATGTATTATATTCTCCTATATTTGCACTTATGGGCTAAGCTTGGGAGGTCCTATCATCTAGCATTCTTTTAAAATGAATTATACCCACGCTTGTCTCTGATTGGTTGTAGGCTTGTTCTGCTGTTCTTATGATACGAGTCCTGGTTTATGCGTCCAGTGATAATGAGTCTGCTAGTGACTATGGCTAAGGCTAGTCCAGTAGAGAAAGGAAAATGGAAAAACCCTAGGAACTGAACTTACCTTTATGGGGGCTTGTTTTAAACGTCTGAAACTGTGTTTAATTAATCCAGAGGAAATGGCAGCTCTCTTTGAGGGGAAAGTGAAATTATTTTATCCAAACAATTTGAATTGCAGGGAGAATGTGCAGAGGTGTGAAATGGTACGGTCACTACAGTCATACAGTGAATGGGGCCCTCATACCAAGGTACAAAATGGCGATTAAGTGAATATAGCATAGCGTATAGTCTGTATGAGAGAGGGCTTTTGTGGTGAATGCTGTGTGACAGCATGTGATGGTAATTGTGAACTCGTGCAGTCAGTGGTGTCAGTGCAGTTTCTCTCTTCCTCTTCCTCTCCCTCTCTCTCTCTCTCTCTCTTCCTCTTCCTCTCCCTCTCTCTCTTCTTCTCCCTCTCTCTCAGTTACTGGTCAGGACCAGACATAGGATTATTGTTTCATGTATGGGCACTCTGTTAGTCATCTAAAAGCCACCTGATCTTTTCGTCCTTCTTTATTTCCTCCTCCACTCTCTCTCTCTCTTTTTCTCTCTCTCTTTCTCTTGTGAGACTCAGTAATCTCATCTCATCTCATCATTGCCCTTATCTCACATTATCTAATATGAGAGGAGAATTGAAGGCTGAGGAAATTGGAGTTTGTTATCACCAGAGTCTTTCCTGTGGGGCCGATCTCAATCAGGCTCATGCTGATACACACACACAAGTACACGCAACACACACACAACACAATTACATGCATCCACACACACATACATGCACACACACGCACACACACACACACACACACACAATTACACACATACATAAACATACACACACAATTACACACAGACATGCACTCATACACACACAATTACACACATACACAAACACACACACATACATACAATCATATTCATATATGCACACACATACAAATATTCTAGCATGCACAGACACATACCAATGTACACTCATATACATACACTCACTGCATTAGTATGTTCCCTGGAACATTTACATGTTTAGTAAGAAGTGAATACCAGCAGATTAATAATGATGAATAATGCGACGGTAGATATTTAATTAGAAGTATTGTGAATATTGCATTTCTGTATCTCTTGTTAAAATCTTGAGTGACCTTTTTGTCAATAGTTGCCGTGCAAGCAACAGGAAGAGCCTCATCCTGACCAGCACCTCCCCCACACTGCCCCGCCCACATTCGCCCCTCCCCGGTCACATTGGTGGGTATCTCCTGAAACAGCTGTTGATTGGCTCATCTTCGGCATAGGAGAACCTCTCTCATTTCCATCTCTGCATCTCTCTGTGCCTGCAGGGAGCAGCCCCCTGGACAGCCCCCGAAACTTCTCCCCCAGCGGCCCCACCCACTTCTCCTTCACCTCCTCCAGAAGGTAAGGCTCAACCCTAAAACTAAGAAGGGGCCACGTTCAGTAGACGGGCCTCTGTTAATTCACAAAGTCCCCAGCATGGAAACTGCCCCCAAGTCAATTCCCTGTTTATCAGGCCCATTTAAATTTGTTATTCATAGAGCACCTTTATTATATTCTCACCATGGGGCCTTGTCTCTTTTAGCAGTGGAGGATTGCTGCTGTGATGGTTCTATGTAGCCTATTATGTCAGCCTCATAAAAAAATCCTGATACTGTTGAAAGAATCTCATTATATTAGATCAGCGCTCTTCCCCTCAACTAAAATGACTCTCGCTCTGTCAGGATATATATCTTTTCAGTATAAATGTAAATTTATATAGATTCTATGATATTGTATTAAACATGACCGGGGTTGTACGTGTCTTTGGGTTTGGATTTGGGTTCATTCATTGTTTATTATGTTGTAACAATGTGAGCAAGCCCTAATGCTGCATTCTCACATCGAGCAACTCGGTCGCCCAGTTGCCGTAAGTTCATTCAATTTCTGTGAAGCTGAGCGATGGTCAGCGACCTGAGCAACTAGGCAAATGAGCGACCAAAATCGGCCGATAAATGTTGCCTGCATTTTAACTTTTCACGGCCATCGGCTGTAACAGCCAATCAGAGTTCCGCGCTTGTTATTTCTACAACCGATATGATACCATTTCGTGAATAATTGTTCCGCCCGCTTCACTCATTGTAGAAATGGAAAATCATCTAATAAATATGGTTCAAGCCTAAAAACATGTTTTATAGTTTTATACACTACTAGAGATATGGTATATGTCTATCTATCTATAATCTATAATGTTATCTATCTACGGAGAGGGATAGAGATCGCTAGCTGGCTAGCTAGCTAGTGAGAAAGACAGATATATCGCTAGCTAGCTAACTAAAACAAATAATAATTATTAGTGTCATGACATAACTATAAAGAATAGGCTTTTTGGCAAATACGTCATTGATATATTGTGCATTGCCATTGTTTCTCTTCATAAAAAATGGTAGCTGCACGAGCTGAACACAACGGGAAGCTCTTACCCCGCCCTCAGCATTAGTGGACCCAGCAACCATCGTTGCTGCATGTGGATAGTTGAAAGTGTGATGATTTTTCCCCTCCAACAGAGGGCGCCACATGGTTTTAATTTGCTGCATTCTCTCCCCTGCAGAGCAGATGGGAGGCGATGGTCTCTGGCCTCGCTGCCATCCTCTGGATATGGGACCAACACACCAAGCTCGACGGTACGCACGGTAGCAGAGTCTCCAGCTTTGGCTTTTTCAGCCATATCATCTACATTTCCACTGATTTCACACTGACTGTCGCCTCACCTCTTTCAACTTCTTTTACTCCTCCTCCTCCCTCTGCCCTTTGTCCTTCCCTCTATCTCCTCATCGTTCACTCTCTCTCCCCTCCTTTATGCCCTCACTTCTCCCCTACTTCCCTCCATTGGCTCCTCCACCCTTCCCTCCTCAGTCCTCTAGCTCCTCCCAGGAGCAGCTGCCATACCAACCCACCATGGACGAGCTGCACTTCCTCTCCAAGCATTTCGGCAGCACGGAGAGCATCGGCGATGACGAAGGGGGACGCTGCTCGCCCCATTTGCGTGCCCGGTCCCGTAGCCTGAGGTGGCCATCTCCTCCAAAGTGCCACCTCTGTACCCATCCCCAATAGAAAGCTCCGGTTTGATTTGTCAGTTAGGAATCATACATAGTATACATATACCGTACATGTATGCGGTGGCAGAGTAGGGTATTCACCTCTTAAAGCTGCCACTGAAAGGGTGTGGAATTGGTGATTCTAACGCGCGCCTCTCTCACACTCTTTCACCCCCTGCAGCCCGGGACGATCCCCCTCCTCCTACGACAACGAGATCGTCATGATGAACCACGTGTACAAGGACCGCTTCCCAAAGGTCAGACACACATGCACACACACGTACATATGCACACATACATACATACACCTAAGCATATGCACACACACAGTTACGGGCACACATACACATATGCACACATACATACATACACCTAAGCACACGCACACACAGTTACAGGCACACATACACATATGCACACATACATACATACACCTAAGCATACGCACACACACAGTTACAGGCACACATACACATATGCACACATACATACATACACCTAAGCATACGCACACACACAGTTACAGGCACACATACACATATGCACACATACAAACACCTGAGCACACACAAATGTGTACATGTACACAAATTTAGACACACATGTATACTTACATGCACAGATGCACACAAAACAGACAAAAACACACACTCACACACTCGCATCCACACACACTCACTCACTCACACACACACACAAACACATACACACACACAGTGTAGGCTTGTAGTTATTGTAATGTGTGTGTGGTTGTGCATGTCTGGGTGACTGTAACGTGGGCTGATCCCTCCTGTGCCCCTCAGGCCAAGGCGCAGATGGAGGAGCGGCTGATGGAGTTCATTCGGCGCTACGCCCCGGAGACCACGCTACCACTGGCCGACGGGGTCCTCAGCTTCATACACCACCAGATCACTGAGCTGGCCCGTGACTGCCTGACTAAGGCCCGAGATGCGGTCATCACCTCCGTCTACTTCCTGGAGCTGCAGGAGAACCTGGAGAAGCTCCTGCAAGATGTGAGTGATCCACGAGTGAGGCTCCAGAACAGACATTCCCTGTGATGTCATAACGACAATAATGACAACCTATTTTATGGGGAACTTATTTATCAATGATGCCTGGCTGGATCTCACTGCTCTGGCTTGATTAATTTGGTCTTGGCCTGCTCTATCCTATTGTTCTGTTTTGATTGAGTTGACATGGGCCTGCTGTGTTTAGATGCTCTAGTCTGAGGTTTTCTCTCTCTCTCTGTTTCTTTTTTGTTCTCAGGCATTTGAGCGGTCAGAGAGCTCTGAGGTGGCCTTCATCACTGAGCTGGTGAAAAAACTCCTCTTCATCATCTCTCGCACAGCCAGGCTCTTGGAGTGCCTGGTGAGTCTTACTACTGTTGCAACCACTACTCCTGTTACTATTATACCACGATTACTAATGCTATTACTATACCCCTTCTACCACTGCTACTGCTACTATTGCTTCTACTGCTCCTGCTACTGAGTTCAACCCACAGTAATACAATGAAGATTCATAAAACACTCACAAATACACAAACATCATCACTCAGAGATAGAAAAGCAGATAGACTACTTCTCTTAGTCTTTATTGCTTGTCTTAGTGCACCCTCCACCACATGAGGTTTTGGAGATAAGCCAATATCCAGAATCAATTAGCATGTTTTTATTAAAAATAAAAAACTACTTGGGAAAAAAAGTTTTACTTCCATAATGTGAACATAGAGCAATTAAAAATACAATTCTCAAATATATCGAAATATGTACAAGCGTGCTCGCCTTTTCATATACGCCCCTGCTGCCAACTCGCGGTTCTCCCCCGAATCACACAGTGCCAGCCAGCTGCTTCTTACAAGCCACACACACGCAGAGCAGGGGTGGAGGAGACCCAATCATACGCGTGCACAGAGAGCGAGCCACGGGCGACCATCATGATGGCCAACAGGAGACGTTCGGGCAATGAACACTGCTATCCCTGCCGACTGAATCCCGCCCATATATTCGTTGGGCGATGTGAAGCTAATTGTGCGCCGCCCCTGCAGGGCTACCAGCCACAGTCGGCACTGGCAGGGGCCGGATTCGATCCAAGACCCAACATAGAGCAATTTAACGGTCCAACAGTTGCATTTGCGTTTAGATTGAAGGTCACTTTATGATGCACGGAGTGTCAAGGGGACAGTTCACCCAATCACCAGCAAATTTCAGATTACTTTTTGAAAGTTGCCTTGCTTTAAAGGTTTCCTTACCTTAAAAGCAATTTAGAAACTGCCAGTGGTAATAGGTTTTAATCTGTCTTTTGTGGCAAAGCTAACTTTTTCCCATTTTCAACATCTTGCTCTATACAACAAAGAAAAGTTGAAATTGGGGATGCCAGTCTCTGACAGTAGGCAGATTTTAAGATGAGAAAATGTGTGTTTTGAAATTAGGTTTGTTGTGGAGGTAACATCCCTTAAATTAAATTTTATTTATCGGCCTGCCGTTCTCCATTTATGTCAGATGGGTTTTGGGAAACACTTTGTATTCCGAAAGAGGCATCAAATTGGAATGTGGTGGACAATAGGGAAACAAAATGTGTTAAGAAAATGGAGTTGAGGAGTGGCTTTGTGGCACATCCTGTTATGGCACCGTTCATGATCTTGGATGGAACCCATAGTCGGGTATTGAATCTGATATGTGCCGGTGTAGACTGTGGCTAGAAGCCCCACAGGGTAGTGTAGCCTAGAGATAGCGAAGGATTCAGGCAGCCAGCTAATTGCAGAGCTTGCAGTGTTGAACACAGATATTGAATGTGATCAGGCATACCCAATTGGGAGAGAAGATTATTGAAAAAAAATAAAGAGCTGAATATCTGGTGTATAGAATCTGTGGCTTGTGCTTGTGCAAGCCTGTGTCACGATTAATGTGGTTCACCTCTACCAGGAGTTTAACCCAGAGGAGTTCTACCACCTGCTGGAGGCAGCAGAGGACCACGCCAAGGAGGGACACCTGATGAAGACGGACATCCCCAGATACATCTTCAGCCAGCTAGGCCTGACCAGACACCCACTGGAGGGTGAGAAGCCTGCCACACTCTTTTAAAAAATGTATTAACCTTTATTTAACCAGGAAATCCCACTGAGATATAGAGTCTCTTTTACAACTGAGAGCTGGCCAATAGGGCAGTTAAATAAATAAATACTTAAAATAAAATTATACAGTTAAATAAAATGATACAATAAGAGACATAAATGACACAAGAGAAGTAGTAATTAGTTAAAAACAATGAGGCTGTAAAATGTGTGTGGTTTGTGTTGGAAGTAATTTTTTCCCCCTTTCTGTGTTCTTGTGACTCCAGAAATAGTGAATCTGGACAGCTATGACAGTGAGGGATCCCACACTCCTGAGACGGACGATTCCGCAGAGGTGAGAACCCCTCTGCCCTCCCCCAAAAAAACCACCGGCCCAGATGAAGACAACCCCTCCCATCTGCTAGATCTCTGGAGTCATTCACTGTTCACTGCTTATTGCAAGTCTGCTGTGGATTCTCAACCATGCCCCTCCCCTGCAGCCACACACAACAAAACACATGATTATCCCACTGAGTAAAAGAATAAAGGTCTGTAATCTTTTTTTTTAAGTCTTATTTTTAGGGCTTTTCAGCTTTATTGGAGAGCACAGTGTAGGGAGACGGGAAGAACGGGAGCAAGAGAGAGGGAGAAAGACAGGCGACAAATGTCACTCCGACGTCGCAGCTCGCGATGAGCATGTGGACCGTGCTCTACGGGCTACGCCACGAGACGCCTCTCAAGGGGTGATGTCACGGTCTGTAAGGGACAGTCACACGCTGCAGTGTAACAGAACCCCTCGCACCTTTAGGAACAGGACAGAGTCAGATAAACTGCATGTCTGCTGCTCTTGGAAGTCCAGCTCAATGGTAAGAGCAAGAGAGAAGAATGCATACCTGGGAATACACCTCACCGCTTTTTAAACCGGTCTCACTTCGTCAATTTACCCTCTCATGTTTATTATAACAGGGCAAGATTAGAGCCATGAAGCCACCGAGTGAGAATGACTTTCAAAGCATCAAGCTGATCAGCAATGGGGCATATGGGTGAGTTTGGAGACAGTGGCACTTACCAATCTGGCACCCATGACACGTGGGTATTTTACTGTGGGTCACCTCCCATCATGCATCCCTGTGTCTGTGTGAACCCTCCCCCAGCGCGGTGTACCTGGTCCGGCACCTGGAGACTCGCCAGCGCTTCGCCATGAAGAAGATCAACAAGCAGAACCTGATCCTGAGGAACCAGATCCAGCAGGCCTTCGTGGAGCGCGACATCCTCACCTTCGCCGAGAACCCCTTCGTGGTCAGCATGTTCTGCTCCTTCGAGACCCGCAGGCACCTCTGCATGGTCATGGAGTACGTGGAGGGTAAGAGGCGGGGCTTGGGGAGAGGGGGAAAGTTTTCATGTTGTGTGGGTGGAGCTGGCTGAAATTGCAGCCATATTTATTAAATTTTTTTAGACAAAAAAAAGCTAAGTCAGGACAAACTGAATCCATACCATAATCTTTTCAACAGGGGGGGACTGCGCCACTCTACTGAAGAACATCGGGGCGCTGCCAGTGGAGATGGCGCGCATGTACTTCGCTGAAACCGTGCTGGCTCTTGAGTACATACACAACTATGGCATTGTGCACCGTGACCTAAAGCCTGACAAGTAAGATGTCTCCCCCTGCTGGCTGGTAATAAGAAATGTAAGGAAAATCCCCAAAGCATATGAGCCACCCACTAAAAATACAGTTCAGGTCCAAACTGAACTGTGAAAGAATAAAGATAGAAAGACACAGGCCTGGATTCAGTCAAGATATGTTCTTAGCTTTCGGATTCAGATTGATTGTTTTAGCGTTTTCAGTGCAAACACAATTTTATAAATAGATTTGAACAATTCCTGCCAAGCTCTGAAGAAAACAAACGAACGGTGACGCATTTCAATAACCAGATAAAAAGTAACAAGACGGGGACAAATATAGACTGAATTCAGGTTCAGAGACGGTCAATAAAGAGAATATGTGTATGAATTCAAACTGAAATACATCAGAAAGTCTGAATTTGGCAACATCAATTTTACATGACTCACTGCAAATCAAATTTCTCATTGGTACAATACAAATGTCCTCTACTTTTCTGTTATCTACTACTATGTAGTTATCTGTTCTCTATGTAGTGCTACATAGGTGCTGAGGCTGCTAAATTAAAACTTTTCAAGACACTTTTATTCCTTTGCAGTGAATGGCAACAATATGCAATTGTTGCCATACAATCAAAATAAAAAGGTATGTTTGATATGCGTTCAGTTTTATGGAAAGACGGCGATATAGCGTTAGAGGTGGTTAGGTAGCCAGCCATTTAGCTAAGGCACAGGCAGCACCAGTGTTGTTATTTAACTATCCTTTTGCATAATTCCCAAGTGTTCTGCTTTTGCACCACAGTGCAGGCTGTATATAGCTTTTACCTTCAGTGTGTTTGTGGTGTTGTTTGGCAACCCCTCTAGCCTCTCATTTATAAGCTAATGTTCCAATGTGTTTGCGGTGTGCTAACAATTTATGGCCAGTCAATATGTGCTGAGTTCTCGCCTTGTGCTTTAGTCAGTCTGGCTAAAATTTATGCGAGAGCCTCATTTTTTTTTAGACTTATACAAAATCAACGACAAGAAAGAGATTCTGGTGCCGTTCGCTCACTTCAGGTCATGATCGTTTAACTGAACGAGGTAGCAAACTTGCCGTGTAAGTACCGCATCACGGCGAACGAGCATTGATTAGCTGATGGCTGGCCATTGTTTTCGAACATCAGTCGATTGGTAGCTACCTGGCCATTTGCCAGTTGGTGGGACTCTGTAGAAGTTCAGAACGTTAATAAATCAGAAATGCATAGCCTGAAGAATGCCTTTGCTGATCACATCATTACATGCTCTGTGATGGATTGGCGACCTGTCCAGGGGGTATTCTTGCCTCTTGCCCAATGCATGCTGGGATAGTCTCACTCCCCCCCCCATGACCCTGACAGGAATATGCGGGTTAGATAATAGATGGACGGATGGACACGTCATTACAAGATCAGAGAGAGCTTCTCTTTCCTGTCCCACAGTCTGCTAATCACCTCCATGGGACACATCAAGCTGACAGATTTTGGCTTGTCCAAGATGGGCCTGATGAGTTTGACCACCAACCTGTACGAGGGCCACATAGAGAAGGACACCCGCGAGTTCCTGGACAAACAGGTAAGGCGCTACGCCACGCCTCCGGCACGGCCCAGCTGTGAACGTTTGGCTCTCTGAACATCCCCAGGATCATACACATATCTCCGCTTTCCAGGATGTAGGACATTCCCTTGTTATTTTCCCATGTTATTAGGTTAGGTTTTTTTTCATTTTTATTTCAGTTAAAACATTTTCTTTTATATCGTGCTGTTGCTTTTTAACACTGTGTATGAAGTTACTTTGTCTTTTATTGTTAGTTTGAACCCTTCTATAAATGTCTTTATTTTGTACATTCCACTGCCTTTTCTTGTAAAGTGTTTTGAGCGCACTGTATGAAAAGCACTGTATAAATAATGTTATTGTTTTTAAAAAGTAATTGTGTACAGTGAACGCGTAAGTGAGAGTGAACGCTGTGTGTGTGGTGGGCGGGCTCCTCAGGTGTGCGGCACTCCCGAGTACATTGCGCCGGAGGTGATCCTGCGGCAGGGCTACGGCAAGCCAGTGGACTGGTGGGCCATGGGGGTCATCCTGTACGAGTTCCTGCTGGGCTGCGTGCCGTTCTTCGGAGACACGCCCGAGGAGCTCTTCGGACAGGTCATCACAGGTGAGACTCACAGGGAGTGGGGAGGTGCGCGTGGAAGACCTCTCTTTCTCTCTACGGTAAACCATAGAGCCTGTTGACTTAAATGCATGTCAAACCGTAGGTAGTGAAGATTGAGGGCCGCTGGAAACTGAGGGGTTTGTGTCTGAAGAATCTTCTGTGAACTTGCCATGATCTGAATGCTCCTGTTCAGTCTCCCTCCACATCCTCTTCTCTTCCCCTGTCTCTGTGTTACCTGTGTTTACCTGCGCCTTCCTTCCTGTCCGCAGACGACATCGCCTGGCCTGGGGGCGACGAGGCACTTCCTGCCGATGCTCAGGGCCTGATCGCCGACCTCTTGCAGACCAACCCCCTGCTGCGGCTAGGCACAGGTAAGTGCTCATCTGGAATAGGCCCGCTACAATGCAAGAGGCGTGTAGCTTTGTTGTTAAAATGAATACGTTGTTTTTTCCGCTTTTTGGGGGGTTTTGGCTGCTCTGCCTTTTCCATGTTTTCTTTTGAGTTCTGGCGCTTATTGCGCACTTGTAGCGTAAATCTTCAACTGTGAAGTTCAATTGGCTTTAAAAATATCAAACCAAAAAGTATGATGCTATGCAGACCAAAACCTGTTTCCTTCATTGTCCATGGACATTTAGAACAAAACCATGTTTTTGTAGAACTGTGTACCTCTCCTCACAATCTTTCATGAGCTATTTTGGTTTTTTGGTCTTTTTGACACATCTTCAGAAATTAGGGCTGTCCTTTCTTGGGAAATACTTGTTAAGAAAAGATTCATTCAGAAGGGTTGCTGACGCGTATTGTGTAACTGAGCGGAGTTTGACTGCCTGGACTCGTTTTCAGAGCGTACTGAGGCGAGGAGCCATTCCAGCTGCAGTTCCAGGGTTAGATCCTGAGTCAATCCAGGCCAATGAGCCTGAAAAAGTGAAAAAGAGGGCAACGGCAACAGAAAGGCCACAAAGGTCACCCTAAGAATCGTAATAATGGCAAAGAACAAATTTTGACCGTTTTCCTCCAGAGCCAAAGTGCACAGTTGCCAGAAAAACCTGCATGCGTGCGTACGTGCATACGCGTTGGTAGTCTGAGGTATGGTCAACTAGAAGTCAGCTGTGGGGGATTTTGAGAGAAAAGGAAGATTCTAGTGTTCATATTAGGACACCTTAGGATAATCCTCCCAGGCTGGGATGAGCGACAGAGTTCATTCTAGGACACAACAGAACCATTAGTCACTACAGGCCCTATTCTTTTTATATGGGACGGAGAAAATGGGTCACAGTAAAGGTCTGTTCGGCAGCTGGACAAAAGCTTACCACACTAGAGCACACTGAATATTCAAACTTAGGTTTTCATTTACTTGGTGATTTTATGCAATATAAAACAGCTTTTCACGGTCTTAAACTCAGACTATGTTTAGAAGAAATCCTTAAACTGATCCATCCACATCTACTGCATATCTGGCAGCAGACTGATGGTTTGGGGCCCGTTTGATACTTCAGACCCTTGATAATTTACAGCCATTTAGCCATCCATGTTCCATACTGTTACAGTGTAATTTACAGCTTAATCTAGCCCCCCTCCCCCCAATTCTTATAGAGATTCAAATGCAGAGAGGTAAAATTACTTGAAAATAAGATATCAAGAGTCTTTTGATGTTGTTGAGTCACAGGCATCAGGAAGTCATGGCATGCAAAGGATATGCAACCAAATATTAAATATAATGACTTTAAATTTATGTTAATTTGTATAATTACATTTGGTCCCCTAAAATGGGGGGGGGGGGACTCTGTTTAAATAGGGCTACAATTTCTACACGGTTCACCTGATATGGATGTAAACACAAAGTAAAACTGAAAGTCTGAACTTTAAACTCATAATCACTGTTCCATTTCAAAACTAATGTGCTGGAATACAGAGCCAAAATAACAAAAAATGTGTCAATGTGCAAATACCTACAGATATGCACTGTATATAAAACACTGTTGAGAGCCTATTTTTAACATGGAGCTTTTTGTTCATCCTGCCACCAGGTGGGGCTGTTGAAGTGAAGCAGCACTCTTTCTTCACTGAGCTGGACTGGAACAGCCTACTGAGGCAGAAAGCTGAGTTTGTTCCTCATCTGGAGTCTGAAGAGGACACAAGTTACTTTGACAGTGAGTCTGTCCCTACAGCTTCCCCTCTAAAAAGAAGGAACTCCAGTTTCTTAACTCTCTCTTTTTTTCTCTCTCTGTCTCTCTCGCTCTTTCTCCACAGCACGCTCTGAGCGCTATCACCACATAAACTCATATGACGAGGACGACACTAATGACGATGAGCCAGTGGAGATCCGAAAGTTCTCCTCCTGCTCCCCACGCTTCAGCAAGGTCGGCCCACCGTTCCCCAACATTAATGCAAACATTTCACTAAAGTTATCTTAATCTTCATAATATTACACCACACAGTCAATGCAGAACTGCACAGGGAAAATACAGATGTATACTGCACCACACAGTCAATACACAACTGCACAGGCAAAACACAGGCGTATACTGCACCACACAGTCAATGCACAACTGCACAGGGAAAACACAGGCGTATACTGCACCACACAGTCAATACACAACTGCACAGGCAAAACACAGGCGTATACTGCACCACACAGTCAATGCACAACTGCACAGGGAAAACACAGGCATATACTGCACCACACAGTTAATGCACAACTGCACAGGCAAAACACAGGCGTATACTGCACCACACAGTCAATGCACAACTGCACAGGCAAAATACAGACGTAGACTGCACCACACAGTCAATGCACAACTGCACAGGCAAAATACAGGCATAGACTGCACCACACAGTCAATACACAACTGCACAGGCAAAACACAGACGTATACTACACCACACAGTCAATGCAGAACTGCACAGGGAAAACACAGGCATATACTGCACCGCACAGTCAATGCACAACTGCACAGGCAAAACACAGGCGTAGACTGCACCAGAGAAATCACTCATTATTTTATTGTGTAATGAAGTAAGGACGACCCTGCTGATTCAACTGAATGCATTGAATAATGCTGTCCTACAGATCCTACAGCTGGGTGTTACATTTAATTTATTCCCTGTTCACCCGCCTCCAACATCTGTTCAATAACATTATCCACCTCCAAGTCCCTCCACGTGGGTGTTTTTGGGTTTATGAATGTGAAATAAATAGGGATGAATGTTTGGAATAAAAAAAAGGAGAGAGCAGAACAGCAGCAACATCCAACCTGGGTTTCAAACCCGAAACCCCATTGCCATTTGCTTTCTGTGGCTACAGGTCTACAGCAGCATGGAACACCTGTCCCAGCTGGAGCAGAAGCCCCCCTCTTTGGCTAGACGGGACCCCAGGGGCCAAGTGGAGGACCGGGCAGCCAAGCGGGAGAGCCTGGGGAGCCTCACCCTGCGTGACAAGAGCTGGAGGACTGGCTCCCCAGAGATGTGCGTGTGACAAATGCATTGAGTAGACACCAAACAATATAAATAATAATGCTGTCCGAAGCATGGCGTGACACCAGCTTGTTACCAATATCATTACATTGTCATAATGTATACAGTGATGATCTATGTTACGGCATCAGTCATAAGCTGCAATATGCTGTCGTGACTGCTTACGACAGGTGTTATGTCATGCCTGTGACAGTGTTATGTAGGCTTTATGGTGTTTGGCTGAAGTAAAGTGTAAAAACTATACACCTATGGGACAGCGGTAGAAATGAGATTATTTATAAGGATCAGTTTGTAAGGTGTGCTGCAGCAATGGGTTATGCATCCATATCCTCCCCATCAGTCATATTCAGTTTCATGGGAACTTGACTATTCCAGCAATTAACAAATTATCCTTGAAAATGACCCAAAAGTACCTGAAAATACCTGGGTAAGGTATTTAGTGGTACTTTCTGAGATGTTGACTGTTGTTCTCAGGGGGGCCTGTAGGAAGCGGCTGTCCGGTTCCGAATCCTCGTTTGCGGACAGTGACCCCAACTCCCCGCTGGGCGCCCGGCGACGCTTCTCTGCTCTCATGGATACGCACCGCTTCGCCTCACCACTAGAGGGTGAGGTTGAGCCCCAAGTCAAGCCGAGAGGTGGGCTCTCCGGCCAGGTGGAGTTGAAGGCTGCCCTGCAGGAGGGAGATGGTGCTGGAGCTAGAGGTGAGGGTGTGTGTGTGTGTGTGGGGGTGGAGTGAAGGATTGTGAGGAATAAGGGAAATGAAGGATTAAAATAAAGTGGAGACGAAGATAGAAAATACGTCTATGCCAACAGGAAAACACACACAGACAACCACACGCATTCACACACACATGGATAGATACACTCACACATGCGCACATGCAGCGGGTGTAGCTCGGCTAGTTCGCCAGTAAGCACAGTGACGTGCAGTAAAGCGAAGGCCTTGTAGCAGGTGACCATGACAACACTCTCTGGCGACACAACCCTCAGGTTCAAAATAAAAACGTTACCCATATCTATCGGCGATTTAGCCTTTAGCTGACTGGTAACGCGTGCGTCTTTGGGTTCTTTGGATGAGTGAGAGGAGCGGGGTTCAAATCTCCTCTTGGGCGAGTGCTTCTCTCTTTCAGTCATTACACACACACACAGGGACAAACTCACACACAAACACATGTACAAGCACTGACAAACACACACATAACAGACAAGCACAAAGAGGCAAGTTTCCAAATGAATATCGGACATTAATTTCAGCAGTGCTATAGGCTGTGCTATTCTGGCTCCTACTAGATCTATTGAAAAGTTGTTCTTTCTAGTCGGGATTTGAACAAGATGATCACAAAATGTATTACTATCCCCCAAGCCCCCGAAATCCTAAATGCACTCCTCCTCAACATTACAGACAAGGTGCTCAGACCAAGTGAGACATCGGTTGGGTCAACAGCACCCCCTCCTGGTGCTGTGAGAGGGGACTCGGACCCCCAGGGGTCCCGTGCCACTGGCAACCTGGCCATGCGGTGGACGCGACATCAGCAGTTGCCGGCAGACGGGGAGAAGCCAGGCTTGCGGCCCGGGACTAAGGTCACCAAGTCCGCCTCGGCAACCGCGCTGTCCGTCATAATTCCTGCAGGTGCGGCATGCCACCAGCAGAGGGAGACCAATACTCTCCTGTACAATTTTAAAATGTTGGGTTCTCTCTCTCTCTCTCTCTCTCTCTCTCTCTCTGGTACACTGTACACTATTTTAATAAAACTGCAGGTCAAATGTCTAATACTCAGTTAGTCAGCTGATTTTGTCCTCTCTCTCTCTGCAGTAGAGCAGCATGGGAGCTCCCCATTGGTCAGTCCCTTGTCTCCACGCTCGCTCTCCTCCAACCCCTCGTCGCGTGACTCTTCCCCCGGCCGTGACTACAGCCCGACGGTCAGCGTGCCGAGATCTCCCCTCACCATCCACCGCTCCGGCAAGGCCTACGGCTTCACCCTCCGGGCCATCCGCGTCTACATGGGAGACAGCCACATCTACAGCGTGCACCACATCATATGGGTGAGAGAGAAAGGAACACATACATACACACACACATGCACACACATGTATAACCGCACTGACACGTATACATGCACATAAAGCTGCAAGACTAGTGCTTGGGTAGTGTTGCATCTATACTCACTGGTCTCGCACTGTCGTTAGCCAGGTCAGGCACCATCACTCATATTAACCAAGTGAATGCACTTGTGTTTCTCCAACATTGTAATTATCTCTGGATAAGACTATCTGCTGAATGAATGTAATGTAATGTTAATGGAATGTACACACATACACACACAACTGGGCACATATATTAAAGACACAGGAACACGCTTATATACAGGCACAAATGCACATATACATACACATACAAGAGCATGCACATACATGCACACACATGGACACACACATGCAGTCATACACATGCACATACGTGCATGTAAAGATAATTTAATGGTGTAAGCTATTTAAACTGAGTATCTTTATGAACCTCTGTCTGATCTAAATGTTTGCCCATAACCCTGTGATTGACACTACTTCTGTCAAATGGCAGCATGTGGAGGATGGAGGTCCTGCACAGGAGGCGGGGCTCTGTGCTGGTGACCTCATCACCCATGTGAATGGAGAGTCTGTGCACGGATTGGTCCACACAGAAGTTGTGGAGCTCATTCTGAAGGTGAGGGGAACAAAGAAGGGAAGAGAAATAGCTTTGGGGATAGCAGCCTTTGGCTTTTTTTAGTCAATATTCTGAATTGAATTGTCACTGATTTCTGACTAATTTGTTGGATCCAAAAATCCCTGTGTTATTTGGGGTTCCTTTTTTTTGCTTAATTTTCTAAAATCATCTCAACCTGAACAAGACTCACATTTTCAGTTAAAATGGCATAATTTTGTTCCCTTAGTGACTAGTTTGTTGTAAAACGCCAGTTGAGAGTTTGGTCTTTATTTTTACTTTTTACAAATTCAAGTGTTGTCGGTCATTTTTTGGCATCTTTAGCTAACAGGTCATGTGACCTTGTGATCCATTTCATCTCAGGGAACTCCAGACGGACCCATAAAATGTTGTTTGGCTACAGTGCTTTGCGGTAATGGCAATGCTAAAGCAGTTTTGACCAGCTATGTAAACACTTGTGAATGCTGCCTCCCCATTCAGAGTGGCAACAAGGTGACAGTGACCACCACGCCCTTCGAGAACACCTCCATCAAGATCGGGCCCGCCCGCAAAGCCAGTTACAAGTCCAAGATGGCGCGACGTAGCAGGAAGGCACCAGCCAAGGAGGGCCAGGAGAGGTAAGAATACTCCTACTGATGATGTTACAGACAGGAGCTCTCTATTTATGTTCTGGTATTGTCAGTGTCACCACTCCAAAGGCAATGGTACCAAAGGCCAAAGAGAGAAATCGGATAAATGTGTTAATTTTGAAGCTAAGAGACTTTAACATAAATACATTTCCTTTAAAAAATCACTAAAAAATTGAGATTACTGCATCAAGGCAGGATATATTTTAGTGGTAGTTTTTCTCAAGAGGTCCTGTGAACTTTAAATAAATGTCACACGCTGTTAACTTTCTTACATACTGTCTTTCTCTCTTTCAATCACTCCCTCATCCTTCCTTTCCCTCCCTCTCTATCTCTCCCTCACAGTAAGAAGCGCAGCTCTTTATTCCGTAAGATGACCAGGCAGTGCAACCTGCTGCAAACCAGTCGCAGCCTCTCCTCCCTGCAACGCTCCCTCTCTTCCGGGGACAGCCTTCCCACCTCCCCCACCCAGGGGTACCGCCCCGCCCCAGACTCCACCCATTTAGGTGACCTCCGCTCCATCAATCAATCATTCTTTATTTTGTCACACAGATCTTCACAATGAACGTTTTCCAGAGAGACTAAAAAAAACCCAGTAGAAAAAAACATTTCAGGGAGTGCAGAAAAAAAAACTGTTCTTTACTCTTCTATAGATAATACAGCTGCAAAGTGGTGGGATGCCTAGAACAGATTTTTATCTCCAGTTAGCAGTGAACTCCAAAATTATAGAAATGTAAATGTGTGTGTGTGTGTGTGTGTTTGTATCTCCTCTCTCTCTCCTCAGGTTCTCTGTCCCAGAGCGCCCCTAGTGGCCCCCTGGTGTCACAGCACATGCGACCAAGCTCCCTGCATGGCCTCTCCCCAAAACTACACCGCCAGTACCGATCCGCCCGCTGCAAATCAGCCGGCAACATCCCCCTGTCCCCGCTAGCACACACCCCCTCGCCTGTCAGCTCCCCCCAAGCGCCGCCCCCGGCCGCAGGTGGCTCTAAGCTCCACCCCTCCCCGCCCCCAGTGCCTAGGCCCCGCCCCAAGAGCGCCGAGCCGCCGCGTTCCCCGCTACTCCAGCGCGTTCAGTCGGCCGAGAGGCTGGACAAGGAAAGGAAGGGGGCGGGGCCAGCGGGCGGAGGCGGAGCTGGCATGGCAACCGCCGTGCGCAAGCACGCCGAGTTCCGCAGGGACTCCTTCCACTGTGAGACGGGCCTGCAGAGCCTGCAGGAGACGGAGGCGGAGAGCACGGCGCCATCCGATCCCGCCACCGCCACAGTCACTGATGGAGCAAAGCGGGGCAGGGAGGCAGGCACGCCGCAGCCACCCGCAAGGAGACTGGGGAGGCAGGAGTCCCCCCTCAGCCGGGAAGCACTGCTGTTGGTGAGGAGGGAGGAGCCTCCGGAGATACTGGTTCAGGGCGGGGGCGAGGCCAACGCGCTGTCACCTGCGGTGGCCAAACCCCCCAGCAGCACTGAAAGTGGCCCACTAGGGATGGAACAGAAGCCCCTGGCCAGGGACCCCCCCGCACGGAAACAACCTCCAGCAACGGCAGATTCTAAGCCCTCCTCATCACTGGCCACCCCTACCTCTGCTGACCCAATGTCTGGCAAGATATCCACATCTGTGGGTCAACCCCCAGAGAGGTGTCCTCCAGTATCGAGCCAGGTCTGGGACCCCAAAACCCCGGAGCCGCCGCCCAGGAACCGGAGGCACCAGGGGGTTCAGACTGAAGCCGGATTAGCCAGCCGGAAGCAGGAGAGGGCCGGGCAGGCAGAGCTGCAGCAGGGGGAAACGGACAGGAAGGCAGAGTTCGAGCAGAGGAGGCAGGGTCCGAATAAAACTACAGTGATGCCAGAGGGGGCTATAGGAATGGGGACCGGAGATGGCTCCCAAAAGGGAGGAATAGGCAGAACTCCAGCAAAAGGGGCAGAAAAACCCACCCTTACTGGCCCCTCCCATTCAAGCCCCGCCCCAGTGAACAAGTGTCTCCTGGAGGTAGTGGATGAACACGCCCCTGGCCCCTCCCGCTCTCCCACTGCCAGCTCCCCTGGCAACAGCAAGCCGCAGGCCACTCGTCCTTCAGACAAGGCTGGATTTGTGACACTACTCACTGGTGTCGCCAAAGATGTGTTGGGGCCTCCAAAGGCCAGATCTCAGGAGGGCCCCAAGGCAGTGGAGGAGAAGCAGGGATACTCGGCAGGAAAGCCAGTGGCTTCTTCTGCAACATCACCTGGCCTTTCCGGGTTGATTCAACCAGATAAGAAGGACCTCAGGGGCTCTTCCAAATTCCAGTCATGAGACCTGGTTTAATGAGGGGGTGGGGGTTCTTGTGGGTTCCAGAACTGTACAAGTTCCGGAAAATTCCATCCAGGTGAAGACGACTGAAAAACTCTTAATTATTTATATATATATGTGTGTGTGTGCTGATCTAAATAAGTTTAAACTGTAAAGGTCCTGCAATCAATGGCTTTTCAGTTCTGTATAGTGTATATATATGGACTTGCAATTGTTTGGAGTCTAGCCATGGTAAGCAATATAGGGAAAGTCACCAGGATACAGTCTATGAATAGAGGAGTAGGGCATCTCACTGGAAATAAGGAGGCATGAGAGCATTGGTGAGATTTGTGTGAAAATAGTTCAATTCCAGCTCTGCCCAAAGCTTGAGAATTTATATCCAGGTGGCTAGCCGTGGCTCTGTGATGAAGATGTTGTCATTCCCAAAAATACCAAAGCATAGATGCAAACCATGGCTCTGACCACAGTGGCAGACGGAGCCACGCCACCAATCATTTTGAGGTATTTTGAGCCATCTGCCCATGATATTTCCCTCATAAAGAGTCACCACTCAGCAAGGTTTGCAAAAAATAAGGTCCCCACATGCTTCAGCCCAGCTAATAAAAGGAACAAAATAGGTGCTTCGTGCCCAGGACAGTCCAAGGTGCATAAAAAAGGATCCTTTCCAGGATAACTTCACAGGGACTAACAAGAATAAGGAGAGTCGGAGCAGAAACAACACAACACCTACGACGTCTGAGGATGTCGTTTCCTCAGAGTCAAAAGAAAAGCAAGAAACATTTTTTTGTTTTGTCTTTTGGACTGAATTGGATCGCTGTGTAAAATAAGACCGGCTAAAACAGTTTTCTCTTTTTGAAACGCTGTCCTTATACAGGCCGATACCTCTTTCACTGTTTGGCTGTGTCCATTTCAGCATCGTTGGTTGTCATTTTACGTGTGGACTTCCTTGGTTGTATCACTATGCAGGCATGACTTTTTAGTCTTTTTAAGTCTCTGCTTGAATGTTTGTTTGTTTTTTATTTGAGCACTTTATTGTGACTGGAAGTGAACGCTGGAGACGCATGAACTGCAGTTAGTGAAAATAAAAGGACTACCACTGTATATACTGTACAGTTACAACACTGTTCAGATGCAGGTCGGAAACTTTACCTTGTATCAAATCCTATCGGCATCCTGTAAACGTGCCCGAATACTCAACTTTCACCTTCTGAGTTCATTAAAGGCCCACGCCTCTCTCGTGTGCAGTCTGGAAGTGGACAGGACCAGACAGAGTGATGTTGTTACAAGTCATGTGACAGGATGTTCTTTAATGGGAAGCAGGGAAATATGTGGATGCCTCAAACCGTGTGATGGAGATAATGGCTTCCCTGTAGTGAAACTCCTGGCCAGCCAAGTGGCGCATTGATTTGACTGTTCCAGCAGGGGTTTCGTATCGTTAATGCAAACCCACCCCCCACCCATTCCAAGGGATTCCAGTCAGGCTTCTCTCATTGCTATGATGCAACAAAATGAAATGATATATTAAGTCATAAGCATATTTTCTTAATATGCAATGTCCCATGGATCTGCAGTGGCCATGTGTTTTCTTTTAATAAATGTGTTCATTGATTGTCTGTTCTCCAAACTTATTTTTACATGACACCTAATGATTAACGTAAAAATAAAATTGTAGTGAGTTTTAAAAAACTTATCTGAAGCTACATCTGAATATTTCATAATATGCCCACGAGATCAATTTTACTCATTTATCAACCATAAATCAATTGTAAAAGGATGTGTATTTTTCAACGGGACACAAATAGGAACTCTAAATTTCAGTCTCTCCTCAGAATTTCTTTTGTATTTATTTTATATGTGTATCGTTTTATATGTAGATTTTCAGCATGTTTAAAAGGTTATTTGAGCTGATTTTCTTACTGTAGAGCAGAAATTACATATGGTAGCAGATCAATCTTGTTAATAACTAATTTAATGACATATTGGACCTTATATGATTCTAAGCTCTTGATTTCTGTGGTTTAAAAGAGGTTAAGTAATTGGGTTGGAAGGGGTTCAGTTGGATCGGGAGAGGGCCTAAAATGGGGCTCTTTAATGACTGAAAGTCTGCCATTGATTCATTAATTATTCACTCATTTATTAACCAAGCGTCCAAAATCCGATATTAAGGGGCTGCAATGCACTGTGATGTATTCAAAGCCATTTTTACGATGCACATGGTTATTCAATCCTTTAAATGATTAATGAACATCATCCCAGTTTTTCCATGACTGAGATTCAGCTCATTGCATCCTGTCTGTTCCCACAGCCTATAAACTGTGATACCATTAACTCTCCCCAGATCTGCGTTAGGGCTAGCCAATCACATTTATAGGGTAACAGATGATGGATTCGTGTCGGGTTTGTTGTTAATATCTCTGTCCAAAAACGTGGTTAACTAGGTTGTGTTGTTGTAGGGGACAAATCTTGTTTGTACTGCTGGAAGTACAGGTAGGCGTGGTACTGCAGCTCAGGCAGCACTAGCCGCACACAGAGACCCATGGATCTCTGTCGCCAGGTTTCCTTTGCAGTTCATACCCAAGGATGGTTGTGGTGGGCTGGCTGTGTCTGGCTGCCAGGGCCGGATCATGTCCTCCTTGGGTCTCCTCATCCAGAGAAGCCACATCGTGGGCATTTAGGTGCAGGTCCTCCAGCTCCATGCGCAGCAGGTTCCTGAGGAGCACTTGAGACTCATCAAAGTGCACAGCAGTCATCACCAGCTGGACAGCTGCCTCCAGCCCCCTGCTGGCCATCCCCAGGCCGGCCTGGTATACACCTCAGCTCACCTGCCTAAACATGCCCAGGAGGAGAATCTGGGCCCTGCCTAATGCCATGGCAACCACTGGAGCAGAGAGGCGGGGGGGATAAGCTCACTATGTGAGCGGGGAGACTGAAGGATAAGCCTCGCATTGCATTCTGCTTATGACTTTTACCTGTGTCTGGCTTTTCCCTGTGTCTGACTTGGCGTTTGTGCAAAGTAGGACTTTTTAAAAATTATTATTTCTAGTCAGTACCCAGGGTTGCTGTGCAGAATACACAAAAATAAGTAAATCAATAAAATAGAAGATTAAAAAATAAAAAAACAAACCCAAGGTGATACAAGAGCTTTTTAAGCAGTAATAATGTAAACATTTTTAAAAGATTTTTTAAGTAAACTAAATCAGAAAAAAAATTACATTTCTGTTTTGGTTTGTTAATACTCTGTATAACATACTGCAGAGAAATAGATCAAACATTTAAATATAAACTGTTCCGATATTTTTAGAACAAGGCTCATTTGTCAACTGCATTGCATACAATTTTAGATCTATCCGATTTAGACATTGATATCGAAGGTAAATTTGCATTGCATTTTCCATTAGAGTCAAATAGCGCTATCCACAGACAGTTGTTTTTCTCTTCGGCAACTCAACGTTTTGTCACTGATTGGCCTAAAAACTACATTTTGCATTGCCATTGGTCAAAAAACGAATAATAAACTCTTCTACCAACAAAGCAAAAGAAAGAGGAAGTGATGTTATAAAAGTGAGACGAGTGCTGTGTCCCAAATCGCATACTCCCGTGCTCCGCACTACCGTACTTCGCTATGGATGCGCGTGCTCGCTATTCGTGCTGGGAGCATGGAAGTATGCGATTTGGGACACAGCGGAGGTCTCTGAGTAGTGACGCAAACCTTTATGTAGTTCTACAGACATAAGTACATTTACGTATTACATTTAAAAATGATTGTTACGTTTAATCTCCGTGTAGCGAAATTGTTACATTTCAAATATGCGTGGGTCCTATAAATACGATACAACTGTTATTTAGCCTACTGAAACTATGAGAAAAGGTAATAAGCAAGCTGACACGCATTTGACAATAAGCACCAGAGTAAATCGCTCCGCAATATGCAAATATTTGAACTCATACGTTGTGAAACAATTCTTCAAAACAATACTAGGTGGGCTCAAAGATAATTTTTTTCTTAAATAAAAAAACACCGGTTCAAGTGTAATAGGACTACAGTGTTAATTCTCGTACCCATCCCCCACGTTAGCTTTTCGACTGCATTCCTCCCTGCAGTGGCGTTTCGACTGAGCATGCGCTGTGATTCGCCGGTCTGTCGTTCGAGAGGGGCGGGGGGCGAAGGTGTTGAAGGGGGGCCCTCGAGCCCGTCTGTTGCTGTAGTCTGTGGTGCGTTGAGGCAGTTCCTCGGCTATACAATCAGGCGAGAAGGGGGGGGGTGGAGAGCGAGAAAAAAAACGCAAGCTCGCTGAGTCGCCCTTTGTTTCTAGCTAGCTTGCTAGTCATAGAAAAACGAGGGGAAGATACCGGCGAAACAAGAATTTACCGTCGGTAAGTCTTCCGTAATAATATTATTTTGCTTTATTTGCTTAATCGTCCGAAAATCCATGTATTTAAATGTTTATTCGGATCTGTTATTTCTTTAAATAGTACTTTATTTGTTTTTATCTTGTTCCCCCGCTCGGCAGCGACCGAACCGACATTACACATAGCCAGTTCCCCTCTGCGGCGGCGACTGGGCGCAATGAATGAACGATTCTTTTTGAAAATGTAGCGAGTGGGGGACCGAGCCAAGGGTACGGGAGGCGGGTTGGATCAATCAACTTAAAAAAAGAAAATGATACATTTGCTTTCGGTAACTACTGTTCACTCCTCTCGGCAAAAGCGCAAAAGCCAGGGACTAGACCTCGTTCTTTCTCAGACATGGTGGATAACGTAGCATGGCCGGCTGGCTACATAACAACTCCTTTGTGTTCTCTCTTTAAGTCACATAATTAATACTAATAATTTGGTTTTCTTTTCCTGTAAAACGTCTCATGTTCAGTAATATTTAATCATGCATTTTCTCCTATTACATTTGATGGATGAAAGGCACTCTTTTGTTTGAAATGACCTGGTTAGTTTGTTCGCTGAAGAGTTGAAGGGAAACTCGCAATGGGGCTTTATTGTTTGTTAGCTAGGAGCTAGCTCGCTGGTACAGCCAAAATGCAGTGTTATATAAAATTGTTATATCCATGTCAAATTTGTATGCGTTGAAAAATGGTGTATGTCACGTTATCTGGCAGCAATTAAACGATTATTGGTAGTACATAATGTTTAACTTGCTCATTGACTAGCTGGCTATCTAATGAAGTTAGCGGGTTAGCACTAGCTAACTAGCCAGAAATTGGATCAAGCGCGCACTAAGTTACTGTGTTAGCTAGATCTCTCATAATAATGTATCGTTAGATGGCTGTATTTTCAGTTGCTCCCGTCGTTGAAATGTTGGAAAACATAAGCTAAGGAGTGTGCTAACAACAACCAAGAGAGCCGTTTTCTGGTCGGTAACCTAAACTTAGTTGTGCCTGAATCTAAACAAATAAAATTAGCCTGAAACTTAACTAAGCTAGCTACTAACATAAATGGTATTACCTGCTACGAAAATCTTTTTACTCCCATTGTGCGAAATTTCTCTGTGGCTCTGCTAATTGCGTTTCGTTTCGAGAGGAACTCCTGATGTGAAATTGTACAGCTGACTGTTTGATTCCTTCTGTTTCTGTCAAAATAGTCTCCTAAATGCACGGGGAAAGCTTGCAACCTCGCATCCGATTAGGTTATACCAATATCAGCAGCGTGTCTCTCTCTCTCTCGCGCGCGCACACACACACACACACACACACACACACACACACACACACACACACACACACACAAACTCATTAGTTTTGGAGAAGACCCAATGACCATCATTTACGCCTTTTGTTCTTTTATTAGAATTTTGTGCATTCAATGTAATTTGCATCTTATTTCATTAAATATAATTTGGATTCGTCCTCCAACATGCTATGGGGTTCGGGGTCGTCAAGACGGACACAATGTCATGAAGTAACTTGAGCTCTGTCACAGTTTGGGTGAAGCTCCATAGCCAGACAGAAGGGTTTGAGTTTAGTTTTAACTCGTACCTGGTAGCCTGGGAGTGCAAATTTCCTGTGCTTGGAAAGACGTGTTGCAGGTTTGATTCCCATGTGGGGTACAGTTATTGTACCTGATCAGCAAGATGTTTGACCACTTGCAGGTGTTTTAAATTTGGGGGGGTAGAAACATCACCTTTGGATAAGGCTGCCGGCTTACCACCCACATGCTGCTATAGAAACGGGATAGTAAGGTCAGGTGCATCAGCCATGAATATCTTTTTTATGCTGGTTTATGCCAAACCGGTTAAACCTGTAAACACTGATGGAGACATGCACTGCATCCACTGTATTTATATTGTCTGTACAGCAGATAATGTGGTCCTGAATCACACTGCCTTTAATGTACCTGTAGTTCAGCTGCTATGCTTGAAGGTCTTTCCCTCTCCCTGTTTTTTGCTTCGGGTTTTTTTAAATTGAAAGGGCTTCTTTCCTCTCTTCTGGCTGATGTTCCAGAATTCCTTGTTTTTATAATTGGAAATTGGACGAGCACTAATCGAAGATAACTTGTGTGTGTCTATTCATTCCCTTGTTCATTCTTGGCGTTGGTGAGTCTCTTCTTGAAATAGCCGGTGTTGTACTAATTAAATACTAAATGGGTGTGGGATTCTCTTGTAAGGTTTTTGCAGTCCTTTTTTGGGTCGGGTTGTGATCTGTAGTTATAGTGGTTTAGTTCTGGTTGGATGGAGGGGTTTTTGGGTCGGGTTGTGATCTGTAGTTATAGTGGTTTAGTTCTGGTTGGATGGAGGGGTTTTTGGGTCGGGTTGTGATCTGTAGTTATAGTGGTTTAGTTCTGGTTGGATGGACGGGTCGCTTATTATTTGTTTTTGGAGCAGCTGGTGTGCTTCTCCATTTGAATTGTAAATGAGAAGGGGCCAAATGGCAGACCAATAATGAATACCTGAGGGTGCAGAGGCCTACATGTGCACACACCACAGTATGCGCATGGAAACCCACACACTGACATGGACCCACACTCATGCACTCATACACAAACACCATAACACGCATACACCCCCTCCCCCAAGCTCCCGTTTTTAGTCTATTGGAAGTATTGGAGTCATAGTAACTGTACAGCAATTGATACAGACTTTTTGGAAAAGATCAAAATTATATTGTATCAATTCATACAGAGTTTAAGTAGTTCCCTCTGCTGTCTGAACTTTGGAAGCCTTATACACACACATGTGCTAAACTACACTCAACAGGGACAGACCTACTTGACAGGGACACTTATTGGCATTGAAGAAAACAATCTGATGCGTTGTACCATAACATTTGTAGCTAATGTATGCTAAGGGATAATTCATAATTACGTATGCCACATAGACATAGGCGTCATTTATCGCGTCCCCCCCCCAATATCCGAGAGAGCCATATCTGCCATATACATCGACAGAAATGCATAAAAGCGCCTGTAGCCTATTATAGTCCATGTACGATGTTGTATACGGTAATCAGTGGGCGGGGCAATAATGTTGCTCCATTTAGCTACATTATTGCGGCGATAAACAAACTACAATGTAGCAAAGCAGTGTTTCATTTCAGGCATAGTAGGCTGTATCGAGTGGAAACGCGGGCCTTTGCTTCCGGAAGCAAAAAGTCCATTCCTTTTTACTTGGGACGGAATGGTCTGCGTCCTGGCATTGGACGACTGTATAGCCTACTGCTTAGGCTACTGCATACTGTTTAGTGGCATACAGATATCCCCCATGCTCCATACTATTAACAGCAAAACTAGGAAATAAGTATATAATTTGGGGATTTTAAGCACACTACAATTAGAGAACGACAGTTTAACGTAAAACGCCTCCATGCACACTCGTCTTTGCCTGAATCACGTTGATTTGCGATGCATTTCTGAGAATCGTAGCCTATGCTAAAATTAGTCGAATAAAGTGCAGGAAACTTTAGGTCTACATTATTTAGATGTAGCTTTTCTGAATTTGGCTATGGTAGAATTTAACAACAAACAAACAACACGAGTAGTGAGCTACCTCGCATAATGGAAGTAGCTTAATGCTACCCTTTTCGTTTTTTCATATCCCACATCAATTCGCACACTAATGTAGCCTAAGATATCTATAATTGTATAGCTAATTGCTTAGCTAACGTCAGATTTCAAAATCTAGGCCTACAAGATACAAGCCTTTTTTGTTCTATTAACCTAAACGAGTTTACAGAACAGTCACACTGTAGAGGGTGGATACCCGACCCGAACCCGACGGGACCCGACGGGACCCGTCGGGTCGGGCCGGGTTCGGACTAAACTTTTAAAATGATGTTCGGGCTCGGGTCGGGCTCGATCACGGCGGCCGAACAACTAGCGAACATTTTACTTTTGAACTACAGTAAAACCTTGACATACGAGTGCACTAACTTACGAGTATTCCGAGTTACGAGCCGTTGCTCGGACAATTTCTTGCTTCGCCTTACGAGCCTAGAGCCGAGCAAGCGGAGCAATTGCATTCGCATTTCCGAAAAATTCTGAAGGGAAGGAAGAAACAAACCACCATGGATAGGTTTTTATCGAAACGCCCTGCAGATCAGAGTCAGAAAAGCGTGACGAAAAAGCCAAAAATCAATGAAAAAGATGCAAACGTCACTGATGAAGATTAAGTGTAAGTGAATAATAATAATGTAGCAATTAAGTTTAGAACCAGTTTATTTCTTTATATTCTATTTTATTATCTTTGTATTATGTTTTGTATTAATTATGTATTATTTATAAATACATTTCTCATTTTTATAACTACGTAACAAAGAAATTAGGGTGTTTTTTGGGGGGCTGGAACGGATTAATGGTATTTAAATTAATTTCAATGGGGAAAATTGATTTGATATACGAGTAAACCGAGTTACGAGCTCGGTCACGGAACGAATTAAACTTGTATGTCAAGGTATTACTGTACTAATTAGGATGGGTTAGCTTACTTCACATGGTGCTTCAAGTTGTTTTTGGTGAAAATATAGTGTGAAATAAATAAAAATGATACCGAATATTGTGTGTGTGTCTGTTATCTACCAATAAAACAATGCCTTTTGACGGTCATTTAGGTGTCCAGTGACCACTAAACAGAAGCTGTAACCATGGTAACAACAACTGCGTGACAGGGAAACATTATGTCAGCGCTTCAGTGCCTTAACTGCGTCGGGCTCGGGTCGGGTTCGGACATAAAAAGCAGAATTCCTTTCGGGTTCGGGTCGGGCTCGGTTACTACTATCTCGGGCTCGGTCGGGTTCGGACAGAAATATGCGGCCCGATCCGCACTCTATCACACTGCCGCCGAGGAGCAGCAGGCAATATCAACGGTAACGTGGATGTGTTCAGTCAGCAGCGCACATCCATCTCAAAGCCACGAAAAATCATAAGCACTACTAACCTTCCTACTTTTTCTTCACATTCATCACTAAAATGGTTTGGCATTTTAACCAGGGGTGCCCAAATCTTTGCACCCCACTGTATTTAGCCTACACGCATTCGATTTGTGTGACAATGGATTATATACAATGGACTTTTTATGTTTGCGTGCTTTATTTTACCCAATGTCACAGTCTTAGAATGTACGGGAATGCATGCAACGTCTTTTTACTCTAGCATCAGTGTTTCAATTATCGGGGAAATAGCGGGTATACAAGGATTCACAAGGTGGGTAAAAAATTCATAAAACTAAATTATTGCCTTGTTTACATCTAAGAGATCCGACAATATGAAGTCGGCGCCACGTCAGTAGGCTATTAGAGCTACAGACAATTCGGCCAGTCATAAAAATGCCACATCGAAATAATATATTTAGATAAAATATGGTGTATGGATAAAATATAAATGAAGATGATGAGCCAGTTACAGTAACATAAATTAACATGTAAATAGAAAATATCACAAAGAGACTGAAATGATGAAGGAATATAGCTAATACTTGTTTCTATATAAGATTATATGATTTGGTATTATTGGGCATAAATAAAGTTGTCCTCCTTTAAGATAGGGGGTGGAGGTGGGTTTAAAATGTAATAAAATTATTGTATCCACTAATGTACTGATTAGCCTATGCTTTAGCTTTATATGAAAGCATCTCAAATCTCATCTAGGGCTTTGAAGGGGAAAAAAAATAAAAAATTCAAAATGTTCATAAATTAAACATTTTATGTTAGAAAATGCCCTGTGTGAGGTTGTGTAGAAATGCAGGAAATTAGTTTTAAAAGGCTAACATTTTTCTGGGAGAGTACCCCCAGACCCCTGCAACTCCATCCCACCCATGTGCCCCTCCAACATCTCTTCATTCCCCCCCCAAACAAAGCAGTCTAGAAACGGCCCTGTTACAGGTAACACCCTTGCCTACGCTTAGGCTACGCACGGTGACATCGCTATTGGCTAATATGCGCCCCCCCAACATATATCTCAGGGCACTGCGTTCTGCCCTGCGTCCCCCCCAATGTTCAACAGAAAGTGACGCCCTTGCACATGGATGATTATTAATGAACCGTTGGCATATATGGCTATGGCTATGCCTGTTCTTAGAGGGGTTTTTATAAAACTGATTGCAAAAAATGTATGTAATGTCAAATTTGACAAGCAGCAAATCAAAATCCAGTAAAATGAAAAAACATTCAAAATGACAAAGCTTTGTTGCAATGAAACACGCTAAACCCGCGCCCGTCTTCCTTCAGGAGACCGATTTGCTGGCGTCTCCGTGAACAGGATCAGTTGTGACCATGTCCACCCCGGACCCCCCAATTGGAGGGCCTCCCCGCCCAGGCCCTTCCCCGGGCCCGGGTCCCTCCCCCGGGGCCATGATGGGACCGAGTCCTGGCCCCTCCCCCGGCTCCACCCACAGCATGATGGGCCCCAGTCCGGGGCCCCCCTCTTCAGGACACCCACTGCCTCCGCAGGGGCCCTCTGGGTACCCCCAGGAAAACATGCACCCCATGCACAAAGTAAGAGCCCCCCCTTCTTTACTCCTCTCTCTGTTCCTTAAAAAGCTTGTGCAATTTAAATAATTATTTTATCATTATCTTTATAAGTTACATAAAGAACCAAAGAAAATGCATAGTATGATATTGGGCCCATTTTATTCTTAACTTTGTTGCTAACTTGCTTTCAGGATAATTAGTTTTAATTATTGTAAATATTTAGCTTGAAGACCCCCCTCCCCCAGATAAATGCACACACTGATCTTACAGACACACAGATGTTCAGGAATCATGCCAATTGATCTTGGCAGGCTAGCATAGCTGCTTTTGCTTGGCCAGTACATCAGGGGGGTAGCGGGGTTATGGAGTTAGCCGGCTAACGTTTGTAAATATTTTGAAGTAACCCAGGCTCTCATCCAATCAGATGTCATCAAATTCAAAATATTTGCAAAAGTTAGCCAGCTAACTCCTCAATCCTGCTTTGTGAAATACCCCCCAGGAGTTCCAGGCTTTTTAGTCTCAAGCTCTTGTAAAATGGCCGCCGTGTGGCTGAGAACCCCAGACTCACGTCACAGACATGGCACACTTTCATATCATGTAGATGATATAGAATTACAGTGATCACTATTGCGAACTGTACTTGTGAACCAGACACGGTTAGTTTTATCTGGAAATCAGAAATGTAATTTAAAGGTGGCCTTGGACCATCCCCAGTTTATAAACCTATTTGACCTGCCTAATAAAACCCAGGCAGAGACGTTGGGTTGGGTGTGCAAACCTTTGTGTGTTCTGGGGTTCATTTCATACTTTTTCAGTGGTTCCCAGAATGCTGAATACAAAATAATAATCTCAGGCTGCCTTTGCCATAAGCATGTCCAGTGATTTTTATTGTTAAAAATAATTTTCCAGGGACCATTCTTGGTAGTATGCGGTTGGTAAGGTTATTCAAAAAATTTTGTTCTTTAGAAAGCATATGTAAACAATTTGATCTCCCATTTTCTTTTAAATTCTCATGGGAATTTGTTTTGTTATATAATCTGATTTCATTGTAGTCCTTAATTTGTTTCGCTCTATTGATGTGTGTGTGTGTGTGTGTTTCCTCTCACAGTCCATGGAGGGCATGCATGAGAAGGGTATGGCGGAAGACCCTCGCTACGCACAGATGAAGGGTGTAGGCATGCGCCCAGGGGGCCACAGTGGCATGGGACCCCCTCCTAGTCCCATGGACCAACATTCCCAAGGTAGGTGGGTGCGTTCCTTTAAAATGGGGGGACACTCGTATGTCACGCTGCACACCTGCGTTGTTACAGAGAAGGGTCTTCCCTGGTATTGCCTGGTACAAAACATCTGTTCAATGTAATCTCGGTTCAAGAAAATTCAGCAGTAGCCAGAGATGAACGGCAGCAGGAACCTTCTCCCAACGTGCCGCTGTTTGTACATCGTGGTTCTGTTCCTCTGGGTTCTGTTCAGTTGCATATCCGTTGAGTTTTGATGGCTCGTCTCTGCAGACATTTCTGAACAGCAGCCCATTTGCTGGGGTTACTGGTATCAAGTGCACAAGTGAATTCAAATTCACTTCATAAAGAGTTCAGCATATTATTTCTGTGTACCTAAAGCCAAAAGTCTCTGTGTCTTGAGTCAGGTTTCAGCTCCATGGAGCTCTTCAGTGCATAAGTAGAGCGATCTGTAGTGTTGAAACGCAGAAGAGGGTAAAAACCAATTTTGCCCCCTTTTTCTTTTCTTTTTTTTCCCCCTCAAATGGTCACCCCCACCCCCACAGAAAGCATACAGAAGACTCTTAAACAGAAGAGAAGCTCATAAGCAAAACATTAATATGAAAAGCATTAAAGTGAAGCAAACAAGTAAATGAATGAACAAGCCTGACTGATCACAGTTGTAACCTTAGTGACTTCTCTAATAGTTTTTTTTTCTACATTTGTGACAGCTGTTTGGAGCTTCCTCTTTCTGAGATGTTGGTTTAAAAAAAAAAAACGGGTGCTAGGCAACCCTTCTGTGGAGAGAGGGTGTGGTTTACATCCTTGGGGGCGCGACGGGTGGTTTACACTTTCTATGGTGGGGGGGGCGATTCTGCTGTGACTGATGGGGCTGTGAACGACTCTCTCAGTGGAGTCTCGTCTGAACGCCAGTCACTTTTGTGTCTGTGCTCGGGTTCAGCAAATGGGTTAAATCATTCCTGATCCGCCTCGGGCAGCCTGGCGGCCACGTCCTTTGTTTTACCGCTAATGTTTCTGCTTGATGGAGTGCAGCCTGGCCCATCCTCTCCAAAACAACATTTTAAATTCTGTATATTAAGTGACGGTAGTCAAGTTCACCTATTGATTTAACGTAAGATATGCCTGATACGGCTCAAGTGTTTGAAATATGATACTCTGACTTTTTTTAAACTTTTTTGATAGTCAAATTTGAAATCAGCCCTGCAGGTCCCTGGGAATTTTCAACAAAGCATGCTGTTTAACAAAACGTACAATCGTAAAGAATGCGTTTACATTTGTGTTGAAGGGGTTCAAGAGTTTAAAATAATTATTTGTTGTTCTGGGGAAGGTGACATATTCCAAATTTTTTTTTTGGTGAAGTGCATTCTTAAGCCATCACCTTTTTGAGGAGTGTAGCTCATTTTTCCCCTCTCTCTCTCTCCCTCCCTCCCCAGGTTACCCCTCTCCATTGGGAGGCTCAGACCACGCCCCCAGCCCCGTGCCAGCTAACGGCCCCCCCTCTGGTCCCATGATGCCCTCTGGCCCGGGTGGGATGCCCATGGACGGGGGCAGCAGCGGTGGGGGCGATCCCCAGGCCATGGGCCAGCAGAACCGGAGCGGGGCCCCCGGCGGGGTGCAGGGCGTCCCCGGTGGGCCCACACCCTTCAACCAAAACCAGTTACACCAGCTGCGGGCACAGATCATGGCTTACAAGATGCTTGCGCGCGGGCAGCCGCTCCCAGACCACCTGCAGATGGCGGTACAGGGCAAGAGGCCCATGCCTGGCATGCAGCAGCCCATGGCCAACATGCCCCCTGCCCCGGGGCCGGGCGCTGGCCCTGTAACGGGCCCCGGGCCCGCCCCCGCCAACTACAACCGCCCACACGGTAAGAAACAGGAGACGGTCCAAGAATTTGGGGCTATTTGAGTGTTCTTCAGGGTACCAGCGTAGTATATTGGTTTAGGAACTGGGTGGACACTGCTGTTGTACCCTTGAGCAAGGAGCTTAAACGGAATTGTATCAGTAAAAATGGCTCGCGTTGTAAATTTGGATCGTATACAATGTCTCTGGATAAGAGTGTCTGCTAATCAGCCGATTTGTAAATCTGTCTGACCAACCTTGATAAACCCCATCATAGTTTGAGCTGCCTTGTGCTGTCAGTCACTGGCCCATATAAACCAACGAGAATAAACATTGCTTTCCGTAGCAGGACATACACTCCATGGACAAAAGTATACTTGGACACCTGCTCATCCAACATCTCATTCTAAAATCATGGGCATTAATATGGAGTTGTTCCTCATTTGCTGCTCTAACAGCCTCCACTCTCCTGGGAAGGCTGTCCACTAAATGTTGGAACATTGCTGTGTGGATTCATTCAGGCCTTTTCATTCAGTCAGTAGAGCATTAGTGAGATCAGGCACTGATGTTGGGCTATTAGGCCTGGCTCGCAGTCGGCTTTCCAATTGATCCCAAGGTTTTTGGGGGGTTTGAGGGGCTCCGGCTCCGCAGCCAAGTCAAGTTCCATCCCATACCGATCTCAAAACCATGTATCTGTATACCTCTCTTTGTGCACAGGGACATTGTCATGGTGAAACAGGGAAGGGCCTTCCCCAAACTGTTGCCACAAAGTTGGAAACCTAGAATCGTCTAGAATGTTATTGTATTCTGTAGTGTCAAGATTTGCCTTCAATGGAACTCAGCGGCCTTATCTGAACCATGAAAAACAACCCCAGACCGAGGGGTGTCCACATATTTTGGCCATATAGTGTATGATTTGTTCAAATTGGTCACTTTTTTTTTTTTACCCCAGGAGTAGTGGGTCCCAACATGGCTCCCCCAGGCCCCTCTGGGGTGCCTCCAGGAATGCAAGGACAGCCCCCTAACGGACCGCCCAAACCCTGGCCGGAAGGTGAGGCTCCTGTCCCATCCCATTCCGTCATGGGGTGGGAAGGGTCATCCGAGTGTGTGCAGGACGGCTGTTGATATAGTTCTGGCTACTTTCACGATCATCCTGTGTCTGTCATGTTATCGTAAAGCAGCATTAATGCAGGGGACTGATACTGCCAAAAGCAGTGAAAGTGCTGAATGCAGAGCCGTATAACATAAAAGGTGATAACATAGTCAATATAATAATAATCATAACCAAGACACGGTGCTGCTACTACTGCTACTAATAGTGAAAATATAAAATAACTCTAAATGAGCCTTCTTCTGTTGGGGAAAGATGTCTCTGTTGCTGTTTTTTCACGATCGTGTTTTTTGCGTTTTTCCGCCGTTTTGTGACAGGACCGATGGTGAACGCAGCTGCCCCCTCCAGCGCCCCACAGAAGCTCATCCCCCCGCAGCCGTCGGGTCGCCCCTCCCCGGCCCCGCCCTCCGTGCCCCCGGCCGCCTCCCCCGTCATGCCCCCACAGACCCAGTCGCCCGGGCAACCCTCCCAGCCCCCGCCCATGGTGCTGCACCAGAAGCAGAACCGCGTCACGCCCATCCAGAAGCCGCGTGGCCTGGACCCTGTGGAGATCCTCCAGGAGCGCGAGTTCAGGTGAGGTTAGCCATGCTCTATACACCCAGGACATATTCAGCTCTGCAGGTAAGGCCACAGATTCTCAGTATCCATAGATACTCTATACCATGGGTCAGAATCCAGGCCCTCCAGGACAACCTTACAAACCGCACATCTCTCTTCACTAGCACCTCTTGTTTGATAGCCCTGCACTGCACTGAGCAGATTTTCAGCTTTCTAAGGAGGCCACCGATACTCTATAGCCATAGGTAATCTATAAACTGAGCAGATGCTCAGCTCTGCAGGAGTTCCACAGATACTCTATACACCAAGAAGATATTCGGCTCAGTACAAGTGAGGTTCAAGAAACTCCCATATTCAGCTCCACACAAATATCCTATTTGCCAATCAAATGCTCGGTTCATATTTTGTGTGTGGGGTCCAGCGTCTGACCCTGTCCTCTGTCCCGGCAGATTGCAGGCACGCATCGCTCACCGCATCCAGGACCTGGAGAACCTTCCAGGCTCGCTTGCTGGCGACCTGAGGACCAAAGCAAACATAGAGCTGAAAGCCCTGAGACTACTCAACTTCCAGAGACAGGTACCGCACACACACGCACACACACACACACACACACACACACAAACCCCTAATGGAAAACATTAACATGACGATGTGTCCTTTTTCTAAATTCAGTTTATATCTAATAGCCATTATTGACATGATTGGCACAATCAAATTAGGGAATAATTATGTGGGAGTGGCTTATTGGGCATCTAAAAAGGAGATTCCAAGCTCTGTACCTGATTGTATGTTAAGTATAGTTTCTTGTTTTGAGTAGTGCTACTTTCTGATCTGGTGATTTGGAAAGGCAAATAAATGAAAACACAAATCTCTCCCTCTTGGAATTCAGTTGAAATTGAGCTTTATAGTGCATGACAAATAAAATAGTGCTCCTAATGCACAGTAGTCCATGCAGGTGTACGAGTAACACGCTCCCTGTGCCGTGCAGCTGCGTCAGGAGGTGGTGGTGTGCATGCGGAGAGACACGGCCCTGGAGACGGCGCTCAACGCCAAGGCCTACAAGCGCAGCAAGCGACAGTCCCTGCGCGAGGCGCGCATCACCGAGAAGCTGGAGAAGCAGCAGAAGATCGAGCAGGAGCGCAAGCGCCGCCAGAAACATCAGGTACCCGGAAACGCGCTCCGCTCCAGCCTGCCCCTCTCATTCCACACTAGACTCCTATGGCCTGAAAAGCTTCTGTAACAAGGCTGACTGTGACCCCCTGTGTGCCATCTCTAAATGGTAAATGGTGCGTTCAATGTGAATGACGCTATACCAAAACGACATGGTTTGGTTTGGTTGATTGACATGCTCAGCAGGAGAAGGCGGAGCCTGGACAGAGATTTTTCTGATGTTCACAGTTTTGGTACAATTTTCCCATTTCATTAAAGGTTATTTGGGGTTCAGAGTCTTGCATTAAAAATCACATTTAATTTGCTTTACAAAATGTACCCGGATGGCTTAGTTAAAAATGTTACTGAAATTAGCAGGAAAGAGATGTGTTTTTATTGATTGTCCAGTCAGTCTTAATTGGGCATTTGCTCCCATCTTGGCCCCTCATTCTGTGTTTTTTTTCTCCCTTTTTGAAGGAGTACCTCAACAGCATCTTGCAACACGCCAAGGACTTTAAGGAGTACCACCGCTCCATCACCGGAAAGATGCAGAAGCTGACCAAAGCCGTGGCCACCTACCACGCCAACACTGAGCGCGAGCAGAAGAAGGAGAACGAGCGCATTGAGAAGGAGCGAATGAGAAGGCTGATGGTGAGGAGAAGAGGAAGCTAATGTTCAGTGTCTGCTATGCACACAAATGCATACATGCGTACGCTGACAAACCATGCTCGGTCACTGTAACGCACACGCTTTCTCTCTCTCTCTCTCTCTCTCTCTCTCTCTCTCTCTCTCTCTCACACACACATGCACACTCTCTCGTTCTCTTTCACACACACTCACGCGCTCTCTCCCTTTTACACATGCGCACACTGTCTCTCTTATCCACGCACACTTTTTCTTACATACACACACTCACACACACACACACACACACACACTCACACTCATACACACTCCTCATACACACACACGCACACACACTAACTTCAGCGTGCGTTTCCCCCCAGGCTGAGGATGAGGAGGGCTACAGGAAGCTGATCGATCAGAAGAAGGACAAGCGCCTGGCCTACCTGCTGCAGCAGACGGACGAGTACGTGGCCAACCTGACGGAGCTGGTGCGCGCTCACAAGGCCGTGCAGGCCCTCAAGGAGAGGAAGAAGAAGAAGAAAAAGAAGGTAAACAACTGGGGGGATGTGGTGGAGAGAGGGAGCGGTGAGTGAGAGGAGGTGAATGAATGAGAGGGTGAATAAGTAAAGAGCTGGGGGGATGTGGTGGAGAGAGGGAGCGGTGAGTTGGTGAGTGAGAGGAGGTGAATGAATGAGAGAGAGTGAATAAGTGACTGATCGAATCAGAGTGGGTAAATGAGTTTGAGGGTGTTTGAATGAATGTGTGAGATAGAGCTTCCTGTACCTCCATGTGTGCGTGTGTGTGATTGGCTCTCCTCCTCTGTCTCTACAGAAGCCAGAGAACGCAGATGGACAGACCTTCGGCCTGGGGCCCGACGGAGAGGTGAGCGTTTCCACAGTACCATCCCTGAAATTCCATTAATTACGAAATAATTCTTCTCATTAATGATTTGAATCTCAATTCATTTCCTGGGTTGAAATGGACTTGACCCACCAACACTGGTCTATTTGTCATGAGGCAAAAGCTCAAGTGTTGAGATGGTTGTTGAACGCTGTTGACTGTGAGCCAATGGGAAAAGAGCAGAGCTGCATCCCTCCATGTCCCACCCCCCTGCAGCCCCTGGATGAGACCAGCCAGATGAGTGACCTGCCGGTAAAGGTGATCCACGTGGACAGCGGCAAAATCCTGACAGGCATGGACGCGCCCAGGGCGGGGCAGCTGGAGGCCTGGCTGGAGGTCAACCCAGGGTGAGGCCTTCCGGAAACATCCGCCACCGCGCTCCGCTGTGCTCAAAGCGGGAATGGGAGTTCTGCGGACGAGCGCGTTTCTGTGTTATCGAGCTCAACGGTGTCAATTACAAGATTTATCAATGAGAAGTGGCTGTGCACAAGAAAACCAAACCCTGTGTGTGATTGATGAACCACAACCAAGCCAATAAGAAACATTTTGTGTGTATACATTATGAAATTTCAAATGCAAAGTGCCCCACCTCCCAAAAAAATAATAATCCTTGCATCCAAAATGCAGAAGTCTGTATATCTGTGACCCGTTCTATGAAAATGAGTCTGATGTGGGGAAAATTATTATTATTTTTTTTTTCTCTGAAAAAAAATCACCCCACAACTGATTATTTTTTTCTGAGAGAATTTTGTATTTTTTTTCCACATCAGACTAATTTTCTGTGGAACTCTTAACTCGATTCCGTCATCCGAGCCGTTGATCTGGGCGCGCTAGCCTGTAGCACTCGCTTTTTAAAAAAAATAAAAAATGTTAAAAAAAGAAGATTTATCTGGACGCAAAGCTGTGTGCTTAATGATTTATATAATTTACATTTGTTGCAGACACTCTTATCCAGAGAAATATACAACGCACTCCCATGTTATTGTATCGCAGCATGTAACTGCAGTATAGGAACAGAAATGTACTAACGGGATGATGACTGTTGAAGAATGAGTAAAGGATGTTCTTGAGTGAATCCCAGTGTTTGGTGAGAAGTGGAACCCCATGGTTCGCCCTCTTCGTGCCCCAGGTTTTGGGTGTGGCTGACGTCTTGCTCTCTGCCGCCCCCTGCAGGTATGAAGTGGCCCCCAGGTCTGACAGCGAGGACAGTGGGTCTGAGGAGTATGAGGTGTGTGCGCCATTCTTTACAAACACGATAAGACCCCTGTAGCATCTCCTCTCCCCGCCTGTCTTCCTCTTGCTCTTTCTCTCCCTCCCTCCCTCCACTTTCTCTGGTGCTCTCTCTCATTTTGCCTTTCTCCTCCTCCCCGTCTTTCTTTTCTCCCATTTTCTCGGTTTTCCCTTCTACTGTTGTACCCCCTCTCCACCAGGGCCTCCCCCACCAGGGCTGAGTGTGTAAGGAGGCATGGCTTGTGTTTTGACATTGTGTGCATAGATGCGTAATGCACTAGCCTTCAGCTCTCAGAAAGTAGGCCACTGTTTTTTTAAACTGAAAGGAAGCCCTTCACTGCACACTGGCTACAAGGCTTATCATTTATCTTCTCTAAAATGTAATTTTTTATTTATTCAAAACCTCTGGAGAGGTTAGAGTTTGGCAGCGTCCAAATCCAGTTTTTGCTCCACCGTTGTGAACTTCACTTGCAAACTTCACTTGGGGGAATCCCTTTTGAGACCCGGATGTACCCTCGGTCTCCATTTTAGGTGTGAGTCCAATCCGTTGTGAAAGTGAAGTTTGTGACATAGCCCCTCAACTTTTCTCAAGGGAACGAGTCTGCAAAATAGCAAACTCGGCAAGCTCATATTACCCACAATTCACATCAAACATCCTGTTCAGTGATAATTACGTTAATGTTTATCGCGGTATTATACATTAAAAGTGCATAGCCTACATAATTGAAAATACAGTGTAGCCTATAGGCTAATAAATACAGGTTAATCAAGTAGTAGCTT
Source organism: Ilyophis sp. 1 JC-2022 (assembly GCA_022702515.1). NCBI lineage: Eukaryota > Metazoa > Chordata > Actinopteri > Anguilliformes > Synaphobranchidae > Ilyophis > Ilyophis sp. 1 JC-2022. Next base: position 89,983,284 of record CM040394.1, read on the forward strand.
GCTGTTTTGTATTTCATAGTTTGCTTTATGCAGCAACAGAGTGGCGTACTGTGGGATGTACCAGGTTCTCTGTAGCTTAATCTTGCTTTTAAACTGATTATTCGGCTACTCGTATCTCAATATTTTTTAGTATAATTTGCCAGATAGCCTAACACCAATTTAATTTCTCAATAATCAAGACGAATAGGTAAATAACCTTGTGCAGCATCTTACTAGATCCACATTTGTGCCGACGCAAAATGTGTTAATAGCCTATGTCATGCGAAGGGATCAGCACATATTTGGGTAAATTTGTTTTTCTAGCTTGAAAGCATGCATATTGCGTTTAACGCTGGTTCCAGTAATTTAAGAGGTTTTCCTCTTTAAATGTATGCTTTCTAATGTTTAAATCGTTTTGACTAAATCGAGTGCCATCTTAAATTAATGACATTCTTTAACGTGATGAGGAGAAAACGCAATGCAAACGTACAACTCAGAGAAAACGTTGGGATTTTTTGCCAGTTAATTATTCTGAATTATTGCCACCCTTATTAAACAATCTCACGTTTGTTGTCTATTTGTCATTTTCATTTGTTAATCAATAGCCTATAGGCTACATAATTGTTCTTGATTATTCAGGGAATTTGTTTGATTGACATAAGCAAGCAAAATAAATGGAAACGGGTTGAGAATATGTTTGGTTTAAATTTTTTATTCCAGCGCACGGGCTGTCCTACATATTTAAATGCGACACAATTTTATGACACAGAAATATGCTAGCCTGCAAAACTTGCTGTATTTATTGATATTTGTTATTCAGTAAATCAATTGCTTGACTGATAATTAATCTAAACAGGTTGAGAGTTTAAAGGTAGGCTACGGTGACGGACGTTTTACATGATCCGAGATCCCACGTTACCACTGTGCAGCAGCATGGTTAACTTCCGAGTATAGACGGGGAGAAGTGCGTCTCAATTCAAATAACCCGCTCCGCCCTCGCTCCCTCCCAATCGCTAAACGCACGTGTATACTCCTGTTTTATTGGTCTGTGTGTCACATCCTCCCAAGTGAAGTTTGCAAGTGAAATTTACGAGGGTGGAGCAAAAACTGGATTGGGACGCAGCCTTTGGCTTTTTTTGCTTGTGCGTGCTTTGACTGGGCGTGGCGTAGGAGTTAATTCTCTACACCCCTTGGCTCTGCCAATCACAGGAGGATGAGGAGGAGCCTCAGCATTCCCATGCTCCTGTGGAGGACAAGAAGAAAATTCCAGACCCGGACAACGAGGACGTGTCGGAGGTGGACGCGCTTCACATCATCGAGTGAGTGACACCAGAGCCAAGAGGGGGCGGAGCTTAGAGAAGGGTGGGGCCAGTGGTGTCTAGGGCCCCTCCAACCCCCCCAGCACACATTCCTCCTATTCCAGCACATAATGGGTCAGATTCCAGGGGTTTAAGTGAAGTGTCAATGGCTTCTGTGGGATTACGCTTGTCGTGGCCGACCATAAGCTTTTCCAGGGTTTTGTTTTCTTACAGAATGGCACATTAGCCTGTATTGTACCCTCTTTAGACAGAGGTGAAACTTGGAAAGGCTAATTCTCTACCCTCCCCCCCTGCAGAAATGCCAAGCAGGACGTGGATGACGAGTACGGGAGCGCGGCCTTCGCTCGCGGGCTGCAGTCCTACTATTCCGTGGCCCATGCCGTCACCGAGAGGGTGGACAAGCAGTCCTCTCTGCTCATCAACGGGCAGCTCAAACAGTACCAGGTAAAATCCATCTGCTCCCCCCACCCCACTGGGAGACTGCACTTAACAGCCCCCCCCCACCCACCACCACCACCCACCCCGCCAACCCCGCTAAATTTGCTCTAGTCCGGTTACTGTTCATTTTAGACGAGGTTGAGCCTGCATTCTGCATGAGTGCAGAATGATAAAACGATAACCCTCCACTCTTCCTCACCTGTTCTTTTTTTCTTTCACTTTCTTCCCTCTTTTAATTTCTTTCTCTCTCTCCTCTCTCTCCTCTCCTCTCTCTCCTCTCTCTCCTCTCTCTCCTCTCTCTCCTCTCTCAGATTAAGGGTTTGGAGTGGCTGGTCTCTCTGTACAATAATAACCTGAATGGTATCCTGGCTGATGAGATGGGTCTGGGGAAGACCATCCAGACCATCGCCCTCATCACATACCTCATGGAGAACAAACGCATCAACGGACCCTTCCTCATCATCGTGCCCCTCTCGTGAGCCAAAACCTGAAGCGCACACGCACACACACACACACACACACACACACACCCCAGAGATTCACTTCACTTAAACAGATACTTGACTGAATGCATTAACTAGTGAGAAAAGCTGGCATGAAGTGTCAAAACCGCACATTTAAAGTCTCAGCACTTAGAGTACCAGTAATTCCACAAACACTAAAAGAATTGCATCAGAATTCCAGTGGAACGGACTGGCGCCGGCTAATCTAGCTGGCAGAGTGTCAAGCATCTTTGCCACAAGCTACAAGCTCCATCGTTCTTGTATTGTAGTGGTCCCCAACTCTGTTCCTGGAGATCTACAGTCCTATAGGTTTACCTAATTTCAATCCTAATTTGGCACACCTGATTCTACGAATTAGCAGCTCAATGAGATCTCTATCTGTTGAATGAGGTGTGCTTTGTTAGGGTTGGAGTGAAAATCTCTTTGTGACTGTTCTGTGTAAAAAGCGCAATACATAAAACCTGCAGGACGGTAGATCTCCAGGAACAGGGTTGGGGACCGCTGTTGTATTGGATATTCTTGTAGGAGCACAGATTGAGACATATGACCACCTGTGCCAATGGCTTTTTTTCCCTTTTGTCTACAGGACGCTCTCCAACTGGGTGTACGAGTTTGACAAGTGGGCACCATCTGTGGTGAAAGTGTCTTACAAGGTGAGTTTTATTTATGGACAGGAGCAATGTGTACCTTTTTGGGGGTTGTAGTGCTGTGTGGGTGTAATGGCTGTGTGTGTCTGTAATGAAACATGAATCGTGTAGACTGCGTCTAATAGGAGACATTTACAGTTATGGGTCTTTAGGCCTCAGTAACGTGCGTGTTTAATAGGCCTCAGTAACGTGTGCCTGTGTACATGCGTGTTTAATAGGCCTCAGTAGTGTGTGCGTGTGTAAATGTGTTTAATAGGCCTCAGTTGCGTGTGTACATGCGTGTTTAATAGGCCTCACTAACGTGTGCGTGTGTACATGCATGTTTAATAGGCCTCAGTAGCGTGTGCCTGTGTACATGCGTGTTTAATGGTGCGGTTCCTCTCCACACAGGGATCTCCGGCTGCTAGACGGGCCTTTCTGCCTCAGCTCCGCAATGGAAAATTCAATGTGCTGCTGACCACCTACGAGTACGTCATCAAGGACAAGCATATACTCGCCAAGGTACACACGCACACGGACGCACTCGCGTGCACATGCAGACACACACACACACACACACACACACACACAAGAGCAGTGTCTGCCGGCCAAGATAAAGATAGGCTCTGTTATGAACAGAGTCACACATACCATACACATTTATATGCAAGCTCACGCACAACTCGCACACCGCAAACACACGTGTAGATATGAGCACACGAACCACACACGCAGCATCCGAGTAAACCTAACCTGAACCTTAACCCAAACCTGAATCGTGACCTTCCAGATCCGTTGGAAGTACATGATCGTGGACGAGGGCCACCGCATGAAGAACCACCACTGCAGGCTGACGCAGGTGCTGAACACACACTACCTGGCCCCGCGCCGCGTGCTGCTGACCGGGACGCCGCTGCAGAACAAACTGCCCGAGCTCTGGGCCCTGCTCAACTTCCTGCTGCCCACCATCTTCAAGAGCTGCAGCACCTTCGAGCAGTGGTTCAACGCCCCATTCGCCATGACCGGAGAGAAGGTAGCCAACAGCCAATCGGAGTGAGGCCAGGGGGCGGGGCCTGCGGCAGGGTGCTCAAAGGCTCTGCTCCCTGCATCTCCTCTCCTTCTCCCTTTTTCCTCTTCCTCTCACATACCTCTCTCTCTTTCCCCTCCTCTCTGTCTCCTTGCTCCTCTTTCTTGCCGTCCGTCTCCTTTCAATTCCTGTCACTCATGGCTTCTTCACTCTCTTTCCCAAACTCAAAATCAAGTAGGCTTTCCTGGCAGGACTAGCACACACCAATGGGGCCAAAGCGTAGTTTGAAATAAGACATGAGTTATCAAACTGGGGGAAGGGCACTTGAAATAAAATAGGCGCAGAACACGGATGAATTGGGTATTTTATTTGTTTGCTTGTTTTCCATCTCTTCCCTGTCCCCTCGTTTTCTCTTAAATTTTTGTTGCTATTTGGATGGTATATTTGGATATATTTCCCAAGCTTTACAATGACACGAACATCATTTTTTTTGTCTCTCCCATTCCTTACTTTGTCTCCATCCCTCTCTCTCTGTCCCCATTCTTTTTTCCATCCCTCTCTGGCCTCCCACCTCTCTCTCTCTCTCTCTCTCTCTCTCTCTCTCTCTCTCTCTCTTCTCTCTCTCTCTCTCTCTCTCTCTCTTCTCTCTTTCTCTCTTTCTCTCTCTCTTTCTCTCTCTCTCTCTCTCTCTCTCTCTCTCTCTCAGGTGGATCTGAATGAGGAGGAGACTATTCTGATTATCAGGCGTCTGCACAAGGTTCTCAGGCCCTTCCTCTTGCGCCGGCTAAAGAAGGAGGTTGAGGCACAGCTGCCCGAGAAGGTGAAGACACGCATGCATACACTCGCATGCATGTACACACACAAAAACGCATACACACACACACACACTCAAGAAGGAGATCGAGACACAGCTGCCTCAGAAGGTGGGGAAGACGCACGTGTATACTCACACGCACACACAATTTCCTTAAATAAAATATATATAATTTTAGCTTATTCCATAAACCATATATAGTGACCTCCAGAATTTAGCAAAACCATTTGTGCCACAATTATTGGCACCCCTGCATTTAATACTTTGTACAACCTCTCGTAACATCTAATAAGGTTGGAGAATACAGAGCAAGGAATCTGAGACCATTCCTCTTCACAGAATCCCTCCAGATCATCCAGAGTCCTTGGTCCTCTCTTGTGCACTCTCCTCTTCAGCTCAGCCCACAGGTTTTCAATGGGGTTTAGGTCAGGGGACTGAGCGGTTAGTTTCCTGGCAGAGGCAGCCAGATTCAGATAAAAAAATTCCTGGAGTTCATAATGCCATGTACCCTAACAAGGTTCCCAGGGCCTTTGGATGAAAAACAGCCCCACAACATCACAGAACCTCCACCATACTTAACAGTGGGGATCAGGTTATTTTCGGTATAGCCATCCTTCTTTTTACACCAAACCCACCTTGAGTGTTGGTTGCCAAAAAGCTCAATTTACATTTCATCTGACCATAGAACACGGTTCCAGTCAAAGTTCCAGTAGCATTGAGCAAACTCCAGGCGCTTACATTTGTGGTGAAATGACAGGAAAGGCTTTTTTTGGAGACTTGATGACCCGAAGATGCTACTTTCCTCTGTAATTCTCCAACATCCTTGGGGATTTCTTTGCCTCTCTTACCAGCCTCCTCACTGTGCGTGGGGGCAAAATAAACTAGGGTCCTCTTCCAGGCAAGTTTGTAACAGCAAGTTTGTAACAGTGCTTTGAACTTTTTAAGTATTGCCCTAACGGTAGATATGGGCATTTTCAGGTGAGTAGCTTTTTTTTATAGCCATTCCCTGACTTATGAAGCTCAACACACGTTTCCCTCATTTGATTTGTGTGTTCTCTTATCGTTCCCATGTTGATGAATGAATAAGGTAATATGGCTTCTGTGTCACCTCATATTTATACCCCAGTGAAACAGGAAGTCATGGATTACTGCTTGAAAGTTCCTAAACACTGATCAACTTTAAAAAGTAAAATATAAATGGAAAGAATGCATCCGTTACATTTTGTTCATAAGAATTTCTAGGGGTGCCAATAATTGTGGCACACATGGTTTTGTTAAAAGTAATTATTTCTTGATGAGGGAGAAATAATGTGTGCCGCAGGTGGAGTACGTCATCAAGTGTGACATGTCAGCCCTGCAGAGAGTTCTGTACAGACACATGCAGGCCAAGGGCGTCCTGCTCACCGACGGCTCCGAGAAAGACAAGAAGGTAAGGCGTGTGTGTGTGTGTGTGTGTGTGTGCGTGTGTGCCCGTGCGTGCACATGCATCTCTGTGTGTGTGCGTGTGTGTGCCCGTGCATCTGCGTGTGCCTGCGTGTGCCTGCGTGTGTGTATGTGTGTGACCTGTGTATGCGTTCTGTTTCAGGGTAAGGGAGGCACCAAGACCCTGATGAACACAATCATGCAGCTGAGGAAGATTTGCAATCACCCCTACATGTTCCAGCACATCGAGGTACAGCGTAGTGCTAAGCAATAGCTAATAGGCTAGCGCAGGCTAACACAGCACAATGTCATGTAGCACAGGCTAATTCTGTACTTTCACAACTGCCAGGAGAGAAAGCACATTTAGTTTAATCATTTTGTTTTTTGTGCCTTTTGGGGAGTTTTCATCTCTGGAAATGACATTTTTTCCAGGAATCCTTCTCTGAGCACTTGGGATTTACAAGCGGGGTCGTTCAAGGGTGAGTACAAGTGCAGATCTTTTAGCCTCACCAGATATTTAACTCTGTGTTCCTTCCATCCTTTTTGTTTCTTAACCACAGGAGATTCTGGTCAACAATGGGGGGTTGCTGGTGCTATAATGTACTTGGTCATGCCCTTCAATGAATATTTAGAAGATTCATCAAATGGCATGTTTTGGGATTAATATTAGAGGAGACTGAACTTTCAGTGCACAGAGCTGAGTGTCTGCTGGGTCTGTAGTAGTGTTTAATATTTTCCCGGAAAGTAGCTTTTTTTTTAAACCCGGGATTATCACCTCGCTCCCGGTTTTCCCAGGAAATCCCGTCTAAAAAAAAAAAACGGGCGTTCTAGTAGGCTATTTATCAAATGTGCGATCCTACTTATTGGTTTACAGGCTACCGGCATCCATATGCCATATAAAATCTTTCAGCACCATGGCATTGTCCACTATAGCATACTATTGGCTGAGATTCTTGAATATCAATAAAAACAAACTGTTTTTCAAAGACGTTTTATTAGAAAAAAGCAACATATTTTCCGCGCAAAATAATAGCTGCTTTGAAACGGACTATACCCCCCCTCAAAAAAAATAATGCCTACATATTTTTACGGAGAAATTTTTGTTATGCAGAATTTTTAAAATATATATATATGTTTATAACAAGCCAATAAAAAAATAAAACCTAAATAAAAAATCTAGGTTTTTGCTGCAAGAACTGAATGTGAGTAAGAGGCCTACATTATATAGCCTAAGTAAATATTATGGCATAAATACAATAACTTAATATGATTGCATAAATAGCCTACAATATCTCCATCAAAATACATCAGCAAATATAGCCTATGCTAGCCTACCATTGTGAAATGAGGGACGTTTAGCCATAGGCTACAAGTTGGTAAAAAAAGCAAAGGTATCTAATATGCTTGCAACTTGCTCTAAGAATTCCAGCTTGTTTTGTAATTATAGCGGCAATAATTATTTTTTGTCCGTTGCTCATGTTAAATTTCCCGGTTTCCTGACGTCACTCCCGGTCGGTAATGGGAAGGAATTGTGATGGGGAAATACCGGGATTAATCACAAGTCTGTAGCATCTGTGGTATGAGCCGACTCTTGACCTCTGACCTAAGGCTACCCCCCCACTCCTTTTTACCAGGCCTGACCTGTACCGTGCCTCTGGGAAGTTTGAGCTGCTGGACCGGATTCTGCCCAAGCTGTGCGCCACCAACCACAAAGTGCTGCTCTTCTGCCAGATGACCACGCTCATGACCATCATGGAGGACTACTTTGCCTACCGAAACTTCAAGTACTTGCGCCTGGATGGTGAGATCTGTTTAGACTGAATGATTGAGCTGGGATTCAATTTGACTGAACTTTTCTATTGGGGTTCATTTTAAAGCAAATGCCTCAACTGAGATTAATTTACTCCATGTCGGTTGACCTGCTTTTTTTCACTAGTAGCCAAAAGCTAATTTCTACTCTGGACAGCACTCACTATGGCTGCTTTGTTTCTTCCTCTCTCTCTCTCACTCGCTACCTCTCACTCACTGCCATGCCCCGTTTGAGCTTATAATGATGCGGCCAGCAAACAGAAAATCACACGCTGTCCAAATAGTTACCCACGCCATGTAGGCTACTCATTTTATCGTTTTAGCCATCAGTGTGTACAGGATCGGTTGTCGAAACCAACCTTTAGAATCATTTTGCTTGCGTCATAAATAACATAGCCTACAGTTCCATTGGTGGTACTCTGTGGGAATTTCAAACATCTTCACAAAGTTAATTTGACAGTTGAACATTTGTGTTTATTTTATGATTATTATATTATTTTATCCCTATATTGTGACTGCTGATCGTGGTTCAATTTGGAAGGAGGAGACTCATTTGCACCACTTGATCGCGGCAAATGATCCATGTTTATTTTATCGATATGGATACCAAGGAACGCAAAACATCAAATTGGTTGTCAAGGAAACGTGTATCGCAGAGAATTATAAAACCACAGAATGCCTGCAAGTAGGCTAATGTGTACTTTGTGTACTGCAGGTCAAGGTAGTGAAAACCTCTAAAATAAAACCCCAGTGTGTAGCTACGAGACCCAAGAGAGAATGTCTGTTGTAGGGACGTACGTTGCCAAGGTAAACATGTAGCATGCATAGGCTATAGGCGACTATAACTCCTGGCTCAACTATTTGACCCAAATCCCCCCTTTCTGCAGGAAATGCCACATATAGCAATAATATACCCTAAAACATAAATTCAACAATATTTTTTAAAAGTGACTTTTGACATTAACCAACAAAATATAAATAACTGTTCTAGTCCACAGCGAGCACTGCAGCTCACACTGAATGGTGTCGTGCAGCGCAAGTAATAATTTGTTTACAAAAATATTCGACATTAACAGGCCAGCAAGGGCACAGTGTGAACAAAGTAAACAATTGATACTTTACTTAACTCATCAGAGCGTAAAATTTTGTTTTGTTTTAACATAAAAATATAGGAAATATCCACACCTTGCATGCAATGCAGAAAGTAGCTCTTCACGTCCCTGTCAGATACGCAGTTTTCATATGCTTTATACTATAGAGCCTAATTATTTTTTATAAAGTAGCTTATGTATTTATAAAAATAAACAAAAAACTAGCTAGCTACTTGCTAAGCTAGATTGAAAAACAAACTATCAAAAAGCAAGGGGCTATCTATAAAAAAAATAGGCTACTATAACTAGAATATTCAAAAAAGCTCAAATGTAAGCTAGCTATATCGCTCGCTCTCTCGCTCCTGATTTTCTCCTCCAGTTTCCACTCAGATGAACCACTGCCCTGAGATTCGCTTTTACAGCTGCTGCGTAGGCCACCCTCGCTCCAAAACTTCAGGGTGTAGCCACGGAACTATCGGTGGGCATAGCTGTACAGGTTTCTATTTCGTCACCGAGGGAGAAATACGTAGCCAAAGACTTTTCTGGCCAATCATAGATTGAACGTGCAGTACCTAACGGGTTTTACCACTAGAGACACTTTTGAGCGAGATTCTTAAAGTTTATGCAGTTTTTTGCGCTGACTGCAGTAATTTGTCAAGATTTGGACCAGGATCTATGAGTAATACTTATAAAAACCCAAATGTATCGGTTATCATCTAAAATAAGTGGTTTTAGTGCTTTGTTACCCTTTAATGCCAGAGCGCTGCCCCCGTCTGGGATTCAAAGCTGGTTTGAATCCTGGCCTCGTGCGTGCCACTTCTCTCAGTAAGAGACTCTTCTCTCTCTCTCTTGTGTTGTTTCTCTTTCTTTCTCTCTCTCTCTGTTTCGCTGTCTCTCTTTCTTTTCCCTCTCTGTCCTCTCATTTTTATTGCTCTTGTGAGTAAATTTTGAGCGTCATTTGAGATGTGACAATAAAGCTGGTTTTTCAATTCCAAATCTCTCCAGGCACTACTAAGGCCGATGACCGTGGCATGCTGCTGAAGACCTTTAATGACCCTGCCTCTCAGTACTTCATCTTTATCCTGAGCACCCGGGCAGGGGGGCTGGGCCTCAACCTGCAGTCGGCCGACACCGTGGTCATCTACGACAGCGACTGGAACCCCCACCAGGTACAGCCCCGCCTACCTACTCCACCCTCCCCCAAATGTACTTATTTTTGTATACACACATACAGATATACAGACAGATGCACACAGGTATGGCCCTGATCACCCCTTCTATCCTGCCCAATGCCAGCCTCAACCACACCCCAAACAAGGCACCCTTACCCATATGTTCATCTCCTCTGTTGGTACTTTCTGGCTTCACCCACTCCAACCCCTTCCCCAAAAGATAAAATAGACCTTGAGCTGGATACGTCCGTCCCTCTCCCACAGCCTTTACCCCTGGCGGTTCCCATTTGGTCCTATAACACACTGCCACACCCCCCTCTCTGAATCATTGGCCCTTTGCCCACATCCTCCACCCCTGGTTGTGTCCCGGTCGGACCCCACACGCCTTCCTGACGTGGTCTCTAACCCCTCTCCCGCACCCTCCTCCTGTGATACCGCCTGTACCAGGATAACCCACTTCTCCCCACCCCCTGTGCTTCCCCCAGGACTTGCAGGCCCAGGACAGGGCTCACCGCATCGGGCAGCAGAACGAGGTGCGTGTGCTGCGCCTCTGCACCGTTAACAGCGTGGAGGAGAAGATCCTGGCCGCTGCCAAGTACAAGCTCAACGTGGACCAGAAGGTCATCCAGGCCGGCATGTTCGACCAGAAGTCCTCCAGCCACGAGCGCCGGGCCTTACTGCAGGCCATCCTGGAGCACGAGGAGCAGGACGAGGTAGCGCCCCGGAGACGCCTTCCCTTCCTTCCTGTGTCCTGCCACCTGCTGCCTCTTTATTTTACCCCTCTCTCTCGCTGTCTTTCTCTCTCTCTTTCTCCCCCAGCCTCCCTCCCTTCAGCCTCTCTCTCTCCCTCTCTCGGGCCCCCCCTCTCTCTCTCCCCTTTATTTAACTGCTCTCCCTGCTTCTCCCTGGGTCTTATATCTCGGATCCTTTCATAATTTTCTTTGTTTTATTCACAAAGATCTGCTTCTGTTAGGTTCACAGTATACCGTGTTGGATACAGCAACTCTAATTCAATGGTTGTAGCCCTTTCAACTCTTCGGTTCTCAATTTGAAGGTTTTTGTTTCAAAATAACCATTATTTGTGCTTTTCTGAGCATAATTCTTGTATGAAAGCTACAGAAACCCTTTCTGTAGCTCACTTAGAGGATAGTCTGTCACCACGCGATGTGGTCTGACTCTCTCTCTCTCTCCTTCCTTTTTTGTCTATCCATCTCTAGGAGGAGGACGAGGTGCCGGACGATGAGACTGTGAACCAGATGATCGCCAGAAGCGAGGAGGAGTTTGACCTGTTCATGGTCAGTATTCCCCATGGTTACTCTGCCTGGTGACTGAGTTTTCCAGTATGAAAAGAAAATATTCATTTTTAGAGAAGAATATATTTTTTAGGGACAAAAATAGAGCATGCCCTCTACCCTAAATGAGTGCCAATATCATGATAACAGACCATAAGAATATGAAATGGAGGGAAAGCGATCATCTAAAATAAAACTCTCGCTCTCAGCGCATGGATCTGGACCGGCGCAGGGAGGAGGCTCGTAACCTGAAGCGCAGGCCTCGGCTGATGGAGGAAGACGAGCTGCCCACCTGGATCATGAAGGACGACGCCGAGGTGGAGCGCCTCACCTGCGAGGAGGAGGAGGAGAAGATTTTCGGCCGCGGTTCCCGCCAGCGCAAGGAGGTGGACTACAGCGACTCGCTCACCGAGAAGCAGTGGCTCAAGGTCAGAGGTCACAGGAGGGGCTTGGGCACAGATTCTTTATGACAACCAGATGGTCCGGTCCTGCATTCCCACCATGTGCTTTATTCTAAGTAAGGTTCCACCTGGTAACCATGGTTTCTGGTGCTGTACTACAGTTTGTGAAGGGTCCCGTAGAGCCGGGGTGCACAACTCCAGTCCCAATGGGCTGGTTTGCGTGCTTGTTTTTGTTCCAACCAGTTGCCTTAGTTTTAGTTTTCTGACAGCTCTATAAACTACGCTGGTTCACTCCTGCACTTAAGCGCAGTAAAGTCTTTCGGATACACTTGCCGGCTGTAGCTGGTGCTGATACAAATGTCAGATCAAGCTATGACTGAGCTAATTAAATAATTAAGAGCAGAAGAAACTGATTTGCCCTTGCTGTGCACCCATGCACCCATGAGGGAATCCCAAGGAAAAACCATTAAATCCGTAAAACTGAACGTTTCAGCTCAAACTATAGTGGGGCGCAATTGTGCAAGAATCCAGAGCTGACCACCTGGATAGTCTATTGACTGGCTTTGGGGGAGGGAAGGGGTGTTTATTATGGCTGTCAATCACTGATACTGACCAGATATTCAGTTATGTGTATCTGCCCTCTGTGTTCTGGAGGTTCCATTTGGGTGATGCTAGAATGATGAGGCTCTGTGCTGTGTTAATAGACCTTGTCATTAATGCGCCGTCTTTGACCACACCCCTTGGTAAGGTAAAACTTATGCGGGCAGCACGCAGTGCTGATTATCTGTATAGTCAATGCGATTAATATTTGTGATTTTTTGTCGATACTGGGTTTAGATGTCTGTAAATTATGTAGGATGTGGGAATTTGCGTTTTGCATTTGAAAAGATTTGGATTTGAGAGAATTCCAATCCCTGGGAAGTGTGTTGCATCCTACCAGTGAACTAGGGGGAGGGGTCTAAGGATGGACGGGGATTGGGATGACGTGCTCCGCCCCTCACGGGTCGTTGTTGCACCAGGCGATAGAGGAGGGCACGCTGGAGGAGATCGAAGAGGAGGTGCGCCACAAGAAGACGACACGCAAACGCAAGCGCGACCGCGACCCGGACCTTCCTGGCCCCGCCCCACTCAGCGTCTCCACACCCCGCCCCCGTGAAAAGGACGAGGACCCCAAGAAGCAGAAGAAGCGCGGCCGCCCCCCCGCCGAGAAGCTCTCGCCCAACCCCCCCGCCCTCACCAAGAAGATGAGGAAGATCGTTGACGCCGTCGTCAAATACAAGGACAGGTGAGAAACTGTCAGGGGGAGTCTGGGGCTGTGTCCAAATCAGCGCACTTGCCTACTATTGAGTATGCCAGTTGAGTATACTTTTCTTTCTTTTTTTTTTTAAGCTGGTAAGTACACAACAGTTCTGAAATATCCTGGATGATATGCTTATTTCCAGGTTTTTGCTGATAATAGTATGGAGGATATTTTTGCATACTGCATGTCAATGTCACTAAACGATATGCAGTAAGCAGTATACAGTATGCTAGTACATAGTAAACATGACGCAGTAGATAGGGCTCGGTCCGAATCAACTCCCTTCCATACTATTGAGTATGCTAGTTGAGTACATTGGATGATGTTAATTGGGAAAAATGTTGTCTAAATGTAGTGTACTTCCCCAGGATGATGTCCTTATTTCCGGGTTTTCGCTGATAATAGTATAGAGGATATTTTTTTGCATACTGCATGTCGCTAAACAGTATGCAGTATACTGTATGCTAGTACACAGGACGCAGGAGATGGGGCTCTGATTCGGACACGGCCGAGTGTGTGTGTGAGTACCACTACAGTGCATGTAGTGGACATATGGAATGTGCGTGTGGGTGTCTGTAATGTAATTAAATGTATGTGCTTGTGTGTTGGTGTGTGTGCATGCATATGGATGTGTGTCCGTGTGTGTGTCTGTGTGCGTGCATCAGCCCTTGCTTGCAGTGTATACACATTCAAATACAAGTAAAACACCATGCGTCTCACTCTTATGAATGTGCGGTGTGACATCATCACTCAGCGCCGTAGCCTAAGGTAGCTCCTCCTCCTCTCTGTACTACAGCACCAATGGGCGCCAACTGAGCGAGGTCTTCATCCAGCTGCCGTCTCGCAAGGAGCTGCCTGAATACTACGAGCTCATTCGCAAGCCTGTCGACTTCCGAAAGATCAAGGTACGAGATGCATTTATATATCCATTTCAGTGTTTATTTAAATTTACTGTGCAGACCAGCTGCTTGTGGTACTGTGTAGACTTTTTTAGTTTTTTTACATCAACAAAAAAAAGCATCAGATAACGATGCACAATTCTAAAAACATTTAGTAATGACTACAGTGTCTGTCTGACGCACAGGGTGTTTGTAACTCAACTTCTAGCGGGTATTCACACATCGGCTCTGTAGGTTTGAGCAGGAGCAGAGCAGGAGTTTTGAATGTAAATGATAGCTTGCTGGAGTTTTATCTCCCGCGCTGCGGGCAATTCGGAGGTCACCACAGCACCTCGTTATCTCGCGCAGGAGCGGATCCGGAGCCATAAGTACCGCAGTCTGAACGACCTGGAGAAGGACGTCATGCTGCTGTGCCAGAACGCGCAGACCTTCAACCTGGAGGGCTCTCTGGTGAGCGCTATAGCCCTGTCTGGAGACGCTATATCTCCCTCCCCACTGATCGACACAGGCTTTATTAGCCTAACAGGTCTTCAGTGTTGCCAAAGCATTTTAAAACGACTAATTTCATCCAGCCCACCCTTCCTTCCCTCTCCGTAAATTCAATCCGTATAATGAAAATAATAATTTTACTAGAAAAGGGAAAACTAACTTGATTTAAATATGCCATGAATACTTTTCTCCTCTCAGATCTACGAGGACTCCATCGTGCTTCAGTCGGTCTTCACCAGCGTGCGGCAGAAGGTCGAGAAGGAGGAGGACAGTGAGGGCGACGACAGTGAGGAAGAGGAAGAGGAGGTTGACGAAGGTTCTGAGTCGGAGTGTGAGTTCAGTTCATCGTTATTTTTATACGGTGCCATTTTCTGTGAGGTGTCACGCTGCACTTTTTCAGAGGAAATAAAGAAAGCAACAAAAATATCTGGATGCCGTAAGCTGGACGTCTGTCTGTCTGTCTGTCTGTCTGTGTCTGTGTGTGTGTGTGTCTGCTTCAAACTGGTTTTCTTGACCCATAGATGTCTAGAATTGGCCTATTTGTTGTGGTTTAATAGCACCAGGAACTGGAGCACATATGAGCGTCGCAAACGTATGTTTAGTGCACATAGCAAGCTTTTTCTGGTAACTCTTGCTGGTCGGTTAGCAACCACGCATCTCATACTCGACCAATCACATGCACACACCTCTAATGGACCGCCCCTTTTTAAACCAAGAATCAGACTCAACCAATCACATGCACACACCTCTAATGGACCGCCCCTTTTTAAACCAAGAATCAGACTCAACCAATCACATGCACACACCTCTAATGGACCGCCCCTTTTTAAACCAAGAATCAGACCTCTCTTTGCTGCTTGTTTGTTTGTTGCCTCGTTTGCTTTGGTTTCTGCGTTAAAATGAGCAATCGCCCTCCACCATCCCAGCTTCCACCTGTTTAGATCTGCTTTGGTTTGGTTAGATCTCCTGTTTGCTGGGAGATGCCCATGCTCCAGAGTGGCACCTAAAGCAGATACATTGACCGCCAAACCAAAATAATTATGCAGCACATTCATTCATTAAAACATGCTATTTGAATACATGAGTTGTCCTGACAGAAATTGCATTAATATTTGGGCCAGATCAGTGTTGGCATGTGAGACGTATGAAGCACATGCGTGTTTGTGACCGCGCCTCTTTGCCCACAGCCCGCTCTGTGAAGGTGAAGATCAAGCTGGGCCGGAAGGAGAAGGGGCTGGAGCGGGTGAAGGGCCGGCGCAGGATGGGCCGCGGCTCCAGGGCCAAGCCTGTGGTGAGCGACGACGACAGCGAGGAGGAACAGGAGGAGGTGAGCCACCAGGGGGCGCCGTTTACTTTATACTTCATGCTAGGGGTTTGCAGCCCTGGAGTTTTTTTTTATTTTTTATTTTTTTAAAACCTTAAAATTCACAAGTAGTTCAGAAACCAGGTAAAGTGAGTTAACTGTGTAATAAACTGCTCTGATTGGTTAATGAAGTGCTGAGTAACTGCAAACTCCAGGACAAGGGCTACACAACCTTAGCTTTATTGTACACTTTTTTTTGAAAATTTTTGTTTTTGGCATTCCGTAGAAAAAACATCAAGCATAATGCACAAAATACAGTACATAAGGGCTGCTTCTAAGATTTGCTAGTTTTCAAATGATGAATACAATTTTTCAATCCATTTTCTGATTTCACTGGGTTAAAATGGAACCGACCCCCAGTTCTGGTCACTGATGCCGTGCATGTAAAAGATAGTTTTTCACCTGAATGGTGTGAATGGAAAGTTAATGATACACAGAAAGCTATTTTTGTCATATGTATTTTGGGTACCTCACAACCCAGTTCATCACCCCTCCACAGCCCTAGAGCAGGGGTGCACGACAAGGACTGACCCATTTCATGGCAATTTCTGCTCCGTTATTTAATCGGCCTAGTCTCATTTGAACTGACATTTCTGATAAAGTTTGTATCTTTAGTGAAAGGCTCCTAGTGATAGGAGTCAACCAACATTGGCGTATCCAGCCGTTTATAAAATTAAGCCAATCAGTGGTTGTCATAAAACGACACGCCTACAGCCCTCCAGGATTGGAGCAGCGACCCTCTGACTTAATACTAGATGTTAACCCAAGACTGACTTTAGACTCATTTAGACAGTATTGGTGTATATAGCCGTTTTAAACATTTAGCCAGAAGAACGAGTTGAAGCCTCTAGTTGTGAATACAGTTGTCCACCCCTGAGAACTTGAGAACATGCTTTAGATGCGTAAAACTGCTTCCTGTGACGCTGATCCACGTGTGTTTCAGGAGCGCTCGGCCAGCGGCAGCGATGAGGACTGACCCACGACCAAAAAGGACCAACATTGCCCCATCAGTGCCTCCTACCTGGGTCCTATATTTGATTTAGCAGAATCACCAGCAGGGGGCGGGCACACACAAGGGTAGGGGAAGACCAGGAACCTGGGTAGCTGTACTTTTTAGATGAGCTGATCTTTTTTTAGTGCACAGTGTATCAAATGATTAAATAAATAAGAAAACCTTTTAAAAAAAAAAAAAAAAAACAATAAAAAAAAACAACCACAAAACCTTGAAGTGAACGACTTCCACCTTCCATATTTAAGCAGATTTCCTTACTAATTTTGTAGTGTTTTTTTTTTTTTTTTGTCTACCCCTTCCGTCTTGTTTTTATTTCCTGAAGATTAAGCATGTAAGAGCATTGCAGTTGATCTGAGGACCACACAGAGAAATTTACTTGACTTTTTAAAAGTGGATTTGTTTTGTCTTGAGGGCGTGAGGAGTTGCTGTTTGTTTTGTTTTTCCCAGACCTGTGAATGCATGTTTGTGTCTGAAGAAAGTACCTTCTCTTTCTCTGTTCAGTTGCCCTTTGTATGTTTTAATTTAAGGAAGTGAATGGGGTCACGGTACGGCTCTCTTGCCCCCCCCCTCCCGCCCCCCACACATACTCCTGACTTGAGGGGGGAGGGAACAGGAGGGTGGGACGGGAATTTGTTTCGTGTCAGTGTCACTGGATTTCAAAACTACAATAAAGTCATCTCACAAAAACTGAATTTCCCATGATTTTTCTATAAAATTTTTGGCATTCCTTATGCTGCGTTCCAGGCACCTCGGAAACTCGCAATTATGACCTTCCGAACGGCCTGTTAACTCTGAATTCCAAGTTGGAAACTCGGGTATCGTTTCACAGCTCATTCAAAATAGATTAATCTGTATTTTAATGGGAAATGCTTAGCAAGAGCTTGAAACACAATTTAATTTAGTGATGGTGTTTATGCGTGCCAACATCCTTCACTTGATAACATGCATAGGAAATATAGACGAGCTACAAATTATAAACACAGCATCACCTGTTTACCTGTGGTATGTTCCAAACGGGTGTTTTGTTATTTATTTATTTATTTTTTTCTTTCCTGTTTTTTTTTTTTGGCCCCCTCCCAACTTTTTGGAACGTTTTGCAGGCATCAAGTTTGGAATTAGCGTATATTTACTAAAATCTAAGTTGATAAGGTTAAATATCATTAAATATCTTTTCTTTGTAGTGTTTTCAATTAAATATATTTAAAAGAGAATTTACAGGGCCTCGCGGTGGTACAACGGTGCAGTCGGTGCAGTTATACTCCGAGGATTGGGGTTCGCGCCCCTGTCCTGCCAGATCCGAGCATGGCCGGTGCCCTGTGGGAGGGGGGGGGGGGGGGATGCGTCACTATAATTAGCCTCCCCTAGATAACCCAGTGAAACTTATTTTACAGACGTCCTGAGGTAAAACTAGTCCCGTCTAAATAGGACTACAGGTGTTTTTTCTTTTGGTGAACACTAGGGGTGCTTTCCAATATTCTTCACTCCCCACCTCCTTTCCTCTTCTCCCCCACTACCACTCCTCTCCTACCCGGAAGTATGCAAAACTGCCTGAAAGTTTTGAGTACAAGTATTTACATGTACAGTATACAATGTAACTGACATTGCGGTTTGCATCCAGACATTTATTTGTAACCATTAATACATAATTAAGATGTAATCAGCAACATTAGATTAAAACACAAAAATCTGTTTCCGGGGCAGAGGAGGTGGTAGTGGAGGAAGGGCGGGTGGAGTAGAGGAGGTGGTAGTGGAAGAAGGGCGGGTGGAGGAAGGGCGGGTGGAGTAGAGGAGGTGGTAGTGGAAGAAGGGCGGGTGGAGTAGAGGAGGTGGTAGTGGAGGAAGGGCAGGTGGAGTAGAGGAGGTGGTAGTGGAGGAAGGGCAGGTGGAGTAGAGGAGGTGGTAGTGGAGAAAGGGAGTGTTAGTCTACTTAATGGTCATGGATCATAATGTAACGTTAGTTGACATGGTTCCTTACTGGGTGATTCAATAAGGCAGAGGAAGATTTAGGCTACAGGGAATCGGGGAATACCGGAGGAGCTCCACTCTGTAACCGACAGCACTCGAGTCCTGTTTGGTTTAGTTTGCCAAAACATCTTTAGGAAATAACTGTCAATGTAATTTTCTGACATTATAATAAAATAGCAATGATAGCTAGCTTGATCTACGATGGGTCCCTACCACACAACTCGTTCTGTGGTCCCTATTCAGAACAGTGAGATGCAAGCCGCAGACATTTTCTTTTCTTGCTGGCTCTGCCTACTTGCCTATGTAATTTACATGCCCACTTGAAAACACTGTAGTCTTTCAGAGACCAGGAAGTGGTAGAGTTATATGTAATTTTGACATATACCTCTACCGAATTTTCAACTTCATATTAAAATAACTAATTTTTTTTTGGCCAGCCACAAAGAGAGACTTTGTTGCACCTTGATCTGTTCAATAAGGTTAATGTTGTTTTTGGGTAGAATTACTCTTTTAAAAGCAGCCAGTGAAAACTATGTCTTTGCCCTGGTGTGCATTGTTTGTCACACAGTATGATTCCTGTCAGCCAAAAATTAATCAAAAACAACCCTGCATTGGGCACCAATTTATTTATATTTCTTTAATGATTTAAACGTGTGTTTTCGCTAAGACGTAGCCTATAGCCTATTTTCACTGGAGGAGTCCAATTACAGGGTGTGTTAGGCTACATTACCATTCATTTGACAGTTCACGTAGTGAAGTATAATGGTTAAGGAACTGGACTTGTAACGGAAAGGTTGCAGGTTCGATTCCCAGGTAGGACACTGCCGTTGTACCCTTGAGCAAGGTACTTAACCTGCATTGCTTCAGTATATATCCAGCTGTATGAATGGATAAATGTAATACGAAGTATGTAAGTCGCTCTGGATAAGAGCGTCTGCTAAATGCCTATAATGTAATGTAATGTAATGTAATATTGGTCATAAAAGGTGGCTAATAAGCAACGTTACTTCTTAATTATTTTGTGCAAAAAACACGACCAGTAGGTCTGGGATTTTAACTGTGAACTCAAACGACTTTTGTGAAGGTAACTTGTACCAATTGTACCACTTAATTTAAAGAAATGGTAGTTTTGCGTTTTGTCACTCATTTTATAGTTTGTTACTGGTTGGAGCTGTAGCCTCCCAAGTGTGTGGTTTTCGAACGTTGAGAGCATCACCCACAAGCGGTTAACGCCCTTCGGTGAAATTCCTTCCTCATGTGTGAGATTCAGACTTAGAAGAGAATGTGACTGCTTTTGGACCCACCTGGAGTACTTTTGGAGTAAGACGGATCGCTCTGAGGTAGTCACCTGATTGGTTGCTGACAGCAGTTTATCAATGCTCTGAAATGACCAGTGAATTTATTTTATTTTAGGACAAAATTAGCATTCACCCATTTTTGGTGCCTCAGTCTTTGAATGCCCATTGGTAATCATAGTCCCATCCTATTGTGTCAACATCCTTTGTCATTTCAAAAGGGAAAGTGCAACAGAAGCCTTGCATCCTCTGAAGCATATACAGTGGTGTTCAAATTAATAGCAGTGCGTTAAAAAAGTGAATAAAATGCAAATATTTTAAAATGGCTTTTAGTTCCATATTTCAAATGTAGTGGAAACATTACACATTCAATTCCAAATCAAAGCATTAACAAATTTTATCAAGTCTGTGTTATTCTTTTACAGGAAGCAAAGAAAAGGGATATTAATCTGTTCAAAAGAAATAGCAGTGTCAACATTTTTCTCTTCAAACTCAAACACTTACTTTATAAACTGAAAACATTTTTCAAGTTTTAACTTCATTTTAAATTACTGAACTAATTAGTTGCATAACCATTGTTTTTGATAACTGCTGCGCATCTGTGTTGCATCGAGTCAACCAACTTCTGGCACCTAGAAAGTTGGTTGACTCAATATTTCAGCCCAGGATGAACAAACTACATTCCACAATACCTGTGAATTTTTGGGTTTTGCTTCAGAAACTGCATTTTTAATGTCACCCCACAAGTTTTCATTGGGGTTGAGGTCAGGGGATTGAGCTGGCCACTCCATTACCTCAATCCTTTTTGTCTGGAACCAAGATGTTGCTTGTGTTTGGGGTCGTTGTCTTGTTGAAACACTCATTTCAGGGGCATTTCCTCTTCGGCATACGGCAACACAAAGTATTTTGATGTATTCAAACTGATCCATGATCTCTGGTATACAATAAATAGGCCCAACACCGTAGTGTCCCCATACCATAATTTTTGCGCCACCATCCATCTCTGTCTTCACAGTGTACTGTGGCTTGAATTCAGTACCCGGGGGTCGTCTGACATACTGTCGACGACCACTAGACCCAAAAAGAACAATTTTACTCATCAGTCCACAGAATGTTACGCCATTTCTCTTTGGGCCAATCGATGTGTTCCATGGCAAATTTTTACCTATTCTGTGCATGCCGTTTTTTCAACAATGGTGCTTTACGGGGGCTTCTTGCTGATAGCTTAGCTTCGATCAAACGTCTTCTGACTGTAACAGCACTTACAAGTATTTTTAGATAATCTTTGATCTTTCTGGAGGTGATGATTGGCTGAATCTTTGCCATTTTTGCCATTCTGACTTCGATCCGTTTTAACAGTAGTTGCTCGTTTTCTTCCGCGTGTTTCGGGTTTTTGTTGCCATTTTAAAGCATTTGAGATCTTTTTAGCTGAGCATCCTATAATTTGCTACACTTCTTTATACGTTTTCCCCTCTCCAATCAACTTTTTAATCAAATTACGTTGTTCCTCCGAACAATGTTTGGAACGGCCCATTTTACTTCAGAAGGAAATATATTTTATAATTTGCTTCCCTTCTACCTTAATAAAGGACAATTAATGACACCAGTTTTTTCACAGAATGAATGAATTCTATAATTAAACTCCACACTGCTATTATTTTGAACACGCCCCTTTCAATGAATGAGTCAATTGCTCAGAACAAGCAGCGTGCATGTCATGACAATTGGGTCTGTTGTTTTTCTATTACACTACTACATCTACAAGTAAATTTTTTGCCACGCAGAAATATCACTACTGCTAATAACAGTGGTTCATCAGGTTACTGATGTTGTACTGCTTTTTTTTTTAACACAACTGTGCAGCCTGGCGCATCTTTTTACAGGGCTACGCTGACCAGGAAGACTATACAACTAGCAGCATGCTCAATTGACTAGAGGGGTCGCTATTGTGCAAAGAGGTAGTGATGTGCGACTTTGAACGAATCGTTCGAAACGAACGACTCTTTTTACTGACTCAGGAGTGACAAGTCCTCTCCTCCACTAACTCGTTCACTGACTCGCCCCTCCTACCTGCTACTTGCTCATACGAGCTGCGAAGATGAGGCGAGATAACGTGTTGTGCAATTTTTATATTAACTGTATTTGTGAAAATGCATCAAGTAAATCACTGTATTAACCTAGCCCTTGAGAAAGCAACCTCTCTGACCTGAGCTGAAAGTCTGGCTGCACGAATCACTCACTCAATTGCTTTCCCTGCCCGCCCGGAGCTGTCTGACTCGGGTTGCACGAAACACTCACTCACTTGGTCACCCAGTACTCGCTCTCCCAGCCCCGGAACCCGCACCCTGTCCTGAGCTTGCTAACTCCTGAGTGAGAATACTGAGCAAGCCCCCAGAACAGCGCCGGGCTTTGAAGCCAATTTTATTTAGTGTTCAAACCATGTAATTACAACTTCCAGGTCCGAAAAGCAGTTTTCTCGCACATAATCATGGGAAAATGAGTGGTGGATAATTTTTTTTGAGTGTCACAACCCCCGCGAAATAACTCGTTTCACTATCAGAATTTGATCCATTCGTTCCGATAACATTCGGTCTCGAAGAGCCGCACTACATTACATTATAGGCATTTAGCAGACGCTCTTATCCAGAGCGACTTACACAACTTCTACATCTATTCAATTATTTTATCCCATTCAGGAGGGCTAAACCGGAAGTTAGACTGACTTGATGAAGAGTAAAAAAAAAAGAGTCAAACCTCCCATCTCTAAAAAAAGGGGCTCCCTGCAGTTTATTAGCAACACTCTCACCCCATCCAGTCTTCAGGGCCTCTCCTGCAGGAGGCCCCCCCTGCTGGCACAGACCCCTTTCAGTGTTTTTCTAAATGTTTCTCATAATTCCCATCCTGCATAGTCATGCTGCATCATTACATGACATGTGACATCACCAGTGATGGTAGAGGGGGGCAGGCGGAAGTTGGGTAGGGTTTAGATTGATTTGATGCTAGTAGATGCCATTATCTGCACTGGAAACGGGTGAGAGTGAAAGGTCATGATGTATTTTTCAAGGAAACACCTCTTTAGGGTTTGGGTCAATTCTGGAAAATTTTATTTACTATTTATTTCGGTTCATTCCCTGAGTTGACTGAATTGAAAATGAATTTACCCAAACTTTGCATCTCTCTGCTCTGAACCCATTTGTTTCCTCAGCTCATGTCCACACCAGCATTGATTCTACTTTTCCCTTCTGGAAAGTTCCAGAATACCACTTTCTGGTTTAGGTGTTTTTCTTGGAGCAAGGTGTCTCAAACTTGATCTACACCCCTCCCTTCTGTGCCGCTTGTCATTGTAACCAACAATGCCTCAAGTGTAACAAGATTGAAATTGGTTAATCTATAGTGCATCCACTTTCTATAATGTTGCCCTGTGGCAGAAAACGTTTGCCTGATTAACTGACTGGTTGATTCCGCAGGTTAAATAAATAAATGGTAACAGCTCAGCATCTGTAATCTTATTTGCCCTTGAGAACCATTGTTGCCGTCCCCGGTATCACCACAGCTCCAAGGCTGGCCCAGCCTGCCATCGTTATCTCCTAGTTGACCTGTCCGCCATGCGTCTCTCCCACTGCCTCTATCTAAAGGCCAGTGGCCTTGGGCACCAGAGTCCACCAGTAATGCAGTAGGGGGGAAACAATATTTCAAGGCTCCGCCTCTCAAGCTCAAGGCCATAGTGACTGTTGCCACATGGGGTTGCTGTGCCTTGATCCTCTCAGCGGGAATAGTTAGCGCACAGTGAGTAGTGACCTCACCATGGATTGACATCCAACATGGAGCATGGCCAAACGGGGCCGACTGCGTCAGATGCTAATTCTACAGCCGTGGAGCCTGCATGTAGACCCCACCCCCACCAGATCAAACAAGCCACCCGCTGCTGAATCGTGTTTGATGGCGCTTAACGGTTCTGGGTGCACTTAGTACAGCAGAGGTAATGCTTCCTCTGCTTATCTGAGCCATGTGGGTTTTAATTTGTTTAAGCAGGCAACCCACTGCAAGAGGAGCTGGGGGTTTGGAAAATAAAAGGCCAGGCAGGATCTGAACCAGCTTGCTTTATTAAATATCAGACTCCTCTTTGCTGCCTGCTCGTGTTTGATTTAGAAAAGAACTACAATTAAAGAAAAACAGTGGAGAATGGAAAAAGAACCCTTAGGAGCTGACCTAACCTTTACACTTCCTGTGAGAGGGAGGGGCTACGTGCGATAACATGTTTTTTTTTTTGGAGAGGGGGGAGTGAGTAGGTCATGAGTGGGGGGCAGAGGAACCTGTGTTACCTGCCCTTCGCTCTCACACCTTTGTTCCCACCCCCACGTGTTTATAGTGCGCGCAAGAGCATTATATCTAAGGAATGTATCTCTCTCGCTCTCTCTGCTATGTTACCCGGCCGCTATTTCAGCATTCCTGGAGGCATGGCTGAACCCAGTCCGCCAGGAATAGGGGGGAGGGAAGGGGAGAGGGGCGAAACTTTCTTGTACCCTGAATCCCTTTGGACTGCGTTTCTGGAAACCCTCGCCCTGCGCAGCTGTGACTCTTAAGGGCTCATTAACCAGGGTTGGAAGGCATTACTCAATGTTGATATAAACATTACATTACATTACATTACAGTCATTTAGCAGACGCTTTTATCCAAAGCGACATACAATACGTGCATACAGAAAGGTCATCGAAGTAACTACAGAACAGGTAAGACGAAGCACAACCTTAACGTAGCAGCTATCCCTACTAATGAACATTGAATGTAGTTCACAGTACCCTGTGGCTAAAACAGCTATACTATAATTCTATTCTAAATACTATTATAAACTATAGCAAACAGTTAAGACTAGAAAACACAGGGAACAAGTACCATGAGAGGTCCTAGATTAGCATATCAGTCAAGGTGGAGTCTGAAGGGGTGTGTCTTCAGGCCACGACAGAACGCAGGTAAACAGACTGTAGCCTGGCACACAGGAGTGGAAGACAACAGTGATATTCAGAAACATGTAGTGTCTCTTAGTATTTAATGTAGTAATTACATCTGCTGAAGCAACACATTTTGCATATTTGCAGAATTCTTGACACTTCTTCATAAAACCACATGGCAACTGCATTTTTGTAACAGTGTTCTCACGTGTTTCTTTAATATAGTCACTAAAATACATATCAAAGGTATACATTTGAAGGTATTTCACTTTTTCAGAAATCACGAGTGAACCGCTATATCCACATTCAAAATGCACAATTGGCTTGAACAGAGCACTGAATGGACAATGTAAATATAAATGTATTATGCAATATCTGTACTTATTTATTCCATTATCTCTATTTTCAGATGATATCTAAGGCAAGTGATTCATGATTAGATGAATGAGGCGCCCATCTTCTTTCATGCAACGTCGGTCCCACTATTGACAGCAAATTGCAAAATCAATGCAGAGTACGGCCTGGCATCTCCCTAGGGAGCAGTGTGTTTCACCTCCCCACACCTGCTCTCTGCTGCTCGTCTCCATTGATACACGTGCGCTCGTTTCCGGCTCCAACAGTGAGGTGATATTCAAGGTCCAATGACATCTCTTGCAAACAGCCAGGGGTTTCCCTGGTGTCCTCTCCGAATTCCATTTGGGGCTCTTTTTTATTTGATTATATTTTTTAGAGCTTTTCAGCTTTATTTGACAGCGCAGTGTAAGGAGACGGGAAGAATGAGGAGCGAGGGAGAGGGAGAGACATGCGACGAAGGTGATGCGGCTGGATTCGAACCGCCGACATCGCAGCTCGAAAGGAGCGTGTGGACGGTGTTCTTACAGGCTACGGCACCGAGACACCCCCATTTCTGGCTCTTTCAATCTGGCCGCCTAATCAGCCTCCTTACAGCTGGTTACTTAATCTCTCCTGCTCAGATAATGTGTGGTTAACATTCTGATGCAGAATGGCTGCTGGGTGTCAACTGGGGGGGGTGCTGACACAGTCGTGGTGAATTGGGTATTATTGTCATGCGGCCTGTCCTTGTTTTCCTGTGCAGAGGTGGGGGAGGGTAAAGGGTGGGGCACTGAAGCGGACCATGGATGTAATTAACCCTCCCCCATACGTAACAAGGAAAGGTTCTTTTGGTCAAGCCTGCCAGTCACATGCATGTCACACGATTGCCCCCACCCCAAAGGCATACACATACTTTCCTGGCTTTGGATTGTGCTGTGGCTTTGGGAAAAGGTTGTGTCATGTGACTGGGGTCTCAGTACAAACATACACGGGATTATACTTGCAGCTCGGAACCTTGGCACCATTTTCTGCAGGAAACTAATCTGACGCAGTGAGCAAATCAAAAGTAGCTGAAAATGCAATAATCCAGTGAGGATAAGATTGGGTTTCAATCGAGCAAAATCACCTTGGATGGGGGAAGAAACTTGATATGCTTGTTTTGCATGCAATCTTCGGATCATGTCTTACAAAATATAGGACAACAGCTTTTCCAAAGCGATATGTGGTGACACTGTTTCCATGGTTCATTGTGAAATACTACCATTAAATGGCATTGTTTATAAAGTAACAAATCCCACTATAACGCCCCCCTTTTCCTTTTTCCTCACTGGTTCATGTTACTGCAGAAAAGGGCTGAAGAGAAGAATATGCAGGAATCCTTCTGAACCACATCGACTCGGTCTGTAACTCGGTTTGACTTATAGATATCTTCTTGTACCATTGAATCAGCATGGTTGTGTTTGTTTTGCACCAATCATTGGTTGTGTTATTAGTTTTGCGTGTGCTAAAGGTCTTAGTAAATCAAACCCTTTGTGTGGGGTTCACACCCTCTGGGTATATCTTACAAGATTATAAAATTAGAAACTAAACGTCTAAATAAATTGCCTCACTATAGCGCATTGGGTTTGCTGGAGAGGACCGGACTTTTCTTCTCAAGTGGAAACCTCATGACAATGAGTTGCACATGCCAGAAATATAATCCAAAAAACACATCTTAAGCACACTTCAAAATCTATTTTCTTTATTAGAAAATACATTTTCATTTATATACTTTATAGAATGCATTTTAAATATATGCATACAATTGCAAGTTTGAATGTTTTTACAAGTGTTATAATCTACATAATATATGTGGCCTTGTTTTCACATGTAGGCCTACACTCTCCGAAGAAACAGTTCTTTGACGGTCAAAATGGTTAAATCTGAGAGCTTTCACACTTCTCACACCTACCATATAGGGTTTCATAAAGAACTAAAAAGGGCTCCCCTATGGAGACAAGCCATAGGGGAGAGTGTATTAATATATGTACATATACTTTACACACCGCCATTCTTTGTGACATTTACTTTTTAATTGGGTCAATATTTCTTGTAAATGTTCCAATAGGTATGGTAAAGGTTACAAATGGAAAGACTAAATTTGTAGACAGGATGCAACCTGTTAACAAGTTAAGTAGATAGCCATCATATAGTCATTTTACCCATATATGACCATTTATAGGTGTTTTAACTAATCTAACGGTCTAATCTATCCATTGTTAGATTCAAGGTCTTTGTTAATTATGCACACGTGACTAGAATTTCAAAGGTCAGTGTTGTTTTGTTTTTTTGCTTTACAACAGCAAAACATCATTTGTTCTAACTTCCAATTAATCTGTGATCATTGTGCTGTTGTTGTCCCTAACTCAGGATAAAATGAGAGTTGCAAAGTCCAATAGTTTCCAAATGTTTTAATTTCTTTAAATGGTTATAATTAGAACTAGGTTGTTGGTTTTGAAGTGGATTATGTATTTTGTTTTTGTTGAGAAAAGAAAAATTGGATTTTGGGTTTTCCTCTCAGCTCTATGCAGACCTTCAAAATTCTCTAAATGACTAAATGCTTTTTTTTTCAGTTGCATGAGTAATTTCAGAATAGTGAGCTACAGTATTTCAGTGCAACAATACACATTGAAACGCTACAAATTCAGCCCTCCTACACAAATGGCCATGGTTCTTCCATAATAGCAAACATGCTAACAAGGGGACCACATTGTGAGTTTGAGGAAGGCCAGCCAGATTTGTATTTTTCCAAGAAGGACACTGGATGACAGCCATAATGTGGAATGTCCTTGTGTCAGGCAAGAACAGATAGCAAGTAGCCCCATTTAGCTACCAGTGTGGCAGGTAGGTATGCGAAGTTTGGCTGAAGGCAGGAGGGGCTGCACTGCTGGCTTAAAACAGCCCATGGTTGCTGGTAGCTCCTCCCACTCCTGCCATTCTCTGTACATTCGCTGGTGTGGATCGTTTCCATGGAAACTGGAAGGAGGAAATTACACACCGGCCATGTGCTTGCAATGTGAGGATGTTTGTAACGCGATTCTGGTTGATATAGGCTTAATGGTCTAAACCTTTTTTTATTATAAATTATGTTTTGCATTCTGACCACCCTGCTTTCTCGTTATGAATTTTAACAGCGGCATATAATACGGATTTATAGCCTATAGGTAGCCTAACTATTCATTTAGAGTAGCCTAACTTGTTGCATCAATTGAACTAGGTCTGGATTCAGAAACAGGCAAGTTGACTCAACACCAAGGAACAAGAGGGAGGATGGAGGAGGGAGAGAGAATGAAAGATGAGAGGCGTTTTCACCCTGCTTCTAATGGGTTAACTCAAAATATGTGCATGGTGCGTCTCTGAGTCCCGCCTCCTGGTAGTGAGGTAGCACATTTCAAACATCACACCACTCTGTCAGCCCCGCCTACACCCTGTCCATATTGAAATGGGTCAGATACTGTTTCCAAATTTTACATTGGACATCTTCATCCCCGCAGCGACCTCACAGTACCTCGTAATATTACGTGGAGCGTACCTTAGCATTGCCTTTACAGCCTAATAGCGGGGGCTGATTGATATTTCTCTCAGAAGTAGTGCAACTTAAAACAAGTTTAAATCTTACAGTTATAGCTGCTCACTTTTCTACCATACAATTACGTTCAAGACGAGCAGAAACGGAGATGCTGTCGGTGATTCGGTTGCATGCTATTGGACTGGCATTGCCTGTAGTTGTCCTGATGACCTGTATTATCCAAACGCGTAAGTCATTGATTCAAATATTTTGTCAAATTGCTTACATGCTATTGAAGTTCGATTCCAAAATATGTTTAAAATGAATAACACGTTTATTAGCTACGTTACTCCTAGTCTATTCATTTCAGGCACTAAGGGATGTTTTTAACTAAGAATGTAGCTATGTCTAGTGAAAGAACGTTTTCTTAGTGTTTGCATAGGTTTTTTTGAATCCCAATAAGCTAGACCCTACTGCTAAGATCCTTAGAGTTGCTTTTATTAGGCCTACAGTATGCTATGCAGCAAAATGTGATGGTTTCTATTTTTCTGATTTTGGTGGAATTAAAATGACCTACTTAGACCTACTATGATTCATCGGTTTCTTGGCAATTGGGTGTGTAAGTTGTAAATCCCCCAAAATTTACCATTGGGTGAAAAGGAACAGGACAGATTTCCGGACTACTAGGGAAAAGTTTTTTTCGTAAACTGAGCTCACTTAAGTAAGAATTTTATCTTTGCGTCTATTATTGTAAAGTTAAGAAGATAGTCTATTTTTATTGGCTTGGTACCAAGTGTAGAGGCTAGTGGTGATTTCTGCGTGTTGTGTTTATTTTACCGGCGTTTGTATGAATGGGCCTTGCCCTCTGGTTCTGATTCGTTCGCTGTTGAATAACGTGAGGTTCGGGAGCCAATCAGAAAGAGGAATGTGTTAAATGCGAGCATCGCGTAGTAAGATGTCAAACGAGGACGGTCTTCGGAAAAGGCCCGGTTGTCATTGCCTGCATAGGGCGTGGCTCACGGTGGGAAAGTAGCCTTGGCTATTGCGTCTACCCTAGCGATATCATTTTAATCAGTTCTAAATTTCTGTCGGTGCTGCTTTCAAAATAAGATTTATATCAGCGGCTCATCTGTTCTGATTTTGGTTGTACTAGTTTAAGTTGAGTTAATCGGTTGCCAAATTTGTTAGATTTTTTTGTTGCCATTGTCATGTTTATTTCAAGTGGATTAAAAATATGGTAAATTTGGTTCTCTTAGCAGCTACTGCTATCTAGCCTAATTCACACCCGAAATTCTCGGGGCCAAACTCAAAGGGGGTAACTTTTTGCTCTCCACCCCTCCCTTTCATGGTGACCTTGGTGTGTCGCTAGCCTACAACGTTAAGGGTGTGGCGCATCAGGGGCAGATAAGGTTTTGTCCATCTATTCGGAGAATGAACGCAACACACGAACAACTCGTTGATCTTGAGTTGGTTTGTGTTTTTGTTTGTGCTGGAGAACAATTGTAAGAAGTTTTATGTTAATACATAATTTCTAAATTTCCCAGTTTGCGCCCGCTACTTCAAAGGGCTCTACAAAGGCGGAACTATTTTAAGGAATTTAGATGTTGAGTCTAACGGGACGAAACAATGGAAGGAGGTACCGTACAGGAACCTCTTCCTCCATTACACAGTTTCCCCTTTTAGTACAGTATACGATAGCTACCGTAAACCCCGGTGCCCTTGGCTGTTGAGGTTATTGGTATGGACGTGTACTTTTGGGTGAAGTTACGAGAGAGAGTGAATTCATAAGTGCTGCAACCTCGAAGTTATCCTTATTATGACAACAAACGCCCTTACCATTTGTTTTTATAGGCTATAACAAATTCATATTGTGGGTGAAATGTCTCCCTGTTTCCCCCAAACATGTGAAGTAGCAAATACCTTTATAATGCACCTTTTCCCTTTAGATTTTCAGAAGTATAAATCAAAGGTGGTTTACTTTTTGGCTATTACAATTCACTGCAGAAAAAAGGGCTGAAGGGCAGAATTATGCAGGAATCATTTTGAACCACATCGACCCGGTTCGTAACCCGATTCTGTCAACACTCAGACATAATCCCCAGTCAAAATTATACGGGGATTTTGAGGCTAACGCATTTTTTGTCCAATTATTTCAGTTCTACACAGCAGCTATTCATTAGCCACGTAAAAATGGATAGAGCGCGCACTTATAGGTTCGTCCGGTTCCACGTAGTTGCCGAAGACTTCGCTATTAAGGGCTACTTCGACATGGTCTAAATGTGAGTCTGGTTGGGATGGATGTTGCATCATTACGCTACCGGATGTTTTAGGATTTAGGCTAGCCTACTTATAAAAACGTCATATGTGCAGAATGCTGTGAGAACCACGTTCCTTCTAGAACCATCTCAGCTCCCTGGGGTGCGCGTCGTGTTTGGCTACTGTTTGTCATCGTCAGTCATGAAGATGTAGCTAGCTACACTGGCTTCTAATCAGCATTTGTGCAGTTGGGCGGACATCCGTGTCAATGGCGCGCTACCTCAGTCAGCACAACCGCGTATCTCCGTTACACATTAACAGTCTAAGTGTTAATAAAAGCCATGCCCCGAACCAAAAGCATTTAAGTAATAAACAGGCACGAATGAATCACTTCAAAGACAGAAATGTAGTTTTTTTTTATCAGGGGAAGCCACGAGTGGCTACCGTTTCTGCCAGGGGCATTGTAGCTATGTGTGACACTGCCCCCCTGACAGCGTCGTTATCCTGCTCTACTCAAGTGTATTATTCTTCCTAAAATTGAATGGAAATATCACTGCATATTGCATTATTGCTGTAGGCCAGAATTACTGTTATGATTTTTTAAATCTTTCAATTTCAGAAGAATTATTGATCAGGTCACCATATATTTGCATTGTTACATTGCCTGTTTGCTTATCAAGGGTTACTCACATCTTATAAATAAACAATTTGTACAGCGGGATGTCTGCCAAAGCAAGTCAGGCTAAAAACCTTGCCCATGCCCCTCCTGGGGGTTAGACCATGCAATCTTCTGGGTTACACATCCATTTACACAACCAGAGTGCCTTGAGTTGCAGTGACAGATAGATCACTCGCGTGCAAGTGTTTGAGCTATAGTTACTATAGACTCACAATAGATATATCATCATGACATGTTACACATTCTGTGTTGAGTAGGCTTATCTCATTATCAGCACAGATGGAATAATAAATTAAGCTGTTTGAAGGTGTAGTCATATGTGGGCAAAGAATGTGCCAACATTTTTCCATCCACTCTTCTATATTCTGATGCTAACCTTTGCGACGCTGCCATAAAAAGACCTATTCGACCTGTGAGGCCTATTTCAAAACGTGACCACTTCCTGAGGTGAAAACAAACACCTGAAGCAGTGGCTAAAAGTTTCATGTCAACTGTGAGGAATGGACACCACACCTTGACATTGAGCTTTTTAAGGGCGGCTCAAATGTAATACTGCAGAATTTGTTCTTCTAAGAGCCTGTGGATATCTGCAAAGAGCAGAGGTGTTGCGTCTAATGTGCAGTTGATGAGCTGCTGGGGCTCAGACACTGTCACTGATCTTTACAAAGGCTTGTGCTCAATAAGCCTGGATAGTTAATGTGTACAAGGAGGCAGCAAATTAGGTTTAATTTGAGAGAATTAAAACATTGTTAAAGTCTCGCCACTGGATTATTCATGACAGAATAAATGACGAGAGAGAGAAAGTGAGTGTGTGCTGTGTGCTGTGTGCAGATCAAAAAAAGAATTAGCAGTTGAACATGTTGACTCATGAGGGGAAGAAGATAACAGACTAGATAAGTAAGTTTAGACATGGATTTCACACGCACACACACACACACACACACACACACACACACACACACACACACACCAAAAAACAAATAGAAATG
Organism: Ilyophis sp. 1 JC-2022; assembly: GCA_022702515.1. NCBI lineage: Eukaryota > Metazoa > Chordata > Actinopteri > Anguilliformes > Synaphobranchidae > Ilyophis > Ilyophis sp. 1 JC-2022. The sequence goes on from CM040394.1 coordinate 90,016,254, forward strand.
CACACATACAGTATATCTACACACGCCCACAACCACACACACACACACACACACATGCATGCACACATACAGTATATCTACACATGACCACAACCACACACAACTGCAAAAAATTCAGCAGTCTGCACTCTCAGCTATCTGCTCCTCGTCATAGATGAGAGGCTGGAGGTGCTTTTCTGTGGTTACTTTTCAGTTTCTGAATGACTGTTGACCAAAGCTTTATTTCCCTGTACATTGTGTGAGACAATGACTAAGAGAGAAGAAGTAATGTAAAGAAAGCTATTCCCTCAGGTCAGGCTGATCTGACTCTGTATTTTTCTGTCCGATTTTTTACAAATGTCTTTTCAGACCGTGATAATGTTGTTGTCATGGTCACACAAACCCAGTGATGGAATAGAGTAGATCTTTTCAGATCACAGTAATGATGTTTTCAGAGTTCATGGGCCTGTGGGGAAGTATTTTTCTGTGTAAGTACCTAACCTTCCGTTAGCACCTGTTAATCAGGTTTTGTGTATTGTGGCTTTAAAAAAAAAAAATTTTTTTTAAAGAAAAGAAAAAATGCTATTTTTGATTTGAGCATCAGGGCATTTTTAGCTGTCACTTCCCAGCACTGTGACCCTGTAACCTCAGTGGCTCTGCTTTCTTCCTGGTCAGTAAAAAGTCCCCACCCCCTCACAGTGCTCCTGTGTGAATATATTAAGCAAAACCGGTGGTGTGATTTCCAAGGCTCCACCCCCTTCTCAAGGCTCCTCCCTCTTCCTCTCGCTCTGTGTTGGGAACAGGTGCCTATTGTCAGTGTTTGGATGCTTGAAGGAACACAAAAATAAATGTTTAACAGGGCAAGCATTCACTGTGAGTCACCATACATAACATATCTTGTTGCCTTGGATACGGCTTCACTATCAGGGTGCAGGGAGCACAGGGGGCCTCTGATTGGGCCAGGCCTCTAATAACGTCACTATTACAGATGTCCTGTGCCTAAACAGGATGCGCATGCAGGGTTTGGAGGGGGAGGTTGGCCAGCGGCTGAACTATCGTTCTTCGCCTTCCCGCTTTCCGTCCCCTTATGTTTATATGTGCGCTGTCATAGTGCCTGTCTCTTTCCTGTCTGAAAGCGTAGTGTAAGCAGGTGTGAGCTGATTGGGCGGGGTGCCTTACTTTAATGTCAAATGAGCCAAGCAATCTGGGCCCGTTTCTGCATTCTCTTGGGGTGTTTGGTGCCAGGTTCTCATCGCATGAAAAGAAGATTTTCCTCGATAACATTCTGTACACGCATCATATCAGTCGATTCCATTTCTTTCATACGCACGGAGTATAATGTTCTCAATTGGTCAGTTGTTTTCACACAATGTTCTTTGTCATGGGAAAGCTTGCTTGTGGGTGTGTGAGTGTGTGTGTGTGTGTGTGTGTGTGTGTGTGTGCGTGTAAACCAGTCAGATCCCCTCCCCCCACTCTCAATTGCCATTTCATGACCTACATACTTCCCTTCCTCCCACCAAATATTTCCAAGGCTGATCCCCTCCCCCACAGCAGTGACCTGCTACTTAATTATTTATTCAAGATGAAGACCACACTGACCTCACCATGCGTAGTGCTTTTAAAGGCAAAGGCTTTTATTTTAAAATGTGTTGCTTATTTTGTAAAGGTAAATCATAATAATTATGCATTCCTGCAGCCGTCGTTCACATCCTGTTCCTGTTGCGATACTGCATAGATTTAGCAAACCTTAGTCCATATAGCAATTCATAATTGCCTGGCTTTAGGTTTTAGAGGGTGTCTCTTTGTTAGCTTAGCTAACCACACAGCAGTCATGTATGACGGTATAGATTTATGATTATAGTGTTGTAACTGTATAAACATTAACTTAAATTAAAGCAGTAATTAAGTTCTGCTCCTGAGTTCTTTTATTCGATTGGGCACATATGATGCCATGTGACTGTAAAGTGACACAACAGCAGGCTTGGGGGTTTGGGTGTTGACCATATTGCTGCTTCACAGGCACGGCATTTACATGCAGCTCCAGGCAGTTCGAGTGTGGAAACAGGAAGTGCATCACGCAGAAATGGGTGTGCGATGGGGCGGACGACTGCGGCGACGGCACCGATGAGCTTCCGGAAACCTGCCGTGAGTAACATGCCGAACCCCACCCTGCTCCCACTTCCCAGCCATTACATTACACTACACTACATTCCCTTAGTAGACGCTCTTATCCAGAGCGATTTACAAGTGGAGAATATCAGTGTTAGTCTCAGGAAGGCCCATTTATAATCAATAAGAGTGTATTATTGTCCCACTTCTTCATAATTGTCCCAGAAACTACTAGTCCCAGTAATTACAAGTCACAGAAACTACAAGTCCCAGAAAACTAAAAGTCCTAAACTTTAGTGGCAAAAGGTAATATGAGGAGAGGCGGTCAGCGACACAGCTCTGCTCAGTTTTATTTCACATTGGGACTTCACACGTGTTCTGCGTTTGTCGCGCTTCACTGAGTGATGGTCTCTCACTGAGAATATCCTCTTCAGGAGCCAGAACCTGCTCATCTACAGAGTTCAGCTGCGGAGGGTTGGTGAACCCGTGCGTGCCCATCGGGTGGCGCTGTGACGGGAAGTTTGACTGCGAGAATCAGGCCGATGAGGCCAACTGTGGTGAGTAGGGCCGCGTACTTCCAGTGATATGCCACTAGTAGATACACAAAAAAAAAAACATCTCTCAAATTAACTGAAAAATCCTCATCTATCCTATGGCTACTTGATGGCTCATTCGGTTAAGGCACCGTACCTGTGCTGACTGTGGCCGGTAGCTCCATTCATTGAATATGATCAGTCCCGCTTTGGGTGCCAAATTTATAAAATAAATAAATTCACATCTATCGTGCAAAGGCAAACAAAATTTAATTAGAAAGTCAAAAAGAAGCAAGTGGACAAAATCAGATTTTTGAACTAAATACCAAAAATGGAATGAAATGGAAAAGAAAAGGAAAAAAGAAAAGACATTAATTTTAAAGAAAGCCTGTCTCCGCCCCCTTGCCTCACTGTCCCTCCCCCTCCCCAGTGCCCAAGACCTGCACAAATGACGAGTTCAGCTGCAATAACGGCCAGTGCGTGTCGGCGACCTTTGTGTGCGACGAGGAGGCGGACTGCGACGACGGGAGCGACGAGTCTTCCTGCCCGCCGACCACCTGCAGCGGCAACGCGTTCCGGTGCAACAGCTCGCTCTGCGTCCCGCGCCTATGGGCCTGCGACGGAGACGCCGACTGTCCCGACGGCTCTGACGAGTGGGCTCAGAACTGCGGCGGGCGCGCCCCGACCGCCCCGGCCTCGCCCTGCTCCGCCCTGGAGTTCCGCTGCGACAGCGGCACGTGCGTACACAGCAGCTGGAGGTGCGACGGGAGCGAGGACTGCGAAGACAAATCGGACGAGGCCAACTGCAGTGAGTCCCCTCTCCGGCCCTGGCTTTGCACCGCTGCATTGCATTACATTACAGTTTAGCACACACGCAGAAACCTACGAATGTGAAAGATCATCAGTGCATCCACCTGTTATATGAGCAACTCTGACAGACTTGGCTAACAACCCTCCACACTGATAAAGCACTACCAGCCTAGAACGACTCAATCATAAATACATGCAGTAACATAACATAATGATGACTGAATTGCTATAGAGTTTGCACTGATATACCTTTTACTGTACCATTTAGTACGCTGTAGTATACCTACTCAGTGCTATAGCCCTTACTGTAACTTTTATTGTACCATTTAGTACGCTGTAGTATACCTACTCAGTGCTATAGCCCTTACTGTAACTTTTATTGTACCATTTGCTGTTTTATATACTATATAATAACTTATGCTATACTTTTCTGTACCTGGTATAGTTTGCAAAAACACTTTCATTCGATAGATTTTTTTGGAACACTCACGCTTTATCTGTGGCAAGCAGGGTTGCCAAATACTGGGGGGTGGGGAGGGGGAGCAGTCGAAATAAGGGGAGGTAAAGCGGCACCGCAGGGCCCCTCTGACCCCCCCCGTTCCCTCTCAGGCCACCCCACGTGCCGGCCAGACGAGTTCGAGTGCGGCGACGGCAGCTGTATCCACGGCAGCCGGCAGTGCGACCGCGAGTACGACTGCAAGGACATGAGCGACGAGCTGGGCTGCGTTAACGGTGAGTGAGTTGACCCCTCCCAGTGTGTGCACCTCCAATCACAGGTGGTCCCAACCTTCCCTGTCCAATCAATGCCTCCAATTGAGCAATGAAGACCTGAGATGGAACAGAGGCCTCCCTATGGCTAATTACACATAGCACTCTGCAGGACTCTCATCCACAGCACTAGCATGGCGAGGATTAGCTTCTGGGCCTTGGGGTTTGTTGCTGGCCATTCCACCAGAGTCCCCTTTCTCTTCCAGTTGTACATTTGTAGCCAGAAAGCTGCAGGTTCAAACCTCTTAGGATTTTCTAATCACACCATTGCAGTGAACAAGGTGCTTAACCTAAATTTCTTCAGTTAATTCCTCAGCAGCAATGCATGATGGGAATATATTAGCATGAATAATAATACATGAGGCTTTTTATTGAGTGATTTTGTAAAAAAAAGCGGCACCTGTGAATGGGGTCAGTTGTGTATAGTTTGTAAATCTGTATGAGCTGTGCATTGCTGTGGCCCTGATCCTGAGGTTTTTAGGAAGGCACTGGCTTTAATCTCTCCTTCTCTCCTTCCCTCCCTCCCCCTCCTCACCGCCCACAGTGAGCAAATGTGAGGGACCCGACAAGTTTAAGTGCCGTAATGGGGAATGCGTCAGTATGGACAAGGTGTGCAACGGGCAGCGGGACTGCAGGGACTGGACCGACGAGCCCATCAAGGAGTGCAGTGAGTGGACCCCGCCCAGCCCCGTTGTTTTCTACAGGCTAATTAACACCTGTTTGACTGTGTCGGGGGTGGGCAGAGGTGGCGGTGGTGAAACCTGGAGCAAATCCAAATTTCTGTTAATAACTCACTTAAGCTTGCTGCAGGCTTGGTTTCTCATTAAAAGATTTTGTGTTTTTTTTCTCTTGGAAAAACTCACACATTCCAAGGGTCACATACAGAAAAACACAAAGCATACACAAAAGTACAAGCATATAAAAATAAAAAATGACAATTGAAAAACTCATTGGAGGGAAATATTAGTTTTGTAAGAAACTTGGAGAACAGGGGGCTGGGTGGTGGCAGCCGGGGTCTAGTGGGGCTGAAGATTGTGTTTTATTTATCGGTGTATTTTTTTCACCCTCTGTCCCAGATACTAACGAGTGCCAGAGCAACAACGGCGGCTGCTCCCACACCTGCAAAGACCTGAAGATCGGGTTTGAGTGCCGCTGCCCCGCCGGCTTCCAGCTGGTGGATGACAAACGCTGTGAAGGTAAGGCCCCCCTCCCTCGTCTAACCCCCAGTCCACCCGAGCCACCCCCTGCAGCCCGCCAACATACCAGGCTGTTTGATTCGTGCAGCAACACTTTCTGCACACTTAAAATTTTTTGGGAGCGGGGCCAGCTTCGGAGCTATCCAAGACTCCAGTTGGCAGACCCCCACCCAGCTACTGTGTTTGTTTTGTTTCTGTCTCCGCCCCCTTGCCTCACTGTCCCTCCCCCTCCCCAGTGCCCAAGACCTGCACAAACGTCGAGTTCAGCTGCAATAACGGCCAGTGCGTGTCGGTGACCTTTGGTTATACTGGCTTCACAAATTGCCATTCCCAGGTGGCATTGAACGCTGTGTAGGACACAGGGGAGGACAGCCAACTCCCTGCCTGTGTCTGTCACCTCTGCTCTCACAATGAGTCAGCAAACCCCACCTCCACCCCAGAATACACTACCTCCAGGGATGAAAACTCATGGTTACAAAACACAAAATGGCCCCCACAAATGTACCTGTAAACTACAACTGAGTGGAGGAGGTGTAGCTTGCTTTTCATGTGGCACAGAGACTTAAACCTTTTGAAAAAGAGGCTGGCAGCCCGTATTACTAATGCACCGAATACACGCCTAAACGCATTTCAAATAAATGCATTTAAAATGCACCTCCTGCCACTCCGCTGTGCCCCCTGACATCTGACCCCTCTATGTTTCTCTCTCTCTTTGCCACCGTGTCTCACAGACATAAACGAGTGCCTCAACCCAGACACCTGCAGCCAGATCTGTGTCAACCAGGTGGGCGGGTACAAGTGCGATTGCGAGGAAGGCTACCAGCTGGACCCGGGGACCAACACCTGCAAAGCCATTGGTGAGCGCACACGCCAGTCAGGAGAGAGGCGGCGGTTTGATGAACCAAAAAATGACACATTTTTGAGGTGTTTGTCATCCTCCCTAGATTTAGCAGACGCTCTTATCCAGAGTGACTTACACAGCATTTTTGCATTTATACATAGTATCCATTGATACAGCTGGATATATACTGAAGCAATGCAGTGCAATGAACCTTGCTCAAGGGCACAACAGCAGTGTCCTACCTGCAACCTTTCGGTTACAAGCCCAGTTCTTTAACCATTATACTACACTGCCGCCCATAAAACACCATTGCTGAGTTACCGTCTTAAACTTTTTTTTACTCCAATGGGCAGACATTGGTTTTCATGCAGTGATGGGGGGTCAATTCTATTTCAATTGGGTCAATTCGAGAAAAGGAACTGAAATTCAGTTCACTCATTGAAAAAAGAGAAATTTGTTTCACTTCCCTAAATTGACTGAACTGCAAAGAGATGTGTATTAACGTATTAACCCCCTGGTCCGCCTCACCAGGCACGGTGGCCTACCTGTTCTTCAGCAATCGGCACGAGGTGAGGAAGATGACGCTGGACCGCAGGGAGTACACAAGCTTCATCCCACAGCTGAAAAATGTGGTGGCCCTGGACATGGACATCCCCACACGCAAAATCTTCTGGTCCGACCTGACACAGAAGAAGATCTACAGGTGAGAGCACACCACCCACGACCTTCTCCCCCACCTTCCCTGGGACCCTAGACCCTCTGCCCCAAACCCAATGGCCTTCGTCTGCTTCTCCCTCTCTGTGTCGTGCTAAACGCCCCTCCTCCAAGCACCTTGTAGCATATTGCTTTTCTCTCAGATGACAGGCTAATAATTAAATAATAATAGATTAAATTAATAGCTTCTAACAGCTTTTTATAGGGAAAATCTCATCAGTCTCCATGAATGTGTAGCTCCCACCTGCATGGTGGAAGCGAAGGAAACGTTTGCATGGACCGCTCAGCTGCTCAGAGGTGGAGAGTGTTACATTTATATATCATCTTTTATTCCCTTTTCAATGAAATTCAATGGATCCTAAACAGTTGTGGGACTCTTCTCAGTCACCACCAATGTGTAGCCCCCACCTGGGTGATGCATGACAGCCATTTTGTGTCAGAACAGCTGAGGTGGGGAGAGAGGGAATACATTGTGCCAGTTCTTGTTTAGCCCATATGCATTTTGTTATACGTGTCAGAAGGCTAATCCTGTCACCCTCCCCCCTCTCAGCACCCATATGGATCAGGCTGGTAACTCCTCCCACCACACCACTGTGATTGGCGAAGACCTCAAAGCACCAGAAGGGATCGCCATCGACTGGATCCATGGCAACCTGTACTGGACTGACAGCATGTACGGCACCATCTCCGTGGCGACCGTGGATGGGACGCGCCGCAAGACGCTCATCAAGCAGAACCTGGCCAAGCCACGCGCCATTGTGGTCGACCCCACCCACAAGTAAGCCATCCAGTGGCAGGAGATGGTGTAGTGCAACAGTGAATATATAATGCTTGGTTTTAGTTGGTCTGTTTGGGTTATAATGGGACTTGCTTTTTTGTGCTTAGTGTTATTAAAAAACAATTGCCCATTCCAAATTGAGGAGAAAATGAATAAACGGGAGTAAGATGGTCATTATCTTATGAGTTTGTAACAGGCACTGACTGTGGTATATCTCTGCAGCTTCATGTTCTGGACAGACTGGGGCACCCCGGCCAAAATCGAGAAGAGCGGGCTGAATGGGGCCAACCGCGTCGCCCTGGTGACGGAAAACATTGAGTGGCCCAACGGCATCACCCTTGGTGAGTGACGACCTTTGACCTAAACAGACCTCACACCCGCTCCCCTCACCCTCCAACCTTATATGCTCCTGCTCTCACTGGTTATACTGGCTTCACAACAGTATAAACACTCATTACATACAGTAAAATAATCGGACTGTGACATAAGGATCGGAATAGATATATACTGTACACAGATAGGCCTAGCTATAAAAGCTTGGTCAATAGAAGATCAATGTCTGTTGTACAATGAGAGTGTGGTCAGTACACATAAAGCTGTGGATGTTCGGTGTGCTGCCTATGCAGGCCCGTTTAACCGGTATCACTCGTCTTCCCTCTCTCTCTTTATCTCTCTCTATATCTCTCGTTCTCCTCCCTCTCCCTCTCGCTCCCTTTTCTCCCTCTCTCAGACATGTTGAACCAGAGGCTGTACTGGGTGGACTCCAAGCTCCACACTCTCTCCAGCATCAACGTCCAGGGCGGGGAGCGCCACACACTGATCCTGGATCAGCACAAGCTGGCCCACCCGCTTTCTCTGACCGTCTTTGAGGTGAGCGCATGCGCTGGGGCTGCGGGTGGTCCGTATTGGTGCTTTGCCCCGTAATATCCCCGCGGAATTAAGACGTGGAGATTTGGGCCTACAGGAGGAATGTTCCCCGGGGAACCTTGTGAGGCCCTGCTGCCAGGGGGGTATGGGGAGGGGTGTAAGATGGTTTAGGCTTTCACATGCTTACCATTTGAATGGTTTTTTAATTCAGATATTCATTGTCTGCATAATATATGTGAAAATAAAAAAGTTAAAGCTGCTGGCCGGGGGGTGTCTCGGTGGCGTAGCCTGTACAGCACCTTCCACATGCTCATTGCGAGCCGTTACGTCGGCGGTTCGAATCTGACTCTTGTAGCATGTTTTTCGCTTCCGTTCTTCCTGTCAAGCATTGTTTTTTTTGGGTTGGTGGGGGTTCAAGATGGATTTAAATGCAGAAATAGTTTTATTTCCCCCTGTTTATTACATTTATTTTTACCAAAAAAATTGTCTTATTCAACTTCTTAACTAATGAACTGCTCCTAACACATCAGCACTTTCCTTTGTTATGAGCAAAACACAGTAACGTACGCATCAAAGAGGCATAATTTCTGCCAGATACAGTGTTTTTTTGGTACAGCTTGATTATTACAGATTTTGTTGATCGAATTATGAATTGATTACATTAACCTGTGTTCTTTGCCCTTTTCCTGCAGGAGAAAGTGTTCTGGACCGATGTGGGCAACAACGCCATCCTGAGCGCCAACCGCATGACTGGAGGCGACATCACCGCTGTGGTGGAGAACCTGGTTTCGCCTGAGGATATCGTCCTGTACCACAACCTGAAGCAGCCCACCGGTATGGGCTACTCTCTGTGCTCTTGTGCCTTACAAACCACATGCTCAGCTCCTGGATGTTCCCTCTGTCTTTTGAACTTAATCATTCTAGGTTTCGGTTGATAAGGCGTTACAGTGCTGTCTGTGTTGCTATGCTAGATATGGATTATCTGTACCTAACCACACCCCCTTTATGAACATTCATAGCAAACACTAAGTTTCAGCAATGTCAGCGACAGGCATTTCGATTGGAAGAATGCAGAGCTGACCATCTGGCGTGCATGTAGACAGGGTGTGAACAACAGAATGAGTTACGAATGGTGTAGCTTCCACAGAAAGCAAGAAGGGAAATGCCTGCTAAACCCCACCTTTTCTCTCTCCTCAGGTGTGAACTGGTGCACAGAGGGCAAAATCCCAAATGGAGGGTGCGAGTTCCTGTGCCTGCCTGCCCCTCAGATCAATGGGCACTCCCCAAAATACACCTGCGCCTGCCCCGACCACCTGGCCCTGGGCCCTGACATGAGGAAATGTGTACCAGGTCAGTCTTTCCCACTATCAATTATCACTGATCCTGGATCAGCACTGTTTTTTTTACATTCATGTGTTTGGGGTTAGGATTAAATTAAGGGGGGAGAAAACTGATCTGGGACCTGCTGATGTGTTTGTCTGCAAGGGGTTGAAAGTTTATTTGTGCTTCCCTTTCTCTGTTTTATTCACATATTCTTACACACACACACATACTCATATACATACACACATGCATACAAGTACACACACATACACACACACACACACACTCATACAAACACACATACACTTACTCATTATCTTTAACATCCAAAGAAGAGACTGTTCTGATTCTTTTACCTTCTCCTGCTCCGAGCAGCTGGGAACGTGCCAAACCCGACTGTCGTTCCAAAAGTTCCCACGCCAACCCCGAGGGGCCCGGCCAAGACCGTGCCGGAACGCCGTGCCAAATTCCCCCTGGCCACGACCGAGGCCCAGGCCACTGAACTACAAGGTGCGCTCTCCTTCATTGCCAACAATTCTCCATGAAATTCCTCTCATGCCTCTCCTCATATGTGCTACGCAGGACCTTTTTTTCAACTAGAGCGGCCCATGTTTGTGGGCCGCTCTAGTTGTTAGCCACCATTGGGCACTAATTACAATTTCAATTCAGTCGGTTACATGAAAATAATAAAAAATATTTTTATTAATTTAAATAGTCTTCATAGTAAATTATATGAGCATTTCTACAATTTGTGAATTGAAATTCAGCTCATATGCCTGAATTGAAATGACATGACCCGCCCGACCCTGATTTAGGACTGTCATATACATCTGTATCTCAGGCGGATGGAAAGAGAGCCTCATTGGCCCTCAAATGAGAGACCATGTGTCCTTGACGTTTTTCCTTTCTGTGCCAATCTTCCAGAGGCCCACGATGGACTAGTTGCCTCACCCACCGAGAACCAGAGCTCTCCCACTGCCCTGTACATAGCGCTTCCCATTGGTGAGTACCTTAACCCTTTGTGCCCGAAAGTCCTTTTCTTAACAAAAAGAAGCAGGGCAGTCGATGAAACCATCATCACGTGACCGGGGAGAAGGTGTTGAATGGAATCGAGGGGCAGAATGAGACTTCCGCTGCTCCCAGCTGAGTAACGCACGGAGCGGCGAGATTCTAATTCCCATTTAAAGGCTGCAGTTGTGAGTTTGTTGACTCTAGAGTTGGAATGGCTGAGCAGATGTCTCAGGCGTTCGGGCTGGATTTGGGAGTGTCTTCTGTCTGCTCATTGGCTTCCGCTTCTCCGCAGTGGTCCTGTGTCTGGTGGCCTTCGGCGCTGTCCTGCTGTGGAGGAACTGGAAGCTGAAGAACAACCACAGCATCAACTTCATCAACCCCGTCTACCAGAAGACCACCGAGGACGAGGTGCACATCTGCAGGAACCAGGACGGCTATTCTTACCCATCGGTGAGCACAGCGCGTGCACACACACAGCACACACACTCTCTTTCTCACACACACTCACATATGGACACACTCTCACACACACACACACTTTCTCTCAAACACACGCACTCGCATATGCACACACTCACACACATACTCATGCTCTTACATGCGCTCTTACACACTCACATGTGTTCACACACTCTCTCACACACACACACACACACACAAACACGCGGTCACACATGCATTAAGACAATTCTCACTTCCTTAAATGCACACTTTTCACATGTTGAATGTGTTTCACAATATAAGCAATATTGTGGAACACATTCAACATGTGAAAAGTGCATTTATGGAATACAATGTATTACTACACAAGTGGTCGTAACTGACATGATTTTCCTAAGTGCTCTTTTCCGCCTCTTCTTTAGCGGCAAATGGTGAGTCTGGATGAAGACGTGGCGTGATGCGTGATGTATGCTGTCCAGCTTGAAGACGAAACCTGGCACAGTGAAACAGCAGAGGGGAGATGAAGGTCATGTTAATATGCTGCTCTGAGATGCTTTAGTTAGAACTTCGGCAAACACAAGAATTTTTCACCATTACCATTGTGGCCCCAGGGGCCAGCGGAGAGAAAAAGACTCTTAGGAAACGTAGGAAACAGATATAAAGACTAGAAGATATAAGGACTGTCCGTTCCGGTCGCCTGAATCTTTCACGGTTGCAAGAAGCGGGCGAGACTGCAACCAAAGATATGAAAACAGCTTAAACCACTTACATTTTTCACTTCCTTTTTTTTTTTTTTTTTACTCAAAACTTTTTAATAATGAAGGAGGGTTTTCCCAAGTCTGAATTGCCAACTATTTAAACTCATTGATGTCAGTACACAGTGGGTTTCAACAAAAAGCATTTGTAAGCTTTTTTATTTTTTTATTCCTGTGTCCAGTTGAATGCAAGAGATCGCAAATGTGTGTGAAAATATGACCTGGAGACGTGACTGCTGCTACCACTGGACATTCTGAAGATTTTTATTCCTTTTTGAGTTATTATAAATATTACTTCTGTTCATTGTATTTTTCACAGGGTGAGGGGTATATCTAAATATTGAAAACATCGTGTCTTGCACTAGCTTGAGATTAATTTGACGGTTTTTATTATCATTTTAAACCACAGAAAAAATATATAATATTATTTAGATCCATTATTTAGATTCTGTGCAATAAGCGCACACAAACTTACAATGATCTTTGCACCAAATGAACCCGTTTACAAATGGAGGGACCTTTAACCTTTCTGACCTCGAGAGTTTAATCATTAGGACAGGGATACACACACCATAAATATCTCTGTACCAAGACTGTACATTGCCTTACTTTTTATCCAAAGGGACTTTCAACTGTTGTGGCGTAACGCTAGACCTGTCAAGGTTGCGAGCCTCCTTTGGCCTCGTGATGACATCACACTGTTGCCTGGATACTTCAGGTAGCACGTCACTTTGGCAGGAGCAGAGGCAAAAAAATCCATCAAGGACCAAGCTCCTCTTGGAATTACTTGAGTATCTATTCCCGTCCCAAAAAATCCAGGCGCTAAGCAGGGTATGCGCGCGGCTGCGCAGGGTATGCGCGCGGTTGCACAGGGTAACTGCGCGGCTGTAGGAGCGTTTGCACGACATTGAGGTTTTAGTGTGTTTCTCTCCCACTTTATAATGCGTCATGTGCTAACCTGGAGGCAGCCTTGGGTTCTTTCTCCTTGCTTTTGAGTTCCTTTAAACCAGTCCTGACAGTTTGCGAAAGTGTCTAAACTAAGCTTTTTTTTTTTTTTTTGCTTGTGAAGAACCTATAAGCCTTAAAGATGTGTAACGTGAGCAGAGGCTGCGTTTCCAAAGCTTGACTGTAAAAGGATCATTGTTACTGACACCAGTTAAAGATGAGAAGTGCTGTGAGGTACCAGACGCTGGTATTGTTTCTAGGGGTGATGTGTAGGCTAATTAAGGCTATTATCATGCGCATTCCTTAAACCGCCTTAGTGTAGTTGTTATATCGGTAGTTCAGAAGGCCTCTTCTCTTACAATTCACCTGCGACCCTTGTGTACATGCCAAAGACCTGGCACAATGCTTTGAGGATCTACAGTTTTCCATTGGTTGTCACAGCTGAGCCTTTGGTTATTTAATCATGACTGGTAACCATTAGCCAATGAGAAGGGATTCCAAAATGACTGGCGGCTTTGAAATGCCATCTTTTTACTGTTCAGTAATTCAGAAACTAGTGGCCTTCTTGTAGGCTGAAAACAGTTTATTTTTTGGGGGGGGGGGGATCTGTGTATTTTTATACGTAGCGGTTCTCTCTGTATGGGTTGGCCAAATGACATTAATCACATTTACATTTTGCCAATAAAATTGTATGGCCATACGAAAAGGTTCAGGTTTTAGTATCCTAATATAAAACATTAGAAATATGCTGTTTTTTTCTTTATTGTGAGAATGTACAATTTTTAACTGTAGTTAGGTCATTAATCATGTGCAGTGATGAGGAAAGATATTTTTTCAGGCGAGGTTGTTGAGTTTACAGGTGAGGTGTATGATATGGATCTTGTGAATTGTCTCTGTGCACTATAGTGGTGGAATTGGGTAGATTGTCTGCACAGTACCCAGCAGATGAAAACACTGTCTTTTTTATTTGAAGAGGAAGGAGGGAGGATTTCATTTATATAAGCCATTGTAAAAAACAAATGCATATATGATAGGCTGCTGATCTTATTAACACACCCTGAATATAAATGTGTAAATATTTTGTTAATATGTAAATAGCTTTCTTTGCACACCTCTAGTCTTGCCCTGTTGAGTCTGTACATTTTTCTTAAAAATATCAGCCATTGTACATAAACAAATGCTTTTATTTATTTCTAAAGCACGTCCCTTGATTAGTAGTATCATTCTATTTATGCATTCTGCTTGTCTCTAGCTAATATTTTGTGGGACTGAACCCTTAAATCTGCCTTTTGTAGATGTCAATATCATTATTTTCTTGTGATTGTACAAATATTGATCATGTGACCAATACTGTAATAACCCACAATTAATACATTCTTTTATTTTTGGCTCATCAACCATTTATATTCACAGCTACTGAACTGAATGATGTTTCATTTAATGATGGTAATTGCTGTATCATATGAAAAATTGATTGAATGATTTTTAATTAATGTAGTTTGTGGCTGTTGGTAATAATGCTTTAAGAAGAGGACCTCTTGCCAGTAGGTGCCTAATTTATTGTTTTACGTATGTGTGTGCAGGTGATAGGCCTACCTACCTACCCTTTTTCATGTTACTGTTTTCACACACGGTATACTTACAGTACTGTAGATTGCAAGGTGCTTGGGCCAGGATGTTTACACCTACAGAGAAGTTCACTGTGAGCTCAGGATGGTTGCCTGCTTGGCTACTAATCTGTGACTTGAAAGAAAAAAAGGAAAACAATCATTAAGAAAAATACATATATATATATATATATATATATATATATATATATATATATTTATTTATTTATATATATATACAGTATATATATTTATTTATTTATATATACAGTATATATATATATATAAAAAACCAGGTAGAAAAGCACATCCAGTTTACAGTCACCCGGAGCGTCCCATTGTAAAGAATGTCCCATTCGGAAAAAACCCAATTGCCTTTGTTAGCTTAATGGTACTGGTTTACACCAGTTGCCTTGCTTGCTGTTTGCAGCCCACTTTGTATTTAATAACTGTTATGTTTTGGCATATACATTGTAAACATGAATGCATGATTTCTGGGTTATGGTTCCCATTATATGTAAAAGCAGAACTGACAAGTTTCTAATGTATAATGTAATGTATTTATTTATCAAATTCTACTATTCACATTGTAAATATGGTAAATCGCACAGCTGTTTTATACTTGCAAACTATGTTGATTTATTGTTTTTGAAGATATGAGTTCTGACCATTAAACCTTGTGTGAATGGTATTTATTGTCCTTTTTTAATGATTCTCATTCACTTCACTTTTACATTTTTATTACTTTTTCAGACACTGAAAAATGTGAGACTAATTTATACCTTCCTGAGAGAGAACATTTTAATCAGGTTTAAACAGACATAATTCCCAGCCCAGAAAAAGGGTTTTCTGGGTTAATATTCTTCTATTATCTGGGCCTATATGTTAATCTGTACCACTAAGTTTTGGATAATCCTAGACATTTTTTTAAATGACCTGAATGGCTCTGGGGCATTTGAACTAAAATTAGGACAAATACAGATTTATTGTAGAACATACAGTTGTGTTAAAAAAAATAGCAGTACAACATCAGCAACCTGATGAACCACTGTTATTAGTAGTAGTGATATTTGCAGTCATGACATGCACGCTGCTGAGTAATTGACTCATTCATTGAAAGGGGTGTGTTCAAAATAATAGCAGTGTGGAGTTTAATTAGAGCATTCATTCTGTGAAAAAACTGGTGTCATTAATTGTCCTTTATTAAGGTAGAAGGGAAGCAAATGTTTCACACAGTTATAAAATATATTTCCTTCTGAATTGCTAAGTAAAATGGGCCGTTCCAAACATTGTTCGGAAGAACAACGTACTTTGATTTTAAAGTTTATTGGAGAGGGGAAAACGTATAAAGAAGTGTAGCAAATTATAGGATGCTCAGCTAAAAAGATCTCAAATGCTTTAAAATGGCAACAAAAACCCGAAACACGCGGAAGAAAACGAGCAACTACTGTTATAACGGATCGAAGAATAGTCAGAATGGCAAAGATTCAGCCAATCATCACCTCCAGAAAGATCAAAGATGATCTAAAATTACCTGTAAGTGCTGTTCCAGTCAGAAGACGTCTGATCGAAGCTAAGCTATCAGCAAGAAGCCCCCGTAAAGCAGCATTGTTGAAAAAACGGCATTTGCAGAATTGGTTGAAATTTGCCAAGGAACACATCGATTGGCCCAAAGACAAATGGCGTAACATTCTGTGGACTGATGAGAGTAAAATTGTTCTTTCCGGGTCTAGTGGTCGTCGACAGTACGTCAGACGACCCCCGGGTACTTAATTCAAGCCACAGTACACTGTGAAGACAGTGAAGCATGGTGGCGCAAAAATTATGGTATGGGGACACTACGGTGTTGGGCCTATTTATCATATTTGAATACATCAAAATAATTGAAGAGATTATGTTGCCATATGCCAAAAAGGAAATGCCCCTGAAATGGGTGTTTCAACAAGGCAATGACCCCAAACACACGAGTAAGCGAGCAACATCTTGGTTCCAGGCAAAAAGGATTGAGATAATGGAGTGGCCAGCTCAATCCCCCGACCTCAACCCCATTGAACACTTGTGGGGTGACTTTAAAAATGCAGTTTCTGAAGCAAAACCCAAAAATTCACAGGAACTGTGGAATGTAGTTTGTTCATCCTGGGCTGAAATACCTGTTTCTAGGTGCCAGAAGTTGGTTGACTTGAAACAATGGTTATGCAACTAAATATTAGTTCACTAATTTAAAGTGAAGTTAAGTCTTGAAAAATTTCTTCACTTTGGCAGTAAGTGTTTGAGTTTGAAGAGAAAAATGTGGACACTGCTATTTTTTTGAACAGATTAATATTCCTTTTCTTTGCTTTCTGTAAAAGAATAACGCAGACTTGATAAAATTTGCTTTGATTTGGAATTGAATGTGTAATGTCTCCACTACATTTGAAAGATGGAACTAAAAGCTATTAAAATATATTTGCACTTTATTCACTTTTTTTAACGCACTGCTATTTATTTGAACACAACTGTATATAATATAGAACATATGTCAGTATTTCATCCTTACTTTTTAAAATGGAAGGCTTTTGTTATGGAAGGGTTTCTGTCAATGTGGTTACATTATTATTAAATAAATAGCATTGTGAACATTACCATTGTGAACACTACCCATTTTACAAACATATCAAGGATTTTTATGCACTTGGTAGAATAATAACTTAAGATTTATACTTAGCTTTTTTTTACTTAACTTCGCATATCACACATATCAAACAGTGCAGTAAGTTTATAAAATGTAAATGTGTCATTTAAGTTCACGACGGGCCAACGTCACAAATATTCAATATGTGTTTGAGCCTCTTGCCAAAGAAAATGGAAATAATTCCAGATTAAACCATTTTGCATTTTAACATCTATTCCCATGAGGGGAGAAGGCCATATATGTATGATAAAAGGCAAATGAGTTTAGACATCAATGGACTTCATGCTGTTCTCAACGGCATGTTCAATACCAAACAAGCAATAAACCTTCTTCCCTTTTGGCCCGAGTGCAGTGGGTTGTATTTCTTTTCCTTGAACTGATACTATGGCACGATTGCAAAGGGTGGGCGAGGCCGGACAAACCTGTAACAATATGGCAGGTAACGGACAATGGTGTGTTATTCTTGTTAAACCCTCTTGTCTCAGGAAGCCGATATGTGTATAGATAGAACCCTCCACTTTGGGTAGGTCTATACTTTTTGGCAACGTTTTCTAAAGTTCTCATTGAGAACGCAATTTTGAAATGAACAAATAATAAATAAATAAATAGGCCCTCCCTTCCACATTTATTCCCTGCCACCTGGAATCTAGCGTTCTCGTCCATCTCATTTCTACATTACGATTCTCCCTTGGCTTGTCTTCAAAATATTTTATACATCCTAGCACTTGACAAGAAGTGACATAATATTTAGGGAATTGGCTACATGATTCCACTGAAGACGGTTGAGTTTTAAGAAAGTAAGTATTGTGAAACGCTGATAAACCAAAACAGCATTAAGACAATGGCGATAGCGGGGGAAAGGTTTATGTCACTGCGATTGCCTTTCAATTGGCTGCACAGTTGCCCT
The DNA here is from genome assembly GCA_022702515.1 of Ilyophis sp. 1 JC-2022. Taxonomy (NCBI): domain Eukaryota; kingdom Metazoa; phylum Chordata; class Actinopteri; order Anguilliformes; family Synaphobranchidae; genus Ilyophis; species Ilyophis sp. 1 JC-2022. The sequence goes on from CM040394.1 coordinate 90,034,509, forward strand.
TAAGCTGCTTGTAGTTCATCTTTCTATGAACTTTCGTGTGTTTGGTTTGGTTGAGGGTTGACATTATCTGCTTCGGGACCTAAAAATGGCTTTGACAACCCAGAAAACACAATTGCTGGGTGCTCTGCCATTCCTTCCAGTGAAGGTAAGATGCATTCCTCACATAGTGAGACTGTACTGTGTGTCCTTGGGCCAGCCAAAGGAGAGAGAGACAGTGATGTTAACATCTAATATGGGCAGATGTAGTCTTTCATAAATGATTAACGTTATCAACAACTCCTGCAGTCCAACACAGTTCTTATCTTAATGATGTGGCATTGTTTTTTTTATGGCAAAACCGATGAAACCGATGTTCTACCGATGTGACTTTTACTCACAGTGTGTGACTGCCAGATAAACACATGGAGACCAAAAGGACTGATTCCTTCTTTGGCAGGTTGATAAGTGTATAAGTTCAAAGCTTAAACACGTGTGGGGTGAAACGTGATTGCTGCATGCCAGGGTTCTTCAACTATTTTCTGATTACAAGATTAAAAATAGGCATATTGACCAAACAGTTTCCCCATACTATTTACTGTTTACCACATTCGCCTTGCTGGACCTTCAAAAGTGGGACATGCAGCTCAGACAGTCATCTCTGGCTGTAGAGGACCACAATGGTTGCCTGGCTGTCTAATAAAGAACAGATTGCATACTTGTTTCACTAAACAGGGTTTGTAGGCCTTGGTTGTCTCCACCATTTTGATTGTACATAAAACAACGTATGACTACAGTCGGTTGTATACAAACAAAAGTAGATGGCTTCATGAAAATATTCATAGCTGTAACATGGTTCAGTCCCCACTGGTTGGAATGCTGACACTATGCAGATGTAGCCATGAACATAGTCACAATTTGTGTTGTATCTGAATCGTTTTTGTTCCCCTTTTCAAAGAGTATGTCCATTTGGCCCCCGGGCTACCAGTCGTATATCATTGCTGTAGACCTTGGAGAATAGGTAGCCAACATCTTTGACCACCACCAGGCAAAAGGACACATGTTACCTTGCTGTATACATATACTAACCCAAATTCCCAAAAAGTTGCAACAGTATGTAGAATGCACATAAAAGCAGAAAACAGTGATTTAAAAATTTTCTGTTACATATATTTAATTGAAAACAGTACAGAGAAAATATATTTTATGTTTTATCCTATCAACTTTATTGATTTGAGTAAATCCAATTGAACTCTATGGAAAAATAAGTCAGGAGAAACAACCCTTCAAGTGATCCATCCATGTCTACTGCATATGTGGCAGCAGGGTGATGGTTTGAGGCTTGTTTGATACCGCAGACCGTTGATGACTTAAAGCCATTTAGCCAATCATGGGTTCTATACTATTCCCATGTAATTTACAGCTTAATTTAGTCCCACTCCCCAATTCCCATAAAGATCCATTAACAAGAGAGGTTATACCATCGCTTGTAAGAGTACCTTTTGTCTTTTTTATACCCAGTCATGATAGAATCAGCTCTTTACCTGTGGAAAGTCCCAAACAGGTGTTCTTTGAACTTCCCGGTCTTTTTTTTGCCCCTGTCCCAACTTTTTTGGAACGTGTTGCAGGCATCAAATTCGGAATTAACCTATATTAAATTCAGAATGAGTGTATATTTACAAAAATCTATAAAGTAGATAAGGTAAAACATTAAATATCAATTAAATGTTTTCAATTAAATATATGTAAAAGAGAATTTACAAATCAGTACTTTCTGCTTTTATGTGCATTTTACATACTGTCCCAACTTTTTTGGAATTGGGGTTTGTAGAAATATAGGTTTCATTTAAGGATAGCATTCCCCAAAATCAGCACAACCACAGTTAAGATAAATACAGAGTCATGCTGTCCGATCTCTTGTCCATTTGCTGGAAATAAACTTTTCATAACAATTTCTACCAATGGAAATTACGCTGGACATATGTTTTTCATCAATACGCTTGGGCTGAAATTTCCAAAGGGGCTGTAAATGTGTACAAATTAATTGTTGAATTTTTTCTTGTTTTTGTGTCCAGATCAGGTAGGAGCGCAGGTATCTGTGCAAAACCCTGTTTTACCGCTACTGTAAAGGTACGTCTGTGTGTCTATAATTAAATGCATTTCCGCTTTGCGATGCCATCCCACTCAATTTCATACTTTGAAATCTTTTTATTGGCTAAGACTACTACAAAGGGGTGGCGCCATTCTCTCACACCACTCTCCTTGTATGGGTAAAGGGGCGGGGTCAAGAAAAGTAAACAATGAGTGTTGTGTATAAAGGGGGAAGTCCGTCCGGCCCACAGAAAAGACAGGCATGCGTGTTGATAGAGCACTGACAGCCCTGATAATGTCAAAAACAAAAACAAACTCCAGCTGGTAATGTAAGACTGAGACAGTCATATGGAATGCAGTGGGGCGTGTGTCACACATAGCAGAACGGACCTGGGTGTTAACTTGGAGAAATGCACCTCCCTCACATATTTAAAGATAACAACTTCATTCTAAAAGCTTGTGTAAGAATTGCCCATTCCTCCTGTAAAGATTAAATCACTTTTAGCTATGTGGATTTGGTAATTATGAAAACAGCAATATATTATATCAATGACATTATATCCAAAATTAAAGGAAGATGGACTTCAGTGTAACCTTTGTCAATTTTAACTGATCAAATTAAAGACTGAGATAAATCAATTGGCTCCTAAGTGGTGGAAGTGTGGACACATGGGCCATGGTCACTAAAACTAACCATTTGGTAGATAATGAAGAATTTTAAGACAAAGCAAATGATAATGATCCAAACCTGCATTGTGTTAATAAATTTAAAGAAAATATGTGCTCAACACACATGAGCAAGAAATTGACTGGAACAAAAACCAGCATACTCCAGAGTCCCCAGAATCAAGTTTGAGAACCATTCATATAAATCAGGGGTGCACAGCAAGGGCAAATTTATTTCAGGATTTTGGGCCAAACTCTACTCTTAATTATTTCTATATATATTTATTATATATTTTAGCTCAATCATATCTTGAGCTGGCATTTTTATAAGCCAAATAATGAATAAGGTCATTGGTTGGAACAAAAACCAACATGCAGACTTGCCCCTCCAGGACTGGAGTTGTGCACCCCTGATGTAAATTAACTGAACAAGGTATTTTATAATATTATAATACTTATAAAGCAACCAGGCATATGTTTAGGTGCCAGTTTCTGTGTTGTCCTCTGGTGGTGAAGAGTGAAACTGTAAAAACAGCATGTTGCATGAGAGGTGTGTGGTGGGCAGACTGCACTGCCATGACAACCACAAGTAAACAGGTACACAAACCTTTTATTTAGCAAGGAGTAAAACTAATTGGCTCCCAAGGGCAGCCCGGCAACGGTCATAGTGAGTTGATGTACAGCAAGGAAAAAGACAGGGTTCTCCCTGATCTCCATTATTCAGAGCTGACTGAGCAAAGGTTCGAAGACTGGCCTTCTAATCAGGAGGTTGCAGGTTTGAATCTCAGGTGTGACTGTGTGAGTAAGCTCCTGTCTTTGATTTCCAAACTGGCACTTGTTCTCTCATACAGCAGTGTGGAACCTGATTTTTGCTTACACATACAGTTAACTGTATTAGAGGAGTGCTTACACATACAGGTAACCGTATTAGAGGAGTGCTTACACATACAGCTAACCGTATTAGAGGAGTGCTTACACATACAGCTAACTGTATTAGAGGAGTGCTTACACATACAGGTAACTGTATTAGAGGAGTGCTTACACATACAGGTAACTGTATTAGAGGAGTGCTTACACATACAGCTAACTGTATTAGAGGAGTGCTTACACATACAGCTAACTGTATTAGAGGAGTGCTTACACATACAGCTAACTGTATTAGAGGAGTGCTTACACATACAGGTAACCGTATTAGAGGAGTGCTTACACATACAGGTAACTGTATTAGAGGAGTGCTTACACATACAGGTAACTGTATTAGAGGAGTGCTTACACATACAGGTAACCGTATTAGAGGAGTGCTTACACATACAGGTAACCGTATTAGAGGAGTGCTTACACATACAGCTAACTGTATTAGAGGAGTGCTTACACATACAGGTAACTGTATTAGAGGAGTGCTTACACATACAGGTAACTGTATTAGAGGAGTGCTTACACATACAGGTAACTGTATTAGAGGAGTGCTTACACATACAGGTAACTGTATTAGAGGAGTGCTTACACATACAGGTAACCGTATTAGAGGAGTGCTTACACATACAGGTAACTGTATTAGAGGAGTGCTTACACATACAGGTAACTGTATTAGAGGAGTGCTTACACATACAGGTAACTGTATTAGAGGAGTGCTTACACATACAGGTAACTGTATTAGAGGAGTGCTTACACATACAGGTAACTGTATTAGAGGAGTGCTTACACATACAGGTAACTGTATTAGAGGAGTGCTTACACATACAGGTAACCGTATTAGAGGAGTGCTTACACATACAGGTAACTGTATTAGAGGAGTGCTTACACATACAGGTAACTGTATTAGAGGAGTGCTTACACATACAGGTAACTGTATTAGAGGAGTGCTTACACATACAGGTAACTGTATTAGAGGAGTGCTTACACATACAGGTAACTGTATTAGAGGAGTGCTTACACATACAGGTAACTGTATTAGAGGAGTGCTTACACATACAGGTAACTGTATTAGAGGAGTGCTTACACATACAGGTAACTGTATTAGAGGAGTGCTTACACATACAGGTAACTGTATTAGAGGAGTGCTTACACATACAGGTAACTGTATTAGAGGAGTGCTTACACATACAGGTAACTGTATTAGAGGAGTGCTTACACATACAGGTAACTGTATTAGAGGAGTGCTTACACATACAGGTAACTGTATTAGAGGAGTGCTTACACATACAGGTAACTGTATTAGAGGAGTGCTTACACATACAGGTAACTGTATTAGAGGAGTGCTTACACATACAGGTAACTGTATTAGAGGAGTGCTTACACATACAGGTAACTGTATTAGAGGAGTGCTTACACATACAGGTAACTGTATTAGAGGAGTGCTTACACATACAGGTAACTGTATTAGAGGAGTGCTTACACATACAGGTAACTGTATTAGAGGAGTGCTTACACATACAGGTAACTGTATTAGAGGAGTGCTTACACATACAGGTAACTGTATTAGAGGAGTGCTTACACATACAGGTAACCGTATTAGAGGAGTGCTTACACATACAGGTAACTGTATTAGAGGAGTGCTTACACATACAGGTAACTGTATTAGAGGAGTGCTTACACATACAGGTAACTGTATTAGAGGAGTGCTTACACATACAGGTAACTGTATTAGAGGAGTGCTTACACATACAGGTAACTGTATTAGAGGAGTGCTTACACATACAGGTAACTGTATTAGAGGAGTGCTTACACATACAGGTAACTGTATTAGAGGAGTGCTTACACATACAGGTAACTGTATTAGAGGAGTGCTTACACATACAGGTAACTGTATTAGAGGAGTGCTTACACATACAGGTAACTGTATTAGAGGAGTGCTTACACATACAGGTAACTGTATTAGAGGAGTGCTTACACATACAGGTAACTGTATTAGAGGAGTGCTTACACATACAGGTAACTGTATTAGAGGAGTGCTTACACATACAGGTAACTGTATTAGAGGAGTGCTTACACATACAGGTAACTGTATTAGAGGAGTGCTTACACATACAGGTAACTGTATTAGAGGAGTGCTTACACATACAGGTAACTGTATTAGAGGAGTGCTTACACATACAGGTAACTGTATTAGAGGAGTGCTTACACATACAGGTAACTGTATTAGAGGAGTGCTTACACATACAGGTAACTGTATTAGAGGAGTGCTTACACATACAGGTAACTGTATTAGAGGAGTGCTTACACATACAGGTAACTGTATTAGAGGAGTGCTTACACATACAGGTAACTGTATTAGAGGAGTGCTTACACATACAGGTAACTGTATTAGAGGAGTGCTTACACATACAGGTAACTGTATTAGAGGAGTGCTTACACATACAGGTAACTGTATTAGAGGAGTGCTTACACATACAGGTAACTGTATTAGAGGAGTGCTTACACATACAGGTAACTGTATTAGAGGAGTGCTTACACATACAGGTAACTGTATTAGAGGAGTGCTTACACATACAGGTAACTGTATTAGAGGAGTGCTTACACATACAGGTAACTGTATTAGAGGAGTGCTTACACATACAGGTAACTGTATTAGAGGAGTGCTTACACATACAGGTAACTGTATTAGAGGAGTGCTTACACATACAGGTAACTGTATTAGAGGAGTGCTTACACATACAGGTAACTGTATTAGAGGAGTGCTTACACATACAGGTAACTGTATTAGAGGAGTGCTTACACATACAGGTAACTGTATTAGAGGAGTGCTTACACATACAGGTAACTGTATTAGAGGAGTGCTTACACATACAGGTAACTGTATTAGAGGAGTGCTTACACATACAGGTAACTGTATTAGAGGAGTGCTTACACATACAGGTAACTGTATTAGAGGAGTGCTTACACATACAGGTAACTGTATTAGAGGAGTGCTTACACATACAGGTAACTGTATTAGAGGAGTGCTTACACATACAGGTAACTGTATTAGAGGAGTGCTTACACATACAGGTAACTGTATTAGAGGAGTGCTTACACATACAGGTAACTGTATTAGAGGAGTGCTTACACATACAGGTAACTGTATTAGAGGAGTGCTTACACATACAGGTAACTGTATTAGAGGAGTGCTTACACATACAGGTAACTGTATTAGAGGAGTGCTTACACATACAGGTAACTGTATTAGAGGAGTGCTTACACATACAGGTAACTGTATTAGAGGAGTGCTTACACATACAGGTAACTGTATTAGAGGAGTGCTTACACATACAGGTAACTGTATTAGAGGAGTGCTTACACATACAGGTAACTGTATTAGAGGAGTGCTTACACATACAGGTAACTGTATTAGAGGAGTGCTTACACATACAGGTAACTGTATTAGAGGAGTGCTTACACATACAGGTAACTGTATTAGAGGAGTGCTTACACATACAGGTAACTGTATTAGAGGAGTGCTTACACATACAGGTAACTGTATTAGAGGAGTGCTTACACATACAGGTAACTGTATTAGAGGAGTGCTTACACATACAGGTAACTGTATTAGAGGAGTGCTTACACATACAGGTAACTGTATTAGAGGAGTGCTTACACATACAGGTAACTGTATTAGAGGAGTGCTTACACATACAGGTAACTGTATTAGAGGAGTGCTTACACATACAGGTAACTGTATTAGAGGAGTGCTTACACATACAGGTAACTGTATTAGAGGAGTGCTTACACATACAGGTAACTGTATTAGAGGAGTGCTTACACATACAGGTAACTGTATTAGAGGAGTGCTTACACATACAGGTAACTGTATTAGAGGAGTGCTTACACATACAGGTAACTGTATTAGAGGAGTGCTTACACATACAGGTAACTGTATTAGAGGAGTGCTTACACATACAGGTAACTGTATTAGAGGAGTGCTTACACATACAGGTAACTGTATTAGAGGAGTGCTTACACATACAGGTAACTGTATTAGAGGAGTGCTTACACATACAGGTAACTGTATTAGAGGAGTGCTTACACATACAGGTAACTGTATTAGAGGAGTGCTTACACATACAGGTAACTGTATTAGAGGAGTGCTTACACATACAGGTAACTGTATTAGAGGAGTGCTTACACATACAGGTAACTGTATTAGAGGAGTGCTTACACATACAGGTAACTGTATTAGAGGAGTGCTTACACATACAGGTAACTGTATTAGAGGAGTGCTTACACATACAGGTAACTGTATTAGAGGAGTGCTTACACATACAGGTAACTGTATTAGAGGAGTGCTTACACATACAGGTAACTGTATTAGAGGAGTGCTTACACATACAGGTAACTGTATTAGAGGAGTGCTTACACATACAGGTAACTGTATTAGAGGAGTGCTTACACATACAGGTAACTGTATTAGAGGAGTGCTTACACATACAGGTAACTGTATTAGAGGAGTGCTTACACATACAGGTAACTGTATTAGAGGAGTGCTTACACATACAGGTAACTGTATTAGAGGAGTGCTTACACATACAGGTAACTGTATTAGAGGAGTGCTTACACATACAGGTAACTGTATTAGAGGAGTGCTTACACATACAGGTAACTGTATTAGAGGAGTGCTTACACATACAGGTAACTGTATTAGAGGAGTGCTTACACATACAGGTAACTGTATTAGAGGAGTGCTTACACATACAGGTAACTGTATTAGAGGAGTGCTTACACATACAGGTAACTGTATTAGAGGAGTGCTTACACATACAGGTAACTGTATTAGAGGAGTGCTTACACATACAGGTAACTGTATTAGAGGAGTGCTTACACATACAGGTAACTGTATTAGAGGAGTGCTTACACATACAGGTAACTGTATTAGAGGAGTGCTTACACATACAGGTAACTGTATTAGAGGAGTGCTTACACATACAGGTAACTGTATTAGAGGAGTGCTTACACATACAGGTAACTGTATTAGAGGAGTGCTTACACATACAGGTAACTGTATTAAAGGAGTGCTTACACATACAGGTAACCGTATTAGAGGAGTGCTTACACATACAGGTAACTGTATTAGAGGAGTGCTTACACATACAATAATTGTATTAAATTACACATACAGGTAACAAATGACATGAGTTTGCGTGAGACACGAATATGTGACACACATAGGGGTGCAGATGAAAGCCCTCAGCGGTAAGAGAAAACCCCTTTATTCTGTGGACGCTGCGCTCTGAACGTATTCACAGCTCCTTGTGGATCTTGGATTGGTGCCAGACCTATATGTGCAGAGCGAAATTGTTTCTCTTCCTCTTGTGCTGGGGTTTACGCAGCATGGGGTCAGGGCAGGGTCGCGGGTCAGAGGAGGACAGTTTCACGCCCCTGCAGAGTTCAGACATTCCTGTGTCTGTGACCCACCTCACTGCCAAAGTTTCAGCCTATCAAAGTATCCGCCAATTTTTACATTTTTTTTTATTAAAAAGGAGAGCAGGCAGTCCACCCCCCCCCCCGCCCCCCCCCCCCCCCCCCCACACACACACACACACACACACGATATCATCAAGTGAATGGTTACCATAGCAACCTTGGGAAACTGAGGAAGTGGGCTTGGTTGTTGATTTACAGTTTACTACACTGCTCAAAGAATTAAGGGAACACTTAATCAGCACAATATAACACCAAGTCAATTAAACTTCTGGGATATCGATCTGTCCAGTTAAAAAGCTGTGGCAGGGTGGGCGTGGTTAGCCTCTGCGTGCAGAGAGAAAGTGAGGGGAGCGGCTCTCGGACCCTGAGCCACAGCTGTCATAAGTTAATCAGCATCACGAGGAAACATGATTGAATAATGGTTTAATTGTTTCTGATTGCTATGACAGTGAGCCGGGGCTTGAAAAGGGAGAGACGGGCGGACAAACGGGGCTGGCTGGAGACGCAGGAAGTAGAAGCTCAGGAAAGCCAGAGCCGAGAGAACGAAAACAAACTGAAAATTAAAATAACCAAAAGTGTTTTCCAAAGCTTCGGTGTGGTCTCAAAATCCTTCTCGAGCGGTAGCACTCGAACTTGCCACAGAAGCGTAAACAATTGTGAATCAATTTCACCTGCTTTGGTGCAAATGAAAGTGACAACAGCAAGACAACCCCCAAAAACTAAATGGTTTTGCAAGTGGTGGCCACAGACCATTTCTCTCTCTTTATCCTTCCTGACTGATTTTTCTCTAGTTTTGCATTTTGCTAGTGCTCTTGTCACTACCGGTAGCATGAGGCGATACCTGCAGCCCATTCAGGTTGCACAGGTAGTCCAGCTCCTCCAGGATGGCACATCCATACGTGCCATCGCAAGAAGGTTTGCTGTGTCTCCCAGCACAGTCTCAAGAGCGTGGAGGAGATACCGGGAGATGGGCCATTACACAAGGAGAGCTGAACAGCGCCGTAGAAGGGCAACAACCCAGCGGCAGAACCGGTATCTGCTCCTTTGTGCGAGGAGGAACAGGAGGACCACTGCCAGAGCCCTACAAAATGACCTCCAGCGGGCTACTCGTTTGCATGTTTCTGACCAAACTGTCAGAAACAGACTCCACGAGGGTGGCATGAGGGCCCGATGTCCTGTAGTGAGACCTGTGCTCACAACCCAGCACCGTGCAGCTCGATTGGCATTTGCCAGAGAACACCAGAATTGGCAGGTTCGCGCCCTGTTCTCTTCACAGATGAGAGCAGGTTCACACTGAGCACATGTAACAGACGTGAAAGAGTCTGGAGATGCCGTGGCAAATATTATGCTGCCTGCAACATCATCCAGCATGACCAGTTTGGTTTAATTGACTTGTTGTTATATGTGATGATTAAATGTTCCCTTAATTTTATTGAGCAGTGTATATTCTCAAGACCAGTTTGTTTCTCTCCAATTTTGTATCAACCCAAGAACCCAAAAAACTTCTTAAACACACTAAACACAGTTTTTTTTCAGGCCTGGGCTGTGAACATTTTTCATGTAAAGGTCTCTTTTTGCCAGTTGTATGGAGAAACCACCCAAGAATTGATTGACACAGCACAACATTCTCTGGAGGTCGTTCTATGTTTAAATAAAGTTGGTGTGGGAGATAGTAAAAAAGTGTAGCTCAGTCAATCACCTCTATTAAGTCAAGAGTTTTTTCACACCAGAGAACTAGCGGTTCACAGTCACACCCATGTCGACTAGCAGCTGTTGGGTTACCCCTATAGCTGAACTGGGTTTGACTGACTCCGGGCTTAGCTTTAACTGCTTCTCACAACATTTGTCTCAAGCTTTGAAGACCTTATACACTCATACACTTTTATTAATCCATTTTTTAGTTTATTAAAAGCATGTATCTTAAATTGAATAGACAAGTCAAGGCTTCCCTTATGATTTATAATTTTAATTCATATTATTTAACTTTAATTTAACTTTATATGTGGAAAATCAACAGTCTTATGTAGCAGAGTAGATTTACTGGTAAATGACCATAACTGAAATAGGATAAATATATACAGTAAGTCAGATAAATGAGTCTATATCGCCCCCAGGTGGTATCATTGCAACATTCCACTTCCATTTCCCATGTTAGTCCCGGGATCCTATCTTCAGTTTTCCAACAAATTTCACCCTTTTTACTTAAGTCTTAGGGACTGGATTCCATAGATAACTGTTCCTGGGAAACAATGTCATGATCATGATATCTTAATGAGTTTCTGACATGGTATTTTTTACTTTGTGAGAGGAGAAAAAAAATAGTATGCACATACAATTATTGGTGTCAGGTGCAGAGGAGAGTAGGTTACTGTCAAAGAACAGTGTTCTGTTCTGTTGCACTGGACCCAAAAACAAAGAGCTTGCTAAGACCTGCCTCGACAAAACATTTATCCATCATTTTTTTGTAAACAATGCAAGCTCTATATCTCCTGGCTTCGACACTTAGTGAAGAAGCCAATTAATCAAATATAACTAAATACAATTATTATAAATGAATAGGGGTTTTTAAAAAAAGATAGTGATATGATAATATTCCATGCAACAATGTTTTAAAAAGTTATTTTTAAAAGTTTTAGAAATTGTAATAGGCTATGTAGGCTGTGCCCAGTATATTTTTACATAGGCTACTAAAATTATATTACAACTATGCATTGACACAGCCCAAGATTTAAAAGTATCCCGCTTAGCCTAGCTTAAATTACTTAAATAAATGATGAATAAACTAGGTTTTATTGGGTCTTGTCCCTTTTCTCGGGGCAAAGTGTAAATTAAATGTGAAAATAATTAGTTAATGTCCAGTATACCGTATTTTTTACACATTACCAATACAATTTTACAGCCAAGATTTAAAAGTAGCCCGCTTACCTTAAATTACCTTACATTAATAAATAATTAATAGGCTCGCCTATATTGGGTCTTGTCCTTTTTCTCGAAACAAAGCGTAATTTTAATGTAAAAAGTGAAAAGTATTTATGGTTTGGCTTCTATCTTTGCTAAACAAACATTAAATGTAGGCGATTGTTAACTAAGGGGTGAGGAACAGCGAAAGGGTTATTTTATAGTATTACCTGGACTGGATGAACAACTAACATTAGCTTCCTATTTATGTGTCGAGTATTCCATTACATTATTCAATTTATCTATGACACTGTAACCCGCCTTTTTTGCATATATTTGACGTTAGTACTATTACTTTAGTACTGAGACCGAAGAAAATGAATGAACTGTTTACAACCACCATCGAATAGCCCGCCTTCTACGGCGTTATTGTCATTGGTGGGATAAGTGAGTTACCACGGTGACACTGTAGCAACCCAACAATATCTCCGCCCCTTTTACCAAATATGGAGTTGTTGTGCCCGTGCTCCCGATTCCAATTGGTCCAGTTGTGACTCGCCAGCGTTTGTAAGATTATGGTTGGGTTTGACTCCAGTTGATATCTCAGCGCGCAAATTAAAAGTCTTGAAAAACCGGCTCTGACAATAAAGCTACAGCTAAATATTTTTGTTATGCTTTATTTGAAATGTTGTTCACTCGTACTGAAAAACAAAAAAGTCGAAGAGGAAATAACGGTTGGACAACAACGAACGAACTCAGTAGTGAAATATAGCTCGCTATGTATCTGATGCGCAACAAGTTCGTTTTAATATTTTTTTGAAGCGGGGTAACGTTGTTTGCTTGTCAGTGGTAACGAGGTAACGCAAAATTCAGATGCAGGGTGGCTATTGAAAACAAGCCACCTATTTAACCGAATTGACTTGGTGACTTAATGAAGAGTGGATGTTCATACCTAAATGACAGACTAGAAATCAAGTTAACGAAGACAATTACATTTAACTTGTAGTCGATTGCGATTTTACTTTAGAACACTGATAACGTAATCGGCATAGCCTATATTCAAAAAAACAAACCCACAGCCATGGTTTTGAGCGAAGGCGATGCCGGAAAGAATTTGAGCGCAGCAGCGGCAAGAGGAAAAGTGAAAGAACTGCGGAGGATGCTGGAGGAACAGCGCGTACATCCTGACACAGTCAATGAATTTGGCAGGACCGCTCTTCAGGTAATGACGAATTTGACGATAGTCTCAATTCAGTCATAATTTACACTCTCGCTAAATAATCAGAAAGTAGGTTGCTGTTGCTTTACTGTTGGCATTAATTGTTTCAATGAACTATAATACTTGGTTAACTTTAGCTAGCTGTCATTGTTGAAATCTCAGTTTTTATATTAGGTCTACTATACAGTTAGTTAGCTAACGTTAGCCGTAACGATAGGCCTATTATCTGGTAAATCAAGCGTCACTATGTAGTTAACGTTAGGCTTTATGTAATATGTCCGTCCAGTTTGGTGTTCCGCACGTTTAAATAGTCAGATACAATGTTTCACGAGAACAAGCGCGAGAGCGGGCACTCATTGCCAATTCTGGTGAAGCTATTCAAGTGTTAAATGACAAAGAACTGTAGCCTGCACAGTGACTTGACCATACATTGATGGCTGTATTTCACAGAGCAGCATGAAACCAAATTAACGACGATGACATAGCTAATGGCATCATAACAACCCAGCAAACAGTGGACGTCCCATTTTAGTCCCCTCAAAGTTACGGTGGGACGTTCCCTAGGGATGTCCTAAAAACATTACTAGAACTTTATTAAAGTCCTAAGAAGGTCACTGTTAGGTTACAATATGACATTTAATTGGACTTTTTCGGTTATGATATGACGTTATGCTCATAACATTCATGGGACATTCAGGGACGTTCCTGCAAGGTATGTTACTGGTTACAATATAACGTCATGAATGTATAACGTCAATAATGAATGTCTGGGGGAGGTTACTAGAACGTCCCGGGAATGTTCTCTGTTACGTCCACGTAACGTTTAGAAAACATTACATTACATTAAAAGACGTCAAAGACGTTCGAGACGTTCAAGGGACGTCTTTGGGACCTAATTTTGTAAGCTGGGAATGACTAGATCGCGGGGTTGGCAACATTTAGAGGCAACCTGTAACTAAAATCGACCGTTGTAGGCTATATCTCACACAGGGAACTAATGTTTTATGTCTCACGTGTGTAACAATGTTAGTCAAAACCAACAACGGTTTAATCGTTGTACAGGTGATGATGATGGGCAGCACCAGTATCGCGTGTCTTCTGCTGGAGCACGGCGCGAATGCCAACGTGCAGGACCGCCTAGGAGTCACGCCAGCTCACGACGCCGCTCGGGCCGGGTTCGTCGACACGCTCAGCGTCCTGGTGCAGTTCGGAGCGTCTGTCAACACGCCGGACAACACAGGCGCTCTCCCCATTCATGTCGCCATCAGAGAAGGCCACACCGATGTGGTCGAGTTCCTGGCACCCCGTTCCAACCTAAACCACCAAGACACCAGCGGATACACGGCTCTGGATATAGCCCGCGCCACGCGCTGCCCAGGCGTAGTTGATCTGCTTGAACGTCAGTTTGAGTCCAGCTTGAAGTTCCAGTCATAGTTGACCGTGGCACGCTCAGGCTTTTCTATTGAACCATCAGACTGTAACTCCAACATCCTCTGACGCAATGTTTCGTGCAAAGTATAAATTTGTAGACATTTATTTCAAGAAAAAAACGAAACGATCTGAGCTCAGCTTTATCTATTTTTGTGGTTTGTGTAATTTATGTTTTAGGACAAACACTCTAAATCCTTGGATTTAACGTTTTGTTTGCACATCTGTTAACACATTTTTTAGCCTAGCTGGCACAATATGACCTCATATTAAGGATGTAGGCTGGGAATTGATTACTTGTTTATTTGATTCGTGAGTTTTCAAGTCATGCTTATAAAGTAGGTACAAAGTACAAAGACATTTATGCAAGACATTGTACACTTTTTGCATATTATGAAAGCAACCTTGCATTTTAAAACTTAATGAAATTTAATTGTGCTCTAAAAGTAAGCTGATTTGTAGAAACCACGAGGTTGGTCAGTTGTAATATTTGAGCCTACTGTTGTTAGCCAAGGCCTTCATTAGAACACTGTACATTCAGACTGGTTTTGTGGTTTCAGAGATATTGAGAGAGCAAGACAGAAGCATGTCCAATTAGTCACAACTGATTGGACAGATATGAATTCTTATGAGACCAATTGTATGGTCTTAATTTCTCAACCTGATTAAATATAAGGTTTGAATAAGTCAGTTCTTTTTTGGAGTCTATCAGTTAGTGTGAAAGCTGTTTTCTTTAGACTGAACCTGGCTTTGAATGATTGTTGATCTTGGCACCATACGCTAAGACTCTTTGGAATTAATATGTTTTTTTGCCTGTTGCCCATTGCCTGAAAGGCTATGAGCTGAAATTATTTAATTCATGTGATTAATTACATGTGTAATGTAATTACTCCATTTAACCCATGCCCTTCATATAGGTACTCAGTTTGTTGTGAATTGTATTGTTTATGAATTGTACATAAAGCTTTAAAGAATTTATTAGAATTATTTATTAAGATATTGTCATGAATTGTACATATGTTTAAGTACATTATATTTAAAAAAGTTATCTTTTTAAAACAAAACTTGAAAAACACTTTATAGGTATCAACTTTTGAAGAATGTCTACTTTCACTTGAATATTTATTGTTTGAACCAGAAATAAACTGTTGGACTCAACCAACCTTTGTGCCTGTTAATATGCTTTTACAATGTTTTATTACGGCTGAACGGTCCACTGGGTTACAAAGGTATGCAAGTTCCTCCATAACCTATAATCCTACTGATACTGATAGATGTGGCATGAATTATTGACCTTCAGTGTCATATTTCTGACTTTCATCATAGTAATAAATCTACAGGATGAGGTGAACCACTATATCCTGTGTGCAAGAATGGTCTCATTGGAATCATGGTGTTGACCTAATATTGCAGCACTATATCTCTACATCTACTAATGTATTATTAAAATAACAATAACAAAAATAACACAATAAAAAGTAAAGAGAAGGGAAACAACACCTTTTGGGTATGAAAATATAGTTATGAATGGGGACATACCAGCACTGCCAGAAGAAGCAGAGACTGTTGAGGGCAGTTTTATGCTCCTTGTGCTGCTAGCAAAATTAGATTAGTTTGACTGGATATACAGTGTACTCCAAAAGTGTTAGTGACACACTGATTTTTTGTTGTTTTGGCTCCATACTCCAGAACATTGGATTTTAAATGAAACAGTGATTGAGGTTAAAGTGCAAATTTTCAATGTACATCCATATTGGGTGAACCGTGTAGCAATTGTAGCCATTTTTTAACAAAACATGTTTCACTGTCCTAACACTTTTGGAGTGTGCTGTGTACTGTAGTTTTCATATTTAAACGTGTATAAATTAGTTTTGTGCTCAGTCTGAACCTTACAGACTTTGTTCTGAAAAACAGTCTGCAAGTGTAAACAAGTGTTTAATTATCAAATTGCATGTTTGCATTGTGATCTTATTGAGCAGATATAGGCAATCAAATTCAAAACATTGGTGCTCGCCTCCCCTGCCCCCCCCCCCCTCCCCCCCACTACACAAAAAAACTCATCACACCACCCAGATCCTGCTCTCTCCCTCCCTCTCTCAGTACCCCCCCCCCCCCCCCCCCCCCTAGCACCCTCCCCGGTCTGGTCTGTTCCTTCTGTCTGTCCTGTGGTGGAGCTCCCCGTGGAGGTCTGTCAGAACAGCAGACTGCAGCTGAAAGTCTGACCGCGCAGAATGAAGACTCACCTTTTCCTGCACCCTCTCCACCCCTCTCCTACCCCCTTGTTCTCCTTGTGACTATTTGTGTATTCCCCCCCCCAAAAAAAAAAAAAAAAAAAAAAATAAATAAATAAATAAAATTTCCCCAATCATACTGCGCGCGCTAGATTTAGATCGTTGTTTTTTTTTTTTGATTTTTTTAACGCACTTGTTACTTGTTTGGAAATGCACTATGTACGTCGCTCTGGATAAGAGCGTCTGCTAAATGTCTATAATGTAATGTAATGTAATGTAATCAAGGTTTTATCTACCAATGCCATGATAATTCTTTAATTCTGACAGCAGACCAGTGACAGGTGACTACTACAAGTAAATAACATGCAATTTGTATGTACAACAGTTGTATTGCAGTGGTCATCGTTTTTTAAATTAAAATTATATATTTTTTAATCAGTTGCATTTTACAATTTGTTTAAATTTACTACACTTTCTGTTGTCCTGGACGTACACAACTTTGTTGTTAACTATGACAGGTACGAAAAAATGTTTTTCACCTTCCACTAACAATCAGCGCCATCTTCAGTCTCCTTTGGACAACCCTTTAGCGCTCTCCTGTGGTCATTCGGGCTCATTGCCTACTGCGCTCCAGTTTAGCGTCCCTGACAAACAAATTTTAGGTGTCTGTTAAAATTTAGGTATGAACGCCAGATCTAAAAAAAAATCAACAGTAGGAAGGACGTAATATTAAAATTGATTTAATGATGTTATTTGGAATTAAAATATCTATACAATTCAGATTTTTTTAAATGGAATAATTTTAAATATGTTATTATTCTTTATGCTTTCCGTCGGATGTCTCATCATAAACGCGGATTGATTTGAAGAAAATGTTCAGGACCAATGCTTTAAGTATATGTTTCACTTTTTAAACAGTACGGGTGTCATCTACATAATTTGATTTTAATAATTGGAATTAGGTACTACTTTATTTACTAAGGTTATGCATTTAATAAAGACCCCGACCTACACTCCAGTACAGAAGGTGGCAGTAATGCACCACATAGCTTTGTCTAACCGGCAGCCATAAAACTCAAGAAGAAAAAACAGAATAAACGCGGTTTTTGCCAGGCTCGTTTGAATTTTCAGAACAAGACACAAGAGAAAGGTGGCTGTCTTAGTGAATTACAAAAGCAAGTTTATTGTAAGTTGTATTGAAAAGTAGCTTTTCGTACTAAAACGGATGCTATTCATTTTAAATTGTTTTACTGGTTGTTCGCAATTACATTAAAATAGGTAGCGCTGCTTAGGGGGCATGTCACAGTTACGTTAGTTGGCTAACAAGTCACAGTTTTTCATCTTCTTGAGCAAAACAAATTCTACAATGCATGTTTTGCTATATGTCAACGTTTTTGTAAACCACGCACTGCGTTATGTAGTAAGCTACATGTATTAATATTATTAAGGGGTGTAATGTTAAGTTTTGCTTTCTACCTTGGCAAGCTTGAATCTCAAGTAAGATTAGCTATATTCACTAGAGGAAGCTAACGTTATTAGCAATATAAGTTATCCCTATGTTAACGTTACCCAACTAGCTAATAGTGATCGCTTAGAAACTTGCATAGCTGTAGCTCAATTAACCTAACGTTGGCTAGTTTCGTTACATGGGAGGTATTACACAAAGCACGATTACAGTTGGCTGGATAACTGCACAGAGTAAAATCCAGAATAGCTCTTTTTACTTCAGTCTATGTTCCAGGTTTGGGAGAGTTTCGTGCTTTACTTGGTGCAGCGATCCAGCTAACTCAGCAGTCCTGCTTTGAGGAATACCCCCAGGGTGCATAGTGCCAACTGAATGTCTCTGGGTGATACTTAAACAGGGCAGACATGACCATGGTGCCACTAGACAAGGGATTCCAGGATCTGGAGGAGACTGGGGAGAAGGTGCTCAGCCTCATCAAGAGCCTCAAAGGCGAGCCCTGGATGCCTGTCGTGACAGAAGGGCACCAACGTCTGTTTGAACGACACAAAGATGCAAAGAAAACCATCACTCAGCTTTTAAGTGGTAAGAGAAGTCTGGTAAAGTTTAGCTGCCTGTAAGTGCAAAGGCTGCATTCTCATTTGTCTTTTGAAGATCAGTCCATATCTGTATTGTTTTGGGATATTGTGTTTACTTTCAGGATGTCACACAGCACCTGAGGATGGCTGCTTTTCAGAACTAATGCATTTAAAAAAAAGTGGTGAATTTTCTCTATAGATTCATCAAGTGAACAGCATGTTGATTGTTTATTTTTTATTTTTAGGAAACTGCATTTTTTTTAGGTTTAACTCTCTTCCAATCCAATGTCTCCCCCCATCCCTGTTTTAACTCCCCCTCCTACCTATCCCTCCCCCTCTCCTTCCTCTTCTCTATCCCTTCAACCTCTCTCCAATCCCTGCTTCACATTTCAAACCCTTTTTCTCTCGTTCTTTCTCTTTCTCTCTCTTGCTTTTTACCTGTCTGTCTCCCCCTCTCTCACTCCATCTTTCTATCCTTCCCTTTGTTGTTGCTTCTTGCTCTCTCCCTCTCAGATCTTACACATGCAGAGGAGGGAGTGGGGCAGAAACTGCTAGGGCTGGAGAGGCAGAAGAGTGAGTTGTCGCATGAGCTGGAGAGCCTGGAGCAGGACCTGCAGCGTAGCGTGGCCAAGAACCAGACCATGGATGCAGAGCTGCAGTATCCTTCTGCCACAGTCACATCAGCCCCTACGGCTGTTCTTCTGGGGCAGCTGTTCTTGGCATACTGACATGCCCCACTATCTGTTCTTCTCATAGGTCCCTAGAAGGTGCTACTGAGTTGGCATGCCGTGATAACTACAGCTTAGTTTATCTCTTTCAATCTGTCAACCAATGATCAGAATGGCCTTCTAACCTGGATGGGGGTTTGTCACCTGCTTGCCATTGTCTTGAATACTGCCACCCAGTTCAAAAGGGATGGAACAGTAATGCTGATGGAAGAACCATAGCTCGGCTCCTTATCAGTTACCCACTGATCCATCGATGCGAATCAACGGTGCAAGAATGCGAGAAACGTAAAATTAGAAGGTTTTTTTAAGAATTATCTTTAAACAAGTGAACGGTGGTGCATTTATGTCTCAATTTCAGAGACGCATGCATTGACAATTTTGCACTGCAGATAGAAATGGATCAATTATGTTGTATTGGTGATACTCTGCCTCCTCCAAGAAAAAGAATAGTTGACTACTTCTGTGAGAAATGGCGCTGCCCACACAGTCACTAAATTTTGAGTGAGAGGGATCTGAGATCACGAATCTTCCCTTATCTATGGTTCTTCTGCACCTATGGCTGGGAGTTTCATGGGGCAGCGCATAACTGCCTGTAGCACCATCCAGGGAGCAGCAAGATTTCGGTAGGCTGAAAGGGTGACTTGCATTGAGACTGAGACTGTATTTTGTGGTTGGACATCCTCAGATGTGAGGTTGGTAAGTGTTTTTTAAATGTGTGTGTGTGTGTGTTCGTTCTGTGAATGGATTTCTATGTATGTGAGATTTTATAAGTATGTGATGCTGTTATGCGTTTTGTAAATGTTCCTATGTGTGTGGGCACTGGGCATATGATGTGAGCTGTCCTATTCGTGCTGAAGTCCTTAGCGTTTATGCCAGGTTCCTGCAGAGGGAGCTAGAGAATCTGCAGGACTCTGAGCGTGAGATCCAGAACCTGCAGGATGAGGTGGATGAGGACACAACGGAGGTCATCCCTTCTGCTATGTATGGCGCCAGGGCAGCAACCATACTATACTTGCACTGACAACTGTAGCCACTGCAAACTTCACTGTATGCACTACCTTGGTGCTCTAATATAGCACTCCACTATTGCAGTAACACTATCACCCTACAGCAGTGTTTCCCAGACTGAGCCCTGGGGGACCCCTATATATGCTGGTTTTCATTCCAAGCATAACTGCAGCCTTTGATTAAAATAATAATAATAATTATATATATATATATATGTTTTACAAGCTGTTAATTGTGCTTAAGACACTTCATTTTGTTATTTTCTTTAACTTGGCACCTGACGTGGGAGCATATCCAGTTCCCAATTTGGAGTGGCCAGTTGTCTGCAACCACAGCTGTGTACGTTGCGCAAACCACTGCCAATTCGGGAGAGTGTAGACATCCACAGTTTGCCTCCAAAATGTGTGGTGTTGCCAGCTGCTTGTTTTCACACCAACACAATCGGCAATTGCGCGGCGCCCTGTGGAGCTACCGGCCAGTTTGCACTGGCACGGTCTGGATTCCATCCGAGGCCGCGAGGCTCATCCATGCCACCCCACTGTGGTGCCTTAACAACACTTTTAATGTTAACGACACACTTATGGCCATACTGTGTCTGATGCAGCTATGCAAGCATGAAGAATAAATATCCCACATCTGGGCTCAAAATGAAGTTTTTCTACTTGGTTACACTGGTGCTCCTAACCTCAAAGTGGTAGGAATACCAGCAAATTTTAGGAGCACTAACAAAACTAGTTAGAGTACTCCACTTCTGCTCTGTCATTGCTCAGTCATATATTACTGCTAAATCTCCTTGGTAACATATTTTGGTAATCAGTGTCTGCCTTCTGCTCATCTTTTTGCAGATACCTCGCCCAGCTGTACCACAAGGTCACCAAGATTAAGTGGGAGCATGACAATGAACCTGGCATCCTGAAAGGAGGTATGTGCAGTCCTCGCCCAGAGAGCGATGATTTTAAGGGGCCTTGAGATGACAGTTTCATCTATTAAGTGATACCTTCCATATTTAAACATTTTAAATGATGACCTTAACTCTTGTTAAAAACGGGCAGGCGCAAAGCATAAATGGCAAGTCCTAAGATGCTAACTAGGTAAAATGGAGCTACTGATAAACACATGCTGGTTTGTTTTAAACCGCATTATCAATTGAAACCAAACCTTTGAGCTTTAGTGCCTCTGAGGTGTGTGAACTGCTGTGGAATTGTACACTGAATAAAAAATAGTTGTCATTTGGAATATATTTTTTTAAATGAGGATACCTATTCAGTTATTGTTCCATATCAAAATGTTAACTGTGTTAAAAACATCTGGAAGGATCAAGAACACTCGATGCCAGTAGGAAATCATAAAATTTTGATTTGCGTGAAGTATGGGTCTCTAAGCTGAAAAAGTGGCGTCTTTCTCCAACTATGTCTGTGGGAGCCCGAATTAGGAACTGCAGTGATGACCATTTTAAATGTTTTAATGATTTCTTGTATCTATCCTCATTGAATGAACAAATATGGTGATTGTACTTTTAGGAAGTTGTAAATTTTGGAAATCCATGTTCAACATGTTTTTTTTCCACGCAGCAAATTACAGGCATATATTTTCCCCTGCCCGCCCACTTAAATCCACCATAGTGTGATCATTTACGATTTTAAAAAATACAATTTTGCTCGCTTGTCCCTTCCAATTTATGTTTCAATGCTCATGGTGAAAACACCGTTTTGTACTAATGACACCTCAACGTCAAACTCGATAAACTCTTGGACGCGGTGGTATTTTTCTTACACGGTGCAATTTACATTTTTCTCAACCCCCGACGTTCCTGCAGTGCACTATGGAGAAGACCTTACCACTCCGATCAACGTGGACACCTCATCACAGTCCAAGTGCGCCGTTAGCGACTATCTCTGGAGTTTCGTCAGCACCGATTGGTAGAACTGGAGGAGAGAGCGTTACGTTGTCTGTTATACGTGTCTGTTCTGTATTTGTGTGTGTGTGTATAATACGAATAAAAGTTATTTTTACGTTTACCACAAGACTTGCTGTGATGCTGTGTTAATTTAATAAAAAATGTAATCTTAGCTAATGGCATAACATTTGTGTATAGCTGTCCGTGTTTAGTAATACGATTTTAACTCAAAACGACGGCACTTGAAAATTGACCAGTTAAGCCTGCATTTACTAAACTGGCCACAAGGGTGTCCCCATCGGCTAAGTATTGCGTTTCAGTGTCTTGTTTTTTCATTTCACATTTCGTTTAGTGCATACAATAAATAGTGCCGACTTATTGTTATTACTACCTTTGTGTTCTCATTCTCATGCAGATAAGCTGCTTTATTACAGGTGTACATAGATGTACTCATGAAAATGGCAAAATAATGTCAACAAATGGTTGGCATTAGTTTGTCTATAAATATGTTGAGTCAAATGAAGAGAAAAATCAACCAGCCATTTTACGATACTCTTTTGTAACGTCCAAAGATACTTTATGGTAGGTCCAAAGCTAGACCCACTTTCCAAAGATGCAAGCTGGTCCATGCCAGACCAAAGCACTCTCCAGTTAACAGGATTGTATTATTATTTTTTGTTGTTTTATTCTACCCATTTTAAGGGCAATAATGTAGTGTATGAAAATATAATTGTCATCACAACTGCACTGGTAAAGCCATTGCTGAGCTGGTCAAAGCATTAGCCTGTTGGAAATTAATCTGATGAGTAATCTTTCACTGTAAGGTAAAAGCTGGTTTTGTATTTCTTGTTGAATCCTCATTAAAATATGTGGCCTGATATCCATCGACTTCTGCCTGTTCACGAGCTCTGATGTTGATTTACTTGTAACATCCAGGCTGGCAAGTAAAGCCACCCACAATTCCCTCCCAGCGTTTGAATGGTCAACATTTATGCAGTATTTCTAGGCGTATATTTGTTTTCAACATATAAGCTTGGTCCTTGCGAGTGAAATTAATGTTTAGAAAATGAAGCTCAAAGGAAGTGGGCTGTGGAAATTGGTAAACTAATGTGTTTTTCTATGGTTTTACAAACTTTTTATACTCTTCACTTTGAAGCACTACCTGTTTTTCCCTCAATATTTGTAATTCCTGAAGTGGTGCTTGGTAAGTGCATATTGCAAATATTTTTTTTGTTTTGCAAATGACCCATTTACCGGTGCTAATACGATTCTGTTTTTCTTGTTTGGCACCGCTGTGGGTTGCGTTAGGGCCCAGGGGTGAGTTTCACAGGGGGCTGTGGAATAGAGCGAGACCTTCGGCTCGTGTTTCGTGGTGGTTTTGCGTTTGTTTTCTGCATTTCACAGAAGCAGCGCACGAGCCCCCGGTGCCCAGAATAAGGCTGTTGACGGGATGTGTCACCCACGGGTATATGCGCTCTCTGCTCTGTGGCCACAGGGCGAGCATGGGTTTTTTTGTTTGTTTGTTTTTTTAAATTTCTCTTCTGCTGCTCCACTGTGTGACTGCAATTGTGACTGTACGGTAATAGGTGTCACGCTTATGTGCATCCTATAACCCCGGCCCTCGGGCCATTTGAAGAAGATTTAAGAAAAAAAAACCAAATTTTTTAAAAAAAAAAAAAAAATAAGAAAAAAAAAATTGACAAAAAAAAATAAAACTAAAAAAGCCCAACTCTAAAAACCCCCCCCCCCCCCCCCCCCCCCCCCCCCCCCCCCCCCCCCCCCCCCCCCCCCCCACCCCCCCCCCCCCCCCAAAAAAGCCCCTTTATCTTTACAAATCGTAAAAAAATTGTAGCCTACAACGAAAGGATCGAAAACATGATTAGTGAATGTAGGAAATTCCAGCCACGATGGCAAAAAGAAAAATTTACTTTTTTTGTGTCTGTGGAAATTTGCCCAGGCAATTTTAATTAGTTTGAGAAAAATTGATGAAGTATTATAAATGAAAATAATTTAAAATTATGAAACGAATGATTATGAAAAATTTTTTAAATACAGAAGCAGGAGAGCAAAGAAAAGAGCAGCCAGAGAAGGCAAATCTAGCCTAGCAACAAACCCATTTTTTTTTTTTTGTGCTAATTAAGCTGCTAGCAGCTACCAGAATGCTAGCTACGGCTAGGGCTAAGCTAGCTAAGCACGAAGGAAAGTTTGTGAGTGCATTTTTTTTTTTTGTGATTGAAAAAATTGGAAAAATTGTGGAGAAAAAAAAAACAGAAAAAGATGATGTGTTGGTTGAAAAATGAGAATTTTATCCAAATCGAGCATTTTCAAACATCATAACATCAGGCTAAATCATCAGACAATCAGTCATTTCTATTTCTATTCAATTGCGTTGACACAGTACAACAGACACAACAATTTTTTTCAGATTTTTTTTTTTTTTTTTTTTTTTTTGAATTTTTTTCTTCGGCCTCGCCCTGCTGGACCTGAAACGAAAGCTCTGAATATTTTTGATTTTTTGAGCTTTGATCTTTTTCGTTCAAAAATCCTGGGACAAGTTGTGTGGAGTTTACAACAGATGTGCATGGTGCTCCAGATATGGTATGTGAGGAATGGGAAACGGAATGGGTTCTTGCAGAAAAGTCTCACGCTCTGGGCGAGGCTGTTAAAATTTGCACTGATTTATCACCAAAATAAGTATTAAACGTCAGTCACGAAACGATGTCATGTCATGAATACAAATAAAAAAATTAACATAATTTGTGCGAAGAAATCACATCAACAGAGAAGAAATTCTTAAAATCTCAAAAGCCTTTTTTAATTTATATATAACTATACTAATTAATTAATAATAAAAAAAAAGATGATGTGAAAACTGTATGCCACATTTTTGAGCGCACTTTTTTATATTTTTACACACACACAACATATATATATATATATATATATATATATATATATATATAAAATTCTCCAAAAGCTCCTTTTTTATAGGCTATACTACTTCGCCTAATTTAAAAATAAAAATCTAGTGATGTGGCAAACTGTAACTGTATGCCACATGTCTGAGCGCACTTGTATTTATTTTACACACGCATATATATAATAGCCTGTGGCCCGTGGTAGTCATAATTTTTCTCCATCTGGCCCTCAGTGAAAAAAGTTCGGACACCCCTGCTATAACCTGACCACAACTCCCGGAAACTAGCCTGTTAACATTTTAGTCACACTGCATTTTTATTGGATTACATCAAGTAAAATTGGCATGAGGTGGTTAAAATACGTACATTACGGTACAACGGCAGTATGGAAAAATGCAAATGAAACTAGTTGATTATTTAATGTTGCATCTTGTTTCAATAGTTTTTTATGCATATACCACCATACAAATTTGTCTATGCTTTACAGTTTTAATAACTAACAGTATTGGTCCTACACAATTTTTGTCAATGTCTATTAAAGCTTTATAATGCCATGAAGAACTATAGTCAGACCCAGTAGCTAACAAGCTAATCCCGACTATGCTCAGCTATATTTGATACTTGAGAAGGAAGCATTGGAGTGCCGCTTTGCTTCAGGGGTAATGAGAGAGGGTGTTCTTTGGAAGAATGCTTCTTTCAAAATGCCAAGAAGTTTTGGCAGTCTCCCTTTTTGAAGTTTTGGCAGTTTTTACATGTAGTGAAATGATGTGAAGCAATAATGTAATTAAAGGTGGCAGTAGATCACAGAATTTCTTCTGAAATGACAGCTTTTCTGAAGCTGTGTACTATGTACACTGATGTTTGTGTATAGCAGATATATTAATCTCGGCTGTTCTTCCTGTCACAATGCTGAAACCTATATAGCATACACTCTAACACAGTCAAGGGGGGGGGGGGGGGGGTGCAGGGCAGCCCCCCCCCATTTTAAAAAAAAAAAAAAAAAAAAAAAAAAAAAAATAACCATTTTTAAATGTAATTTCGACAAAAAAAAATAAATATAAGTAAATTCAAATTAATATTAGGCAATAATAAGCTACTTTTTTAAAAAAAAAAAAAAAAAAAAAAAAAGATCATCCATGATGCAATTTTTTTTTTTTTTTTTTTTTTAAATGGGGGGGGGGTCCCCACTCTCTGGCCAAAGGGGGGGGTCCTTAGGCTGAAAAAGGTTGAAGACCCCTGCTCTAACACATACCACCGGTAAGTTTTCAGCTTTCAACAATGTTGAGAAATGTGTAAGGACACGTTGAATGGGAATCCTGTGAACTTTAGTATTTTATGTACAGGTTATTCTAAACATTTCCAAATTAAAATAGGTTTTTGTAAATAATTATTTCATGAAGCAAAATATACTGATTTTTCTCAATTAATATTTAGATGTTTATGTAGGCTAGTTTTTACATCCCATTTGTAGATTGGGTATTAATATTATAAAATTGATAGATTGGATATTAATATTTGCTGAAGACGGCACATTGTTGATGCATATTGTCTTGTGATTCCTGATCTAAAATGCTCCACTGAGAGTTGTGTAATAAAATATCTGTCAAAAGCCATGGACAATATTTTGACATTTAATCAATTCACTTTATTCCAATGTGCATACAAAATCGTCTCGCATAAAAAAGGAACATAAGTTAAGAAATTTTCAAATATGTTGAAAATACATTTTGAAAAGCACTGAAACATTTGTTCTATATACAATAATATAAGTGAAAGATGTGGGACACGTTCCATGTATACATTTCTGTGGGCACCATTTTTATGCTACATTCCCAAGTTCAATAGAAATGTGTGAAGCTTTGCCCACAATGGGAATTGTGTTCAGTGCGCCGCACACAAGTCCAAAATGCTATCTTATAGGGGGATAATGTTTACTTTTCTGGTTCATTAACTTCCTGGCCCTATTGTCTTGCAAAGGAATTGCATCATCAGCTATAGATTGTAAGGATCATACATAAAATTTCAGTTGCATAAGATCTGGAGTCATGTTACACTATTACATGTGGGACTTGGCGGTTTTTGCAGAGTGGATATACGATAGTCCCAAGAGGGCAGGACAAATGCCTCTACTGACATGAGTTTTTCAGAGTCACTTAACTGTCAGGTTCAACATTTTACATGATAAATGCATTTGGCCGGTGTCAGTAGATAGCTGAAAATGCTGTAAATTGAGATCCTGTTGAGATGATCGTTGTTCAATGTGCTGGTTTGTTGGGGCTTAATTACACAACCCTCTGGTTTTGTGGTCTGGTTGCACTAACGACCATTTTTTTTCTGCGAGGCAGGCACGGTAAATACCTGCACCAAATCTCTGCTTGGACAGTAGTGGTGAATTCCTCTATGGTACCTGGTTCCACTTGGTTCGCCACAACATGACTTATAGCTGCAGAAAGATCTGAGTCCTGTGCCTAACAGCTCAAACTGGATGCCATCAAAAAATAAAATGCATCAAGCCTGTTACTGTTTGTGGGCACAATCTATGAATCTCTTTTTATAGTGAACAGACATAGTCTTAATGGTGGTCAAGTCTCCATAACTAGATTTTATAATGCAAGACCCAGAATGCCCAATCCCAACTAAGAGGGGAAATGCCCCGTCTCCTTTCTATTGACGGAGGTTGCCAAGTGCTTCACAGTGTAGTTTATATGCACGACTGCCAGCTTCCTTCTTTTGGGTACTATCTAATTTACCCATAATTCCCTTTGAGGCTCCACAAGCCACTGTTCTCCAAAAGACGCAGGCTTCCATGGGAACCTGTCATTGCATTCCAAAAACACTATTTTCTTCTTCAGTCACCTCAGTTTGAGGACCTTGTGGCTGTAGAGTGTGAGATGCACAGGTCCAATAGTCTTTATGTTAATTGGCTGCATTAATCCGATCATCTGTGGCCATAAATCAGAAAATAGAAGTGAATTGGTATTGTGTGTCATAACTGAAGAGATTTTCTTCGGTAGAATTACTGAGCTGCCGTGGGTGCTGGATGTGTTTTCTCTCACTAAGACGCGTTGGGGAAACTGCTTCATTCGATCAGACCGGCAGTGCTCGAATCAGCCGGTGGTTTTCATTTTTACGCTCGCCAACAGGTGAGAATTCACGCGTTTGCATAAATTTGACTATCTGAAGACTACCTTCGCTTTTGACATGTGAACATGACAAAACAAAAAAACGGAGTGAGTGGAAGCATAGCTGGTGTCAAACTGATGTTTGTCATTTTAGAAGGGTGACAGTTTTCAAAGCAAGCTGTATTGTTTCTGAAATGTATTTATGTCTTCTAACTCTCCAGTTAAGTATCGGTTTATTTTTTTTCCTATTGCATGAACTGCATTTCCTTTGTGAAAATACAAAGCACTACTGCAAGATTAAAACTTCATCCTCACAACTTCACAACAGAGTGTGTGTTCATAAAGCAGTAGGTGGAATTCAGAACAGTTGGAATTCTAGAACATTTTAAGGTCCCAGATAAGCTCAATTCTAAAGAAAGGAAAATGGCAAAAAACAAAACGACATTTGAAGATTCTGCTACTAAGTCGCTGTGACAGGATTGTGCCCATCCCCCCTCTTTTTCTGAGGCTTTCACAGCCATAAAGATTGGGTTCATGTCGGCCAGTTCTCAGACAAAATGTTTTCACATGGCCCAGACCAGGGTCACCACAGTGGTCTCATGACCTGAGCACTTTGGAGTAGAGGGCCTTGATTTGCGAGGGCGTGATGTTGCCGGTGGAGACTGTGTTCTCCAGGCCCTCCACCCGATGGGATACCACCTCTGTCTTGCTGGTGCTATAGTCCAGGAATTGCACACCGATCTTCCTCATGTGTCCGTCTTTGGTCACCAGGCAATGGCGGCACAGCAAGCGAATGATGGCCCGCCGCATGTCCCTGCTGGTGAGCGTGTAGATTATGGGGTTGAGCAGGGAGTTGACGATGGCCACGCCCAGGAAGTAGTCTGCTTTGAAGAGCACGCCGCAGCCACCAGGCCGGCAGCAGACGTCCGTTAGGAGGAGGACGAAAAGGGGTAGCCAACAAGCAATGAAGACGCCCAGTACGATGGTGACCGTCTTCAGCAGGGCCAGATACTTCTGTGACTTTCGGGCCGAGCCCTTGCGCGATGACGGCGAGACGACCACGCCCCCTCCTCCGCCAATGCTAAGCCGCTGTGTGTTGGACTTGACAATGTGGAAGATTCGGGCGTAGAGCACCACGATGGCCAGTAGAATGGCCATGAATACAGAGATGCAGAAGAGGATGTAGCTCTTGGCATAGAGCGGCAGGACCGTGGAGCAGCTTCCCAGACCGCCTATGCAGTTCCAGCCAGTTATGGGCAGCACCCCCAGCAGGGCTGCCACCATCCAGCTAGCTCCTATAAGGCCAAACATGCGGCCTCGCTTGGCCCCTTGGTAGGGCTTCATCCTCACCATGGTAACATGGCGCTCGATAGCGATGGCCAGCAGGCTAATGATGGAAGCTGCCAGTGTGATGAAAACCCCGCCCTCTCGCAAGAACCACAGCACAGGAGTTAGCCGCAGCGTATTGGCACCCGATGTCACAATGTTCACCATGTAGGTGAACCCTGCCAGCAGGTCAGAAAGGGTCAGGTTTCCTAGCAGGTAGTACATTGGCAGGTGGAACTTCTTGTTGCGCCAGATGGCCACAAGGACCACTGTGTTCTCCAGGATGATGAGCAGGCAGATGATCAGAAACACAATGTCCACAGGCTTCAGACCGTCCCGGTACTTGTTCCCGGTCAGCTTACCCGTGTAGTTGTAGTGCGCAACAATGACTGAGTTGTTCTGATATTCGCGGAACATACGCAACAGGTAGCCGACAGCCGGGGGCTGGGGATGCACGGTAGGTTCCAGTGCTGTGAATGCGGCACGGGACGCTTCCATGGTTTTGTTTTTTTTGTACTTGGAAAGATAGTTTTAAGATGTTTTTTTTTTTTTTTTTTCACTGGGTAATGGCGGCACGACGGTTACCGATCATCCTGATGTAGTCCTGATGCAAGTTTTGGACTATCTTAAAACACAGAAGCCGCCAATGTAGTATCAAAGGTTCCTCGGGTTGAAAAATAGGACTAACCTCTGGAACGGAAGTCCTGGTGACAGAACTACAAAACTCGGAAAAGAAGTAGCTAAAATCCGAATGCTCATAGAAGAAGCCACTTTGATGTTTCCGCCTTTAGTCTGTTTAAATCACAGCTGTGCCGTGCTTTCTCTGACCTCCGGAGGGCGCTAGAGAGCGGGGCGAAACCTAGAAGAGAAAAGACAACGGATGAACATTTTTCATTGGAAGCATCGCAGAAAAAAAATATTAAAATGTAAATGAAATCTCCCACTCCAATTTTGTCTCAATTCAAATTAAAATTCAATAATGTCAATTGCACTTGCCATTTCATATACTTATCTTGTATTAACATTTCATTTAAACTGAGATTTGCACGCTTCATCATTAGCTTTATTCAAATAATAACGTATATTGAAAAATTTAAATGTATTTCCTGAACTACATGCATATGTTTCATGTTAAAATTAGTTACGTTTCCAATTTGTATTATTTGAATAAAGCTTATCATAAAGCGTGCAAATCTCTGTTTAAATGAAATGTCAATACTAGGCAAATGGAAATGAGATTGAATTTGAATTTTGAGACAAAATTAGCATATTAGTGAAGAATTTTAATTAAAACGTAGGATTACATTGCCATTTTACATCGCTACTACATTTTCGCTTGAATTTTGCCTGCGGTCTGCTTTCATATGTTCACATATAGCCTATAATTCAAATAAACAAGAGCTGACACATTGAAAGAAATATCCTTTGGATAGAACATACATTTGTCCCATAATAATTTTCCCAATAAAACTAAATTGAGTGCAAGTTAAAATTACTGCATCTGACAAAATACAAAATGGCAAGTTGTATATTGATGTGTCTACTAAATTGTATCTACTGGATAGATGGAAGTACAATTGAGCATAACTGACTGTGCTTAGATGGTCCATCCCAAACTGCTATTTTTAAAAACTTGACAGTTTTTGTAGCGCTGCGCAATTCAGGTTACTGTCTGCCTAACAAGTTGCTTAACCCCTCATAGCCTACTCGTAGTGATTCGTAAAACTTGTTATAACGTCATTGCTATAGCCGATTCATAATTTCCAAGTTAGTCGCTTATAATGTTTTAATATTTTGACCAAAGTATTAAAAATTGGCTAGTAGTGACATTGAACCTCTAAATGGGTTAAAATGGCAATCCGCGGATTACACTGTTATGTGATCTACAGTGATGCGTGAACCAGAGCAAACTAATTTTCTCTAAAATTACTTTCTCTTACATGCACATCAGACACCAGGCGGGGAGTGATAAGAGGCACTTTGATCTTAGTTAATTGTGTCTGTAAGAAAACAATTAGTTACATTCCTTTCGATGACCCTGAACCAGTGATATTTATTGGCCTCTTTGAATTTAGCAAGGTATGGCCTAATAATGTCGACAATTGTAATTGAATTTGTGTTAGCAAAGCGACTGTTAAATCTTGCCTAAAAAACTAATGGCAGACATTGCAGTTTTAAGTGTTACTTCGCCTTGTTTAGCCTTTTCTTTACACACCAAAATTATGTGAATCTATACTAGGGCATGATAGTCATAGACGCTACAAATCAAGATGGTTCGTTCTCATTTTCATCCATTAGTAAGGCCGGTGTTGGACAATTCAATGATAGCTATGCAATTTGTGCAGGCTTGAAGCTAATTACTTTTTAAATGTTTACTTTTAATATTTGCTACAGTCAGCACATAGACTGTAGTTTACTATATCATATAAACACAGTACATGTATACATATAGGCCTGGTTACATTTGCTCAGTTTATTTGACGAGGATATCTAACACATATTGTAACCTATTGGGTCTCTTGAAAATGGTAAAGTTGTCATTGACAATATTGAAAAACGATATGTGTAAGGGTTTTTTACAATGGTAAATAAGATCACATTTGCAGAAACAATGGAATGGCGCATGTGTAATTTTACTTGAGGTGTCCACTAAAATGTAATAATCTGCCCGACTGTTGCAATTTTATTTTGCCTATTTAGGGGCATATGCTATCGCGTTCGTTCAATGCAAAATAAACTATAATACAATAGATATCAAAACACGTATTTGTTTATAAATGTTAATATAAAGACCATATGCCTACCTCAGTCGTTCCGGACAGTACATAACAATCTCTCACGCGGGGCTCCAGTAGTTGTCAAGCTGTGAAAACACTCGCGCACAAATAAAATTGACAGGAGGTAAGTTGAGAACAGAGCGTAGGGCAGGACGCAACTTGAAGTGGGCAGGTCTTTGCCCCGAAATGTTTTTTCTCCCTCATCTCTTTCAGGCGAAGGAAGCTATCGTAGGCAGGCTATGTGTTGTGTTGTTATATAGAATACGATAGCTACGTCTGTCTCGATTAATTTATGTTTCCTTCCATTTGCAGTTAGGCTACGTGTGAGATTGATCACGTTTCCTCGCGGTAGTGAAAACTGTTTTCCCTTGTAGTTTATTATATATATTGTGGCGAGCCATGGAGTCGGAGTCAGGTATTCTTGTTGGAAATAGTTTATTGAGTAAGAGCACAATCTCTTAGTTCCTTCTTCTCCAGTTAACAGTTAGAATAGACATCGCTTGCTGGATCGTAGCCAGCTTTATAGCCCCTCTATGCAAATAAACCTGCTTAACAAAGGCGGCCCTTGATAGGTGCCCTGCAGCTCACCCCAACCAATCACACGTAATTCACTCTGTCATACGTCAATCAACAAACGGTCTCTAGCGCGGACCTGGTTGAACACCTGCTGGTCATTCAGAGGTCAACTGCCACTTGCTACTGCACACGTCATTACATTTGAACACAACAGTTGACATGCACAACGATCCCCGTTACTCGCAATCGCCCCGGATCGCCACACTGCCCCCACCTAAGGGGTCAGCAGTCCCTTGCGACCCCTTTAACTGTCCGCACTCACGTACAAAGTCCCGGAACCGGGCAGGAGTCCTCCGTTGGCGAAAAGGGCGATTCGGGCCCTCAGCTGCCGCTGGGTTTTCCGGTGGAGGAGGGGTGGGCGCACGTAAAGCGGGCTGATCCTCGCCGACGCCCATCCCCTCCTCAACACCATCCAACAGCGGCCGGTAAGGAGCTAGACGGTCCCGGTGAAGCACCACCAGTTTCCTTCGGCCGGGCATGCGCACTCGATAGACCACCTCGCTCAGCCGGCCCACCACTTCACCAGGGCCCCGCCAATGCGACTGCAGTTTCGGGGACAGACCCTTCTTACGGATCGGACAATAGATCCATACCTTGTCTCCGTGGGTGAAAGGCTGTCCCCGACAGCGCACATCATACGCTCGCTTTTGCTTGAAGCTCGCGGTGGATTGGGCCTGGCGGGTAAAGCTGTGGGCGGTCTCCAGGCGCTCGATCAAAGCCCGTGCGTACCCGGCCTCTGACTGGTGGTGCTCCGTGGATCCGGGCGGGGCTCCAAACACCAAATCAACGGGCGTCCTTAGCTCTCGCCCGAACATGAGTGCAGCGGGGGAGCACTGGCTGCTCTCCTGCACGGCGGAGCGGTAGGCCCACAGGACCAAGGGCAAATGGCAGTCCCAGTCTCGCTGGTGCTGGCTAGCTAGAATGGCTAACTGGGTGGCCAGGGTTTTATTAAAGCGTTCAACCAGTCCATCGCTCTGGGGATG
Source organism: Ilyophis sp. 1 JC-2022 (assembly GCA_022702515.1). Classification (NCBI taxonomy): domain Eukaryota; kingdom Metazoa; phylum Chordata; class Actinopteri; order Anguilliformes; family Synaphobranchidae; genus Ilyophis; species Ilyophis sp. 1 JC-2022. Next base: position 90,068,789 of record CM040394.1, read on the forward strand.
CAACGCCGTAGTGCGGGTCTTGGCCACTCCCAGCCGCGTACACACAGCTGCCAGCACCCGCGACTCGAAATTTCGCCCCTGGTCGCTGTGCAGCTCCTCGGGGGCCCCGAACCGGGCGAACATCTCTGTCACGAGCCTTTCCGCCGTCGTGTCCGCTGATTGGTCCGGCACCGCGTACGCCTCGGGCCACTTGGTAAAGTAGTCCATGGCCACAAGCACATAGCGGTTGCCGGACTCAGTGACGGGGAAAGGCCCTAAGATGTCTACCCCGACCCGTTCCATAGGAGCCCCCACTACGTACCGCTGAAGGGGGGCCTGCGACCGCTGCGTCGGCCCCTTCTTGGCCGTGCAGGCGTCGCAGCAGTGGACGTGCAGCTCCACGTCCCGGCGGCAGGCAGGCCAGTAGAACCTCCTCCGCAGTCGGTGCAAAGTCTTGCTGATGCCAAAGTGCCCCGCCCCCACAGAGCCATGCATCAGTCCAAGTACCTGGGGGCGGAGCGCACGGGGCACCAGCAGCTGGAGGAGATCCTGGTCGGAACCGGGGGCCTGCCACCGCCGATAGAGTAGCCCACCCTGCGACGTCAGGCTCCCCCACTGACTCACATAAGCCTTAACCGCTGGGCTACTAGCCGACACTTCTCCCCATGCAGGCCGTGTACCTGCCGCAATCCAGCGCTGCACTTGCTGCAGCTCGCCGTCGCCCTCCTGCGCTAGGCGCAGGTCCTGCTGGCTAAACGGCAACCATCCAACCTCACCTTCTATAGCCCGAACTGGGCACGCTATCTCCGTCACCTGCTCTCGCTGCTCGGCTTTAGTGCAAGGCCTACAGTCCAGCTCTGCACAGGGCCTCCGTGAAAGCGCATCTGCATTACCATGCAGCTTTCCGGGCCTGTGCTGAATCTGGAAATCGTACTCCTGCAACAGCTCGAGCCAGCGGGCTACCTGGCCCTCCGGATCTTTAAAATTTAAAAGCCAGGTTAGTGACGCGTGATCTGTCCTAATAAGGAAATGGCAGCCTTGCAGGTACGGGCGAAAATGGCGAACCGCTTTGACCACCGCTAACAGCTCGCGCCGAGTCACGCAGTAGTTTCGCTCTGCCTTGCTCAGCGCGCTACTGTAGTAGGCTACCGCTCGTTCCCCGTCTGGTCCCACCTGGGAGAGCACGGCCCCGACTCCGACATTGCTAGCGTCCGTGTCGACGATGAATGGTCGCGCGACATCCGGATATGCTAGAATGGGAGCCGCCGTTAGGGCGTCTCTCAACTGGTCAAAAGCATTCTGGCAGTCCCCTGTCCACTCGAACTGTTGACCTTTATTCGTCAAGCGATGAAGCGGACTAGCCAGGGTGGCGAAGCTCAAGACAAAGCGTCTGTAGTACGACACTAGTCCCAAGAAGCTCCGCAGCTCACCCACATTGCTAGGCGTCGGCCATTCCCGCACAGAAGCCACCTTAGCTGGGTCAGTGGCTACACCCTGCTCGCTAACGACGTGCCCCAGGAAAGCTGTCTCCCTCCGGAGCAGCTGACACTTTTTAGGATTGAGCCGTAGCCCAGCCCGGCCAATCTCCGTAAGCACGTCAGTTAGGTGAGCGAGGGCTTGCTCGAAGTCGCTGGCGTGTACTAGGAGGTCGTCCAGGTACACGACACAGGAACTCCGCGGGACGGACGACAGCACCCGCTCCATCAGTCGCTCAAAAGTGGCAGGGGCGTTACAGAGCCCGAACGGCATGACCCGGAACTGCCACAACCCTTGCCCTATCGTGAAGGCTGATTTTGCCCTCGCTTCCGGGGACAGCCTCACCTGCCAATAGCCACTGCGGAGGTCCAGCGAGCTAAACCAACTGGACCCCGCGATATGGTCTAAGGCCTCGTCAATACGGGGAAGTGGATAGGCGTCTTTCTTGGTGATCTGATTAAGACGCCTATAATCTACACAAAAACGCCACTCCCCGTCCTTCTTTTTTACCAGGACAGCAGGGGCCGCCCATGGGCTTTCAGAGGGCTCGATAATGCCCGCAGCTGCCATCTCCCTTATCTTGTCCTCCGCCACCTGTCGCTTGGCTAGAGACAGCCGGTGCGGACGTAGCCGAATGGGCACAGCCGAGCCAGTATCAATCTGGTGTTGAACCAGCTCGGTCTGTGTGCATTCTTCGTCCCGCACAGCGAATAGGTGAGTGTAACGGACAAGCAGGGCTTTAAGCTGCTGGCTCTGCTGCGGTGTGAGCCCTTTGCTGCTGCGCGTCCATAATGCTAGGACGGCTTGCAGCACCCCCGCAGAGGGCTGGGTAGCTGAGGCTAGCCCGCCCGTCTGCGGTGGCACTGTAACCTGAGGTGGTACCACGGTAACGAGCGGCGAATCAGCGGTGGCCATTTCAAGCACAGAACTGGGGCGACAGTGTTTGGGGGGCACCCCAGGGCATTCAGTTCGGCGGGCTGCTTGTAATTCACATTTTGATCGGAGGCCCAGCGTTTCAGTACCAATAGTTATCGTCTCGGCTATCACATTTATGCTAGTTCCCCACAACGCTAACAAGTCTAAACCGATAATGCATGCATCTTTTATATCTGCTAACCAAAACTCGTGTTTCACTCGCTGGGCTCCTGCACACACTTGTAATTGTTTACTACCACGCATGCCCATCTTCTGCCCAGTGACGGAGGTTAGCTGGGTAGAGGTAGGGGTCCATGCACCTGAAAGCAGCCCGCTGGTACCCCGAAGTACCCCCGGCCTTACCAGGGAAATAGTGGCTCCGGTGTCGACCAGCGCCCAGCAGGCTTGTCCGTCCAAACTGCAAGGCAAGTACAGCCCGGTCTTCGTCCCCAGTCTGCCAATACGGGGCTCGGCCTCGTGGGCCTGTTCCTCTGCTCTTAAAAGAACATCAAACGGAACTTTTGCTCTTGGAATTTTTGCTTTCGCTAGGATGGGCAGCCTGGACGCGTGAGTGCTGGTCTGGGCCCGGGTCTGGTTGAGGAGGAGTGTAGCATGGGGCGGCGGTCTCCTCATTGGGCCGTCCCGTCGTCGTTTCCCGTCGGCTGTGGAGCTCTCGCTTTTGGCGCAGGGGCAGTACAATCGCGGGCGAAATGCCCCGGTTCGTTGCACCGGAAGCAGCGTCGCTCCCGTTCCGGTCGCTGCTGCGGTCGGTTTTGGTTCCGTTGAACCCATCTCACCTCCTCGCCGTCCTCGCAGTCGGCAGCTCGGACCCGGGGCTTGTTAGCCGGGGTCCCGTTTGGCGTGGTGCCCAAGATGAGCTCCAGTCGCTCGGCCTCGCGAAGCGCTGCGTCCAGGGACTCCGGTTTGGCAATGCGGACCTGTTGTTGTAGGCGCTCCGGAGTGAGGGCCTGTGTGAAGGTCTGGCAGGCTAGCTCCTGCTGGCCTGCGTTATCGAGTTGAGGGTAGCCGCGGCGGGCTAACAGCCTGATGTCGGCGGCGAGGACGCTGAGGCTCTCTGCTCCGGTCCGCCGTCGCTTGGCGAGCTTCTCCCGGCTCACCTCTAGGAATTGCCGCTGTCCGAACCGACGTTCCAGCGCTGTCATCAGTGCCGGTAGCGTCAGTGGTTCGGCGCTGTCCAGGTCTAGCAGCACCTGGCAGGCCTCGCCCTCCAGGGCTAACGCTAAGTGGGTGGCCGTCTGGCTCTCGTCCCAGCCATTGTAGCTAGCCGCGAATCGTACCTGGCTTTGGTACGACTCTAGCTCACCCTTTCCCGTGTAACGGGGTAGCTTGATCACCGCCTTTATCGGTGTAGTCGGTCGCCGCGCCGGCGCCGCTGTCTGGCTCGGCCTGGAAGCAGGGGCGACCTCGTTGGCTTCCGGCCGACCTACTTGCGCTTCATTTCCGGCCGCGGGGTCAGCCACCAGCGCGGGCACCTCCGCCTGGTCTGTAATCGGCCCCTCTCGCTCCGGTCTTGTTGCGCTGGCTCCTTCGGGTTTTCCTCCGGGTCTATTCGTGGGCCGCTTCGCAGACGCTCCTGCGATAACGTCCATCTGCTTGGTCACCTGACGCTCTAGGTCGCGGATCTGTTCCCAGATCGTCCCGCTTCTGACATCATTGTGGCGAGCCATGGAGTCGGAGTCAGGTATTCTTGTTGGAAATAGTTTATTGAGTAAGAGCACAATCTCTTAGTTCCTTCTTCTCCAGTTAACAGTTAGAATAGACATCGCTTGCTGGATCGTAGCCAGCTTTATAGCCCCTCTATGCAAATAAACCTGCTTAACAAAGGCGGCCCTTGATAGGTGCCCTGCAGCTCACCCCAACCAATCACACGTAATTCACTCTGTCATACGTCAATCAACAAACGGTCTCTAGCGCGGACCTGGTTGAACACCTGCTGGTCATTCAGAGGTCAACTGCCACTTGCTACTGCACACGTCATTACATTTGAACACAACAGTTGACATGCACAACGATCCCCGTTACTCGCAATCGCCCCGGATCGCCACAATATATATATGTCTTTGAACCATGTAGTTCTTGTATAATTGTTTTCTGTGTTGTAGGCTAATGTCATGTAAAGCATATCAATAATGTGGGTGTTACACATAGCCAGTCAAAGTCTACGGTATTTGATAATGGTTATCGGGCTGGTTATTCTAGGCTATACATCGCTGAGCCGTTCCTATGTAGCCTCGCTTTGTTAATATAGTTTCTACGCTGCACGCGCATTTGTTAGCCCCTTTCAAAATCCTCACCACTTGCAGCGATGTGTTTGTGCCTATTTGAAAGCTCGAGGGCTAATGACCGCATATAAGTAATTTAATGAAATGTAATTAAATGTAATGAAGTTTAATGAATTTAATGAAATAATTTACGTATCTGAAGAGACCAATCCGATCGGGGCCATTGGCTGCTCAGCGACGCCAAAAGTTTATCAGCCATTGCGGTGATTTCCCCCTTGAATCCCTGCATGCAGCTTCCTTGGTATGCATCTTTTTAATGTAGAATTTAAATATCGTAATGTGACCTACATGCCAAAACATTCACCCCTTGTGATTGTAACTTAGTCTGAAAAACATAATCGTTTCTAAAATATATGAATTATAGACTTACAACAGCCCCAAATTGACGTAGGCTACGCCCCCATCTATACCGCGAACTCTTTCCAGACCAAGGTAGATGACATAAGACCGCAAAACAACTGTGGATGTTACGTAAGTGGGAACCTTAATTCCTCTCAGTTTTACATGCAGGAAGCTTTGTCATTGTGCTCAGAAAGGTTAGGGATATCCTAAAGAAACACTTGGATGCTAGACGTGCCGAGCACTGAACTGTTTGTCCCCAGCGTAAAGACGCACTGTCCCAAACCCAGCCTCCTATTTCCAAGGGAATAATAATTGAAAAAACAATTTTTTTTTAACATGGGTGCTTATATGACTTAAAAAGAGCTGTCTCTTAATTGATATAGGGTTTGCACGTTTAAGACAGAAATGTATGCTCCTGTTTTGACACTAGACCACAAATGCATGACTACTGTACCTCATTTCAACCTCTTATCTTGGTCACACGCTGGAATGCTCCTGGCAAGGATTAAAAGATGACCGTGCGCTCGAGGGCGGAAACGGTTTTTCGTTTGAGGAAGCAGTGCAGGTGGGAACAGGCCCAGACACGCCTCGTGCTGCCTGTCTCACCTCGTCACACCTGCCCAGGTATACCCGTCCAGAAATTGGTCACAATTTTAACGTATTCATTTTGACAATCTGGGTATAACGTCTTCTGAGCCGTTGTTGAATAAACTTGCCAGCCCCTACCAAATGATGCAGATCTCGGTGTATTTACCTTGCAGAAGGTACCTTAACTACTGTTTATAATACACCATTTATAGTTTACCTCCCGTGCAATAAAACCATGTATTCCTATAATTGGCATGACATTATTTGGCATGACCTAATTAGTTTCTCGAAAACCGGAATAACCGGAGCACAGGTCTCATTTGGATTGCTTAATGAGTTAAAAGTGTATGTATTCGGGAGCTCGCTCGTGTATTTTCAAATAAACACGTTTACGCCAATGTATGTTCGGAAGATGCCAAAAACTATTTCCATAACAAAAGCATTTTTGTTGACCTTTGCTGTAATTTGCAGTGTTTAAGCTTCATGAATACACGAGTATTTAATAGAGCTGGTTAGGGGGGAGTGTGGAGTTAAATTAATGCAAATTATAAAGACTAATATCACAAGCTATTTATATGCATATATACTGTACATGCAGTGAACTCCAGAATGGCACCCTTCAGAAAATGAGTAAAAATGGCTGTAAAAAAATTAACATTTACAGTGTGTAATATTTTGGGCTCAAACATATGGGGGAGCCGTATACTTCCATTTTGACACCATAAAAATGTGCATCAATCAACATTATCGAAAGCGCTATACAAAACTGGCCTAAATGGCAGGATTGCAAGAATACTTTAAAAACTCTCAATGCCATCCGGTGTTTACAGGAAAGCATGAGAATGATCCAGCTAAATCCATTATGATCCACTATGGATGAATGTGTCCCGCAGGAAAACCATTAGGCAAATGTAATGGAAAAAGGATACAAATGAATGATTGTAATGACACTAAACCTCTTCCCAAATGAAAAAGGCTCATTGTTGGGCCATCTCTTAAAATTTGTTTAGGGCAGTTGGTTCTGTGGTCTAAATGGAACCTGGTGTTCTAGAGTTCTTTTGGACTCACAGTGCCTTTGCAAATCAGCCATAAATAAAGAGTCATTTTGTTGACTCAACTTTATTGTTTCCTGACAAAACTTCATAGTAATTTGAAGCTACAAGTAGATTTATGTCTTAAATGGGCACTTTAATGTAAAACTATAAAATTCTTCGCAAAATAAAAATTACAATACAATACACTTGAAGTTCCCCATTACTCTTACAGAGACAAATGTTGGTACAGTCATGTTAGTGGAGCTGAATGCAGTATTTATACTGACTGTCATGTGTGTCAGTTGTGCCTTTGTATTTGGCATGCAGGCTTTACAAAGAAGGACTGAGCAATGGAACAGTTTACAGTCAAACAAGTTCACAGTCAAATGCCTTTTGTCTAAAACAAATGCATATGTTTTGGCTTCATTTTTTAAAATCTGCTCTTATTAAACTTATTTTTCTGCCAAACCGGATGAAGGAAAAAAAGGCATTTGAAGCTCAAAGAATTTCAGCTCTCTCTCTCTCTCTCTCTCTCTCTCTCTCTCTCTCTCTCTCTCTCTCTCTCTCTCTCTCTCTCTCTCTCTCTCTCTCATATACACACACACATACATGTAAAATGCATGTATCAGCTGCAACTCTCTCAATTTTACTTTTAACTTGAATGATAAGTGTGTGTACTGCCTGTCACTAAGCGTGTTCCCACACTTGGTTTGGAGGAAGGGGTCAACATGCCATGAGCCTGGAGGAGTCAGGTGTGCTCTGATCTGGTGAGGTCTCATTGGGGAAATGTCCAGGGATGGCTTTAGTTACAGAGCCATGACCCGGGGCCAAAAGAAAAACAACTTTTTTTCCCCCTTCCCTTCCGCAGCCAAATTTCTCTCAGGAAGGTCCTCGTCGTCCCCCACACAGAGGGGCGGGGCGGGGGAGGGGTGACATTGTGCCGTGGGGATGCTGAGAGGAACGTGTCTCTTCTGTCCGGCTGATGGGGACAAGCCAAGCTGGTCTCTTGTTCCTGGCTGAGTAAAAAATTTTTTTGGGGTCTTTTCCATGTCGGATGCAGCGAATGGGGGCGGAGAAAAAAACAAAAAAAACATTTACCGTCTAAAATCGTTTAAAACTTTGAGTTTAGGCAATACTTGCCTTCTGCTCCGCTCTTGGCAGTCTCAGGCTCTAATGAGATCCAGGCCCGCATTCTTTAGGGGGACATTCTGCAAAATTCAGGGGACTCTTTAAAAAAAAAAAAAATATATATATATATACATTTCCTCTACAGTGAAGTTGGGAGTTGAGCAGGAACAGGCTCAAAGTTTTCCCATTGTCCACACGAACAAGTTGTTCTCAGTCTCCCAAGTGCATGACAGTCAAACGGGTCTCAGAATGCAAGTGACGTAAAACCAGTACACATTGTACCAGCAAACGAAAGGGCGGAGTTGTATAGTGTAACGTGCCATATCAAACCACTTTGTTCTTATTGCTCAAGCTTGGATGGCCTACCCCACCACCCACTCATCCCCAACCCTGTAAATACATTCGATATAATTTCTTTCTTCTGGTCTAAATTAAACAAGGCAACAACCTAAATGAGAGCCAGACTTTGGTATTTGGCCTTCAGAATGTGTTTAATCTGTGTTACAAGGGGCCTGGCAGCTGATAAATTGAAAGCAAAAACCACAGATGCCTAGCTAACTAACTTTAGTCTTTTTTCCCCTTATTTTCCCTCCTTTTTTCTTTTGTTTTAGAAATGGTGCGTTTCAAATGGTACTGAGTTCAAATATGGGTGCATTGTATTCAAGTCAGGAGCAACATTGCGTGACTAATGGCCATCCACATAAGGCCAACGCTCATTGGCTGAGTGTGTCTCAAAAATAAAAAAGGATATTTGTTCACATTTTATTATTTTGCTTTTAAAAGAGGTTATCACATCTCAATCGGAGCTCCATTTCCTTTTCCCATGGAGTCATTACTATGTGGCAGCAGTATTTCCTCAGGTTAGCATGTTTCTAAAATGTTCTTTCTTTCTCACGTGACCTGCTACAGCAAAGGCAAATAAGGACAGTGAACTAACCAATACGGGTAACTGAACTGATTGCTAATTAAAGAGTAAACTAAATGAGCAAATGTGTGATAAAATTTACTTGGAACAGGAACACTAATATTGACTTTCCATGTGCATTCATGACACTTGTTTCCCAGATGAACTGTCGTGTACCTGCTGGCGTTAGTTATTTGATCATATACTTTATGCTTGTTTATTTTTGGACATGCACAGCAGTAAAACATGTTTGGATTATTTATCACAAAGTAAACCATCCACTTTGATTTATTATATGCAAAAATAGTTACTAATGTCAATATCTTGGGCTAATTAAAACGCTTGAAGTTGGATCATAAACTATGAATTTGACACTCTTTGCTGTGGAGGTTTGGCCTTGGCTATACAGGAGAGGCAAATCACATTGCAGCCTTTCTGCTGTCTACAAATCATGTGCACAAACATGTAAATTGTTGAGTATATTTATGAGTCAATTATCTTTTAGCATATAGAAAGGCAATTAAAGGTGAATGTTGGAAATTGCTCACTTAAAGGGGTAATAGAGTACTCAAATGAGTACGTCAGATGTGGGCGGAGTCTGGTTTCGGAAGTAAAATCCCTATGGAAGCTAGAATCGGCTTCGGAGACTATTGACTATTTCTTGAAATCTGATTTATAGAATGAGCCGAAACGTGGTACCTGTGACTGCTCGTTCAGAGGGAATCATGGGACATGGGGGGGGGGGGGGGGGAGGAGTTACAGTAGGGGGGAGGGGCCATAGATCCATTTGGTAACGCTCATGAAAACTGTTCAAACAGAAACCCCTTCCATAGCGAATGCCTCTTTTTTGACACAAAATGCAGTGGCACGGCTTAATTACAATTAAGCAATGGGATATATGTGATTTATGAAATGTAGGCAAGATACTCGGCTTTATAACTCAAAATATTTGCTTCAGTATTTCGACTTAGCATGTTTCCTTACTCTCTGATGACATATCATGTTCATTTTATGATTTAGTACAGTAAATGTGTTACATATAGCTCTTTTAAATACATGCTCACTTCCTGTCCCCCTCCCCCAACACATGCGCACACACGTGTACTCCCACCTCTGTTACCATCCCATAAGTCTTAAGCTGGTGGTACACGGGCAATATTTTCAGGCAATATGGGCAATGGGTATGGGTCACTGTATCAATGGGCAATGGGGGCAATAACTGAAAAAAGAATGTTTGCGTATTCTGTTTTTAACATCCGTTTCAAACCTTACCTTTACCTTTACCTTTTACAAACCTTTTACCGCAAAGGTATACAGTCAAGCCGGAAAGTCTGCACACCCTTTTCACCTTCTCCATGTTTTATTACGTTACAGACATATTCTACAATAGATTGAGTTCATTTTTTGTCTCAAAATTCAACACAAAATAGCCCATAATGACAAAGTTTTTAGACATTTGTGCTAATTAAATGTAAAATATCATATGTACACAAGTGTGCACACCCTTTGATATGACACCCAAAAGTGAGCTGAGGTGCATTTTGTTTCCACTGATACTGCTTGAGATGTTTCTACAACTTAATTGGAGTCCACCTGTGATAAATTCAATTGATTGGACATGATTGGGGATTGCCAACACCTGCCTATATAAGGTCCCACAGTTGACAGTGTATGTCAGAGCAAACTCCAAGCCATGGAGTCAAAGGAATTATCTGCAGACCTCAGAAACAGGATTGTGTCAAGGCATAGATCTGGAGAAGGGTACGGGAAAATTTCTGCAGCTTTAAAGGTCCCAAAGAGCACAGTGGCCACAATCATTCGTAAATGGAAGAAGTTTGGAACCACCATCTTCCTAGACCTGGTCGCCCGGCCAAACTGAGCAATCGGGGAAGACCGGCCTTAGCCAGGGAGGTGAGCAGGAACCCGAGGGTCACTCTGACAGAGCTCCAGCGTATCCTTGTGGAGATGGGAGAACCTTTCAGAAGATCAACCATCCAGGCCGCACTCCACCAATCAGGCCTTTATGGTAGAGTGGCCAGACGTAAGCCCCTCCTTAGTAAAAGGCATATCACAGCCCACTTGGAGTTTGCCAAAAGGCACCTAGAGGACTCTCAAACCATGAGAATCAAGATTCTCTGGTCTGATGAAACCAAAATTGAACTTTTTGGCCTGAATACCAAGCGTCACGTCTGGAGGAAACTAGGCACCGCTCATCACCTGGCTAATACCATCCCTACAGTGAAGCATGGTGGTGGCAGCATCATGATGTGGGGATGTTTTTCAGCAGCGGGAACGGGGCGACTAGTCCTGATAGAGGGAAAGATGAATACAGCGAAGTACACCGAGATCCTTGAAGAAAACCTGCTCCAGAGCACTCTCGACCTCAGACTGGGGCGAAGGTTTACCTTCCAACATGACAACGACCCGAAGCACACAGCTAAGAGAACAAAGAAGTGGCTTCGGAGAAAGTCTGTGCATGTCCTTGAGTGGCCCAGCCAGAGCCCAGACCTGAATCCAATTGAACATCTGTGGAAAGAGCTGAAAATGGCTGTGTACCGACGCTCCCCATCCAACCTGACGGAGCTTGCAAGGATATGCCAAGAGGAATGGGCAAAAATGTCCAGAAACAAGTGTGCCAAGCTCGTAGCTTCTTTCCCAAGACGCCTTGAAGCTGTAATCGCTTCCAAAGGTGCAGCAACCAAGTATTCGGCTAAAGGTGTGTACAGATATGCTAACTTTATTCAGCAGGCCTAATCAGACCACCTGCTTACTGGTGAATACATCCATGAATGCTTCCGTCAAATTTAGAGATACGGTCGATTGAATTACATTGGCAGAAAGCTGTGATTCTTGCCGTCCTGGGCACATATGCAGTCAAGCCGGAAAGTCTGAACACACCTTTCACCTTCTCCACATTTTATACTACAATAGATTGAGTTAATTTTTTGCCTCAAACATCTACACACAATAGCTAATAATGACAAAGTAAAAACAGGTTTTTAGAAAATATGCTATTTTATTTTACTGACAAAAATAGGTTATTTAGGGGTTACATATCTGTACACACCTTTAGTCACTCGATTCGTCAGTACGGCGGTGACTGAGTAATACCAATTATTTACAATCAAAAGTCAAGAATGCCATAACTTATGAAAAGTTGGTCTTTATTTCAACATTAGACTAATACATCAATATAACTTACCTCAGTAATACATAAATCGGAGCATCCCTTCAGTTTCCTCGCACCACTTGGCAGCTATTGTTGATAAAAAATTTTTTGGAAGTACCCAGGTGTCACGTGACCCAAACTCTCGTCTGTGATTGGATGGTAGCAAAATATTGCTCCCCTCGATCAAACTTTATCAGTAGGAAAATTGCTAGCAATCATTGTCTGAAAATATTGCCCGTGTACCATCAGCCTTAGTCTCAGAATGCACATATATTGCTTCTGCTTTTATATTCTCTAAAAACGGAAAGCTGCCCTTGAATTATAATTGCGGCTGGCCTCTGAGTGCAGTTAGTCAGCTAGCCTGTCAGTGACAGTGGGGGAAACTGGTCCAGCTGCTCATGTTATTCAGGCAAGTCACCAGGGCTTGAAATGCATTCGGCTTACACTATCTATTACACTATCAATCCCAAACCATGGTTATTGTTTTTTCTCGTCTCTGTGGCCAGATTCCGCTGTCCAGTAGCATGTTTTCTCGGCATTATGCTCATTTGACCTTTGGTCCGAGGGTTTGATTTGTGCCAAACACCCAAGGCAGCTAGAGTCAGTCAGTTCATTTCACATGAGAGGATGTGGTCGAGTGGGTGTTGGTGGTGTTTTTGAAAGTGCTCTCTGGGGCCGTTTTGGAGAGACTTACCAGAACTGAGAGAGAGAGATGTGAAATGCTTGAATAATTAAAAAAAAAAGTTAAATGCCTTCTTGAAATATAATGTGCAATGTTTTTAACAGTTCGATGTCCTAACAGTGAAATATTAATTATAAAAAGTGCTCATTAGGAAGGGATGTGAGGCCAAGAAATGCACAGAAATGACTTTCACCTTAGTTTTGAATTATGCTTGATTTTATTGGCCCTAAATATTGCTTACTTTGCAAGCTGGGTCACACCCTTATGAAAGGATTGTTTAGCTGAAATGTTTTGGTTGTCCATGCGGCACATTACTCAAAGGTATTCAAAGTATACCCTTATCCAGAGTGACACAAATTATGTTTTTAAGTATGGCCAGTTTACACAGCTGGATATTTTACTGAGACGATTAAGGTTATGTACCTTGTTCAAGGTTACAACAGCAGCGCCACATCAGGGAATTGAAACTGCAGCCTTTCGGTTACAAGACCAGCGACCTAAACTTATACTACACTGCTGCCCTGGTATGAAGAGATTACAAAGATTCTTTTTCCTGGTTTTGTTCCTGTTTGAGGCTACGCCACACCAGAAGGGAGGCGAGCTTGTCTGCCCTTTGGAGTCCGAGTTCTTATCGGCCATCATTTATGCGCTAACCTCCTCCCACCCGCGTTAGTTTTTACAGTGATCTGAGTCGAGTGCCTTACTCTGGGTGGCGGGAGTAGAAGGGGGAGTATTTCTAAGAGATCTGAACATAAACATACCGTGTCTGGATTCCAGAAACCACATCCCGCAACCTCTCCCATTCCCACTGCAAGATAATTTGCTTTCAGAGCTCAGGGCAAACACAGGGAGGAAGCTTGGTGCCTTTACTCTAAAATAGGAGCACTTTCAGCCAAAAATGAGTGGTAGGTCCTGGCAGGCTTGCATCATGCTAAACCAGAACTGGAGACAAGCTGGGAACAGAGCTGCAGCTGTAACGTTACATCCAAGTGAAAATGTACCCTGTAATTATGTTTATTTAATTTTCTTTTTATACAAACAGGTAGGTCAACTCAGAACATGGTTTTCTTTTGCAGTGAAGACCCGGGGCAACAAAGTGGGTAGGGAATTGCAATCAGATGTGTGTGGGATGATTAGATAGCCAGATGTAGAAAGGCAGTTTTTGTGGGAATTTGGCCAGGACACCAGGGTTAACTCTTCTACTCATTTTCAAAAAAAGTGCCATGGGATCGTCAATGACTACTGCGAGTCAGTTTCATCATGGGATTGTTAATGACTACAGTGAGTCAGTTTAATTTTTCATCCAAAAGACATTGTTGTGCAATGAAGAGAGTCCCCCTACTCACCCACCAACACCTCTTCCAGCAGCAAATTAGTTTCCCCAGGTGTCTCATCCAAATATTAACCAAGCCTGCTTAGCGTCAATCGTTCCACACTAGAAGGGTATAGGGTTGCCCAACCTGCCTAGCTTCAACCGTTCCACACTAGAAGGGTATAGGGTTGCCCAAGCCTGTCTAGCTTCAACTGTTCCACACTAGAAGGGTATAAGGTTGCCCAAGCCTGCCTAGCTTCAACCGTTCCACACTAGAAGGGTATAGGGTTTCCCAACCTGCCTAGCTTCAACCGTTCCACACAAGAAGGGTATAGGGTTGCCTAAACTGCCTAGCTTCAACCGTTCCACACTAGAAGGGTATAGGGTTGCCCAAACTGCCTTGCTTCAATTGTTCCACACTAGAAGGGTATAGGGTTGCCCAACCTGCCTAGCTTCAACCGTTCCACACTAGAAGGGTATAGGGTTGCCCAAGCCTGCCTAGCTTCAACCGTTCCACACAAGAAGGGTATAGGGTTGCCCAAGCCTGCCTAGCTTCAACCGTTCCACACTAGAAGGGTATAGGGTTGCCCAAACTTCCTAGCTTCAATCGTTCCACACTAGAAGGGTATAGGGTTTCCCAACCTGCCTAGCTTCAACCGTTCCACACAAGAAGGGTATAGGGTTGCCTAAACTGCCTAGCTTCAACCGTTCCACACTAGAAGGGTATAGGGTTGCCCAAACTGCCTAGCTTCAATTGTTCCACACTAGAAGGGTATAGGGTTGCCCAACCTGCCTAGCTTCAACCGTTCCACACTAGAATGGTATAGGGTTGCCCAAGCCTGCCTAGCTTCAACCGTTCCACACAAGAAGGGTATAGGGTTGCCCAAGCCTGCCTAGCTTCAACCGTTCCACACTAGAAGGGTATAGGGTTGCCCAAGCCTGCCTAGCTTCAACCGTTCCACACAAGAAGGGTATAGGGTTGCCCAAGCCTGCCTATAGCTTCAACCGTTCCACACTAAAAGGTGCCTTGCTTCAACTGTTCCACACTAGAAGGGTATAGGGTTGCCCACCTAGCTTCAACCGTTCCACACTAGAAGGGTATAGGGTTGCCCAAGCCTGCCTAGCTTCAACCGTTCCACACAAGAAGGGTATAGGGTTGCCCAAGCCTGCCTAGCTTCAACCGTTCCACACTAGAAGGGTATAGGGTTGCCCAAACTTCCTAGCTTCAATCGTTCCACACTAGAAGGGTATAGGGTTTCCCAACCTGCCTAGCTTCAACCGTTCCACACAAGAAGGGTATAGGGTTGCCTAAACTGCCTAGCTTCAACCGTTCCACACTAGAAGGGTATAGGGTTGCCCAAACTGCCTAGCTTCAATTGTTCCACACTAGAAGGGTATAGGGTTGCCCAACCTGCCTAGCTTCAACCGTTCCACACTAGAAGGGTATAGGGTTGCCCAAGCCTGCCTAGCTTCAACCGTTCCACACAAGAAGGGTATAGGGTTGCCCAAGCCTGCCTAGCTTCAACCGTTCCACACTAGAAGGGTATAGGGTTGCCCAAGCCTGCCTAGCTTCAACCGTTCCACACAAGAAGGGTATAGGGTTGCCCAAGCCTGCCTATAGCTTCAACCGTTCCACACTAAAAGGGTATAGGGTTGCCCAAGCCTGCCTAGCTTCAACCGTTCCACACTAGAAGGGTATAGGGTTGCCCAAACTTCCTAGCTTCAATCGTTCCACACTAGAAGGGTATAGGGTTTCCCAACCTGCCTAGCTTCAACCGTTCCACACAAGAAGGGTATAGGGTTGCCTAAACTGCCTAGCTTCAACCGTTCCACACTAGAAGGGTATAGGGTTGCCCAAACTGCCTAGCTTCAATTGTTCCACACTAGAAGGGTATAGGGTTGCCCAACCTGCCTAGCTTCAACCGTTCCACACTAGAAGGGTATAGGGTTGCCCAAGCCTGCCTAGCTTCAACCGTTCCACACAAGAAGGGTATAGGGTTGCCCAAGCCTGCCTAGCTTCAACTGTTCCACACTAGAAGGGTATAGGGTTGCCCAAGCCTGCCTAGCTTCAACCGTTCCACACAAGAAGGGTATAGGGTTGCTCAAGCCTGCCTATAGCTTCAACCGTTCCACACTAAAAGGGTATAGGGTTGCCCAAACTTCCTAGCTTCAATCGTTCCACACTAGAAGGGTATAGGGTTTCCCAACCTGCCTAGCTTCAACCGTTCCACACAAGAAGGGTATAGGGTTGCCTAAACTGCCTAGCTTCAACCGTTCCACACTAGAAGGGTATAGGGTTGCCCAAACTGCCTAGCTTCAATTGTTCCACACTAGAAGGGTATAGGGTTGCCCAACCTGCCTAGCTTCAACCGTTCCACACAAGAAGGGTATAGGGTTGCCCAAACTGCCTAGCTTCAATCGTTCCACACTAGAAGGGTATAGGGTTGCCCAACCTGCCTAGCTTGGAAAGGATTACAATCACGCAGAGAAATAAAATGGCTATGTGACCTATTTTGCACAGAGAAATTTCTTCTAGGAGGCACATGTATCTTTTTTCCTCCAAACTCGTGTCTTGACTCTCATTTTTGAAACCATATTTCAGCTGGCTGCCCCCGCCCGCCCCAAGACACTTGAATTCAGTCTGAAGGAGTCAGAGAAGGGGGGGGTATGTTGAAAAAAAGGTGATCCCTCAGCGATTACCCAGAATTTCGGAATATCTTGCAACATAATTTTTGAAGGGCGAACAATGGATGATGCCTTGCAGACATTTTCTGTTGCCTTTTTGTTGTTTATGTTTTTGTTTTTCTTAGACCTGTATTCAGTCAAACCGTGATGCACTTTTTGACCCGAATCCAGTGTTTTGCATTTCTCAAATCAGTTTTGTACACAACTTTTCTTGTTAATTTCACAGACAAAGCCAAAGCCATCTAATTTGTTGATTTTTTTTATAAGCACTATCATTATTTGTTTGATATCCCTTGCCAGTAAAAGTGCAGCAATTTGAAACCACACATAGAGTGGCTCTGGTCTGGGCAAACTTTATTTGAGGCAAGAAACCATGTGAATTCAAAACATTCAGAAAATTAACCTCGTTATTACATCATCCTGCCAAGTGACTAATCTCATTGGAACTTCCAGAGTTCTCTTATTTCCCCCATTTCCCCTGTTTTGGTTTTTGGGGAACTTGAGGAATGTGGCTTCATGCATTATTCCCCCAAACTCAGCCCCAGGGCCCCTGCTTAAGCCCCAAGCCTTGGCTTCCCCAAGCCAATCTCTGGACAAGTTATGGTTATTGAGAACACCAATTTTAGTGTTTCCATGAAATCTTTCATCTTTAAATGGACTTTCACAGAAGATTTGATTTAGGTTTTCTTTGTCTTTCACCTCTTTTCTATAACTGAATTTAGTTGGTAAGTTGGCACATTTAGCAATTAGGACCTTTCTACATTTCTACCATTTAGCAAATGTTCTTATTCCGAGCAGAGCTGGATATGTACTGAAGCGATTCAGGTTAAGCACATTGCTACAATGACAGTCTCCCACCCTGGTTGCAAGCCCAGTTCCCTTGAATACGCTGCTTATTAGCTCCCAATCGTGATTTTAGTTTTTGCTGTGAAAGATGTTAACTCTGAAGCCCCTTCTTATGGAATTATCCTCCAGGAGCTCTTATTTTGAAATGATAAATTAATGGAAATATTCCTATTGAACTCTATGGAAAAATAAGTCAGGAGAAACAACCCTTAAAGTGATCCATCCATATCTACTGCACAGATCAGTAAATCAGGGCATGCAAAGGATATGCAACCAAATATTAAACATGTTGACGACTTCATTTAAGTTTGTTAACTTGTCCAATTACTTTTTGTACCCTATAATGGGAGGGACTATGTGTACAAATGGCTACAATTGCTACACGGTTCATCTGATATGGATGTAAAACCCCTCAAATGAAAACTGAAAGTCTACACTTTCCATTGTAGACTTTTACCGTTCCATTTTAAATCCAGTGTGCTGGGGTGCAGAGCCACAACAACAAAAAATGTGTCCCTGTTTTTGTCAAATGTGCCTGTCACTTTTGGAGTGCACTGTTTACATGCATATAGGCCTACTATATGTTTCTAAACACAAACCAGTACATCGAATGTTTAAAACACCCTGAACTGAATGCGCTCGAGGGCATTTTTCAAGTTTCTACTGAGCCACTGTTTATTTTAAAACGATACTCCACATTATACTTCTGCTTTCCAGCTCCTTCTCATCTTTCTGGTCCGGATGCCAGAAATCGTCATAAATGTAATTTGATTCTATGCTATTTTATTTTGCTGCTAATCTTGTGATGGTCCATGGGAAAAATACCTCCGTAAAGATAGCATTATGTTCGATATTTGTTGATATTCACTTTCAAAGGCTAATAACTTCTAACTCCTATGTCATAAATGTTTCAAAATACTTGCATTTGACATTTTGTGAAATTTTGTTTTTGTGTTTTTCTCATAAATTTTTTATTTTTATTTATTAGATGTATTATATTTCAATACTCATTAGATTGACAAGAACGCAGCGTAGAGATGTAACGCCAAATGCATATTGTTCAGATTGTTAAATTTTTCCACAATTTTTCCTACGGATTTATTTGCCTGTCAGTTCAAGTTGACACGAACCTCGAGTCTGTGCCACACGCACCGTTTAAAACGTGTTTCCTCACCAGCCAAATTAGAAAGTTACACAATACAAATTATTGTACGCCACAATTTTAAGCGTTCTGTCTCTTGAAAGCATGCTCACAGATTTGCACTCATGGGTTCAGTTTGTCAGAGTGGGGAGAACTACAGGGAGGAAAATAAAAACACCAGCACCGTACTGCTGAGCATCCAGCTGCAACTACTGCCCCCCCATTCACACTACACACACACACACACTACATACACACACACACACACACACACACACACACACACTACATACACACACACACACACACACACACACACACACTACATACACACACACACACACACACACACACACACACACACACACACACTACACACACACACACACTACATACACACACACACACATGTGCACACACACTAAACACACACGCACACACACTACACACACACACACACACACACACACACACGCACACACATGCACCAACGCAATGCTAGTCTTGATGGGGGAAAAAACTATGCAATTTTATGGGGACCCCAGTCTTGGGAGAGAGGGGCTACCATGAGAAAAGGCTGCTTCAGTGGTGCTTTGTGCTTACATTTCAGTTTATGTATGATTTATGGTAACGTTAGACAGTTTCCCCTAAACATTTAGGAGATTTTTTTACTCTTCAAAAAAAGAAAGTATACATAGATATAGAAAACCATGGATATAGATATACATAGACATAGAGATACCATGTTCATTGAATAATACTGTATTTCGATTACATGGGAACAAACTCAATATTTTGATATTTCTTATTTATACTTTTTTTTTGTTGCACATTTAGAACAACTGCCATAATTGTGGAGTTTTGCGCACTATATACACAACCACACCGGGATCAAATAAAAAATAAATAAAATACTGGCCAATGGCGAAAAATAGAAAAATAAAGGTGCACCCCTTCCCCCTCATTATTTCTAGTACTTTGATTGGATGATTTGGCATTTATTAAAGTGTCATAGGTACCAACATTAGTTCTGCATGACAAAAGAAAAACGAATGTAGCTAACGTTGCCTTTTACTGCCGGTTTGGGCGTCACATTCATTACATTAGTGGTGTGATTGATGGCTTTCGGTCTTTAGTCCTTTGATGACATTTACGCTCTCAGTTGGGAGATGGAACTCTTCATTAGGAGAATTGCAGGAAACACCAACCACAAATATCACTGAACCAGAACCAACCCAACCCCACAAATGTATCTACTCATGTCTGCATTCGTTGTGGCCCAATAAAGTAAAGCTGTGTTCATTAATGTTTCCTTTTAAATGTCAGTGCTCATCCCCTGGCTGCGTTCCAGGGTGCTGGTGGGGGTGTGCGGGCAGGCGGGTGTGGGGGAATCCCAGCATGCACAGCTGATAGGCCCACGCCAACTGATTGTCCTCCATCAGTGCGCACAGTAGCTTTTAGGGATTGTGCAAAGCATCATGGGAAATCAGGGTTCCACTCTCGCTCTCGCCTTCTCAC
Organism: Ilyophis sp. 1 JC-2022; assembly: GCA_022702515.1. Taxonomy (NCBI): domain Eukaryota; kingdom Metazoa; phylum Chordata; class Actinopteri; order Anguilliformes; family Synaphobranchidae; genus Ilyophis; species Ilyophis sp. 1 JC-2022. The sequence goes on from CM040394.1 coordinate 90,088,811, forward strand.
AGCTATAAACTAAACCTTGTGCACATCTGGGGTTTCCTGTGGGCGGCCAATATGAGACTGCCAGATAAAGTTCAAGGAAATGTTATCGTTCTGGGACTTAAATCCTTTCAAAAAAAGAGAGAAATACACTGATATTTGTATCAGATGTGCGGAAATAGTTGATGAATCATTTTGGAAATGGACAATGTAACCAGAAGGAGCTCTGTAATGTTCAAAATGAATCAAGGGATTTACACACACGCACACACACACACACACACTCACGCTCCCACACAGGCTCTCACACACACCGAAGAACACACTCACAGCCACACACACACATACACACACACACACACACACACACAGACTCTCTCACAAAGACACAGAGGGAGCTCCACTCTCAGTATTCAGTCAAAACCAGAATAGGCCTTAGGGAGTAAATGTACCATTTCGGTGGGGGGGTGGCAGAGATGGGGTGTTTTCTTTAGGGGTGTGACACCCTGGCATATTCATGTAAGGCCACACGCAAGTTTTCACATGAACTGGGACACTTTTCAATCTATTCTGATTACACAGCACCTGCCAGCCGATGGTTTGTGGGCCCAGCCATTGCACTGTAGCTAGAGCCTGGGCGAGGGCTCAATCCCAGCCAGAGAGTGGTTTCTATCACGTGGAAAACGCAGCCATGCCTCGGCATGGGAAACTCATTTGTTACATTTAGTGAAACTGCAGCTCTTTCACACTGTGGACCATGATGAAGTGACACCGCCCAGCATTGCACGGGCCATGCATATGCGTGGGAGTGTGTGTGCGGACGTGTGCGCGCATATGTTTGCACGCGTTTTATGTGTACCGTGCACGCGTGTGTTTTGTGTATGTGTGTTTATGTACTGTCTGTTTTTACATGTGTGCGCGCATGTATGTGTTTGTATACTTGCGTGTGACAGACAGTGTTTGCATTTGTGTGAGTGTATGAGCGCAGGGTTGCCTGCGAGCTTAAATGCGCGCGTTTCTTCCGTTAAGTGTACATGGCCTGAGACTTGCCAACACAAGCTGAAGTGAATGTCACTGCTTGTGCAAACGCAGTATGGGGATAAGCTGAAGTGAATGTCACTGCTTGTGCAAAGGCAGTATGGGGATAACCTGAAGTGAATGTCACTGCTTGTGCAAACGCAGTATGGGGATAAGCTGAAGTGAATGTCACTGCTTGTGCAAACGCAGTATGGGGATAAGCTGAAGTGAATGTCACTGCTTGTGCATACGCAGTATGGGGATAAGCTGAAGTGAATGTCACTGCTTGTGCAAACGCAGTATGGGGATAAGCCATCAAAGCGCTGAGCTCTGCTCTGAAATGCTTTCGTGTGTGAACTCCATCCAGGCCTTAGCGGGGCTTTTTCTTCACCTTTCGTGAGTCATGAAGTGTGACTTTACATGAGCCTTGCAGAAAGAGCGGTACACCACTGTGTAGCACCGGACCTGCGGTTTGCTGGGTGTGGCTCTTCTGCGCCTTTGACACTTAATGCGAAACCCCCGAACAGTGAACTGAGTAAAGTCAAAATAACTCACACGCGTAGACACGGGAAGCCAGCTAGTCAAAAAGGAAAGGGTATTTGCGTCTTGATTGTGATAGCTTCGTAGACTGGGCAGTTTATAGGCATTGCCGCCTGTCACAAAATTTAAGGATTCTTTACTATACGGCACTGGGCTTGCTGCTTCTTCAAGAACCCAGGTTGGATTCCTGGTTGAGATATGGGACATGGCTGAGGATGCAACTTTTCATATTGGGGTGATGTGACGTTTCATATTGGTTCCCCAATTTTCCTCTCCAAGTTGCCTTGGATATATAAGCCTGTCTCAATGCTGTATCATCCTTGTTTAATTGGATGGGGTATGTTCCACTTAGTCTGCGTCGTGTCTGGGTCACATCCCTCTGTCGGGGCTTCTTTTGAAACAATAGACTCGCTGTACATTATCCCTTACTTATACAACGAGAACAACCACAAAATCCCCAGCATGCCGAGTCTTGAGGGAGTGAATTGTTCACTTAAGTGAACATATATTACTGGCCACGACGTGGGGGCAGGAGCACAATGTTTTCGTCCATGTTATTTTTTTGTATAAAAGCAGGTCAGAATATTTGCCTTGAATTCTTTTGTGGTTTTCAAGGCAGGAGCTGAATATGTTTCCCCACATATGCTTTCCTTTCCCATCATCTAATTCTATAAATACAAAAATATTATGGGAACACATTTCATTTGTATAATTTAAAAAAAAATCTTTTCATGTAGTTTCCATGATAAATTAACAATATTGCGATCACAACCTGCCATTAAAAACAACAATTTTAACTCAAATAAGATGCAGAGTACACCTATTTGGACAAAATCACAGTTGTCCTTCAAAACACAAGAACACATGACAGTGCAAACAATGGTAAATGTGCCATTACAACTAAACAGGGAGGCACATCCCTAAAATAAGAACACTTAGCCAGCTTTATTTTGGGGATATAAAAGTTTCCCTTTAATCAGCAGTGATGGGATAAGGGGTCATATGGTATCAGCTCTGGCCCGTTAATGCTAACGCTGGTGATCTTCATGCGCCATTGTTATCCAGTCCGTATTTCCTGCTCTTTCTCTGATTTGTTGCATTTCCTGTTGTATCTGCTGCTGATTGGTTCATGCTGTGTTGTTTAGGGTTCTTCACATGCAAGGCCACTTCCTCCTGTCAGTGGGGGGGCTGGCGTGTCGATGGTGGAGCGTTCCCCTACTGTGCCCTTTCAAAGTCAGATGTTTGTCAGCAACATGTTGTGTCAGGGCAAGGGAAGACCTTGTCCAAGAAAATATCCAAAACAAAATATGTTTTGCGTTATTATTATTAAAGGTGGGAGGGGGAGGGGGGATTGGGGACAATTGTGAGACAGAACAGGGAAACAGGGAAGCTCTTTTACTGACCTATACATCATTTTTACAGTTCCCAAGCCACAGCTCCACAGTGCAGTGTGCCGTATCTGCTGTGGGAATGTGATTTACAGCCAGTAGGCCGGGAATTTAACCCTTCGGTGGGACACAATAAATCTCAGATAAACAAATGGATCTTATGTCAAATGTGTGCGATGGAAATTTCCTCTGGGCAAAGGCATTGAGAAGTTACCCAATGCAGTTATGTAGTGGTATGCAGGATGGGTCATTTGCTGTCGAGATCTCTGGGCGATTCTATGGCAAACACCTGTTCATTCCAACCCAGCCCAGAAATGTCAATCATTGTTAGACTTTAAAAGCTTGTTTTGTCATTTATGCCTCAATTTGAGCACAACTCAAAGAATCCTGTTAAAGGAGCTGTTTGTGAATTCACATTTTGTTGTGTACATTCAGTATTAATTTGAACATTCTTATGTTCTGTTATACCAAAAAGAAATCAAATAGAATTGAGTGGATATGAAGCTATTGACTCTTTACTGTCCCATGACTTGTTCCGAGTAACAGGGTGCTTTGTCTTTCTACCCAGTCTCCATTATCTCCAGACTCTTATCGATTCTTTTTGCTTTCTTATCTGAAAGAAGACCCCCCCCAGTCCCCAGTCCCCAGTCCCCAGTCCCCATACACACACTGTTGTCTTCAGGTTTATCTGGCCAAACAAACAGAGGTCTGTTTGCCCTTCCCTTAGCCTGAAAAAGACTTAAAGATAACCTTTTTTTTATCGCCAATACTAAACCGAGCAAAATAACAGCCATAAAAGGCTGGGATATGCATTGTTTCATATCCCATGTCTAATTGAATTCTGAAAATAAATTTTCAGTCATATGAATTGCAGCAAAAAATTAAATTTTCAATTCAAATCTTTTTTTGGTTTGTGTTTATTAAAAAAAAACTTTTCTCTTAATGTGGGACCCATCCCCTCTCTGCAGTATTTTTCCGTACGTCAGCCATTGAGTCTTTACATTCTGTAGCCCAGTAACAGAGCCATCACACATAAAATGGGGCTTACACTCCCACTTACCCCTGAGTAATTCTCCCCACATGCTTCGACCATTGACATTATTAAACCAGCATGTGCCAGATCATGTGTTTTAAAATGGAGTACATGGTTTTAGTGTAATGTCTTCATCATTTTCCGTCTCTCATTCTCTTGAATAATGATTGCTTGTGGGAATCTCGTGTCTCATGTCTAGGATCAAGGTCAGAAATGGTTTCTCTACACCTTCGTTGCTTTCACACGTTGTTTCGTGCTCAGCTGCTTGTTGATTTCTCACCTTGTGCCTGTTTCTTCTAAATGACAGACCAGTGGCTGTGTGCTTCTGTCAAAGCCAATTCAGTGCATTTTACAGTGGAGGTCAAGGTTTAGGCCTATGTTGAATTTCACCTCAGTATTTTAATAGCACTTTTTAGAATAAAGTTTTGAGGTATCTTTTGGCGTCTCTTGGGGCAAACCATTTCCTAGTTGAATTTGGATCTTTCTGGCCAATACAGGACTGTTTGCAACACTAATGCTCCTTCCTTGGCTTGGCTGTCTATGGCATGACCAGCCTTTTTTTTATTTGTGTGCAGTTTGCTGCAACAGATACATTTTTATTGAGAAACTTGAGATTTGGGTATTGAGGTGATGTGTAGTTTTAAGTATGATTACGCTTATCTTAATGTTGGAGCTGCTTAGACTTTAACCACAGTCTGGAACAGTGACTGGAGGCTGGAGTCTGGTTTCCTTCTTCCGTTGAGATATCTGATGAGGAGGGACATGTCGAGAAAAAGCCCAGTAAATTAAGCTTGCCCCCCAACCCCCCTCAGAACACCACAGTCCCCTTGCATCAGACCCGGAAAACCACGAAATCCAGGCCCAATTAGGATCAGATTTCATCTTGAGCCGTTTTCATTCAACCCCCTCATCCCTCTATCCCCGCCCCCGCCTCTTCCTTTTACCATTCCTCTGTGGTTTCAAACTGTAGAGCCCATCATTAAGAAAAAGCCAAATAAAGTGGAACAAATGCAGTCACAGATGGAACTGATTTCTCCTGTGTTTCTGAGGGATCGGCTCAAGGCTGAGAAACATCCTGGAGACACAGAGCGAGGCAGTTTTTCTCGCATATGCGAGTAAAAACCTGCCGAGGACCACTAAACGTTTTGATCGGTTGCACCAGTGTGACTGGAATCTAGCTAGCCTGATCAGCATTTGATGCATGTCTCTGCTTTGTGTGGCGACTCGACGAGCGAGTCCGCTCTCCCTCCCGTAACGTCTTTTGTAGTGATGCACAGAAACAACATTCTCCGTGTGAAAATTTGGACTAGACAGAGCACACCGCGCGCTCACTGTAGGCTGATCGAGACGGATCATCCCGTCACAAGGAGTAGCTAAAGTCACGTAAAATTAATCATACAATAGACTCTTTTTTTTCCAGGAAGAAATCTACTGACGTTAGGCCTACGCTCCACCTGAGATAACACCAGAGTCAGATGAGGAGGCTCATGGGAATCTCCTGTGAAGGGGTATGGCACTTTTTGCTGTCAGGCCCATTGAAGTTGGTTCATTTCAGTTTTAGGCACTTCAAACAGAACTTTATAGACTCGGCCGTTTTTGTTTCTGAATCGTTTCACCAGAGCACTGACTGTAGCATTGTGTGTTATATGCTCTAATGCTGACCTGTACTTGAAGTGCATTTAAAAATGTTAAATAAGATTTTTGTTGCACCTTATTCCTGCTTTAACATAATTTTTTTTGCACATGCTGTGACGAAATAGCAAATGTGATGGTAAGAAAAAAAGGGCAGAGTCAAATGCCCTTTTGTGTGGAGCCACTGCAAATGTTTGGGTGCGACCATATTTTGTGCTGGTGCCAGTAACTGAAAAAGTTACTGCCACCAGTGCCGCCAATGTAAAAATTTAGTCTGGAGCCCTGAGATACATTGTGAGAAATGTACACACAGAGATGTGCTGAGGAAACAGTAGAAGGAAAGAAAAATGGAGATATTTAGGCAGGTGAGTCCAACAGAGCAGCAATGTGATTCCACTAAAAGCAGTTACTGCACAATTATTTTCACATTTGCTTTTTTTTATTTTGGATACTGTATTGTGGAATTTCTGGTGAAATTCCAGCAAAGTGTGTCCATGCATGCGAGCATTTGTGTGGGTGTGTGTGTGTGCGTATGCATGCTTGTCGCCACCTGCAAAGCCACTTCAGCATTTTGAAACAAAATAGTTTTTAGTGTATTTTTGCCCATCAATGGTGGGTACTGAATCTGATTGGTGCTGGTGTTTTTGGTGCAATTTGGTTCAGTGCTGATTGTGTGCAGTAAAACCACGGCGTACAGGAGTGGTGCCCTTACTGGAACATTGTATTTGAATATACAAGACCATAAAATGCATTAAAAGATTAAATGGGGATTTGTGTGTACTGGAATTCAGTAGGTGGGTTCACAACGCTCTTAAACGCTTGGGCACAGCAGCAGAGTTTAGATACAGGAGTGTTCTCAGATTCAAGGTGCATGATTTTGATAAATTAAGCATTTAGGGGCTTCTAAGGCATCATTTAAAAAAAAAAAAATATATATTTTAAAAGTAATTTGAGGTGTTAAATGTGTTGTATTAATATAATTTTTGATGAAAATGTCAGAACCCGTGAATTCTACTGGCTGAAAATGGCATGTTCCTTAAAAATTTTGCTGATCGCATTAAATGTAATCTGGGTTTGATGTCTCTTTTTAATCAAGGATGTGTGTCCATCGGTCATTCCTGGACAGTCAGCTGGACAAAACAACTACAGAAAACAACTACACAATAGAACAGAAAAGAAACTTGCCATGTTACCCCCCTCAAAAAACCCCCCCTGAAGCCCATCACCCCTCCTTTCTCAGCCCCCTCCTTCCTTGTCCCTTATCGAGCCCTGTCATCCAACACTCATATCCTCACATTGTCCCAGAGGAAAAGCAGCCCCCCCCTTTCCATGCACGCCCACTCTTGGGGGTGGAAGTGACTGAATTGAAAACTTTTTCTTTTTTGTTTTAAAGAAACAAGTTTGAAACAGTATGACCTCTTCCATTTCTGACCGGTAGTCTTTTCTTGGTTCAGAGCAAGGCCGAGCAGAGGCATTTTGACCCCACCCCACACGCACTCCTTGTAAGGGATGCAGCTGGGTCTGTCTGTGACGTTTGGGGGCAGCAGAAGGGTCTCAGTGTCACAGAGGGGCACGGGGACTGTTTGGGTAGGCGCTCTGCCAGCTTCCAAGGACGTGTTGCTCTGCAGCAGCCCTGGAAAGCCAGAGCCAATCACAGTTTGATCATCCATTAAAGCCCTCATTCCCACTACAATATATTTTATTTTTTTAATTTAAATAATTAAATATAGATTTTATATCAAATAATATGAGTATATTATGTTCAATATTGTATTTATAGTTGTTATGCCTTGAAGAAATTCATTTGAGCTGTGTTTTTGTTTACATTTGATTTTCGCATCACTTAATTGGACAGTCGGTTACTCAGGTATGTGAAAGTCACTTTTCTTTTCTTTGGAATCCACACCCCTAGCCTAAATTCTCTGGAAATTTACTCTCATCAATGAATTATGTTGAAATATATTACTGTATATCTCCCATATGTAGAATTACACTGGTTATGTGTTGTCACTCAGCTTATGTGACTGTCTCATCTCATATGAGACAGTTAGTCGGTTAAGACGTACACCCCCAAATCTGCTGTGCTCCTAAAGTAGTGAAACTAGACTGTTGATCACCTGCTGACCCACATCTCATCAGCGGGCTTTCATGTTTACGTGTATGTTTGTGTGTGTGTCTGTGGGATGCCTGCATTTGTGTGTGTGTGTGTGTGTGTGTGTTTGCTAGTGTGTGGTGCATGCATATGTGACTGTATTTGTGTGGGCGGGGGTTGTAGTCTGGGGGAGAGGGCCCTGTTTTATGTCATGGCAGTGAATCTGGGTGTACTGTATATTTTGGGGGTGGGGAGGGAGGGCTGTTTATCTGTGTGCTCTGGGGCTCTGTGTTTGGGGAGCTCTCAGCAATGTCTTAGATAACCCCTGGTAACGTGGCTCTATTGCTCCCTGTGGAGTCCCCACCTCCCTCGTCCTTCTCCCCATCTGTGTGGTGGAGTGAGGTCCCATTTACAGAGAAATGGAGAGGCAGTGAGGCATATAAAAGGTGGGGTGATACCTGTACAGAAAACAGACTCTCCAATGGGTAATGTGCAGTTCCTTTATCAATGATCCAATGGCCTGTGTGATGTTAGTTGGGAAGTTGCTCGAGATAAGTATTTTTGAAGGAGACTGCATCATTCTTCAAGGCATACTCCTCAAGTGTGAGCATGCAGGGAGACGTGTGGGGAACCAACTCTCGAGCCAGATGCGATTCCCCCTGAGTGGGCGGGTGTTCGATCCCTGGCATGGCACTGTCTCAGCTGTGGTCCCTTCACTGTCTGTTACACTCTCTGCTTCCAGCCATCTGAATAAAGTAAAAAATAAGAAAGGAGGATGGACTGCCCTTTTCCCCTTTTTCATTTATTTATGTATTTTTTTAAAGTGTGAAGCAGCGTGCATGTTTGTGTTTGTGTGTATAAATGGGGGGGGGGGGGGTGTGTTTGCTTGTGGTGAGCAGGAGCAGTTGAGTAACATATAAAATGAAGAAGCTTGAGGGCTGGTGTCACGGTGAATATGCGACAGGCTCAAAGGCCTCTAGTGGACTTTGAGTGTCAGGCGGAGTACCATTTACGCGTGTAGAGCGAAAAAAGACTCAGCCAAACACAGGCCCGTTTCACCCTCGTAACTGTGGAGGCATTTGCGGTCGACTGTAGCTGCGGTCGAACAACAAAAACCGTGGGCCTGCACTGTAGATTTAAACCCAGAGTCGTTGCCGAGTGTTGTGGAGCTTTTTTGGGAATGCGCTGGTGCCAGAGTTCTGTGAGGAATGTTGACCGCCGTAAAAGGATCCATATGGAACTTATCAGATGCAGGGAGAGGAAGCACTGATTCCATCTCTGCTCTGTGTCAGGCAACTGCAGGACTGTCCAATAACCAACCATCTCTGCTCTGTGTCAGGCAACTGCAGGACTGTCCAATAACCAACCATCTCTGCTCTGTGTCAGGAAACTGCAGGACTGTCCAATAACCAACCATCTCTGCTCTGTGTCAGACAACTGCAGGACTGTCCAATAACCAACCATCTCTGCTCTGTGTCAGGCAACTGCAGGACTGTCCAATAACCAACCATCTCTGCTCTGTGTCAGACAACTGCAGGACTGTTCAATAACCAACCCTCTCTGCTCTGTGTCAGGAAACTGCAGGACTGTCCAATAACAAACCATCTCTGCTCTGTGTCAGACAACTGCAAGACTGTCCAATAACCAACCATCTCTGCTCTGTGTCAGACAACTGCAGGACTGTCCAATAACCAACCATCTCTGCTCTGTGTCAGGCAACTGCAGGACTGTCCAATAACCAACCATCTCTGCTCTGTGTCAGACAACTGCAGGACTGTCCAATAACCAACCATCTCTGCTCTGTGTCAGGAAACTGCAGGACTGTCCAATAACCAACCATCTCTGCTCTGTGTCAGACAACTGCAGGACTGTCCAATAACCAACCATCTCTGCTCTGTGTCAGACAACTGCAGGACTGTCCAATAACCAACCATCTCTGCTCTGTGTCAGACAACTGCAGGACTGTCCAATAACCAACCATCTCTGCTCTGTGTCAGACAACTGCAGGACTGTCCAATAACCAACCATCTCTGCTCTGTGTCAGGCAACTGCAGGACTGTCCAATAACCAACCATCTCTGCTCTGTGTCAGGCAACTGCAGGACTGTCCAATAACCAACGATCTCTGCTTTGTGTCAGGCAACTGCAGAACTGTCCAATAACCAACCATCTCTGCTCTGTGTCAGGCAACTGCAGGACTGTCAAAGAACCAATTATCCATTCAAATTGAGAATAAAAAATACAGCATTGATTTGCAGTGTATTAACATTTTGTGCTGAATAGGAATGGGTGTACATAAAATCTTTCTGAAGACACAAGTCAAAACAGAAATACAGGATTTATGCAGTGTGATATTTTGCTGCCACCCAGAAAATCTGTGTTTTCAAACCCCTGTTCATCACAGGCAGCAACACCAAAAAATGGGAGAAAATAGAAATTTGTCCAAAAACATATTTTGTACTTTGTTTAAATATTCATTTTTGGATAATAAAATATAACATTGACATTCAGTATAAAATACACACTTAAAAATAAATGTCAGAAAGGGATTTGTACTAGTTTTCTATAAATTAACAAAATGATAATAATGTAAAAAATATTGTGCACCCAATATCACAGTTTTTTCTCCTGTGATTGATGAACCACATGGCCACATGTCCAGTGATACCACCAGCCTTAGGATTCACATTTAGGTCCTAGTTGCTGTAGTGCCAGGCTGAACACTCATTTTGGGATGTCCTGTCCTGTCCTGAGACACCCCTCCCCTCCCCCGACCTTCCCTTCCCCCGGTGGGGACGTGTGTTCCTCTCGTAACTCACGCGCCTTTAGATCCCCCACCCCCTGCCAGGAGGTGAAGGATCCAAAAGTGGAGTGACCTTGTGCCACAGCGTCATGTTGTACCGCACCCTACTCTCTGTCCCTGAGCGTAGCACTGAAATCAGCAGCACTGGAGTCTGCCGGGTGGAAAGGGGGAAAACCCCCACGAAGGAACCATGTCAGCACGGAAGACAGAAAAGACGAGCGGAGAGAAAAGTCAATTTTTCCGCGGGACCCGTTTCCGTGGAAACAAAGCAGACTGTTAGTTTAGCCTGTAGTTACCGATCGCCTGAAACGGTCCCGTTTTACGTTGGATTTAAATTGACAATTTTTTGGGGGGAAAATTAAAAAGCAACGACTATCTGAATGTGACGCACCACGCCACACATACCAACCGGCATACTGTACACACGTGTGCGTGAACACGCGCGCGCAGTCAAACTTGACGTCCATGCACACTGCACAGAGGTGGAACCGGATTTGACTCCTGTGAGACATCGCCGCCCCAGCTCTGCGTTGCGCACCACCCTCATCTGTCATCTGTGACACACGATTGAAACTAGATTAACAAGGCCGTTAACCGGTGGAATTTGGGTGATAAGCATATTACGAATAATGCTGTCTAGACACCAATCAGCCCCAGATCACCTTAGTGCAGAGGTGGGCAAAGAGGGTCGTATCCGTTTCTGGTTTTCGTGCTAATTTCTGGTCTTAATTACTTTATGAGCCTAACATTTTTGCCAACTGACATTTTAGCTACATTTCTTGATAGGCACATGAATGACAGCCGAAGACTGTTTTTGTGTTGTATATGAAACATTTTACTGTGATGTAATCGATCAGTGAAGCAGTGTTTGTGTTTACAGCCAATTAGCTAATTTAGCCAGGGTAATTGGTGGAAACAAAAACCTGCATACACACTGGCCCTCCAGGAACAGGACTGCCCACCCTTGCTTTAGTGTAATTGGTCTTGGTAAAATAGCAAAAGGGTCTGTGCAGCAAACCCCATGTATAGAACAATGAAATTGTTCCAAGAAATCTCACGATTGAGATTAAGTTAACAGACAGGAAGCACAAATAAGGAAATAAATTCAAAATATTGAGAAACATTTTTTACTCTTATCTAAGGTTAAAGCACAAAGAGAGACCAGCCCTGCTATCCAAAAATTCCTGTCTCCTAATCCCACCCACAGAAAATAAAAAAATGAAATGAAACTACTTCCATCTGTCTCTAGTTGTCTACTGTGGTCAGCAACGGTGGGATACTGCTCCTCTCTGTGCTGAGACAAACAGATCTCAGAGAGCGTGTCAGAGTTTTTAAACAGCCAACACCATTAAACAGTGTGTAGGAGGCATCACGGTCATGTTTGTCAGCACAGAAGGTGCCAGAAGGTACCCAGGCACCTCGCTGGCTAAGTAGGCCACCCAGGGCCAGTGGTCTGAGCACACGCTCGGTCGGCACCACAGCAACGGGAAGGAAAAACCAGCTGAAACATGGGCTGAGTGAGTCGCGGATCAGCCTGCTTTCTGTACCGTTGTGGAAAAGAATAAGATCAGCTCTTTATGGGCCCGATACAGTGCAGCGAGCACTGGTAAGCTTCCGTTACTACACTGTCCGTCCTCTGGGATTCACAGCTTTTTAAAATTTTGTTTCTTGCCCACCACCACAGCCCCTACCCAATAACCAAAGTAGCATGTTAAATTAGGATGAGTCTTCCAGCACGCTTAGTGCAGTGATGATTGAGCAGTTTAGTAAAATCTTCCTTTTTGTTTGAATTGTCTTAATAATATTTAATGGTCTCAGATCTCTTCTTTTTTGTGTGATGGAATGCAATGTTTTGTCGGCAGGAATTCTCTTGGCTGTTTTTCCCCCCATAGATGTATCGGGTGTATTGTGTGCAGTGGTTGTGTTTCACAGAAAGGGGGATGTTTGAGTGCTGTGCTGGAATTTGAGTGTGGTTTGAGAGAGAGCGAGAGAGGAAGGGTTCTAAAGAGATAGACAGAGAGAAAGAATGAGAGAGAGAGGAAGAGTTCTAAAGAGATAGACAGAGAAAGAATGAGAGAGAGAGGAAGAGTTCTAAAGAAATATACAGAGAGAAAGAGAGAGGAAGAGTTCTAAAGAGATATACAGAGAGAAAGAGAGAGGAAGAGTTCTAAAGAGATATACAGAGATAAATAGATAGACAGAGAGAAAGAGAGAGAGTGAGAGAAGAAGAGTTCTAAAGAGATAGACAAAAAGAAAAAGAGAGAGTGAGTTCTAAAGCAAAAGACAGAGAGAAAGAGAAACAGAGTGAGTTCTAGAGAGTCTAAAAGTTCTAGAGAGTATATAAAGAGAGTAATGGAAGTAAAACAAAGGAGAAAATAATTATAGAAAAATGTTGAACAACAAAAACAAATAAATGCACAAAATTTCACAATATCCATCTCTCAACATTATGTTTTTCCATAAAATCAACACCGGATTTCTTAATATAACATTTCATACACTGCTATGGATTAGATTACTCAAAACACACACGGGCACCCACTTCGAAACAACAGCACTGTGGTGGGTTATATTACTCACATCATGCACAATCACACACACTCACTCACGTAACCATACACTCATACACATACATATACAGATATATATATATTTCTGTCTTCTCCTGTTACCTGTTATAGCACTTTAGTTCTAAGCAAAATAACAGTTGCTATATTTTAGACTGGGGATGCAGTGTAATGCTGGTAACTAATATTGGCTCATTAGAGGGCTCAGTTTGGCAGGTACCTTTGAAGGGTTGCACGTCCAAAGATGTCCGCTCTTGTTTACACCCCCACATTCCACCTCTTGCCGGTGAGTTTTTAGGGCTGGTTTGCTGATAGGCTCTCGGCTGGGCTGCGATGTGGATATCATCTTATACGTTATATTTAGTTGCTGGGCATAATTCATCTACAGTATAATTAATCTAAAGGCCCTGCAGATGGTTTCTCACAGGTTGCTCTTTGGTCGCTCATTGGCTGCTTGCCAGTGGCTGTGGTGAGAAACGTTTGCAGCTCGCAGCAGCAAATGTCAGTAGTCTGGTATGACGTGACAAATGGCTCCTTAAAAGACATCATAAAGGCCTAAATAAATTAAACTAGGCACGGTGAGCCAACTGTGTATTATCTGCTTTAATAGATTTTTTTAAATTTAATTTAATTTAACCGTTATTTGACCAGGACTCAAGAGATCAAAATCTCTTTTACAAGGTGGACGTGACATAAAAGATTCAGTTTAAAATAAAAGCAGGAGCATACTTCAGTTATGAATTACATGTTTAAAATCATGTAATTCAGGATTTGCCATTCATTTATCCAGCGTAAGATTTTTTTGCAGATTGTTCCTACTATAAGATGCTAAATGACTGAAACCAAACGATTAAAATTTAGTAGAGGGAAGAGGGACTTGAAAAAGTATCACATCCCTACAGTGGAGATTATAACTATGGGAATTTCTATTTAGCAGACAGCTGCAGTAGGAAGGAAGTGGACCAATTATTGTTTTATAAATGAATATATTCCTGTGGATCGATCTGCGCAGGTGTAAAGAAGTCAACCCATACCATTCATATAAGGGACAGTGATGGGTGAATAATTTAGCACCTGTAATGAAGCACAAAGCACTACAATAAACTGTACCCAGATCAGTTAAGTGTTTAGTAGTAATGAAATCAAGCACACGCTACGGCTCTCCAGGACCAGTGCGGGCCACCCCTGGACTAGTGGGTGTAGGATGTAGATGAAGCATAGGATTTATCCCAGCAGAGCTTAGGAAATGCATTATTTTTTCCACTACCCCATTCCTCAATCTGGTTATGGGTCACTTGCCCCAGCCGTGGGCCTCATTGCCCCCAGCGGGGCCACAGTGCTCCTGGCCTTCTTTCACACGCCCTGGCTAGCACCTACAGTGACTCTACAGGGAGATAAATCACTGTGAACGGGTTTTGGTTAAAGGTGCCAAAGATTTATATATCAGCTTTGCAATGTCCAGTCACTTGATGTGTTTTTAAAGAGTAAATCTCCGTTCTGGGAAGGGCCGGCAAGTATTGTTTTCTTTCCAGTTCATTGCCCAACGGCTTAATTGGTCTAATAAAAGAATTATCACAGCTGAAAATTTTGGTTCCCATAGCATTCTACGGAATGTTATGGTAAATTCTCCCAAAGTGTTCAATTTTCCCACTTTCCTGGATGTCCCTTGAGTATTATTCCCGTCACAGGGAACGTTGCGGGAATGGTCTTAGAATGTTGTTCAGTTTTGTTTCTCTGGGCAAAAATGAATTGAAATGGTTCATTGTGAAGGTTCAGTGAATCTGCTATTTCAATATGCACTTTTGAAACATTCTTAAATCTATATAGACATTTTTCCCCCACAGTGTTTTTTTGTGACTAGATGATTTAACTGTCAGGGACTGTTACTAGTAGTTTGTATGCGACACACCTGGTGCATTTTTTTGTGAATTTCACAGACCTTATTTGGAGGAACAAAAACATTCTAAGACTGTTTGGGAACATCCTCATCATAACTTCAATCTCAACCAATTGGGAATCTAAGATAAATATTTCCTAATGTTCGCTGGCATTATGCTTTTACGAAAATACATTTCCCAAAAGTGCAAGTAAAAATATGTTCTTGACTTACTGTACAAACGCTATTTTTCGGCCCTGATTTTTAATCAACAAAATGATAATAACTCAGAGCATGGATGGCTGACGATGCAAATGGTGTGTGACAGTGCATATGACCCTATGTGATATGGATTTGGAGGACAACTCTTATACATTAAAAGAAGAAGGAATACAAAATTTTGCCCCATACTATAAAGGCAGTGCCAGAAATTAGATTGGCACACAGCTGGAAACAACTGACAGTGCAAAAGAAAATCTACATGAATATTAGTCATTATCTTTCAGTTTGTTTTGTTTTGGCTCAGAAACAGGTTGTAAAAGCCATGTTAAAAACTTTGACCAACTGCCAACCTGAATCAAAATTGACTCAACATCTCATGAGCCTATACTCATTTACGTGCCAGGGATCGGCATTTTCCCACGCGGCGTCAAACAGGGGCACATTGGAACCTGTTTTCAGTCACCATTCTGCGTGGTGGGAGAGGCTGAGTGGGCGGTTCTGCGCTTCAAAGTGCTGTAAGAGCTTCATAACCATCTTGCGCAACTCGCCCACGGCCTGCTGAAACTTGCACTTCACTAGTTTACTCAAAGGCACGGCGTAAAAATGGTCAGCATGCTAGGTGTGTGTGTGTGTGTGTGTGTCTTTCTCTCTCTGTGTTTGCATGGGTAACTGTGCATGTGCAATGGTAAGTGCATGTGTGTGCGTGCGTGCGTGCGTGCGTGCGTGCGTGTATGCAAACACACAGATCTGACACAGACCAATTTTTGTTGCTATATAGGTCAAAATAATTTGATTTGTTCAAACAGGTTGATGGTTGACAGCTTATTATGAAACCTTCTGCTCCCATCACAAGCACTGTTTTCAGGAGTCACCTGGCTAACCCCTGGATCAGTGCTCTCTGACTCTGTTCCAGTGCAGGGCAGAGGCAGGGGAAAGGGCTCTCTGCAGGAGTAATGACATTCACAAGCAGGTAGCAGCAGAATCTGAGGTATCACACACACAGACAAAGACACATGCACACATACGTACTCTCACAAGCATAAACGCACGCACACGCACACACACACACACTTCTCACTTTTCTCAAAGTTTAATTACCTGCTTCAGGCAGCTTGGCACTATGAGGTTCCCTTACTCCCCCTGGACTACGAATAGGGAAGAGAGAGAGAAAGCAGAGTGTCACTATAATCTGACTCTGTGTCCTAGAGTTATGAAACCAGTGCTGCTACAGTGACACAGAACTGACACAGAACTACTCTGGCATGTGACGCTAACACGGGATTCTGACTCACCTGGAGCCATTCAGCACATTTGTTTATATACAGGTTACATTCAGATACTGAGTAGTCATCTTTATCCAGAGAAACTCACAACGCTTAATTTTGAAATTATATAATCAATTTATACAGCCAGTATTTACACGCCCAGTTCCGAAACCATTACTACACTGCTACTCTGATTGAGAGAGGAGCTGAATCCTTGGCCACCCAGACTTCAGGTTTGAATCCAGGCTGGAGCACAGCTGTTATATCCTTTGGGGTAGTTCTCATCATGGATTGCTCCTGTACAAGTCCAGCAGCCTAATATGGATCCCATTTAAAATGTACACTGTGTGGTATTTAGGTGGGTATTCCTACTATAAACCAATATCACACATGCCATAATTAATGATACTTTGAGCAGTCATATATTCCACTGCTTGTTCCAGGGCCGTTTCTCTTTGAATGTTGGCATCAGTGTCCGCGTTTGCAAACCCAGGTGCCCAACAACTTAAAGAACAAGCAAATATGTGCATTGCATCCCCACCCTCATTTAACACCAAAGTTGTAAAGACAAAACACTGTATTTGGCGGAGATGAAATCTCCTAACCACACACACGTTCTCTATCCCCCATCTGATTGTAGGTGATGTGTAAACTCCCACAATGCCCTTCATTTCTATGCCCACTTCTGTGCAACCGTGCACTCAATGTAATTTTTGACACTCTCATGCAGTAATTTTATCCATATGTTATACACAGTGGGCTGATTTACTTTAGCGGGTAAAAAAAACCTTTTAGCACACGCAAAACCAATAACATGACCAATGATTGGTGCAAAACAAATACCATGACCAATCATTGGTCATGTTATTGGTTTTGCGTGTGCTAAAAGGTTTTGCACCCGCTAAAGGTCTTAGTAAATCAGGCCCAGTATGTAGTATTACAATGCATATTCTGCAGTATTACGGTGTATATTTTAGGAATGTCCTAATATGTCCTGACAGTAGAGCAGCACACTGAAGGAAGGACCTGGTGTCTGAAGGCCTAAGTAGATAACCGGTATGCCGCTGGGGCAATTTGGTCACCGTGCACACGTCTAGTGGGAATTGTCCTTGGAATGTGGGTCCTCCACAGCTGAGTGGGGAGAGCAGTTGCTGGGGGGCGGGGTAGGGGTTTTGGGAACTACGTGGCCTATGTGTAAAGGGGTTACCTCTCTTCAACCACACTGCTTTGGGGTCATGACCTTTGGGGTCATAGGGAGTAGTTGCTGTGGCTCTTCCTGTCCTAAGCTTCTCAGGCCACTTCCAACTGGGCGCATTCTTTGGATGGTATAAGATGAGAAAATTCTGAGACAAGTACACCTGTCATGTAGACATTGTGTGAAAATACAGTGCCAATGCGATACCTCTCTGTGTTTGTTATACTTGCATACACATTGATGTTTTGCAGAAAAAAGCAAGAAAGGATTTGGGATTATTAAATACACATTTTCATTGTATTCTTTTAGAACGGGCCTTGATTTTTTTTGTTCAATGTGTTGTAAGGGGTAATAACTTAGTAGTTTGTTTTGTTATGAAGTTGTGTTACTGTTGTGTTTATAAATCACCCTTTTATTTGTGTACATGTATGTTTGTATTTATGCACAGTATATGTTACTGTGAGTATGTGCATTTGTATATTTATATATATATGTCACTTTGTTTTGTTTTTAAAGTCCAATATACACATGGAAAAAATGGCAAGACAAGAATTTTATCTATTTTATCTATACCATTCAGACCCTGCTAAAGTGCAGACAAAGGAAGTTTGCTGTCAAGCTATCAAGACATGTCTCCATGGCAAACTTATCACAGCATCTTAATCAGACAATCTTATCTCTGTGCCCCCTGATAATGTACGTCAGGCAACATGTTCCCCATCCAGCTCACTCCAGTCATAACACACACTCGCATCTCAAAACACTCGCCCCAGTCATAACACACAAACACAATACGTATATACACAAACACAAACATGCGCGCACACGCACAATACATATACGCAAACACACACATGCGCACACAAACACACACTCACACTTCTCACTGCTCATTCCTTAAAAATGTAATTGTACACATTCATATTCAAACACTGCACCAAATTCCTCCAACCTACAATATACGCTGGGGTGTATTCAGTCACCATTTTTCTTCTTAACTTAAGTTAACTTAACTTAACTTAAATAGGTGAAAGAGATAGATTTATTCTCCCCAAGCACAGAAGTTCCTAAAGACTCGCCAAATTGTGTTTATGGAAGAAAATTATGAACACCTGTACTTTACACTCCAGTCCAACACAACCTTCAAAACGATTTGCGTACGTGCTTTGAAATAGAAACGGGAGTAGTACTACAAACAAGTAAAACAGTCAGAAACATCGTAACAAAATGTGCTAGACTGATCAACAATGGAGAGAGTGAAACAGATGGAGTGTTTTAATTTACAATTGTGGAACGAGGCTAAAGCGCCCCCTTGTGTTGTATATAAGTGTATGTGTGTGTGTGTGTGTGTGTGTGTGTGTGTGTGTGTGTGTGTGTGTTCATGCGTGTGTGCATGCATGTTTTATCTGTTTTGTATACACACTCTTATGAGGAAAGTTGCAAAGGTTTTTTATACATAGAATATTTATATACATTAACTATTATTCAAGTTGTTACCTCATGGCTAACTTACCCCCTTGGCTTAATACCCATTTAAGACAATGGCTTTAATACTTTTATATGGATTCACTTATTTATACATACCAAAATAAACATGTTGGAAGGATCTTAGTAAGCAGAAAATACTAATTCTATATAATTTATATAGAATTTTTAACACTTGGGCCATGTATTTCTTTGACAATGGCTCCCTCTGCTGAGGCCTAACTACCTAGTATTTGATTGCTCAGGCAGCACATATTCCAATTTATTTTGGTCGGGACAAATTGAAATATATGTTTTGCTGAAGAAACGAATTCAAACTGAAGTACACTATTGGAATTGAGGAAATGGCAAAACATCAAAACACTTATATTCCCCAAACACGAGACAGGAGTTTCAGACTTCCATATGCGTCCATTACGATTGGCTCCTTTCAATCACATGACCAAAACATTGTCATGGCAGCCTGTACGGCGGTCAGGGTGAGTGTGGGTCTGATTTTGAGATTTTCCCGAGTTAGTCGACGGTGTAATCTCTGTAATTTACCCAGGTTAAATACCTACACGCATACAAACCTGGGGTCGGCGAGGGGAGGCATCTTTGACCCTATTCGAAACCTCAACAGAAGCCTGCAAACATCTAACTGTGAGTGCTTTCCTTCTCAAGTTACCAATTCTGGCAAATTAACTAGCTGTAAAACGTGACATTGCTTCTAAATGGCTAATTTAGCTCGCTAAAATTCTTTAAAACACGTTTATGGTCACGGAATAACACAGTGGAAACAATAGGTTTATTCATCAATAACTGGCTACCAGTTAATCACATGGAAAATTTGTGTTACACGACTTGTCTGAAAACATTGAGTCTTGTTCCGATAATGGGCCGCTTAACCTAGCTACGTAGATAGCAACGTACTAACTAGTAGTTAGCCGTCGTAACTGTACTGTTCGTGACGAAATGGCCCCACACATCGGTCTTCTTTTTGTCAAATTCTGCAGGTGTCTATTTCAGCGAGGGTGTGAACACTAACACAGAAGACCCTAAAGATTTGTAAGTGTCTTAAATTTTATTCTGTTCCAATAGATTACATTTAGAATGACTGAATATGGAAGGCAGAATAGGTCAGAATATGGACCTACAAATGTCGAATTCAGTTCGTCCTCTGTGCACAAACTAATAGAATAGAATAATTTTTATTTCTCGCTAGGGTAAGATAAAGGGTGATTTATAATGTCGGGTGTAAAAACAAAGATCATATTTCCCGAGGTAAGAGGAAAACGTGTTAACTGAGGGTTACACTGGGCGAAAGTTCTGCAGTCTGTCGATATCGAATCATCCTGACATAAAGTATAGTAATGCTGCTATTTTAGCTGCTTGTCCCCTTGCATCCTCCCACAAATTGACCCTGGCTGTAGCTGGTAAATAATAATAATAACCTGCCACCTCAAGTGAATGTGTTAATGGATGTGTTAAAGTGAATCATCCATGTAGCTCGCAGCCTATTGCATTTTAAAAACATTTTTGTAATGAACCTCAAACCTCTTGTTCTTATGATCTGCAGTGTTAATGTGGTGTACATTGACCGATTGGGGAAGAGAATCCCAGTCAAGGCCAAAGTGGGAGACAACGTGCTCTTCCTGGCACGCAAGCATGGAATTGACCTGGAAGGTGAGAGCTCACCTTTTGAGGCACGTCTCTTGCTGCAAACAGCTAGTATCATCTGGACATCTTCTGTATTTTTGAGATATCTTAATATCTAATATTTAATTGTATAAAATGCTTGCAATCCTGACTAAAATACTACTTCTGTTGACTCAAGCTTTATGAAACCACAAGCCACTTATTAACATGAGGTATTAAAATGTAGGCAGACATATAGATTAAAAATGTTTTAAATGATGCAGGGAACCAGTTTGGGAACCACTGTGCTAGTTCATTGTTCATCATCGTAACCTATTACAGTTTGGCTGTTTGGTGTTGGATCTCTTTCAAACATTGTGGTTTCAGTAGTTGTTGTGACCTGTTTTAAATGTTGCAAGTGTAGTGCTGTATACAGCTCCCATTCCAGCTGCTTGGCCCTCTAAACAGCTTCTCCTGTTGGTTTTCAGGGGCTTGTGAAGCGTCTCTGGCCTGCTCTACATGCCACGTCTATGTGAAAGCGGACTACTGCGACAAGCTCCCACAGCCAGAGGAAAGGTAATGTGTGGTAATTGAGAGGCAGAATGGGTTTACCCATAAAAATCTAACTTTGCATGTGTGTTTTATCTCATCTCTAATGGGAGGGGGGAGGGGGAGGTGGATCCTTTTTGACACAGTGACCTTTGATTTATCATTTACTAAAATATCTATGCCAACTTGTGCAGCCTTTAGTTCTAATTGTGCTATCACCCAAATGGTTACTCTCTATGGTTACTTTGAGGTTATATGCAAAACTCCGTCTAACCATAACCACTGTGTTTACTGCAGAATATATTCCATGGTTCCTCCCGGTATACTACTTCACAAACATCAGAGAAAAATCAATAAAGCCTCAGACTCGTACTGATCTCCATAATTTTGTTGAACCGTTCAGTAAATGTGTGCTATTTAACAAAATTGGCGTTGTGTAATCACGTTTTCATCAGGTCAGGTGTAGGCTAAACTATGTGAATACCATGGCTTCCCCTCTACAGCACTTTCACTAACTGTTTTCCTGGGGCAAACCCTGTTATCCTCTGAACCATAACGGGTTCAAATGGTGTAATCTCTCACCGTAACTACAGCAACAAGTATAAAACAATAGGCTATATATCACAACTGCTGTAGTGACTGACAGAGGTCTGGACGTGAAACATTGGATACCATTAGAGCAAGAGCTTCTGACCTATATTAACCACAACTACCATAACCATGCACGTGCTGATTTAAACCCAAACCTAGCACTGAAACAACTTATTTTGGTTGATAAGTGATGCATTGGGCCTACCAAAATTCTATCGATTGACTCTAGTCCCAATCTCGACTGTTCAATACAAAGACGCAGGTTTCTCAGTTCTCAGCGCAAGTCACATTAATCCCTCTGGGTTGGAACGATATAAGAAAGATATGTGACATGTCACTATGGCTCCACGCCTCTCTGGGATTGATTTTCGTCATCATTTGGTAATGCTCTTGTATCAGGACATGTAAAAAGAGAGATCAAGTTCAAAAAGTTGCTTTTTAGCATAGAGAAGATTAGATTATAGAATTTTTTTTTATTTTTTTTTTTTTTTTTTTTTTTTTACATACATAGATAGATATATGATATAGAGTATTTATTTTTTTTTTTTTTTGTAGTTTTTTTTTAGTAGCTAGTTAGCTTTTTTTTTTATTTTTTTTTAAAATCCTAAAAATCCAAACGACCTTTCGATCGAATTGTTGCTGTGCGTGCCTATCGCTCTGTCTCATGTTATCTATGTAATCATCACTGTAAAAAAAAACAGCTGCTTTCGGGGGGGGGGGGGGGGGGTTTTTTTTTCGGGGGAAAAAGTGAGGGAGAGGTGTGGTAGCCAGTCAAAATCCAGTCCCATAGTTAGCTCTTTTTTTCAGGTGCTGGATGCATTATTTTTTTTAATTACTTGGGCAGTGCCCGTACAAAACATGCCCGTTCGGAACGGGCCGATTGCTTGGCCCCCGGTATTGATGCTTGCAGATTTCCCAAGAACCGCTCATTCAATCAACTTCACAGTCAACACTGCAGTTCCTAGGGTCCTGAGCAATACACCTAGCGCATTTCAACTTCATACAGTGCCCGGTTGTCAAACAAAACTAAATGCATACACACAGACAGCAGACATACAGACATACAGACATACAGACATACAGACACACAGACACACAGACACGATTTCTTCCTTTATAGTTTCAGTTTAAAAGTCCATTTCTGTCCCATTGAAATTAATGGTGGAATGTTGACCATTGTGATGTCACATTGTACTCCCTGCCCTCTAGCAGGAATTCTTATTGCTGTAGCTGATAATGTTCCAATGCACTCTAGCAGCCTCTGCAGCTGATGATGTCACAGTACCCTCTAGCTGTTTCAGATTATATCCTCCTACAGTTTTTAGACTTCTTATCATAAACCATATACAAATAGCTTATTTTCTGGAGAATATAATAGAATAACCTTTATTTTCCCGTTAGGGAACTTCAGTTGTAGCCCCAGCAACAACAAAAAAGACATAGACATTGGAGCAGACCCACAACACACAAACAAACATATCAAATAAAGACATTCAATAGAATTATTGCATTAATCAAACTAATTAAGTG
Source organism: Ilyophis sp. 1 JC-2022 (assembly GCA_022702515.1). Classification (NCBI taxonomy): domain Eukaryota; kingdom Metazoa; phylum Chordata; class Actinopteri; order Anguilliformes; family Synaphobranchidae; genus Ilyophis; species Ilyophis sp. 1 JC-2022. The sequence goes on from CM040394.1 coordinate 90,112,188, forward strand.
AATTAAAGTGGAATACAGCCATGTAAGAACCTTTCCAGTCTTCGCCTCGCTCCTCCCCCGCATTATCTTCTCCTTCCCCTTCCCTGGTTGCCTTTTGAAGATTGCCTGCACTCCCGGATCAGTCCCGACATCTTCAACACCGGTGAAGCGCGATGGTAAACGTTGTTGCTGCAGATCCAACGGACATTCCTGAGCATATGTTGCGAATGCGTCTCCATGGCGACGACCACAAACATAATTATATCAACTAGACAATTCATCAATATTATCAAAACGAGCAGCAGGAGTCCCTGAACAATTTCCAGCCTGCTTCCCCGTCCCACCACAGACGCACAGCGCATGAAAAAAACAAAAGACAGAAGCCCGACACAACAAAACACATTAAAATCAACAAACACGAACATGAGAGACAACTGGACTACATGTCGCCATTACAGCTATATAAAAACTAGGCGCATATGGTTTGTGCGGCAAACAAAAGCATGTTTCATTTCTGTCAACAGTGTTGCCAGATGCCTAAATTAATTTCCCCCCCAAAAAATCCTTTTAAAATCTCCCATCTATCATTGACTCCCATACATTTTTTCTTAAAAAATTCCCCCATGAATTATTTTAATTCCCTACATTGAATCCCCCAGTCTGGCAAGTGGCAACCCTGCCTGTCAACCCTCAGTCACTTAACGCGCCCACTATGGTCACATTGAGAGCTTATATACCATTTAAACCAGTCACTATGGTTACTGTGAGCACTTGTATACTGTTTAAAGAGTAAGTACACCCACTGTCTCCGCCTACTACTCAATTTTGAAAAATACTTTGTGGGGTGAGCGAGGGAGAGGGGTGGGGGCGAAGGAGCTGTGTCCATCGTCATTTGCATAAATTAACATCCAATGTACAAATTATTTTGTATAACTCAGATCAAACTGTCAAATATGAATCAAGATTCAGCAACTGCATGGCCCGTTTCTCACCTCAAATATTTTCCGAAACGTATTTTAGTGGATTATTTATGTGGAATAAGAGAGTTTATGAAAAGTGAGATAGGGTGTACTTACCCTTTAAACCAGTTGCTATGGTTATTGTGAGTACTTATATATTCTGTCCCCCAAAGGGAGGATGACATGCTGGACATGGCATCCATGTTGCAGGAGAACTCGCGGTTGGGTTGCCAGATCATCCTCATGCCTGAGCTGGATGGCATTCAACTGACTTTGCCCAGGGTCACACGCAACTTCTATGTGGATGGCCATGTGCCCACCCCCCATTGAACACTGATTGGACGAGAGCTGGAGGGGAGGGGTCAATTGACGCTTGAGTGAGGTTTGTCAGCCACTGGAGGTGGTGGAGAAGCTATGAGGTAATCCTTGCCTGAGCATTCCATGTTATATGTACACAGCCTATGACACAGAAAATCAGCACCTGGTATAGTAATACAAGTTAAGTAATGTTATGTAAATGTAACTAGCTTGGGTTTGTATATCTCCATTCAACTGTCACTCTTGTTAAGATGGACCTTGCCACAGTCTGCCCTCGTACTACCCTCAGCTGCAAGATAGTCATCTTAGTCCCTTCTGTGTGGTTTATTTAGCTGTGTGCCCAATATGCATTCAACAGGGAAAACATTAGCTAATTTTAGCTAACTTTCACAAACGTATTGTTTTCAGACTGTTCTGTAACATTCATTGATGTTATGGAACGGTCTGAAAAGGCAGCATACAGAAACTGGGTCCAGGTCAGGAGGACTCCTGGGTATGCTGTTTTTTTTGTGCTTTTCTCCCCAATTTGGATTGCTCAATGAAATACAGCCGTGGTCATGCTGCAATCTCTGCTGCTGATGTCAGAGAGCGTCGATAAGCAGGCGCTCTCCTCAGAAGCGTGTGAAATCTCCAGCTGCTTCTTTCCGCGACACAGACTTGAACCAGAGGAGGACATACATGCGCGGCTTTAGCAAGCAGACCACGCACGGGCGCCTGATCGAACACGATAAGACACGGCGCTAACTGAACTCTAACCCTAACCCTCCGCAATGCTACTGGCAATTACGCATCACCTTGCAGATCTATCGGCCACAGTTGGCGCCGGCATTGGTCTGGGTTCAAACCTGGACCGTTGGGCCCATCCATGCACTAGAACAGTGCCTTAACGCCCAGCCGCCTCTGTATGTTTGTTTTGTTCGTGGGAGAAATTATTCTTCATTGTTCTGTATTCTCTGACATTTGTTCCAGTTCTGTGCTTATTTACTTAAATGGATAGCTCACTTTATGGGTTTTTAATTCATTTTTTGTGTTGATAGTTTCGTTTTTGAGAATGTTTTTGATTGGCCCATATTGCATATGACAACAGGGCCGATTAAAAATGTACACTTAAACTGAAATAATATTTTTTTTAAACCCAGAAAGTGAAATCGTTCCTTTAATTGGCTTTTGACACCTTGATGTTCTGGGTGTCAGCGAGCTGCCTGTTTGGATCACAAGACGAGTCAGTGCTACTCAGGTGTCAATGTTACTGACCTATCATATAACAGCTGTACATTATACAATACCAGTTCAAGAGAACCCCTTCACTTCCTCCTCTCAATGTTACTGACCTATCATATAACAGCTGTACATTATACAGTACCAGTTCAAGAGAACCCCTTCACTTCCTCCTCTCAATGTTACTGACCTATCATATAACAGCTGTACATTATACAGTACCAGTTCAAGAGAACCCCTTCACTTCCTCCTCTCAATGTTACTGACCTATCATATAACAGCTGTACATTATACAGTACCAGTTCAAGAGAACCCCTTCACTTCCTCCTCTTCTTTGGTGGATTTTTATTTCAAGAACACACAGACGGATAACTGCTACCTAAAGTTGCGGAGTGTGGATCATAAAATACATATTGTATGATATTGAGGTCAAGGAATGCTGCCGGGCACTTTTAAACTTAAGAACTGATTTGCACCTGATACCGTTGATGAGGTCACTTACTGAACCTGTCTGAAAGAAGGTAGGCAGAGGTCCTATAGGATTCAGTACATTCAATGAGTGTGGTGTGTCAAACCAGTGTTTGGTAGCTTTGGAAAGTATCAATATCAGTATTTTCTTCAGTTTTTTGAAGGTGTAGCTGCATTTCAGGAACAGAGTAGTTGGGATTTGCAATAACTTGTCTCACTGGTTTAAGGAATCTTACTTCTACAGATGTACTTTGATAGCATTTACCAATGGACAGCCTTTCTTTAATGTACTGTAAATGTCGACAAGCACGCACAAATGTTTTTTTTTTAAATGTATTGTAAAAACAATTAATATTAATTTTCAAATAAATAAATAAAAATTGTACTACATAATATATTAAATGATTACATGACATCTTCTGCCCTGGATTTAAACTTAAAAAATGATGCAGAGATTTTTCAAGTAGGGGTGGAAGCCATGCAAACAAAGTTTTGATGAGAGCCATTTGTTGACTTTGGCACCCAGGCAGTGTTCCAGAGAGAAACTGGTAAATTATTCATTTTGGACAGAAGTAGTCAGATATGTATAAAAAACTGTTTAAAATTCAAGTGACCCCCCCCCCTCTAATTTTCATCACCCGCCCTGTAGTTGACCAATAATGACTTTGGCTGTGATCAGATGTGACGGTTAGGAGTACAATTGGCCAATTATTAGACCAATAATATTGACCCCTGCAGTATTTTTGTCCAACAATCGGGGAAGAGGTGCAGCTGTAGAGCTTCATGGTTCATGTTCATTTCATAGTCCTTCATTGGGGGGAAAAAGTTAAGGGTGGCGAGTAGATGGATTTTTGGGGGTAAAGTTAAGGGTGGCGAATAGATGGATTTTGGGGGGGAAAGTTAAGGATATCGAGTAGATGGATTTTGGGAGGAAAAGTTAAGGGTGGCGAATAGATGGATTTTGGGGGGAAAAGTTAAGGGTGGCGAATAGAGGGATTTTGGGGGGAAAAGTTAAGGGTGGCGAGTAGATGGATTTTGGGGGGAAAGGTTAAGGATAGCGAGTAGATTGATTTTGGGGGGGAAAGTTAAGGGTGGCGAATAGATGGATTTTGGGGGGAAAGGTTAAGGATAGCGAGTAGATGGATTTTGGGGGGAAAAGTTCAGGGTGGCGAGTAGATGGATTTTGGGGGAAAAGTTAAGGATAGCGAGTAGATGGGAAGATGGATTTTGGGGGGAAAAGTTAAGGGTGGCGAATAGATGGATTTTGGGGGAGGGATTTTGGGGGGGGAAAAGTTAAGGATAGCGAGTAGATGGATTTTGGGGGGATTGGGGGGAAAAGTTAAGGGTGGCGAATAGATGGATTTTGGGGGGAAAAGTTAAGGGTGGCGAGTAGATGGATTTTGGGGGGAAAAGTTAAGGATAGCGAGTAGATGGATTTTGGGGGGAAAAGTTAAGGGTGGCGAATAGATGGATTTTGGGGGGAAAAGTTAAGGATAGCGAGTAGATGGATTTTGGGGGGAAAAGTTAAGGATAGCGAGTAGATGGATTGCACTAAAAAAACGAAATTTTTGAGCCAGAACCATCTACTTGCTACCCAGAAGATTGGATTTATTGGTTTTCATGAAACATTCAAAGCCTTTTGCTAACCCACAAGTTGGGTGAGTACATTGGTCAAATGTTTTTAACTCAACATATTTGTATTGAATCAATGATTGTTTTAATGTATTTTTTTCTTCTCTAAGCAGATTGGCATTGAGATTTTAATTTTAACACTGTAAAATTCAAAACAAAAGGATAACACATTTTGGTAGTCACTTGAACCATACACATAGGGCCTGATTTACTAAGACCTCAAAAGTAATAACACAACCAATGATTGGTACAAAACAAATACCATGACCAATCATTGGTCCTGTTATTGGTTTTGCGTGTGCTAAAAGGTTTTGCACATACTAAAGGTCTTAGTAAATCAAGCCCATACTGTACAAAGAATATCTACGTCTGACTAATGATTCAAATGTGGCACTTACCAGCCAGGGCCACCAGGGAGCAGCAAAAGCCCTGAATATAATGAGGGTTTCATAGGACAGACTATAGAGTGAGTTATAGAGAAAACCTGACCTAATTATTGAAAAGGTTGCATGTTTCTCATATAGTCTATTGATCATTCTGCTTACAGGGTAGTTTTAAATTTTTTTTTTTACTTTGAAACGTGATTACCATATTTTCACTTGTGCTAAACTCTGATTTCATCTGTCTGCTGACCTTTTTCATTTGGCAGAAGTCATACCACAGTCCTTCTCATTTCAAACTGCTGAAGCTAAGCTGGTTTCGTAGATGTGAACTACTTGTTGCTTTTAAGATGAAAACAAAAATAGGGTCAGTGGGTCTATAGGACCCGCGTTGAGGAGTACTGCTTTAAACAAATCCACAATTAATCCATACATGCACATACTCCATTCGTTCTTCAGCCTGCCATCTCTCTCTTTTTCTCCCTCCCTCCCTCCCTCTCTCACACTCACACACACACACACACACACACACACACACACACCTGCTGTTCTCCCACAGGGAACACAAAGACAGGCACTTCACCCATGCCCGGCTCTGGCTAATGTCCTCCTGTTGCCCAGAATACTTCTCCCCCCCCAACAAGCCTGGACGTTCATACTAGCACATCAACAGATAATCCACCCACACACATACGCAGGCAGGCCCACGCTGTTCACGCACATACACACTACAATCTGGCACCCTGCTGCCCAGCGCGGCCTACACACAGTGCACTCTCTTCCCTCCCTTTCTTTCCCTCACTCACCCTCTCTCTCGCAATTCTATTTAATTCCAGGCTAAGTACTCATCCCATCCCATCTCTCTGCATCTTCTTCCTCTCCTTATCCTCATTTTGGCCTTTCCATCTCTCAGACCATTTTCCTAGAGAGACTTGGGCCGTGACCGAATACGATCCCTTAACCCAGGGTGTCAAAACCCCCTCCTGGCCGCAAGCAGTGCTCTTTTTTTTTTGTGTGTTTCAGCAGTGATTGTGATTATTTAAGTCACTGATTGGAAAAGAAAGTCCAACCTTGTTGTTCTAAAAGCTTTAACTGGGTGCCAATTAAAAGGAAACCACAAATACCTGTAGACACTGCGGCCCTCCAGGACTGGAGTTTGACACCCGTGCCTTAACCCCTTTGAGGGTGCATATTTGAGTCAACTTTGTCAAGAAGATTTTGAGTGGGCAACTTTTTCTCACAAATGAGGGCACTTATTTCCGGGGTTTTGTTGAGGGGATTCAGGAGCACACTCATCCACAGAATTGTGCACTCATCCGACAATTTCGGGAAGTAAACCGGAAGTAAAAACTAAAACTTTTAACTAATTTTCCTATTGAACTCTACGGAAAAAAATAAGTCCAGAGAAACAAGTGATCCATCCATATCTTCTGCATATCTGGCAGCAGAGTGATGGTTTGAGGCTCGTTTGATACCGCAGACACTTGATGACTTACAGCCATTTAGCCAACCATGGGTTCCATACTATTCCTGTGTAATTTACAGCTTAATCTAGTCCCACCCCCCAATTCCCATAGAGATCCATTCAAATGCAGAGAGGTTATAGTGTCGCTTGTAAGAGTACCTGAAAATAAGACATAAAGAGTCTTTTTGATATCCTTTTATACCCAGTCATGATAGCATCACCTGTTTACCTGTGGAATGTTCCAAACTGTCTTTTTTTGTCCCTGTCCCTACTTTTTTGGAATGTGTTGCAGGCGGAATTGGCGTATATTTACAAAAATAAAGTTAAGGTAAAACATTAAATATCTTTTCTTTGTACTGTTTTCAATTAAATATATGTAAAAGAGAATTTTTGGAATTGGGGTTTGTAGATGCCGTCATCCAGTTCAACTTACAACGCAAGAGAACGTAAGATCATTCACCGTGAGAGTGCCAGACCAGGCTGGAGACATTCTTAGAGCAGCTAAAAGCGCTAATGCAACTTAACTATGCCAACCAAGAACAACATACCAATCCTCAATGCATACAGTTCACATCCATGACAAGCCATAAAAATGCAGAGGACCATGCTAGCTCCCTCATAGTCCTGGCTAAGTTTTATTGCTGATAAAAAAAATAAAAAAATAAACTTGCTGACTGCTTGGCAAGATGACATTGCACTTCAGTAAGATGTTAAAACTGAAACTCTGCATCGTGCCCAAATCACTCAGCAATTCACAATAAGCATGTGGTTTAAGAGAGGTTAACATATATAACCGCAACTATCATTCAAGTGCAAGTGTGACAATTCCTTTGAAGAGCTGTTTATGAGAAGCGGGTTCAGAAATGAATGGTCTCCATCACACGTCTTAATAGAAAATTATTTTGTCAGAAAGGACTGTGTGGTTTTGCATTTCTGCTCTGTGACAGTTAAGAGTTGCGTGATAGAGGCAGTTTTAGAAAACGAAAATCTATAAAGACTGCTATTAATCTTTGTGTCATCCCTGTCCTTTCAGCTGTAATGGTTAATTTGTAAACAATGGAAGAAGAAAAAACAAGAAATTTCCTGGAGAATTTCCATCAAGATAAACGAATATGACTTATAGGTTAGATCAGGTGTTTCCCAGCATTAAGATGCTTAGTGATTTGACACCTTTATCCAACGCCCACTACAGGCTGCAATTCAGTGGCTATTTAACACACTAGCACATGGAGCCATGTCTGAACCGTAATGCCATTATATTACTGATCCTATCTGATCTCTACAAGACTTGTAGCTATGTAGTGCAACATAAGTATTTCATCATTGCAATTGCATTACATTGCCACCAACAATGTGTAAACCAGATCAAGGATGATCTGGAGGTTTATATGCAATTTACTAAATGTGGACATCATAAATGAAATACTCTATTTGTTCCATTTTTTGAAAAGGACCCACGTTTACCAGTTTGGGAAGCCCTGGCTCAAATGAAGCAGCACGAGACACAGATGTTCCGCTATTAAGACACTTCTTCCAGCTGCTTGGTTGTGCAATGCCTGGGTGTGAAGTGGAGGAGCAGGGTCAGATGTAGTTTACAGGTTGCCTAAAGCAGGAATCTCGCACTCAACAAACTGAATTTCTGCGCGCACTAAAAGTTGATCTACGAAGACTTATTTTTTCATAAAATGTTTTGTGCTAAAACACTAGATGATGTTGTGGTTAGCATGGGTGGTGCTGTCCAAACACCTACTTTTACTGGAACAAAACCTTTCATGTTAAAAAAAGGTTGAGAAGCAACCCAGCTCAAATTATTAAAGAATGCTAAGATACGTCTGCAGTTTTCTGTGGTTTCCTTTCAATCAGCAGCCAATTCAGGCCTTGAGAACAAGGGGGTATTTCACAAAGCAGGATTACTGAGTTAGCTGAATAACTGCACTATAAAACCGGGATAACTGAGTAAAACCCGCAACTCTCCAAAGTCTGGAACGTGGACTGAAGTAAAAAGTGGTTCTGGATTTTACTTGATGATGATGATGCCTTGCATTTATATAGCGCCTTTCTCACCAACCGGTGACTCAAAGTGCTTTACAATGATGAGGGGGAAACTCGCCTCTACCACCACCAATGTGTAGTGCCAACCTGGGTGATTCAACGGCAGCCATTTTGCGCCAGAATGCTCACCACACATCAGCTGACAGAGAATGATTTTAGCCAATTAAACTGGTTCAGTTATCCAGCGAACTCCGTAATCCTGCTTTGTGAAATACCCCCAAGGTGTGTAGACCCTTCAAGTCAATCAATGCAGTAGTTTTATCATGGGATAAACATATGTACTTTAAAAGTTTATTCTTCAGTAAATGTAGGTTGGACAGCAAAGCCCATACTCATCCCAACAACATCTTGCATTTCAGCTAAGATCTAGTGCATACAGACATGAATAGTTTGTTTCCAAAGTCTCAATGCCCCAGGGTGTCAAACTACAGAATACATTTCTGTGATAATTTAAAACATATTTTTTGTGTTGCATGTTTGCCATGACTGAGTTGGGATTGTTGATGCTTTGTATTTATTATTGTGGATCAGGTGGGTTGTCACTTGAGAGATGTCTACCTTAGGCCCAGGAGCAGTATGAGCTGTAATTATGGGAATAATTCATTATTTGTCAAAGAAAACTTATAGAAACGCACACACAAAAAAAGGGTAAAACTAACGTGTGAACTTTGGCTTCACCAAAGAACATGCTCTATGGTGCTTAAAATAGCCTGTTCTTCAGAAGCCTGTGGCCTGCTCGGGGCTAAACACTAGGATGTGTGACTGTGACCACAGTTCGACAGAGCCGAACGTGACCTATAGCACACTAGCACGGCACCCTACAACTGCAGGACGGGGGGGGGAATACGGTCTTCACGAGAAAGAGAAAGAAAAACAAGAGGAAGGTGGGAGGAATGGAAACCAGAGTAATGAGAGATTCTCATAGATAGTGTGTATTTATAGAAATTAAGAAAGAAAAAAATTAATGAGAAGTGAACTGTGCCTTGAGTGCGCGTAGCCCGGAGGGGGACCATAACCACAGTTTTAACGAGGTGTCAATTCCTGTCAGCGGTCACCTAAGTGCACCTGGTTCCTCAGCTGAAGGTCTACGAGTGCCTCCAATCTTCCAGTTCCTCAGCTGAAGGCCTACGAGTGCCTCCACTCTTCCAGTTTCTGAGCTGAAGGCCTACGAGTGCCTCTGCTCTTTCAGTTCCTCAGCTTCAGGTGCGGAGGAAGATCTTCCTGCATGACGCACGTTTTCTGGAGCGACCAGCGTGATATTCTGCGGAATATCGGGGCTTTTGTGCCAGCATACAGCCGCTCATGGCATGCTGTTGGGTTTAATACAGAACACTACCCCCCCCCCCCCAGCTTCTCATACTTCCTTGGATTGGAAACATAGAGCTTGTCAGTAAATTAAAAATAAAACGTTTGTTTGCTTTTCACACATTAGGCAGTGAGATAAGTTATTGACGAGGAGAAATGGCACCTGCGCTCCCAATGTAATATTAATATTATTGTGCCATCGGACTGATAACATTTTGACCGCACAAATCTTTGTCTTGTCAATGAAGTGAAAGTCGCAGCAAAGCATCAAAATTAAATGATTTGCCTTGGCAGGTGCACTGAATTCAATTTACATAATGTACGCTTCTCTTACTGACACAGCTAGAAATATCAAATGTATGGCTTTCTGTGGAAATATCAAAGTGCGCATTGTGCTGATCGGGTGATCAGATCATAACTGTAAATCAAATGTTTATTATAGTGATATGAGCACAGAAGCACTTTGAGAAATGAGCTCTTGTGCTGCATGATAATTTCCTTCAACAATATGTTCTTTCATGATGTTAAAAAACAATACACTAGGTGGCTCTGCTGAACTAGAGATACTTTCCTGTCAGGTTGTCACCTTTTGCTCAGTTCACCCACCTTAAATTTACTGCACACCAGGGGTTAAATTTACAGCATTTCTACGGTTAAGTTCAAAGCAGGCTTTACAAGGATCCACCAATCTTCATATATTTTGGATTGACTGCTGGTGAGAAAGGCTTATTGGATTGCCATCCTATCATATAAAGACCATTGACTCATATAAAGTGCAAATTAACCAGATCTGGATGAAATATGTACTCTTACACACTATGCAGTCTACATAAGCCATATGGACATTGCGCTTTGGCACATGCCTTACAAAAGTAGTCCCTTGAACAGTTTTCACATTTAGTTGGATACATTCACATTTCTATCCATTTAATACTTTTTATTCAAAACTCACATGCTCAAACTATACATTATGTATGTCGGCAAATATTTAAAAGCCAAAACTAAAATACGTTGCATAGTCCGTCACATAGTCCGTTTATTATTTGGTGGAAGCACCTTTACCAGAGTATTTTGGTAAGTTCCAACTTTGCACACTGGTTGGGGGTGACTTGTGTCTATTTTTCTTGGCAGATTTTTTGGGCCTTGCTTATCAACCTCAATTTAAATTTCTGACCAGCCAGTGAAAGATATTCATCCTTTGATTTTTCAGCCGCTACAATATAGCTTTGGCCCTGCCTTGCACTTTGGATTGTTGTCTTGCTGAAAGGTAAATGTTCACCACAGCTTCAGGTCTTTAGATGACTGAAACTGATTTTCTGCCAGTAAATGCCTATACGTTTGCACTTTTTATTCCCTTAAACACGTTTCATGTGCAGGTGGCACGTGCCGTTTTGGGTTTTCACCAGACTTAATGCTTGGCATGTTGACCAAAAAGCTCAGGTTTTGGCAGTGTTCTTGCCACCCTGCAGTACAGGCCAGGTTTGTGTAGTGCTTCTGATACTGTTGACTGATATATATATTTTCTCCATTCTCAGCCACTCTTAATGTATTTTTTGGCCTCACAGTGGCTTCCTTAACCAGTTTCCTTCTTGTCTGGTTGCTCAGTTGGGAGGGACGGCCTTTTGTAGGCAGGGTCTGGGTGGCACGATGCAGCTTCCGCTTCTTGATTATTGTGCAAACCCTGCTCATGGGGTTTTCCAAGAATCCTTTTCCTAATCTGTTCATTTTGTAAATTGTATCCCTGACTTCAAATTCACAAGCTGACCAGTGATCCTCCCAAAAACAGGTGTTTTTATTCTGTAGTCATGGTAATCACATTTATGGCACACGGAAGCAAGTCAACCCATTTTTAAGACTTGTTAAAGCTGCAGTAGGCAAGTTTGAAAATATACAAGGCAAAACGACTTCTCCCTTTTGCACTCCTTCCTCCTACCTTTCTCCTAAGCCCCTCCCACCAAATGATGCTCCAGTGCATGTGCAGAAACAGGCAGACAGGGAGGGGTTTGTTCTACCGGGAGGATCTTTTGCTTGGAGATAGTTGCCCTGATTGGTAGCTACATAGCTAGCCCTGATTGGTTGGTTTTTAGAAAACCGGCTTGAGATTTTTTGACAGCCTAGTACAGAGCCACAGAAACCAGAATTTTTTCAGAACACTTGATTTATTGATTGATGCTGGAATGTAATGAGCAAATTTTGTAATTTTGCCAAAATGATATAGAAAAAATATTGCCTACTGCACCTTTAAGGTGATTTTTCACCCATGTTAATTTAGAAGCGCAAGCGCACAGAGGTTGAATATTTCTGCAATCAACATAACTTTATTTCATTTAAAATATCTACATACTGAGATAAAAAATGTAAAAAAATTCTGCAAATGTTTGAAGTTTTGTATTTGTAACATATTAGCTCCTAAAATACAGTATCATTATTGGAAGCTTTAAAGTAGGAAAATGTGGAAAATTGAGCAAATCCTCTATCTGGATAATCTTGAAAGACTCTGTGTTTTGTACATACCAGTGTAGTGTAATTTCCATCTTGAGTAATCCAATGCATTGATTGTATGATCCTGAACGCATTTTGAAATTGAATAATTTACTCTTCCATGTATTTTTATGCACCGTTGAAATGTTCAACAGCAACAAGATTTGGGTGCGGTGCATCACATTGGCTGTACTGCGCAGGCATGACACTTGTGTCTACAGTCAACCGACCCTGGTGCGGTGCATCACATTGGCTGTACTCTGCAGGCATGATACTTGTGTCTACAGTCAACCGACCCTGGTGCGGTGCATCACATTGGCTGTACTCTGCAGGCATGATACTTGTGTCTACAGTCAACCGACCCTGGTGCGGTGCATCACATTGGCTGTACTCTGCAGGCATGATACTTGTGTCTACAGTCAACCGACCCTGGTGCGGTGCATCACATTGGCTGTACTGCTCAGGCATGACACTTGTGTCTACAGTCAGCCGACCCTGGTGCGGTGCATCACATTGGCTGTACTGCGCAGGCATGACACTTGTGTCTACAGTCAGCCGACCCTGGTGCGGTGCATCACATTGGCTGTACTGCGCAGGCATGACACTTGTGCAGACCTGGGTCAAATATGTGTATGAGATGCTTTAACTCTTTAGATGCAAATGACAAATCAAATCCCTCATGCAGATGTCTTGAAGTCAAACATTGCAGATTAATATTGTTCTGAATATTGGTTAACATATGTAGCAATTGTCCATATTCTGCAGGAACTTTATTGATGCCTAAATGTTTAACCTATTGAAGACAAGCAATACAAGCTCTCTGTCATTGGACACAATACTACTTCATGAGATGCAATAATATAATTGAACAGCCATGTTGGGCGCCAAATTATTTAAATAAATAAATAAATAAATAAATAAATAAATAAATAAATATATATATAATATAATCGAATTCCGCCCCTACAGTACCATGCTTAAGATCCTTGTGTTAATAACCATTCGCCCAAAGGCAGGGGAAACTACTGCTACATCACTGATCACAGTGTTAAAACCGCATAACTTAAATGTGTCAGATAGCAGCCGTTCACGCAGCTGTGCATTTATTTAAGGACAAATAGCACCCCATCAAGGAATCTAGAACCTTCTGGTCACAGGGTTGAAATCCCAACTCAGTTACACGGTTGCCTGGGCCTGTTACCTAAACAGGATTGTCAAGCTCTCACCACAACATACGCAGGCAGGCACATGAGTGCCCAAGACTGTTTCTTGAATATCTAGTCAGACCACAGCAAGGATTTTAAAATATTTTAATTTTTAATTTAATTTTATATTTATTATATTTTTACTTAATATCTTTCTGTTTCCCCCTCTGGTTCTTCATCCCTCTGTTTTCCCCATTTTTTCTCTTCTGCTTTCTCTCATTGTATTTCTCTCTATCTGCAGTATTTCTCTCCTCGTATCTGTCTCTCCATGTCTCTCTCTGGTTCCACATCTTTCTGTCTCTCTCCCTCATTTTCTGTCTGTATCCCTTTCCCTCTCTCTCCCCATCTCTCTCCCTCTCTCTCTCTCTCTCTCTCTCTCCAAACCACAAAGAATGGTTTGTGTTTTTGCGGGAGCTGTGACAACTACTTCCTGTTTGCTAGGATGTCTCCCTGACCGCCCCCCCCGGCACACCTGTGCTGTGTGCGCAACCGTCTGTGTCACTTCCTGTCTTTCCCACCCTGCCCTGCCAATCAGGCTGCCCTAGCCCGGGACGGTACACAAGGGTGGTGTGGAGCTGCATGTTTGTGTTGGCGTCTGCCTTGCTATCCACCATAACCATTCAGACACCACCAGACTGTGGGTCTGTCTGCACCAGCAGTGCATCCACAGAGACTGTCTATTCATCTGCCTGTGAATCAGCCAGTCTGTCTAGAGTGACATAATCCAGATACATCTACAATCTACCAACAAACAATCATAAGTAAACAATGGGGTGCAGTCTTCGCATATATACACACGGTTACACGATAGTATTGAACAGGTAAATAACGCATTTACAGGGTTCAACCGCAACACATACTGGTTGATAAAACTTTGCAGGTTAAGGCTTATGCCTGCGCTTGAGTTATTCTCAGATGGTTTCTGAGCAGATGGACACATATTGCTTTTCAATTGTCTATCTACATGTTCTTGGCCTATTTGCCATTAGTTAATCAATGTCAGATGTTCTTCACATGGAAAAAAAGTTCCCCGGGAGATTCTGCAAAAAAGTAATTTCACGCAGGATTTGGTGGTCAGTTAGTCATTTTGTGGTTCATTTTGAGGTATGCTTGGGATCATTGTCTTGCTGAAAGACTCATTAGCAGTTTGATCTGCCCAGACCAAGGTTTTTGGCCAAAATGTCTCGCTTGAGTTCATGAATCCAATGATCTTAACGAGATCCACCACCTATTTCACCATAGGTGAAATGTGAACATTTCATAATGTCCTTTTCAGCATAAGCACCCTTTATTACAATAAAAAATATTAAAGGAAACTATACTAGGGGCCACTATAGTTCACTTTTATGTCTTTGAATCGATTCTTGGCAAAATCTCTACCTTCTCTAAAGAAACACATTGTGCATGTTTTTCTTTTTTTAAATTATATACGATATGTATATATATATATATATATATATTTAATATATAAAGTCTGGGGGCGGAGGTATAGGGGAGAGGGGTTCTTAGTCACTCTCTGGCGGAGGTGGGGTGGCTTTTTTTGGAATTATTTCCGTCAGTAGATTCCTCTTTTTCTCTCTTTCTTCCTTTAAATTTTTTCCACAGATGTGTTTCCTTCCTTAAAAAATAAAAAGCAGCACTTCTCTTCTTTTTGGGCTCTTTGACGCATGGTTGGGGCCCCCAGGGGAGGCTGCCAAGGGGAGGGGGCGGGGGCGGAGGAGCGAGTGGAAGATTGTGTAAGGGTTCGATTTTTGAAAACTGCGGTTTCCCTCGGCTGGAGAGCAGTTAAAAGTAGTCTCTCTGGCATGGTCTCTTTCCTAACTTACGGTACACGTTTGGCTTGAAGCTGAGTCCCTATGGTACAACTTGGGCCCTTGTGTAGTGATGGGGGTCCAGCGCCCTAACTGCTGCACTACAAAGGACACCACAACATCTGTCGGTCTACATATTTTTAAGTTACTACTTCTGTGTAGCACGTAAACACGATGCACAGAAACCATTCTAATCATAATGGGGACTTCCAGCCAATGCACTTATGAAACATTGGAATAAATTTGGTTGCTGGAATAAGGTGACTCATGTGCATTCATTAAACTAGTATGTTGTTTTTGGGATTGTCGACAGGGCGAGAGGGAAGGGGGAGGGGGGTGCCGTGCTGTATACCAGAGGGAGGCAGCCCTGGTCCTGGAGTGCCGGAGACGCTCCTGGTTTTTGCTCCATCCAAACTTTAATCTATTATGCATTCATTACACCTTAATGAGGTGTAATGAATGCAGGTGATCATGTGCTGGAGGCACTTAGCGTATCACCTTTTAGAATATTCTGGCTCAGACTGTTAATCATCCAGAAAACTCTTGTGATCAAGCTCAGCTGGAACAAAAACCAGAAACGTCGCCGGCACTCCAGGACCAGGGTTGCCTACCCCTGCTGAGAGAGAGAGAGAGAGAGAGAGAGAGAGAGAGCGAGAGTGAGAGAGAGAGAGAGAGAGAGAGAGAGAGAGCGAGAGAGAGAGAGAGAGAGAGAGGGGGGGGGGCAGGGAGAGAGAGAGAGAGACAGCAGGCTAAAGAAGCTGCACCTTTTAAAATGTTTCCATGCCTCGGCCTCCAGGTGTGGAAACTACTGGAATGTTGGCATTGGCTACATGTATAATGGGACTGCCCTGGGTTTGAATCACCAGGAGTGGGGGTGGGTGGGGGGGGGGCTAGTCAGAGAGAAGCGGAGGCAGGCGAGTCTGAAACTGATAATTATACTAAACTTCAGACATGAGGTCATCTGTACACATTGACTGACAACATAAACACAATGGAAAAAATGAAAAAGACCAAAAATTAATGGTTCCAGATTCCGGTCCTCCCTAACCACTGCTCCCCTCCTTTTCAACACAAACACACAAACACACCTGCCTGCACATTTATTGAGAATGGCGAACACATGAGAACTTTACCCTGGCTGCAAAGCAAGGGAGTGTCTGTTCAGTGTGCACGCGTGCAAACACGTGCACCCAGTCCATATTTCCTGCCTCATCACACGGGCTCCAGGGCACATTTTCTCTTTCTAACACTTATATTCTTATACTTAGTGTTGACTGATCAGTTCGCTCATGAGGCATCAGGTGACTGAAGAAAGCTGCTTAATTAATTTGAACATTGTCTAGATAAATTACCTGAGGAAACCTCACTCATAAACTTTGAGTATCATTAAATGATATTCAATGTGTTGCATCTAAATATGTTTATTCATGTATTTTTGCAAACATAAAAGATGCACTGAAACTTTGCATCAAAAAACAAACAATACACAATGCATGAATACGTTTTATAGAAAGATGAACATCATAAGTTAATCTAATAAAATAAAACAAATAAGTAAAGCTTGAAGTTAGATCCCAAACTACACTCCTCAAAAAAAGTTCGGAAACGTTATTTCGGTCGATTATTCCTCCCCTTTAATAATACCAATTGGTATTGTATTTTATATCGTTGGAAAGCCTGATTAGTCACCTTTACAACGAGGTACAACTTGTAAGGATCGTGCATTCGTGGAATGAGCAACACAGCTAACCGTGTGGGTAGCGGCCCAAAAAAATGTGCCAAAATCCAAATGCAATATTCTTCTGTTGGTATTCACTCTCGTTTTGAGTTGCTTGGTGGACTGGATGATTGCACTCTCCCACAGTAATAAGGAAAAAACAACACATATTGGCCATTTTTACACTTTATTCATTTTACACTGTCAGGGACCTCAGTAGCGTGTGGAAGATTCATACGCAGCCACAACAGCTTGGCACCTCCTCCTCATGCTGGTCACCAGCCTGGTCACACACTGCTGTGGGATGGCATCCCATTCCTCGGTGCCAATCAGGTGCCAGTCACACACCTGTGACTGGCATACACCTGCCAGCACTTGAAGCTCAAAACGAGAGTGAATACCAACAGAAGAATATTGCAGGGGATTTTGGCACATTTTTTTGGGCCGCTACCCACACGGTTAGCTGTGTTGCTCATTCCACGAATGCATGATCCTTACAAGTTGTACCTCGTTGTAAAGGTGACTAATCAGGCTTTCCAACGATATAAAATACAATACCAATTGGTATTATTAAAGGGGAGGAATAATCGACCGAAATAACGTTTCCAAACTTTTTTTGAGGAGTATATATAACAGTAGCTGTTGGTCTTAAGGAGGGCACAAGGAAGGTGCTACTGAAGGCTCGTTCCTAGGTATGAAGATGTCAGTCTATTGGCAATTCTGCCAGCAACACCCAGCAAACCAGCTGTGCCACATTACGTGCCAGTTTCTATTGGACAGAAAAAGAGAGATGGAGTTTGTGGTGTGCGTGTGTATGCACGTGTGTACATAAGGGTCTGTTTTTTATGGGTACGGGTTGTGTATGTGTTTCGTGTTTGCCTGTATGTGGATTGTGTTTTTGTGTATATTACATCTCTGTCTTTGTCTATGTGTCTGTATTATATACAGTGCCCTCCACAATTATTGGCACCCCTGGTAAAGATGAGTAAAAAGGGTTATAAAAAATTCACCGTTTGGTGAATTAGCTTAATCTCACACTGAAAAAATTAGAAAAATCCAACCTTTAATTGAAGCAAATTTATTCTGAGAAAGAAAAATCCCTAATCAAGAAATAATGATTTTTTAACAAAACCACGTGTGCCACAATTATTGGCACCCCTAGAATTTCTTATGAACAAAATGTAATGAAGCATTTTTTCCATTTATATTTTACTTTTTAAAGTTGATCAGAGTGTTTAGGAACTTTCAAGCAGTAATCCATGACTTCCTGTTTCACTGGGGTATAAATATGAGGTGACACAGAGGCCATATTCCCTTATTTCTACATCAACATGGAAAAGATAAGAGAACACACAAATCAAATGAGGGAAAGGTTTGTCGAGCTTCATAAATCAGGGAATGGCTATAAAAAAAATAGCTACTCACCTAAAAATGCCCATATCTACCATTAGGGCAATACTTAAAAAGTTCAAAGCAACTGGAACTGTTACAAACTTGCCTGGAAGAGGATCCAAGTTTATTTTGCCCCCACGCACAGTGAGGAGGATGGTAAGAGAGGCAAAAAAATCCCCAAGGATCACTGTTGGAGAATTACAGAGGAAAGTAGCATCTTGGGGTCATCAAGTCTCCAAAACTACCATTAGACGTCACCTCCATGCCAACAAATTATTTGGAAGGCATGCCAGAAAAAGACCTTTCCTGTTATTTCACCACAAACGTAAGCATCTGGAGTTTGCTAAACGCTACTGGAACTTTGACTGGAACTGTGTTTTATGGTCAGATGAAATGAAAATTGAGCTTTTCGGCAACCAAAACTCAAAGTGGGTTTGGCGTAAAAAGAAGGATGGCTATACCAAAAAGAACCTGATCCCCACTGTAAAGTATGGTGGAGGTTCCATGGAGTTGTGGGGCTGTTTTTCATCCAAAGGCCCTGGGAACCTTGTTAGGGTACATGGCATCATGAGCTCTATGAAATACCAGGAAATTTAAAATCTGAATCTGGCTGCCTCTGCCAGGAAACTAAAACTGGGTCTTTGTTGGATTTTCCTGCAGGACAATGATCCAAAGCATACAACCAAATCAACACAAAAAAGGTTCGCTGAACACAAAATCAAGCTTCTGCCATGGCCATCTCAGTTTCCTGACCTAAACCCCATTGAAAACCTGTGGGCTGAGTTGAAGAGGAGAGTGCACAAGAGAGGACCTAGGACTCTGGATGATCTGGAGAGATTCTGTAGAGGAATGGTCTCAGATTTCTTGCTCTGTATTCTCCAACCTTATTAGATGTTACCGGAGAAGACTCCGTGCTGTTTTATTGGCAAATTTGTAATTTTTTTTCCTAAGAATAAATTTACCTCAATTAAAGGTTGGATTTTTCTAATTTTTTCAGTGTGAGATTAAGCTAATTCACCAGATGGTGAATTTTTTATAACCCTTTTTACTCATCTTTACCAGGGGTACCAATAATTGTGGAGGGCACTGTATGTGTATGTGTGTGTGGATTGTATTTTGGTGCATATGTATTGTATTTGTGGGTGTGTGTGTGTCTTTGCCTGTGTGGATTGTGTTTTTGTGTATATGTATTGTGTGTGCGCATGTGCATGCATATGTGCGTGTATGTGTGTGTATGCTTGCATTTGCCTGTGTTTGGATTGTGTTTTGGCTTACATGTATTATGTGTCTTGAGTGTGAACGTTTGTACGTTTCATAGTGGGTGTGTGTAGTGTCGGTTTCTGTGCCTTATATAAATCCACATGGACACAGCCTTATCATAGGCCCAGTATCTCCCTCCCTCCCTCCCTCTCCACACAGAAGCACATAGCCAGCTCAGGGTGACTCAGATGATGGCCCTGGTTATTGGGTGTTCCCCAGGTCCCCACGTGTGTTTGGGCCCTGCCCCTGAGGGCATCAGATGTGCCTTCTCCCAGAGCAACGTGAGACAGGGGCCCGAGCCACAGTCGTCATTGGAATCCCAGGCTTCACCAGAAGATCTCACAGGAGCTGAAATCACTGCTCTGTTTTTTTCTCTTTGAGAGTCTGTGCAGCTTAAAATATTCAGCCCCTCCCCCAAATAAAAGAACATTGTGGGGCATTATGGATGCCAAAATTCCAGCCCCTCCCCCAAATAAAATGTGAACCTTTTTCATAGTACCTTTGTGCAGATAGGCGAAGCCAGATTGGCCATTTTCATTTGGCACACTGCCGTGATATATATGCAAAGGAACTGGGTGGGGCTTGTAACCAAGGAGACTGTTGATCCAATCGCCCCACCTTTTGTGCTTCCCTACCTTTCAGCATGGGCGCTGACCTGGACTTTCTGAGTAAACATTCTGCTATTTAATATCTCAAACACAAGGTGCCCTGAACAAGAGTCTCAGCAAATAAGCCATGTGACATCATCAGAATGTGAAATGTGTACAAGTATTGAAATATTCTGAGATTATTGCCCCAACAGTGCTTAGTAGTTATGCTTAACTTTTAATATACATTTTTTGTATCCATTGCCTAATTTCTGTAGGTCAAAAACCAGTTTAAGGTTTAACCATTTAAGGTTAGGAAAATGGTTAGTGTTAAGGTTGAGGCAAGATTAAGGTTATGTTTAGGAGCTTGGATTAGGGTTAGTGCTAGAGTTGAGGCCTGTCCACACCGATAATGATAACTATAACGATAACTATAAATATATCGTTTTAAAAATTGTTCTAACTCAAGTGGATTGTGGAGTCCACACCACAACCATAACGACAACGACAGTGACGAACGATATCGTTGGGATCGCTTTCAGAGTAATTTGATGAACGATAGAAACACTGACAGCCAATCAAAATCCATCAGAATGGACAATCTGCCAACACAACTGGAGCATGCAGCGCGTGCTTGGTGCCACTGTTTACAGAACAATACACATTGTTATCATTATAGTTATCTCTGTTGGTGTGGACGCTCACATCGTTATCATTATAGTTATCTCTGTTGGTGTGGACGCTCACATCGTTATCATTATAGTTATCTCTGTTGGTGTGGACGCTCACATCGTTATCATTATAGTTATCTCTGTTGGTGTGGACGCTCACATTGTTATCATAATAGTTATCTCTGTTGGTGTGGACGCTCACATCGTTATCGTTATAGTTATCTGTTGGTGTGGATGCTCACATCATTATCGCTATAGTTATCTCTGTTGGTGTGGAGGCTCACATTGTTATTGCTATAGTTATCTCTGTTGGTGTGGATGCTCACATAGTTATAGTTATCTCTTGGTGTGGACACACATCGCTATCATTATAGTTATCTCTGTTGGTGTGGATGCTCACATCATTATCGCTATAGTTATCTCTGTTGGTGTGGATGCTCACATCGTTATAGTTATCTCTGTTGGTGTGGACGCTCACATCGTTATCGTTATCTCTGTTGGTGTGGGTGCTCACATCATTATCGCTATAGTTATCTCTGTTGGTGTGGATGCTCACATCGTTATCGTTATACTTATCTCTGTTGGTGTGGACGCTCACATTGTTATCGTTATCTCTGTTGTTGTGGGTGCTCACATCATTATCGCTATAGTTATCTCTGTTGGTGTGGATGCTCACATCGTTATCGTTATACTTATCTCTGTTGGTGTGGACGCTCACATCGTTATCGTTATAGTTATCTCTGTTGGTGTGGACGCTCACATCGTTATCGTTATAGTTATCTCTGTTGGTGTGGACGCTCACATCGTTATCGTTATAGTTATCTCTGTTGGTGTGGAGGCTCACATCGTTATCTCTGTTGGTGTGGAGGCTCACATCGTTATCGTTGTAGTTATCTCTGTTGGTGTGGAGGCTCACATCGTTATCGTTATAGTTATCTCTGTTGGTGTGGACACACATCGTTATAGTTATCTCTGTTGGTGTGGATGCTCACATCGTTATCGTTATAGTTATCTCTGTTGGTGTGGACAGGCCTTTAGTTTTTGTAGCCTACTAAACACAAAGTAATCATAGAAATAATGCAATATATAAGCACTGAAGGATGACTACCACTAACCTGAGGCCTTGTCCCTAATGTGAAAACTTGCTGTTGGTATTTCCCTAGTGTACGCTAGCCAAATCACTTTGGCATTTTTAAAGGACTTTTTTAAAGGCATTTTTATACTTCAGTTTCTCATCAAGAATTGCTGACATTCTTATCCAGCTCTTTCCTTTTTTTAAGTATGCCTTGGTAGAACTGAGAGATTGTGGCCAGGATATTATTTATTCTAAACTGGCTGATTGGCCAGGCCACAGGGCGGATCCAGGTGCAGGATAGAGCGTCTGCCTGGCTGATTGGCCAGGCCACAGGGAGGATCCAGGTGCAGGATAGAGCGTCTGCCTGGAGCACTGTAGGATATTATTTATTCTAAACTGGCTGATTGGCCAGGCCACAGGGAGGATCCAGGTGCAGGATAGAGCGTCTGCCTGGAGCACTGTAGGATATTATTTATTCTAAACTGGCTGATTGGCCAGGCCACAGGGAGGATCCAGGTGCAGGATAGAGCGTCTGCCTGGAGCACTGTAGCGTGGAATGCAGTGGCGGTTGGAGGCGGGGTGCTGCTGATATTGCAGTGGACAGGCGCAGTAAACAGGGAGGCTGCTGAGTCAGGTAGGATTTATTTTCAGTGAAGGCTTGTGGCTTCGCCTTTCTCTCAGGCCTGCACTTGTTCACGATGCAGCTTGTGGATTTGCAGGTGTAATTAAGGTCATTGGGGCCGTGAGGCAATTAACAAACCTTCAGGCATCAGCAAGTGGGTGAGAACGTGTTTGCATTTGAGACTGGAGAAAAAAAAAGGGAGCCATGCATGAAAAAAACCCGCTATATGCACAGTTTAATTCCTGTGCCATTTTTATTTATATTATTATTTTTTTGTTCAATTCATGAGTTGAACTGAAATGTAATTAAAACTCATCATAGAACAGTCTGGGCAATTTTCAGTTTATCTCTTGAACTTTCCCCAACCCTGTATTGCATTGTATGGTATATCATATAGGTTTAATCAGATATTTATGAGGCATATTTTGCTGGTTATTGAGTAAATTTAATGCACATTCATATCCTTAATGTGCATTAAATATCCGTAATGTGCATTCCATATGTAAAATATATCAGACAAATAGTTTTATATATTTTCTTCTTGAGGAACTATCTTGCAGGCTTAAGACCATTAGAATACAAAAAAAACTAGAAAACATAATTATATTGATTAATAGCTGAAATTTGTTTGATTGATAGGCTTGATTCATTGTGACTGTGTATTAATGTAATTTATTGACATTTATGAAGTCCTGTTTTGGCAGTTACATAATGGTCACATTTAATAGAGTTTTTGTGATCGTCTTTTGTGGTTTTCTTTGTCTCTACAGATCAGCCTATATTTGTGTATTTATTCTTCTTCTGCTTCATAAATGTAAAAAGTTTTGTTTTGCAGATTCTCTTTTGTCATCATGGCAAATGCATTAAATGCACGTTAATGGAACAGGAAACACAAGAACATTTTCCAGGGGGAGACAATTGCATTGCGACCGAGAATGAAGCAGAGAAAAGGATAATTAAATGAAAGTAATTGCTTTGGCATATACGGTATGTAGTGTCTAACAGTCATCCTGAAGAGAAATGCACAGTGCCTACATCATGCCAGCAACAGTCACGAGTACATAGCATTGATCTATGGTCATTTGTTGTAACCAGGCTCGGGGCTTATTTTAGATCAGTTAATTCAGGAAATGTATTGGAGTTCCGGAAATGAACTGAAAAATGCACAGAAAGTTCAATGAGTTTTTTTTAAAAATCACTTAAGGAAATTAATTTCAGTTTAGTTCCTGAACTGAAATGGAATTGGCCCCAACGCTGGTTGTAAGTCTTAAGAAGGTACTGAAGTGAATGTAATGAGACAGTCCATCACTAGAGAGTTGT
Organism: Ilyophis sp. 1 JC-2022; assembly: GCA_022702515.1. Classification (NCBI taxonomy): domain Eukaryota; kingdom Metazoa; phylum Chordata; class Actinopteri; order Anguilliformes; family Synaphobranchidae; genus Ilyophis; species Ilyophis sp. 1 JC-2022. Next base: position 90,136,105 of record CM040394.1, read on the forward strand.
TCTTTTGCCAGGTCTTGTTGCCACGGCTCCCTCTTTCCATGGGGAAGGTCACACGCCACAGGACTCGGCACCGGGAGGGGAGTGTGCCACGTAAGGGTGCCGGGGCGGGAGAGAGGACAGTAGACAGCCGGACCTGTCAGCTCGTATCGGGCAATGGCGTTTCCCAGGCAACCAGAGGGGCTTTCCCCTGGGAGGGATTGGGGAGTGGGGCAGGGAAGGGGGTCACAGGCTTGCCCCTCCACCACCACTGGACAGATCGCGGGGTCGCCCCAGGGCATGGTGGGAACATCTGGGGACGAGCGTCAGCCTTTGCACTGATTATGCAGATGCAGCTACACAGTGTTTCCTGTTCCACATCATCCCGTGTGCTTTATCTCTCTCTCTCCTGCTGGGCGGGGCCAAGACAATACACTGGAGCCAAGTCCTCTAACTCATAGAGGTGGGCTTCACAGACTGTAACTATGCAACACACTCCCATTACTCAAGGGGTGAACCCTAATGCTGCCTCAACCCTAACATGTACCGTTTTCCTAATCCTAGCCCTCAGAATGCTCTTTTTTAAACTTTTTGGACATGAGACAGTAGTCTTTCGTATTTGTGTTATTAATTGTTTATTTCACTGTGGTTGGTAGTCCCTTTCTTATTCACGTAGTAGTAGCTAAATTTGAGGCTAATCGATCGAATGCTCAAAGCGAAACCATTCAATTATGGTCAGCTCGCTAATGTTAGTCTACTTTTCATGGTCATGGATCATAATGTAACGTTAGCCGGTTCTTTACCGGGTGATTCAATAAAGCAGAGGAAGATCAGGGAATACTGGAGGCCACTCCACTCTGTAACCAACAGCACTTGAGTCCTGTTTGGTTTAGTTTGCCAAAACATCTTTAGGAATTAACGTAACCTATCAATGTAATTTTCTGATGTTATAATAAAATAGCAATGATAGCTAGCTTGATCTATGATGTGTCCCTACAGTCCCTACACAAAACAGTGACAGACGCAGCACTTCTTCTTCCCTCGCTGGCTCCGCCTACTAGCTATGTAATTTACACGCCCACTGTAGTCTTTAAAAAACATATATATATGATGTATACCTCTACCAAAATCTCAAATTTATATTCAAATATCTCAGTACAGAATTTTTTTTTGGCCAGCCACAAAGAGAGACTCAATTAGTTGCGCCTTGATCTGTTAAATAAGGTTAAGGTTGTTTTTGGGTGGAATTACCCTTTAACATAAAGATACGATCATATCTATGTCAAAGTGTGATTTTATAAATAACTACTTAGTCATGGTTTTCTGCATAAGCCGCTAATTAAGATACGATTTGATCATAAGAGCATTTTATAAATGAAGCCCCAGGATAGGGACTGCTGCTGATGGTGATGATGAAAGCAGCATTATACACACTAACAATGTGTTTAGCAGGGGAGGTGACGCAGCGTTCAGAAATTATGACCTCAGCGATCCTTCCTGTATCAGGCCCTCCCAAAAACACACACACCTCCTCCCACCCCACCCCTTTTGGTAAGCAGAAGTCCAGAAACTGGGTGGATTGCTTCACCACTCCCTTCCCACAATTCCTTGGTGCTATTTGGCTGATATGCAATTCTGTTGCTTGAGTGCCAAGACTGGCTTGCCAGCACAACAGAAATGTCTGACAGACACACAAAGGCGTGTACGTGCTCGCAACCACACACATGCATGCACACACACACACAAACACACACACAAAACCCATTGGGTCATCTTTAGAAAACAAAACTATTGATTTTGCCTTGATCACAGTGTACTCAGAGCTGAACATCAGGTGTATGTTTGCTCAATGTAACGAGGCAATAAAGACTTAAATGTCAAACCGGAGGAAAGGGTTTGGTGGAGTGGATAGTACCTGAAGTAGCCCTTCTCAAGCTTGTTTAATAAATGCTCGTAGCCTCAAACTAACTGCATTCCATTACCTGCTTATGGACCAATAAATGGGCCTGTAAGATGTTTCGTATCCATAGAAACACATAACTTAGCCATGTACATCAGACCAGCTGAAACTTACACAAATTCCCACAGCTGATATGGCACACACACTTAATGACTACACGCTATAAAAAGTCCTGCGTCCTCGCATAGTGTAAAGATATATTTAATAGATACGATCTATAGAAAACATTTTTCAACCTAAACAGTTGGACAATTTCAGGTTTTTGAAATAATTTGTGAAAATGTGTGACAAAAGTATTTTGTTGTTGAACGTTTAAACATTTGTTGACTGTTGATGCACCCTAAATGAAAATGCTTTTGTGGAAGCTCTGGTTTCTGAAGTGGGAGCCTAGTGACCAGTGTTAATGTGCAATGGTATATTCATCGCTACAAACCGGGTCCCATTTCCCAAAAGCACCTCAGAGTTAATTTTGTTAATCTTAGAGTGTTTTGTGTTTGTGCTTTATTAATTGTATTATTTAAATTATTAAAATGTACTGACATTACATAACACAGATAATAAAAATAGAGGGAGAAAGACAAACAGCCAATGACAAAAAAACAAACAATGAAAGTAATATAAAAGCAAAATAGCCTAAGATGATGCTTATCTCAGATCCTTTTGAGAAACGGGGCCCTGGACATTTTTGTGCCGAGTTTGTCATTTGATCATGAAACACTTCCTATGCTTTAAAACACGGGTCCAATTTAGTGTTTTGGTCATTATAACTACAACAGTTTTGTGAGATACTTTGAATAAATGTTTTGACTTAAATCTGATTTGAGCTTTTTCCATTGCTCTCATCTTAATTTCACTTGAACATGTAAGCCTATATTATGGAAAGCTCATTTTCTTATCCTTAGTACTTTTGACAGAGGAATTACATAAAGATTGAGTTGAATGAAATTAAACATTTTAATTTGGGTATCTCATATAGAAATGGATGCAACTTAATTTACTGACCACACTTAAATTTACTCACGCGTGTGATTGGGTTTATTTTACTAAGATAATGGTTTATCCAACTCAATTATATGAGTGATATGAGTAACCTGTACTCAATTTAACTGAGTCAATCTCACGTGTAAGTGAGTTTACTATACCACGAACATGAAGTTTATCCAGCTTAATAATATGGCTACTACTAGTAAATTTTACTTAATTTCACTGAGTTTAGCTACTTAAAATTATGTAATTGTGTTCACCCTACTTAAAAAAAAAGGCCAATGCTAAATGTTACGTAATTTTTTACGATTTGGAGAAAGACATTCATTATAGTGCTTGGGCATATATGGACACCCATTATATTTTGAGATTGTACAAAGCCAGAGACACGTTGAGGGCAAGATGATCAGATATTTAGGGTAGGACCTACTGCAAATGGTTGACGTTTTGCCCATGCAGTGCCGCTGGAGAGAATAATAACAAACTCAAGACAGATGAGGGTTTCATCTGAATGCAATCTGTGGTTAGCCATCTCAGACAGCCCATAATACACACCACTCAGATATTTGTCTATACTCGTCCAATCTGTTTTTGGGTTTTTCCCTCATATACTTGTATTTAAACCTCACTCCCCTGTACTCCTTCTGGAAGTGTGTAGTCATTTTGGTAATGAGGATGTTCCTCTCTGTGCATTCCTGTCCGTGTCTAATTGCTTATTACACCGGGAGCAAACTCAGATGAACATGTCTGATTGAACGTTCCACACAAAGTGCATTTATTCTTGTCAAAAAGACCAACCTTGCCTGGAAAGCCCCTTGGGAAAAAAAGAAGAAAAAAAGAAGAAGAAAGATCAAAAGCAAGCAGAGAAAAGTCAGAAACTTTCCACAGCCTTTGTCTAAAGGTATCTCTGTCCTTTCAGCTGCCCTGTTCAGGTTTAGACTTGGGATATGTGACATTCAGTCAAGTGTCACTTAGTACTTCCAACCATTTTCACTGTTGGGCACATAAAGCATCTCCCATAAGGATCTTGCCATTGCCGGCAGATTAATTGGCAGGGCGTGACCCATTCCTCTAAACTACTCAGACCAAATATTAAATTATACTAATACACAAAAAATTAATGAAATTATAAATAATTTTTCAGAGAACGCCGCTATGTGGGCTTTACAGGGACATATTAGGGTTGTAACGTCTTATATTAACATTTTATTAAGCATATGCTGTATCACATTTAGAATATGAAAAGAAAAATGCATGCATTTAAAAGAACAGCAGTTGGGCTACAATAGGCCTATGCATGACCATGATGGAATATACAAATAAAAAAGGCTACATAATCAGTCGCTAAGTCCAAACAGTCACAACATAAATAAAAAAATAACATTTGCTTTTTTTTAAATGAACCCGTTGACAAATAAATGAAACGAACATTACGCGACAAAAAAGACAGAAATCAAGCCTGGCACACGTATTCGTGCCTTTTTGGCGGTGAACAAAGCAAGATTTGTCTCGCTCACAGAGCGCTCCCAGTGCCCCCGTACTGCGAACTTGCGACAGGCTATTGGCAATAATTAGAGTCTATACGCCCCCGCAAAGATTAAACGGCCACACAGACAAGCATTAACTCAGCGCTGACCCCATGCCTGTCAAAAAGACGAGGGAAAAAAGAAAAACACATTCCTGTTCCCGTAAAGAGGGAAGAGGGGGAGTTTTGGGAAGCTCGGTGAGTCATCACTTTTTCTTTTGGCGGCACTCCCTTCGATTCGGTCGGCTGACTTTGAATACTTCATCCACAGTTAGCGCAGTCACCCTTTTTTGTAGTCAGGCGTATCAAATTATGATCAGCAGCCCGCACACACACTCCATAAAAAAAGAAAATAAAGAAAAAGCAGCACCAGCTGCTAGCCACCCCCCCCCAGCCCTGACTCCAACTGCTTGCCACTGTTTTATTTCCATTTTTGAAGTTGAGGCGGCTTCCCTTTTGAAACAGAAGAAGATTTATCAGACTGTCCACCAGCAGCTGGTGTGCGTTTACAGTGGTCAAACGGCTTTAGAATAAGCGAAATTCAAAACTTGTGAATAATCGAAATTGTATGACAGAAATTCGACATATGAACCAGCATGTAGCCTACTAATACAGTTCAGCAACAAATTGGTTGAGCTGGAAGGAAAAGCCATATTTGTAAAAACTGATTGTGATGAGAGCCAACTGTAAAAATACAATTTTCCAAAAAAATGCCCTGGCACACTTACACTGTTAGTTATTGTAAAGAACAAACATGGAAAATCCGCTATTCTTTGTAGGTATAACAGATGTAGCAGCCTGACCTGACTTGATATTCAAAACTACCCAGTGGCCTGTATAGGTGAGCCACTTGATATTAATTCCTACATTCATGTAATCCCCAGTAATATGCTATTAATAATAATAATGTCGTTGTGCAGTAGAACCATAAATGAAGACTAATAGCGGTTACATTGACTGTTCCAAAAGGGTTATTTTGGATGTATTTTTAATGAATTAATCTATTATTATTACGAATAATAATAATACCAGTTGAATCATATTAAATTAAGACAAATTAAATTGCCTAATTTGACTGGTGTTTTCTAACGGCCATTCTATGTAATAGAGGAGAGTGTGTTGCTGTGGTATCCAGCGTGCAGCTGCCATTGACTCACGGGATAGCGGCAGGGTCGCTGTGGTTGCTGTGTCATGTGTTAGCTTGGATTGTGAGTGCTGCCAGCTGCTGTCGGGGGCTCTCTGCCCCTCGTCAGTCACAAACACACATTGTATTAAAAACAAAAGCAGCCATAATTCCAGCTATATAGCCTGCCTCTGTCCATCTCATTCAGTCTCTCTCTCTCCATCTCTCTCTTTCTCCTGCTTCCCTCTATCTCAGGTAATCTACACACAATGCACACTTAGACAAACACACAGACATACAAATACACACATACACAAATATATAGATAAATCCTGTACACATGCAACCTAGACACATAAAAACAAACGCACATGCGCGCCACATATGTACATAACACACACACACACACACACACACACACAGAGGTGCCCTCTCTACACACACACCCACTCTACATAAACAGCCTATTGTGTACACATACATGCAAGCAAGAAGAAACAGAATAATGGTAAACTGGAAATCCTCTGAGAAAGTGTGTGTGAAAACAAACACAACCAAAGGAATTAGACACCGCCCAACCCCTCATAAGTTCTCAGTAAACAGATGAAAGTAGCGCAGAAACGAGTGTACTAAAAGCCTTTTGTTAATGCGGTCTGTAGTACAAACACAGACACAAATGGATATTACACATAATATTGCCGTAGGTCCATAACTACAGTCACAGTTTATGTATACATTAAAAAAACGTGTGCAGTTTGATTTATGAAAAACAGAAATCCATCACTCCTGTGGAATTCCGATGCGGTTTTCCAGCTCGTACTCCTGCAGATTCCCAGTGCGGTTTTACCGGCTGCCTGACTCACTGGCTGGAGCCTTACGGATTTCCACTTCCACTTTGGACCATTTATTTAAGAAGAAAAGAAGAAATACAAAACTGCTAAAGAAGGGATGAGGGTGGTGGAATCTGTAGGATCTGGGAACCATTAGTGTGTGTGGCGGAGATGGGAGCGGGGGGGGCTGGCAACGCATGATTGACATTCAGGGTTTCAATATCACAGTGTCTCTCACAAATTAATACCAAAACTCTGATTGATAACAGGGGAAAGGAAAGAATGTAACCACTTCACCTCCATGTGGCCATATGCTCCTTTCATATCTTCTCTTTCATTTCTTCACCCTCTTCCTTTCCCAATCACTCACTCCTCCCTTCTGTTTCCACACATCACTCCGGCTCAGCTTTTCCGTTTTACACTTCCTCCTCTCTGACCCAAAACAAAAGCTACCTCAAAATCACCTCCAACCCTCTGCCCACCCACAGACCGGGGGAGCTGAGACTCCACTCCTGGAGTGCCTTGTGAGTGCCTTGTGAGTGTCTACCCAACCAAGCTGTTTCAATGATTTAACTTTCTGTACACACTGTGCAATGGTATTTCAGTTTCATTGGTCTGCAGGTAAACCTTCTGCAGTTTGTCATTTGTGAAAATGTGCAAAAACGTTAAGCCAAGTAGTAAACACACCTATTTACACTACAAAAGCCTAATCTTAACAAGCATTCTAATCTTAGAATCTAACTTTAGAATCTTATTTCTGTTAATGCCGAGAATCTTATTATTGTATATTTCGAAATAATGCCGAGCTCACACTACACGACTTTTGCCCCGATTCTGACGTCAAAGACTAACTCCCGAAAAAAAAATTGTGTTACATCTAACACATGGGTAAGTGTACCTATTAAGTCTGCCCACTTCCATTTTTGGGACTTGAAGTAATAATAAGTCTATTATTTTGCGCTTTTTTATGTCTCAACCAATGAATCAATTTGTCATTTCCATGCCACTGTATTCTAAACAGATCAGATGTATTGTTGAATTATTGATGCTCATGTGCACATACCTGCTTGTGTTTTGAAAGATGTGGAAAAGCTTTGCTCTGAAGGGGACCTGATGCCTGATGACCTTTGGCAAGTGCTCATTTTTAATATGAAGTGTCAATGTTTTGATATTTGTATATGACATCAGATTATGCATAAAGCAAATTGGATCTACAATCCCCAATTCCAGTAAAGTTGGGAGTGTATTTAAAATGCACATAAAAGCAGAAAGCAGTGATTTGTAAATTCCCTTTTACATTTAATTGAAAACAGTACAAAGAAACAATCCACAGGTAACGAGCCTCAAACCATCACTCTGCTGCCAGATATGCAGTAGATATGTATGGATCACTTTAAGGGTTGTTTCTCCTGACTCATTTTCCTATTGAACTCTATGAAAAAAGAAGTCAGGAGAAAGAAACCCTTCAAGTGATCCATCCATATCTACTGCATATCTGGCAGCAGAGTGATGGCTTGAGGCTCGTTTGATACTGCAGAACCTTGATGACTTACAGCCATTTATAAAGCCAACCATGTGTTCCATACTATTCCCGTGTAATTTACAGTTTAATCTAGTCCCACCCCCCAATTCCCATAGAAATCCATTCAAATGAGCGGTTATAGTATTGTCTGTAAGAGTACCAGAAAATAAGATATCGAGTCTTTTGATATCCTTTTATACTCAGTCACCATAACATCACCTGTTTACCTATGGAATGTTCCAAACAGGTGTTTTTTTTGAACTTCCCAGTCTTTTTTTTTTTGCCCCTGTTCCAACTTTTTTGGAAAGTGTTCATCATCGGACCTCTTGCTCGGCGACGAGGGCGTCGCCATGCGTAGAGCCAATCAGATTCACCAGTCTTCTCCACTTGGGTCGGTCCTGTGCTAGGGGCTCAGCTTCGGCCAGCGACAGGCCCATTTGGTGTAGGTCCCTGGTGACGGCATCAATCCATCGAGTGCGGGGGGCACCGCGGGGGCGTTTCCAGCCGGCAGATTTAGGATCGAAGTGGAGGACAGCATGAGTAAGGTGTTCGGGGGGGAGTCTTTTGACGTGGCCGTACCAGCGCATCCGGCGCTGTGCTGCCAGACGGGACGCGGGGGGCTGTTGGGTGCGTTCCCGGAGCGAGATGTTAGAAACTCGATCATGCCATTTTATCCCCTCTATTGTGCGCAGTGCTCTGCTGTCAAGGCCATCAATTCTCTCGGCCAAGGTCTTGTTGAGAGGCCAGGTTTCTGCTCCGTAGAGGAGGATGGAAAGGACTGAGGTGTTATAGACCCGCAGTTTGGTCTCTTGAAATGGAGTGGTGTCTCCAAAGAGGCTTCCAGAGAGTTTTCATGGCACTGGCTGCCAGGGCACGTCTCCTGTTAATCTCGGTTGCTAAGTTGCCGTTGGTAGTGACAATTGACCCGAGGTAGATGAAAGAAGTCACAAACTCCACTTCCTCCCCACCGATGAGCAGCGGGGGGGGGGCTTCACCTCCGATGTGCATGAGTTTGGTTTTCGGCCAGCTGACCCTTAGGCCCAGTTTGTTGGCTTCCTCTTGGTAGATCTCCAAGGATTCTCTTAGCTGATCTGGCGTGGAGCAGAATAGTGTGGTATCATCTGCGTATTCCAGGTCCGTGAGGAGGTAACTGCCTAGTTGAACCCCAGGGACACGGGCACAGATCCGCTCCATCAGATGGTCAATGATGCAGTTGAACAGATCTGGTGCAGCTACGCATCCCTGTCTCACTCCGCTGTTGATTGAGAACCAGGTGGAGTTCTTGCTGTTAACTCGCACACAGCTTTCTGCATCGCTGTAGAGCTTTTGAAAGAGTGTAATGATCTTTCGCGGGGCTCCGAGGATGGCAAGGATCTTCCAAAGAGATGCGTGGTCAACAGTGTCGAAGGCAGCCTTGAGATCAAGGAAGGCGATGTAGAGGTGTCTATCTCGGCGAAACTCATGTGCCTTCTCAATTATGAGGCGGAGGGCAGAAATCTGGTCCATTGTGGATCGATTTGGCATGAAGCCTGCCTGCTGGGGGCGTCGTTTACTTCTGATGGCCGGAAGGGCCCGGGAAAGAAGTATACGGGTGAAGATCTTTCCTGGGACGGAAAGGAGTGTGATACCTCTGTGGTTACTGCAGACCAATTTGTCACCCTTCTGTTTCCAGAGGGGGAGGATGATGCCCCGGGTCCAGTCTTCCGGGGGGCACTCTGTTAACCAGACCTGATTAATGATGTGGGTGAGCCACTCGATGACATTATCGCCGCCCACTTTCAGCATTTCTGCTGTGATGTCGCAGATGCCAGGAGCTTTGTCGTTTCGGAGTTTGGACAGAGCTTGCGCAACCTCTTCTTTAGTCACAGGGTCTACGCTGCAGTTGTAGTTTTCACTGGCATTTTCAGATGGCACGGTGAGAGTGGGGTCCGTTTGTGGTGGGGGATGATGCAGGAGTTCGCTGAAGTGCTCCTTCCAGCGGCTGATGCATTCCTCCTCTGAGTTGAGTACGTTTCCCTGTGAGTCCTTTATCAGGGCTGTCCTCTGTTGGGGGCAAGTTCTTACTCGCCGCAGGGTTCGATAAACTTGTTGCAGGCATCAAATTTGGAATTAGCGTATATTTACAAACTTCAATACAGTTGATAAGGTAAAACATTAAATATAATTTTTCAATTAAATATATGTAAAAATCAATTTACAAATCACTGCTTTCTGCTTTTATGTACATTTTACATACTGTCCCAACCTTTTTGGAATTGGGGTTTGTATTATCTTTTTTCCCTGTGTTGACAGTCACACCTCTTGTCACAGTAAAAATGCTAGTGATATAGCCTAGTGTGATGCAACAATGTATTAGATGTTTAGCATTTCATATATATTTTTTGTATTTTAATATACCAGTTTTACAGTTAAAATAATATTAAATGTTCATACATATGTGCGTTTTGGGGAAAAAACAGCATTTATCTCAGGTGGACTTAATTGTAGACCACCACAAAAACTATTTCTCCCGTGAGTGATATAAATAAAAGTAAACACAATAAACAGAATCAATTTATTTTCAGATAACATGCTAGTGGCATGTTGTCTCAATCAAGAGGGTGCAGGCAAAATCTCTGCAATCATCAGAGCATTTGAAGTGCACAGGAAATCACTGAGACGTGAATGATCAGGAAATAAGAAAGGCATAAGGGCTAAACTATTATAAGTACTAGTCAAAGTAAATCATTTCACTGTGTTTTTACTGTACCACAAGGCAGGACTGCTTAGCTCATCTTTTTATCTAAATGACAATGTAATCAGCTATCATGTACACATAGCAATACAACTTCTTATTTCACATTAAAAATCAGTACTTGTAAAAAAACATGTCATCCAAAATTGTAATATAAAGGTCACCACCACAGCACAGTTTGGGCACAACCTTCAAAATGGCCACCATGTGACTAAATACAGAATATGTTGTTTAGACAAGTACGGAGTATGGTGTGTAGATAAGTGTAAACGAAAAGCTGCACTGACACAACACGTTATGGAAAAGGTTCAAGGGGGTGTAGCCTGTCTATAGGCTGTTTACAAAATTTTACAACTTAAAGACAATTGTAGTAAATAGTAATACACTGAAATTAATTAAAAAAACATTTTCAATCAACATTTAATGAGACGTGTATGTTTGGAACACCTGGGCTTAACTGGTGCTTTAAGGAGCAAATGAGCTTGAAGATATAGAATTAAGGTACCTATTAAGCCTGGACCTCATTTTCACACATTTCATACTATTTCTTCATATCAAATGTTAAAATGTTTATAAATCAAGTATTAAAACTTCAAATGAGAGATCAATCTTTCATTGTATTTGTCTGTCAGAAAAAAATGTGACAATATGTAAAAAAGGTCTAAATAAGTTTTTAGTGGGCTCAATAGGTACACTTACCCTGTGTCCTCAAACCCATTTGCGACTAAAAGCACAACATCCTCACATCCCCTCTTGCATATGCTATGGTTCTTACATTTATAAAAGCACTACATCCTCACATCCCCTCTTGCATATGCTATGGTTCTTAAATTTATAAAAGCACTACATCCTCACATCCCCTCTTGCATATGCTATGGTACTTAAATTTATAAAGCACAACATCCTCACATCCCCTCTTGCATATGCTATGGTTCTTAAATGTATAAAGCACTACATTCTCACATCCCCTTTTGCATATGCTATGGTTCTTAAATTTATAAAGCACAACATCCTCACATCCCCTCTTGCATATGCTATGGTTCTTAAATTTATAAAAGCACTACATCCTCACATCCCCTCTTGCATATGCTATGGTTCTTAAATTTATAAAAGCACTACATCCTCACATCCCCTCTTGCATATGCTATGGTTCTTAAATTTATAAAAGCACTACATCCTCACATCCCCTCTTGCATATGCTATGGTACTTAAATTTATAAAGCACAACATCCTCACATCCCCTCTTGCATATGCTATGGTTCTTAAATTTATAAAGCACTACATTCTCACATCCCCTCTTGCATATGCTATGGTTCTTAAATTTATAAAGCACAACATCCTCACATCCCCTCTTGCATATGCTATGGTTCTTAAATGTATAAAGCACTACATCCTCACATCCCCTCTTGCATATGCTATGGTTCTTAAATTTATAAAGCACAACATCCTCACATCCCCTCTTGCATATGCTATGGTTCTTAAATGTATAAAGCACTACATTCTCACATCCCCTCTTGCATATGCTATGGTTCTTAAATTTATAAAGCACAACATCCTCACATCCCCTCTTGCATATGCTATGGTTCTTAAATTTATAAAGCACTACATCCTCACATCCCCTCTTGCATATGCTATGGTTCTTAAATTTATAAAGCACCACATTCTCACATCCCCTCTTGCATATGCTATGGTTCTTAAATTTATAAAAGCACTACATCCTCACATCCCCTCTTGCATATGCCATGGTTCTTAAATTTATAAAGCACAACATCCTCACATCCCCTCTTGCATATGCTATGGTTCTTAAATGTATAAAGCACTACATTCTCACATCCCCTCTTGCATATGCTATGGTTCTTAAATTTATAAAGCACTACATCCTCACATCCCCTCTTGCATATGCTATGGTTCTTAAATTTATAAAGCACTACATCCTCACATCCCCTCTTGCATATGCTATGGTTCTTAAATTTATAAAAGCACTACATCCTCACATCCCCTCTTGCATATGCTATGGTTCTTAAATGTATAAAGCACTACATCCTCACATCCCCTCTTGCATATGCTATGGTACTTACATTTATAAAGCACAACATCCTCACATCCCCCTCTTGCATATGCTATGGTTCTTAAATTTATAAAGCACTACATCCTCACATCCCCTCTTGCATATGCTATGGTTCTTAAATTTATAAAGCACAACATCCTCACATCCCCTCTTGCATATGCTATGGTACTTAAGTTAATGTTGTAGGTGTTCTGTAGTGACAACTATTCTCGGTTGTGATTCTGATGACTCTGCTCTGTTAAAAATATATACGCGTGCACCTTTGTAGGTCGCTCTGGATAACAGCGTCTTCTGAATGACGGTATGCAATGCAAATGTAGATGCTCACTCTAAAGCTGTAATTGAGAACAGAACTTGGAAGGAGAAGTGGATTGGCCAAACCCAGACCCTGAATAGGCTTATCTTATTGGCCCTTTTATTTTTTTTGAGGGGGAGTTTTTTGTAGTTGTATCATTCTTTCTACCTTTGTGGGATTCAGGAAACAGTTCCAAGGGTGGTCAAGTATCATGATGTGGCAACTCAAACATATTTTCCCGCAGTGAGACCTCCCTGATCACCCCGACCACCACTACATTCACCCCACCCCAAAATGGCCCCCCAACACCAAGAGGCACAGCATGACCTGGGCCTGTCCCATGACTCATGGGTGAATCACTGTAGGCCTAGCGCGACTCACCATCCTGAACAGCCGCCGTGCACAAGCTCCCCATTATCAGTGCCGTCCTTGTGATTGACAGCTACGTCTTCAAAAAGCCCAGCAACAGCACTGGAGCGTTTACACGGAGGAAGCCAGTGGTGAAACAAGAAGGATTTTTGAGACAGAGTATCACTTATTCAGCTCACACTCCTACCCACACACCTGAGGGAGGCGGGAGGTGTTTTGAATAGACACAACAATGACCGCACCCTTTCTTATTTCCCTCCTCAACAGGAGTACAGAAGCACTTTTAACTCTTTACATGCTGCAGATCCCCAAATCTTTTTTCCAAAACACTTTTACAACCTAAAACATATTACAACCTAAAACACCTCCATTATACGAAAGAGGAACTGTGTTTTGAATGTTCCTGAAGATTGAAGCTTATTTTAACTGTGGGGATTTTAATGACATCTGAAAGGGTTAAAGTGTTTCAATTAACAATTATTTTACCTCACCACGTTTCACCTAAATTTATATTCTCATTATACTAAAGTCTCCAGACAAAACACTTTCACAGTCTGCTACTGGTTACTCACAGTGTCTGGTACAGGCGGTGGATCTTTGATGGATGTTATACTAATTAATGCTGTTAGTCATGCTATGACATGGGTCAGGACCAGGGCAGGTGCTCAAAGTAAGAAAAGGCAACACCAACCTAGCAAAACTATATCACAACACCCAGTTATTGTACAGAATTTATTTTAACAAAATTTATTTAAATTAAATAATAATAATACAAATATAAATTAATCAAATCAAAGGGGCACATCAGAAAAAGGGCATCTGCTCAGCCACCCAAAGCACCATAATTCATTGGACAGTGATACATTTTTTGTTATTTTGGTTCTGTACTCTAGGACTTTCAGTTTGAAAGGATACAATAACAAGCCTTAAACCATCACTCTGCTACCAGATATGCAGTAGATATGGATGGATAACTTGAAGGGTTTCTTCTGCTGACTTATTTCCACAAGTTCAATAGAAGAATTTGTCAGGAGAAACAACTCTTAAAGTGATCCATCCATATCTACTGCATATCTGGCAGCAGAGTGATGGTTTGAGGCTAGTTTGATACCTCAGACCCTTGATGACTTACAGCCATTTCGCCAACCATGTATTTCATACTGTTCCAGCATAATTTACAGCTAAATCTAGTCTCACCCCCAAATTCCCATAGAGATCCATTCAAATGCAGAGAAGTTATAGTATCGCTTGTAAGAGTACCAGAAAAAAAGATATCAAAGAGTTTTTTGATGTTGTTGGGTCGCAGACATCAGGAAGTCATGGCTTGCAAAAGATATGCGACCAAATATTAAAAATGATTACTTTATTCTACATTATGTTAAACCTGCCTGAAAATGGGGAGACTATGTACGAAAGGTGTTATGCTTGCCTTTGTCACCCTTCCAGTTCACCCTCTCTTTCATTCTCCTTGTTTTTCCCCTTTCCTCTCGTTCCGTCATTCTTTCATGTTTCGTGTTTGTCTTCCGTGTTTGTGCAGGTGGGCGTGGTTTCCCTGCTCGTTTCCTTCCGCCTATCACCCGCATTTCCCGCTTGTATTCCACACGCTGCTAATTACCGTTCAATCACTCTCGCATACATTCTCACGCTGCAATCACTCATTCAATCATTTACCTCACTATATATAACCTTTTTGTTTGATGTCTCGTCGCCAGTTCGTACTCTCTCGTCCGTCTAGTTTGTACTTTATATTCTGGTCTTAGAATTCCGTGTCTAGTCCGCTGTTTATCTAACCGTGTCTAGTTTAGTCTCCCTGTTCCCGCCATTCACTCACCCAGCTCCCTCTGCCAGTACTCCCCGGACTAATCTACAGCCCTTCTCCCGCTCTGCTGCATTCACCTATCCCCTGCAAGCCCCAGTCCTGCTCTTTACCACTCCCTGTGTTACTTTGGCTAATAAAGTGGGTCCACCAGTGAAGAAATTGTAATAAAAGGTTCTATAATTTCTAAACGGTTCACCCGATATGGATGAAAATACCCTCAAATTAAAGCTGACAGTCTGCAGTTCAATCTCATTGTAGTTGTATCCTTTGAAACCCAAAGTGCTAGAGTACAGAACACAAAATAACAAAAAATGTGTCACTGTCCAATGAATTATGGTGCTCACTGTATGTATTTCACGGAAGCCTGAGATGTTCAATGAAAAGGTCTTCTTAAAAAAGAACCACAGCTGAGGATCTGGAGAGGAATCAGGCCCAGATAATCTCTTTTTTAAGTCTCCTTTCTTGGATGAGATTTTACATGTGTCACTGCTGATGCTGACAACTGTCAAACGATGATGATGATCCATATTTACAAAATACATCATTTGCACTTCTGAAGACATTAAAGCAGCTGTTCTCTGAAGAAAATATCAGTAATTTGCCTCATATTAATAATTTAACATGCACATGTCATGTGATGGAAGCTTTATAATAAGTTTGACATTTTCAGGAAAATAATATCAGTAATTCACAAGAAAAGTTTGATCTTGGACATTCTCAGAACAATGGTGCTTTTCAAGCTGATGTGTAAATGACTGGCGTGTCCAGCCAAACACTTTCCCAGGATCCCAGCATTTTTTTATTCTCATAAAATCACCATAGGTGTTTCAATGCAATGACAAATTCAATAAAAAAAATTAAAAAACATTCGAAAGCCATGAAATCAGGTGACAATGAGTTTTATTTTACCAAGCAGGTTTCAAAAAGGAAAAAAAAAGATATTAAGTGACAAGAAGGGAAACAACAAGAAAAATAAAAAAAACAATGCTAATTTGTTTGGTGCTGGTCTAGCTATACAACAGAACAAACACATGGGAAAAAAACTGATCACCCACAACCTTCACCTTAAATGAGCATGCTGTACTATATATTGTGGAACCACCACGAACGCTGCCCACATCACATGACCAATCACATGGCCCACCTTCCTCTTCTGAGGTCTTCTATGGAAATATCTTGGTGGAATTTTTTATCTCGGTTTTAACCCTTCCACTTTGCGTAGATTTTATTTTTTATCTTCCTAACCTAGGATGTTAGGTCACAGCTTCCTTGTGGTTTGTGATGTTGTTGAGCAACTTCATTCACTGACGTAGGCTAGAGCAAGAAACCGGTGACTCTCATTTCTTAAAGATGTTGGTCTAGAGTGTACGTGCAGATAAGTGCGTGTGTGAGTATAATGTATACTGGCATAGTTGGAATTATAAACTGCCTGCATAATTGAAATATATGAAAATAATGTCAAATAATGCCAAATGATACAGTTTGCTGGTTTGTGATATGAAGTACTTTACTGGACTTCCCTCCACACCAGGCAAGCTCTGTTAACTGTAATCATTGTTTTCATTATAAATCAAAATTTGGACAAAGCAAAGTAAATTCAAAAAAAATATGGGCGGATTTCCTTCGAGAGCCAGGGAAAGACAATGGCAGGAAAAAAGCGTTTGTAAGTCCATGGAAAATACCATTCTTTCAAAATACCTCCTGCCCCTTCCAGCCCCAAAAATTTTCCATATTCCAGTGTCACATGACTCTTGGATTACATTCAAGTGTTCATGTAGCCTGGGGTGGTTGGCCAACCCAGAAACCTATATATACTGGCTTTCCAGACAGCAAATGTACAGTTTACCATGCACTTCTGACACCAGATTATATTCTTTCTCAAGACTTTATAACATGCAGTAATAATAAAAGGCAGATTGTTTAATTGCACAGTTTAGGTATCAGGCTCTTTTATTTGGAGCCCTGTGGGGTTGTGCCTTATTTTTCCTGATGTTGGGCCTGCCAGTGGAACTCAATGTATTGCAGTTTGATTGTCTTGGTACAAGATTAAAGAGATCATGTGTAGCCTGACTCAATCAGTAATTAGCCATGTTAAAAGCAACCAATTGGAAATTAGTTGTTGAGGGACAGTGAAAAAAATATGGAAAGATGGTTAAATGAATGAGTAAATCTTAAAATATGTATCCTTGCACAGATAGAAAGATGTTATATCCTATAATTATTTGGAAAAAAAAACATTTAAATATAGCTACGAGCAGTGATTCCCAGGGACCGAGCAGCATTTGTCAAACAAAGATGCTCCAAAATGGTAGACAATTCAAGACAGAGTTTACCCAAAAAGCAAATATCTATGTTTCTAATCAGGGCTTTTGTCACTGTTGCAAGTTTGAAGTTTTGGGTCTCTATAGTTCCACCATGTGGTTTGGTTGAGCCTTCAGTGGCGGGCCGTCAGGGCCAGCAAGGCCTTCTCTGCTGGCCTAAACATCATCAGAATATAAATTTAATTTTGATATATTTTTTCCACAAATATGTATTAAATTATTCCCCATAGTCTATTCTCTTCATTTCATAGCTTTCCTCTTGGTTGCGCTGCTTCCAGCCTCAGATCGAGATTTGGAGGGCTGGCCTTTATGTTAGAGCTTTTATCCAATCATATTTCAGCCATAATGTGTTGCCAGGGTCCAAGAAATCTGCCCTTAGGCCTTCAGAATCGACATTGCGGGCGCCTGTAGCTTAAAGTGAACCGAAACAAACCTGTGGTGTTAACCAATCAGATTTCGACTTGGCGACACCGGGGCCAGCTAGCAGGCGTACGATAACGTCAGCACGTGCACGTCTTTTGATTGGATACGCACTATTGAGAGGCAGAGCTATCGCAGAGCAAGCAAACTGAACTTGAATGAGCTCATTTGTGTAGATTTCTACAAGCTGTTTTTTTTCAACCCACAATGGCTGAAGGAGAAGAGATCGATTTGGTCGCAGATATAATTACAACGTCATTTTCAAGACGAACTTTTCAAGAAAAGCTAGACGGCCATAATGGAACGGCCAACCCTCGCTAGCGAGTCAAAGTGGACATTCAAGTCTAGGAATACACTTTCACCACTGTCGCAAATATATCCTTATGAACAAATGCAAATTATTTGTTTGTTTTCTTTTATTTTCAGTGAATAGTTTATGTGTCTTTATCGTCACGTTTCTTACATGAAACTGCTTTGGGTGCGACAATGCGCTGTTTAGCGAACAAACTTGTTAAAGCTAACATACTTTTGGTGGACTTAATAAAACTTTGTAGACTAATCCCTTAAAAGCGCCTTTTATTTTAAAGTGTTGACAGTATCCAAGCGATCTTAAAGCTGGTAGTTTAACACTCTTAATTGTAAATGCGGATTTATTGATTATAAATGCTTCGGAAATATGAATATAACTGTTGTACTTGACTATGTTAAGGTGATGCAACGCCCGGTTATACTGCGTTTCTGTCTAAATGTATAGTTTCTAGAGTCATGGCGTCATAATGATGGTATTAAGAGGTGGAATAATTCAGGTAGGACTGTGTAGGACATCACTGAAGGCCTAGGTGTGAAATGCACGGCCCGCCACTGTGAGCCTTTGTAACTGGAGTTTTGATCTAACTCTCAATCACCCCACCAAGTTTCAGAACTTTATGTCAAACAGTTTTAGAATCATTAGCAGTGAGGTCAAACAGTGCAGTGAGCTATGATTGTTTAATTATTGCAAATTCAACTGACGATTATAGCGCCATCAAATTTGGTGAGGCCTTGTGGGGTGATACCCTCTAACTATATGCCAAGTTTAATAAGAATCACCCAAGTAGTTAAGGAAAAACACAGAAAAGTAATAGATTAGTAAATTTAAAACAAAATGGCTGCCAATTCAAGATGGTGCTGACCCATGTAGTACATGTCTATTTTCCTAATGAGGGCTTTTGTTACTGTAGCAAGTTTGAAATCTCTGCAAAGGAACAGTCAGTTCAATCTGCGTCATAATTTTCAAAATCCAAGAGTTTGGCCATCCCAACAACCCTACAAGCTTTGGTGATTCTAGGCCAAACCAGCCCACAGGAATTTTAGGTGAGAGGGGAGATATGGAGATATGCCTTGTATAATTATTGAGTTGCAATGAGCATCTCAGTCTCCAGATGAACCCAATCAAAAATCTATGGTTTGAATTGAAGAGGGCAATCCACAAGCGCACAAATGTATATACATAAATATACATGCAATGCATACATTAATCATACATACACCTGGAACATGTCATAATCAAAGTTGTAGTTTAAAAGGTATTGTATTAAGGCTGAATGGAAAGGTAAAAATATAATTGCCTGAAAATTTTTACGGTATGACGCTGCAAAAATAATTTGTCTCTTCATGACAGCAAAGACGATTCGGACTCCAGGAAGCACAGAATATGGGAGCAGAAAATAGAATGACATGATTTGATAAGAGAATAAGGAAAGAGTGAGAGAAAGAGAGGAGGAAGGAGAGGATTGCCAGGACCATACATCTGGTCTCTCACCATGTGCGTCAGTCAGGCTATTCCAAGCAACACACGCAGGCATACGCGGGCGCAACGCTCCTCCCTTTATTCTTTCTGACAAAATCTAATTAGAAAGAGGGAGTCCAACTGCACCGTTTTTCTTTTTAGTTTTTTACGTACAGTTGCTTTTTCCCCGCACAATCTCTCCCACACCACTCTGCAGACAGGTCCGGTTGTTTCCCTGGCAACAGCTGCATCCTGTTTGTCTGTCTAGACTCTGAAGAGGTCCAGGAAACCGTGGATAGCCTACAAAGTAATGTAATAACTATCGGATAAGAGTCGCAGAATGACAAGAAAATAGAGTTTTCTGAGACCTTTTGCGTTTTTTTGATACGTCTTTCAGCAGTAGCTATTCACGAGTGATTCACAATCTGTAAGGCCCCCTGTTTGGGGCCGGTAGAAAAAAACAAAACTGTTTTTTTTACGAGCCACAACAAAACATAACAGCAAAAATGATGGTTTACATTTAACACCCCAAGGCAGTGGTCCCCAACCCTGTTCCTGGAGTTTTATCGACCTGTAGGTTTTCATTTCAACGCTAATTTGGCACACCTGATTCTACTAAGTAGCCACTCAACAAGAGGTGTTGAATGAGGTGTTCTTTTTTAAGGTTGGAGTTAAAACCTACAGGACGGTAGATCTCTGGACCACTGCCCTAGGGTGTTTATATGAGTCTGTGGTCTCATATAAACACCCTATGATGTTAAATGTACACCAGCAGTGTTAAATTTACACCAACATTTTTGCTGTGCTCCGACAATTGTATTGGCAGAAAAAGTGAGTAGGGCTAGCCATATCTTGCACCTGGATTCTCTGATTAATTCTTAGAGATTTAATTCCTGTACACTGAACGACAATTTTAACAAAACCTTACGTTAACATGTGCATATATTTAAAAATAATTAATGTGTTGGGTTGCTTTTTTTCGATCGTTTACACTGAATTATGTGTTTGCCTAAATGACCAAAATAATTATGTAGATCCTACCATCCCGATTTGATATTCAACGGCCACAAATCCGACGTGCGAATCAAGTTTCTCTGCATTCACACATTAAAACGCACCAAAATGTGGTATAAAATCACTTAAAAGGCCCCAGGGCATTTGTTGACCTCTAACACAGAAGGAAAAAGAGGTTAGATCTTGTGAGAAAATGGAAGGGCAGGTGACGTGCTAGGCTGATATCCTCATAAAAAATAAGCGGTTTCGTCTTCGCAAACTTTTCAAGTTCAAATAAACAAGCTTATTGTACACGGATGGGGGGGGGGGGGGGGGGTAATTTATGTCAGTTCTCACTTCTTTTTTGTCATGTCGTTCAAAATCTCAAAAGATGAAAGAGAACAAGAGGGAGAGAGAGAGAGAAAGAGAGGCTTCAAAGGCAGTGAAGGAATTTCTTTATAACAGGGCTCTCAAAAGACCACATCAAACAAGTCAGTGAGAGCAGAGTACGGTGTCAAGGGAGAGGCCGTCCTAACATTACACAACCTTACCACCACGCTAGCGCCACAACATCGCTCAGGGGCAAAATGCTTTTGTGGGCTTCAATAAAAGCATTGTGTATGTTTTTCCCTATTTCCTCATAATTACAGAACACCTTGGGAATGCCAAAGCAACAGTCTGTGGGAAGTTATACACACCCACACACACACACACACACACACACACAAACACACACAAGCATATACATGCACACGCTCACAAACACACACATATATTAAACCAGTGCTGGGCTAAAACAAAAACCTGCACCCACATCTGGCCCTTTTTTTTAATTGGACACCCTTACATTGAACAAAACAAAAACACAATGGGACAACAATAGAAACTCTTTCGCTCGCTATTAATTTACTGCTACCATACAAGCTTTTTATGGTTTCTTAAAAATACATATTTTCTAATCAATATTCCACAGCTGAATGCCTTCTAAATGTCGGCTATATGACGCTAATGACAATGCATACTGAATAGACTATTCATCATCATGCTCAAAATTATAGAAATCATGTGGTTAGAATTCAAGTGGTGATAAGAACAGCGACAAAATAATATGGTAACAATGTTAATGTAATTATATTGCAATTAAAATGCCATTTGTAGGCAATTTGAATGGTGATTATGTCACAATGGAAAGTTGATGATTTCACATTGAACACAGATGTGGGAAAAAACTTGCCTGAATCTGCAGTGTGTGCCACTGAAATTGCAGATTTAATACATGTGTCTGCTGCCCTGACTCCCCCGCTGCTGCTCTGCCTCCCCTGCTGCTGCTCTCCTCCCCTGCTGCTGCTCTGCCTCCCCTGCTGCTGCCCTCCTCTCCTGCTGCTGCTCTGCCTCCCCTGCTGCTGCCCTCCTCCCCTGCTGCTGCTCTCCTCCCCTGCTGCTGCTCTGCCTCCCCTGCTGCTGCCCTCCTCCCCTGCTGCTGCTCTGCCTCCCCTGCTGCTGCCCTGCCTCTCCTGCTGCTGCTCTCCTCCCCTGCTGCTGCTCTGCCTCTCCTGCTGCTGCTCTCCTCCCCTGCTGCTGCTCTGCCTCCCCTGCTGCTGCCCTCCTCTCCTGCTGCTGCTCTGCCTCCCCTGCTGCTGCCCTCCTCCCCTGCTGCTGCCCTGCCTCCCCTGCTGCTGCCCTGCCTCCCCTGCTGCTGCTCTCCTCCCCTGCTGCTGCCCTGCCTCTCCTGCTGCTGCTCTCCTCCCCTGCTGCTGCTCTGCCTCCCCTGCTGCTGCTCTCCTCCCCTGCTGCTGCCCTGCCTCTCCTGCTGCTGCTCTCCTCCCCTGCTGCTGCTCTGCCTCTCCTGCTGCTGCTCTCCTCCCCTGCTGCTGCTCTCCTCCCCTGCTGCTGCCCTGCCTCTCCTGCTGCTGCTCTGCCTCCCCTGCTGCTGCTCTGCCTCCCCTGTTGCTGCTCTGCCTCCCCTGCTGCTGCCCTGCCTCTCCTGCTGCTGCTCTCCTCCCCTGCTGCTGCTCTGCCTCTCCTGCTGCTGCTCTCCTCCCCTGCTGCTGCTCTGCCTCCCCTGCTGCTGCTCTGCCTCCCCTGCTGCTGCTCTGCCTCCCCTGCTGCTGCCCTCTTCCCCTGCTCCTGCCCTGCCTCTCCTGCTGCTGCTCTGCCTCTCCTGCTGCTGCTCTCCTCCCCTGCTGCTGCTCTGCCTCCCCTGTTGCTGCTCTGCCTCCCCTGCTGCTGCCCTCCTCCCCTGCTGTGCGCTTGCTCGCCTTGTTTCCCCCTATAGATTCTGCTCATTGTACTGTACATTGTGCTCTCCACCAGTCCAGTCTCCTCAGCTTTGTCTGTGTCCATCTGTGCATGTGGTTTAAATCACTTCCTCCTTGCATTTTAATGTACTATGTGTACTTCCTGATTATTTAAAGAAGTACAGACATGGGGTGGGTGGCAAATGCTGTTTCCACCCTAACCCCCTGTAATTTTACTGGAACACTGGACCAATTCATTTAGGCCAGAATTAATTTTTGCATTT